>CM064483.1:63353010-63372073 GCA_032716605.1 Paralithodes platypus | reverse complement strand
TATCATGAGAATTGCCAGTCTTGGGGGCCCGGCAGCCTATATACAGTATACTCACTCACTCACTCTCTCTCTCTCTCTCTGTAACTCTCTCTCTCTCTCTGTAACTCTCTCTCTGTAAGTCTCTCTCTCTCTCTCTCTGTAACTCTCTCTCTCTCTCTCTCTCTCTCTCTGTTTACACCTCTCGCTCTCTCCTCTCTCGTCTTCTCTTCTCTCTCTCTCTCTCTCTCTCTCATTTATAAGAGAGAAACAAGGAGCGGCAGACTAGAAGGGGAATAAAGAATCTACGGACGCGAAGGTAAGGAGAACATTGATGAAGAACAGCAAAATAAACAATAGGAGGAAAACAAAACAATAACTAAAAAGGAGGAATCAGAAATATAGTAGATGAGGAAGAGGTGGAAAGAGGAAAAGACAATTGGTTAAAGGTAGGCTTTCTAGAACCCCTTCTCCCTCATGTTCAGCCCTATGAGTTTTGAGATCTCAAGGCTCCATCACTACGGCGATTTTAAACGCTTTGGCTCCATTTCTTCGTCAATCTTAAGACCTTTCTTGCCATTAAGGTGTCAAATTATTCCTAGCGAGCGATAGGGAGCCTGTAATTTCAGAGGAACCGGCCTTAGACCAAGATGTTTCTCTACCGAAAAATGTACAATTTTATTTCGAGGGGTGTTCTAGAGGGTGTCTTTTTCTAAGCTTAATGGAGACCTAGGGAAGAAAAAAACACTTTAGAGGGAAGAGGAGGAGGCGGTGGTAGACAAAATGAGAGCACTGACGGCTTTAGCTTGGGGTTACAATGGTACTTCGACTTACCTTGGGAAATACTTTCTTGTATTATGTGACAGAAAATATAACAAATTATTGTGTATACCAATTATATTTACAACTCTGATGACTCATGGTGGTTATCAATTTGAATACAATCGTCTATATTATCCAAAACACATATTTCAGTCGCCCCATTAGTTTAGAGATTTTAGGACCTTTCGTGCCATTCAAGTGTCGATTATTTCCTGGCGAACGATAGCGAGCCTGAAATTTAGGCGACACCGGTTTTCGGCCGGTGCAATTTTTCTGCCAAAAATGCCAAATTTATCTTGAAGGAGGGTCTTGGGAGTAATTCTTAAAGCTTTTTGGAGGTCTAGGGAGGAAACTAAAAACAAAATAATACATATGTATATATATATTAATAAACAAAAAATATATATATATACTGTATAATAATATATATACAGTATAATGTGTTTCATATATATCTTAAAATTGTGATCGAGGTTATTTTTGTTTTAGTAGCGTCGGATATAGATTGAGTAGTTCTGGAAATAAATTATATATATATATATATATATACCTGCATTAATATACTTAAAGATCTCCCATTCAAGGAGTACATTTATTCCCACAACAACTATTCAATCTATATCCGACGTTACTAACAAATATAACCTCGATCACAATTTTAAGATATATATGAAACACATTTCCAAAAGTCGACAAGAAACTAACGTGAAGCTTATATAAACCCGGACATCTGAGTCAATATACCTTTTTCAATCAGGCGACGGTCGGTTCAGGTAACTTCAAGGAGTCTGATGTGTAGTATTAGATAAGGCGACCTGTTGAGAGAGAGAGAGAGAGAGAGAGAGAGAGAGAGAGAGAGAGAGAGAGAGAGAGACCCAAGACAGAACGAAAGAGAAAGAGAGAGAGAGAGAGAGAGAGAGAGAGAGAGAGAGAGAGAGAGAGAGAGAGAGAGAGAGAGAGAGAGAGAGCGAGAGCGAGAGCGAGAGAGAAGGGGAAGGGGGTAAGAATAGGAACAGAAACAAGAAAGAGATGAAGGAATAGGAGAAAAGAAGTAACACAGAGAAGGAGGAGAGATATATGACCAGAGAATACGAAAGGGGTGAAGAGGAAGGTAGACAAAGATGACAATAAATGCAGAGGACAGACCAAAAGAAACAACAAGAAACGAAACGGCCAAAGATGGGAAGTGAAGCAAGGAAAACACAATAAACAAATAAATGGGTGTAAATATATCTTGAAGCTTAAGGGGGTTGACCTGCTTTTTGTTATTTCTGTCCTTTTCTCTCTTTTTCTGGCTTGTATCCATTCGGCCCCATTCAGCCAACTATTTTAAGACGTTTATCCTCATCTAGGTGTCGATTTCTTCCTGGCGAGCGATAGCGAGCCAGCATTATATGAAGAAATCCGGCTTCGAAGGAGACATTTTTCTATCGAAAAATGTACAAATTTAGCCTGCTGTCAAACAAAAATAACAAATATGCTGGCTCGCTATCGTTCACCAGTAAAAAATTGACACCTGGATGGGGATAAACGTCTTAAAACAGTAGGCTGAATGGGGCCAAATGGATACAAGCCAGAGAAAGATAGAAAAGGACAGAACAAAAACAGGTCACCCCCCTTAAATATTAGAGGGAAAAAATTATGGTGATAAGTACTTTCATTAAACTAAAAACACGAATAAAATATACACTAATACACTAATCAATTATGCACTAATACACTAATCAATTATACACTAATCAATTATACACTAATACACTAATCAATTATACACTAATACACTAATCAATTATACACTAATACACTAATCAATTATACACTAATACACTAATCAATTATACACTAATACACTAATCAATAATACACTAATCAATTATACACTAATACACTAATCAATTATACACTAATACACTAATCAATTATACACTAATACACTAATCAATTATACACTAATACACTAATCAATGATACACTAATCAATTATACACTAATACACTAATCAATTATACACTAATCAATTATACACTAATCAATTATACACTAATAAATTATACACTAATGAAACAAAGAACAGGTAACATTACTTCCAAAATACGGCTTACTATTCATGAAGTTCGTCTGTTCAAGTATACCTTTAAGGGGACCCACCTCGCTTTTTTTTCTCTTTTTCTCCCTCGCTCTTTGGCTTGTATCCATTCGGCCCCATTCAGCCTACTGTTTTAAGACGTTTACCCCCAACCAGGTGTCAATATTTTCCTGGCGAGCGGTAGCGAGCCAGCATATATATATTTTTGTTTTGACAGCAAGCTAGATTTGTACATTTTTCGATAGAGAAATGTCTCCGGCGAAGCCGGATTTCTTCATACAATGCTGGCTCGCTATCGCTCGCCAGGAAGAAATCAACACCTAATGGGGATAAACGTCTTAAAACAGTTGGCTGAATGGGGCCGAATGGATACAAGCCAGGGAAAGAGAGAAAAGAAGAGAAAGATAAACAAAAAGCCGGTGACCCCCCTTAAAATTACCCACCGTTGATCCCGTTTTCTGTGTGATGCTCTCTCTCTCTTTATCTTCCCTGATAAGATCATTGTTGACATAGTGTCTCCTTTGATGCCTCACTTTTCAAATATGCTCTGGATAAAGTGTGGGTTTTTTCCCCCGGTTGAAACAGAATGGTTCATTATTATACATTATTATACATTACATCTGACTACTTTGTCATACGCTACGATTCCCTCTCTCTAGCTATCTATCTTTTTTGTCTATGTGAGTGAGGGAGACAAAAGGCAGAATTGAATGTTGCAAGTGCCTCCCCCTGAGTTTAAAGAGTGACAGGGCCAAAATCAAGGGACGTTTGAGGAAAAAAGCCTGGACACACACAGTTTGAAGCAATTTAAGTCATAGGAAGAGGGAAACACTGATTCTGGGAGAGTTCCAGATCTCAGCTGTTGAATATAAGAAATATTGAGAATATAGTTTCACTCTTGGGTTGGAGAGTTGCACAGAGTAGGGGTGGGATTGTGTTGCAAGACGGGTGCTACGTGCTCTACGAAGAGGGGGTGGTATGCAGTGATGCTTATACTGTAATTATTCAGTACTGAATAGCTTTGGAATCTTACGTCCCTGAGAGTACACTCTTAGACACAGATTAAGGACTTAAGTTTTCCAAGCTATCTCAAAATTAATTAAATCTCATCCATTTTGTACATAACATTTGCATTTCGGGAGCTCGTTTAAATGCTTGGAAACCTCAAAATGAAGCAGAATTTATGTCCTAGAATATACACCCACCTAGACTAAAATCCAACACATACCGAATATACAAAACCTTCTCTGGGTCACATAATCCCTCTGAAGTCCCCCCCCCCCCCAACACACACACACACACACACACACACACACACACACACACACACACACACACACACAAACACACACACACACACACACACACACGCATGCGTTTTCCTGCCTCGCTCTAAGCTATATTCCCCGAAACGTACTTTTTTAAGGGGGGTCACCGGCTTTTTGTATCTTTCTCTCCTTTTCTCTCTTTCCCTGGCTTGCATCCAATCGGCCCCATTCAGCCAACTGTTTTAAGACGTTTATCCCCATCCAGGTGTTGATTTCTTCCTGGCGAGCGATAGCGCGCCAGCATTGTATGAAGAGATCCGGCTTCAACGGAGACATTTTTCTATCGAAAAATTTACAAATTTAGCTTGCTGTCGAAACAAAAATATATATATGCTGGCTAGCTACCGCTCGCCAGGAAGAAATCGACACCTGGATGGGGATAAACGTCTTAAAACAGTTGGGTGAATGGGGCCGAATGGATACAAGCCAGGGAAAGAGAGAAAAGGAGAGAAAGATAAAAAAAACGGTGACCCCCCTTAAAGTAAAGTTGTGAAGCATCTCGGATATAACGAAGAAATGTATAGTCTCGTCTGGGTTCGATATAGAATATAATGGGTGGAGTGGTACTATAGCCCACGACTGTACACTAAGTTCCAACATTTAAATATACACCCTTTCTCTACATCACATAATCCTTCTGAAGTTGATCCCACGCACACACAAACACACGGACACAGAAACACACATGGACTCACACAAGCACACGGAAACACACACAGACAGACAGACAGACACACACACACCCACACACAAGCACACGGAAACACACACAGACAGACAGACACACACACCCACACACACACACACGTATTCCACCCTCGTACTAAGCTACATTCGTCCACAAAGGCCGGATTTTTGGCCACCCTGATGAAACGTTCCTTTGGTTAATTACACGTTAGTTACACAGAGCCCGGGAGAGAGACACAGAGATCCCATTACACAGTTACCTGTGTTCGTTTTAAAATATAATTAGTTAGTTAAAATAGGACTTCAGAAGCTATCAACCTTTCTGGATTATTAAGCCGGCACACTGTTAGTCAAGAATAGCGTCAGGACTGGTATAACTCCAGTCCCTTGCGTTGTAAGGGGAGACGGGTCGTTTCTCTGGTCCCCTTTCTCCCTCGTGTTAAGGCCCATTTGTTTTGAAATTAAAAGACATTCGGCCCACTAGTTTGGCGATTTTAACACTTTTCGCCCCATTTCTTTGTCAATTTTATGACCTTCCGTGCCATTTAGATTTCGATATTTTCCTGGTGAGCGATAGCGAGCCTGAAATTTTAAGAGGAATCGGCCTTAGGCCGGGAAATTTTTCTACCGAAAAATTTAAAAATTTATCTTGAAGGGGGGTCTAGGTTTTTTTTTTTAAGCTTGATGGAGGTCTAGTGAGGAAAAGAGGAATGAATGACCAAACAAACGGCCCGTCTCCCCTTAAACTGCATAAATTACATGATAAACTACAAATATTTCGTTCGCCAATACAAAATATTTTACTAAAAGATGGAGAGTTTTTATTTTTATCCCACGTTTAGCCGCATCGTTCATATCTGCGTATTTGCCCTTTGAAACCTATAACAGCTGAGTTTCCTAACCTGGTACACAGGATCTACTGAATATTACTCACAGCAAGGGACTGGAGTTCTCGAAAAGGGGCTCCAATCCTGACGCTTTTCTTGACTTACAGTGTGCTGGCTTAATAATCCACAAGGGTCGATAGCCTTTGAAGTCCTAATTTGACTTTCAGCAGTATCTCAATATCATCCAACTCACTACGCATAGGTCCAATAACTGAGTTAGTTTGTGATTCAACCAGTACACTATTTCAACCAGTAGCACTCAACCAGTAGCACTCAACCATAGCCTACTCAACCATTGCCTACTCAACCATTGCCTACTCAACCAATACTGTTAGGCTAAGGGGGGCCCTCTCTCTCTCTCTCTCTCTCTCTCTCTCTCTCTCTCTCTCTCTCTCTCTCTCTCTCTCTCTCTCTCTCTCTCTCTGGGTTATATCCTACAGCCCCATTAAGACTAATGTTCTAAGATGTCTATCGCCATACAGGTGTAGATTTTTCCTGGTGAGCGGTAGCGAGCCAGCATATTTATATTAAAAAAACAATTGACTGCAAGCTAAATGTTTACATTTGTCGATAGAAAAATGTCTCCGGCGAAGCCGAATTTCTTCTTACAATGCTGGCTCGCGCTTGCCAGGAATAAATCGACACCTGGATGGGGATAAACGTCTTAAAACAGTCGGCTGAATGGGGCCGAATGGATACAAGCCAGAGAAAGAGAGAAAAGGCGAGACAAAAAAGCAGGTCACTCCCCTGAAGTTAGGTTGGGTAAAGTGTGGTTAGAACTGCTACATGTCACTGATATAGATGGCCCTGGTCGATCCGTCACTGGTTGGAGATACACTGGTTGAAAATATGGCCTAATGGTTGAGTTCTCCTGTAACCAAATTATCGGAATGCCAGCGATCTTGGCCGAGAGAGAGAGAGAGAGAGAGAGAGAGAGAGAGTCGGTAAGTAATTCCTGGTTACCACGGAATCCCATAAGAGGGTCACATTTTTGTTAAGAGAAGTTCCGGACCTAGTGAAGTTGGGGGTTGTCATTGAGAGAGAGAGTGAGAGATATATATTTACATAGATTTACATATATACACTGGCCACACAGACCTTACGATCCAAACGAGGTGGTCAGGACTTAATTCTAGGAGAGAGAGAGAGAGAGAGAGAGAATGAATGAATAAATGAAACACACTAAAAAAGAAAACAAAGTGAATATAACACAAAAAGAACGCATAGAACAGAAAATGTAAACATAACAAATATATTGATAACCAAAAAGATAGTCAGACAGATATATAAAACAAAATACATAGAGCAAGATAAAGACAGAGAAAGGATAAATACACATACAATATATACTGTATAATATAAATACACGACTAAATATATAAATAATATTAATAAAAACCACCTCTCTTACTTTCATCCCATCTTCTCCATCTTCCCTCCATCCCCCCCCCCCCCCCCCCAAACAGCATATAAATCATACATCAGGAAAGGTAGTAAAAAACACCAGGATTCGATTGACGGAGATATATAGACAAATTGGTAGATCTAGATAGATAGAAAGAGAGGCAGATAGATGGATAGATACTAGATGAACCGTTAAATAAAAATATAGATAGAGAGATAGTAAAGAGCCATAAATTATGCTAGATACATAAGAATAGACAAATAGATAGATACTGTAGATATTTAAGAAGAAGAAAAAACATAGACACGCTGGAAAAATATAAGGACACCCCTACCTCCTTCCATATCCATCTCTATCCTTCCTTCCACTTTCTTTACCCAAGCAAGTTTGAGATAGATAGATCAATAGACAAGTAGATATAGATATAGATAGATAGATAGATAGATAGATAGACAGATAATATATAGTTAAGTAAATATATAGAGTACACATATGATGTAGAAAGGGATAATCATAAACAATAATTAATAATAATAATTAATACTAAAACAAAGGCATACCCCCTACTCCCTTACACATCCAGCTCTATCTTTTTCTTCCACTTTCTTCGCCCGACCAAGTTTGCAATAGATAGATGGATAGACATATACAGTAGATAGATAGTTAAGTATGGAAATAAAGTAAAAACATATAATAAGAGAGATACAAAGACAGATAGATAGTTCAGTAGATAGAAAAATAAAAAAACATAAATAGAAAAGAAACAAACAGAGAAAAACTTGTAACCCCAAAAGATACCCCCTACTCCCTTATACACATCCCTCCCTCCCTCCCTCCCTTTTCTTCGTCCGACCAAGTTTGAGGGAGAAGTTGAGGGATTCCAATTTTGTCCAGCCCAAGATTGTGTCGTAGAGGAGGGAGGGGGATGATTTTTTTTTTTTTTTTTTTTTTTTTTTTTGGGTGGGGGGGGGGGGGAAGAGAGGATTTTTTTTTTTGGGGGGGGGGCCACTGTGTTCTTTTTTCTTCACACAGTTTCCGAGTTAGAGAGGAAAAGTCGGCTCAGAAATATCTCCTAGGCGAAATGGAGAGGGGGAGAGAGAGAGAGAAGATGTATAGAGGCCGAGAGGGTAACTCTTGAATTCTTATAAGGGGAGATGGGTCATTTTTCTGATCCCATTAGTTAGACGATTTTAAGACTTTTCGACCCATTTCTTTGTCAATATTAAGACCGCGTAATTTAGGTGTCGATTTTATTTCGACCCAGCAGCAAATGAGACAAACTGTACACTCTTAACCCTTTGAGTACCAGCGGCGTGAGTTATATTATATTATAACTATATTTAGACGATATTATGCAGCTTAGGAAGGATCTGTGGTAGTTGAAAGGGTTGGTTGAGATAGTTAGACGGCGTATTATTGCTAGAGGTCCTACATAAGCTGAATAAAATCGTCTAACAGTTGCCAGAATATGATAAAAATTAACGTCCCTGGTACTGAATGGGTTAACCTAGATCTTATCCTGAGGGATCAACACACAGATCCTGGCTGCTAACAAAGACAGTAGATTTTGTGAGTCTTCCAAAACTGGTCCGTCCAGATCTAGCCTTCACAGTCAGAGATATTTGGTGATAGAATTTTGTCCTGCCGGTGCGTGGGATCGAACCCCTAACAAAAGAGCCAGAGTCCCAATGCAGTGACTAACCACGCTCGGCTACCATGACCGTATGTGTGTGTGTTTGTATGAGAGAGAGAGAGAGAGAGAGAGAGAGAGAGAGAGAGAGAGAGAGAGAGAGAGAGAGAGAGAGAGAGAGAGAGAGAGAGAGGGGGGGGGGGAAAGTGGATGAAAATGTAGGTATATGAGTGTGTGGGTGAATGAGTATGATCGTGTGTGTGTGGGGGGGGGGGGGTATTAATTTGAGAGAGAGAATCTTAATTATATGATAAGGAATATGATTAACATAACTAATCTGACATAACACAAAAATAAGATAAACCTGATTACTAACCCAAGTACGGAGTGGACCAATAATAGAAGGCAAAACGTAAATATATATATACTGGTTGGGTACAGTTGGCCTAATAAGTGATGTCTCGGCATCAATTATGTTTTGTTCAATAATTGATATCAGCAATATTTACACATGCTTTCTTCTTTTTGAGTGAGATATACAAACATGCTCCTATCTATACACACCATCAGTAACATCTGACAGACATTAATACAGCACAAAGCGAGCAAAAAAAATAAATAAATTAGGATACACATTTGTATTGTTGATTCCACATACAGATTCATACAATTGTTGTGATTCTCATACATATCATTGCAGAAACTAGGGTTCATGAAGCCGAAGCTTGTTTATGAACCCGAAACATATCTTGGTGAGCCTTTCATAATATTGATTTCAATTTGTCTGGTAACTCGTAGTAAAATGTATGACAGCGGCGACACGACTTAGTTGGCCAACTGTACACGACATAATTATACCCAACCAATATATTAAACTTCAACTCTTCTATTATTGGGTTATTGAGTACTTGGGCTAGTAATAGTATACCATCAACATTTAAGTGTTTTATATTATGTCAGATTTGTTATATCATACGTGGTTATATTTCAACATCAGAGAGTTCTTTATATATTTGTCGAGAGAGAGAGAGAGAGAGAGAGAGAGAGAGAGAGAGAGAGAGAGAGAGAGAGAGAGAGAGAGAGAGAGAGAGAGAGAGAGAGAGAGAGAGAGAGAGAGAGAGAGAGAAAAGAGAGAGAGAGAGAAAAGAGAGAGAGAGAGAAGAGAGAGAGATAAGAGAGAGAAAGAGAGAGAGAGAGAGAGGAAAAGAGGAGAAAAGAGGAGAGAGAGAGAGAGAGAGAGAGAGAGAGAGAGAGAGAGAGAGAGAGAGAGAGAGAGAGAGAGAGAGAGAGAAAATAAGCTTTTAATTATAGTATAACGTAGCTCTATATTTCAGATCCTCATAAGGCCGCTCTCGGGCAAGATACATGACTAACTATGTATCTTGCTCTCGGGTAGCAAGATATGTGAGGGTTGCGGGGATTAGGGTAGAAGTGGAAGCTTACAGTGTGTATACAGGTGTGTGGGTGGGTGGGTGTGTGTGTGTGTGTGTGTGTTTTTTTTTTTTTTTTTTTTTTTTTTTTTGATAAAAATCTTGAAAAATTAGCTCTTACCAAGATTTTGTAGTGGAATATGTTGTTAATAGAGATAAATTGGAGTTAATCTGAAATGGGACATATATATTTCATATCACTCCATTAATCGAGAACTCTGCTGATAAGGGATCAAATTTTCTGCCAGGTAAAATAAATAAAAAAAAAAAAATAACAAAATAAATAAAGAGGGAGCAATCATATTCAGAATAGTGCCAAGGCCAAGAGACTATCACAATATTCCCTCACGAAAACAATTCAGCAAAACATATTGCATAAAAATTACCAAAAAACAAAAAAGCTCCACAGGACAGAGAGCAAAAGGGGAGAGAACCGACCCCCTCAAAACCAAACAACTATACCCTGTTTCAAATCAGTAGTCCATATATCGTGAACCATAACCTCTGCAACTGAAATAGGGCTAGAGAAAATGGGCTGTCAAATGCCACACCTATTCCCTGCCTGACCCTTCCTCAATGGTAGTAATATTAGCTCGATTACTCTAGTCGTCTGTGAGTTATAGAGGTGAATCTTCAAGAGTTTTGGCCTAATTGCTTGGAATAGGGTATAATTATTATGTTCTCTCCACTAACCAACTTTACTCCTAAACTCAATTAATGAAATTAACAAACACATGTGGCAGTCCGGGGATTCGAACCCAGGACGCTCACACCGAAAATCAACACACTTATGCACTGCACCAAGAAGACATTTAAATCTAAACGGAACCATTACAACCAAATTAGGTAAGATCCTGTGTAGCGAGGAGAATTGTTTCTCAGATGCCTATTTACTAAGAAGCATTGAACAATATCTTTAACCTAACCTAACCTAACCAAAACCTAACCTAACCTAACCTAGTATATTAGTGAACTTTTTATGAATGTAAAATGTAAAAATATATTGTAACATTACCAAAGTATTGAGATATATGTACAGTTTTCCCCGCTACACAGGATTATACCCCAAATTATCCCGTCAGTTGCCGTGCAGAAAGACGTAGCTTCGAACATTTACTGCTATTATGGAAAGTAGGATGGAGGGAAGGTTGGTTGGTAGGTACACTCGGATATGCCATAGTATCTAGCCCACTCATAATAATATTCGTGGACTTCACCTAATTTTAATTTTGCAAGTATATCTGGAAACGAATTTAGTAATATATTTGTTCCATACAACAACTACAAAATTATGTATACTTTTTAGTGGAAAACAAGTTGTATAAAAACATCAATCCAGATTGTTATAATTGCATGTTATGTAGCATAGTATACTTTCCCATATGGGACTTCACAGGGGTCCGCTAATTCCAGGTTTCTAATTACTGCTGGGTGAACACAACCATAACGGAATCTCAGGTCAGGTCAGGTCAGGTTAAGGTATTGAGGGACAAGCCTTTACAACGCCATCTCTATTCTACTTTCGAAGAGTGTTGAGAGGGTTGAAGGGGTGTTGTCTCGTCCTGCCTGGGAATCGAACCCGAGCACGCGTGTTGAGCGTGCTACCAATCTGCCACAGTATACCAACAGTACAAGCTAATAGATCTGTTCAAACCTTCCAATAATTCGCAAACTATCATATACTGACATGTTCAGTACTCTGTGTGACATGCCAAACTGATAATTGCCCCCAATTCGCTAACTAATCTTACGCCAAACTAAGATAAGATTCTATATAACAAATTGATAGTAGTAGACAAATGTATGTGGTGTCCCACGAGCGCATTATTATCGGCAATTTTCGATGAAAAAGTTTGTTCTCGTAGCCGACTAATTTGAGGCTCTTTCGCAATGGAATCGGAAATAAATAGAAGGTAGATTATGGTATGTAGATACATGTTTATTAAACTTGAAATTTGAAGTTACCAGACTAAAATTACCTGTTAAAATATACGGACAAATTGCTCGTGTAACACTGACATAAATTAGAGGTAAAGTTAGTAAGGTCAGACACTAAACCTTACCTCGAAACCAAGAGAAGATAAGTATTAACCCCTTCAGACTCATATGACGCAGAGGTTGGCAGATTACAATAAGAAATAGAGTTCTCTCACTCTTATAATTACCTCTCCAAAATTAGTTTTCTGCCCACAGCTAACTCAAAGACAACTGCAGAGGTTGAAGTAACTAAACTAAAGGTTTTTAAATACCCCTGATGGTAACAAAGGCTTTAAAGTATCCCTAATCGGCTCAAAATCGCGTCATATGTCGGAGAGGGTTAATGATCTCTATCTCTCACTCACTCACTGACTCACTCACTCACTCACTCACTCTCTCTCTCTCTCCCTCACTCACTCACTCTCACACTCACTCACTCTCACACTCACTCTCTCTCTCTCTCACTCACTCACTCACTCACTCACGCACTCACTCTCTCTCTCTCTCCCTCACTCACTCACTCTCACACTCTCACACTCTCTCTCTCACCCCTTTACTCCTGGCCGTGTACCTTTAAGAGAGTCCCCCCCCCCCTTATCGTTACTTTAGCGTGTCTAGATACTATTACTCCCGGACCTCCTTCCCTCCATATTATGCAAAGACATCAATAGCAAAACCCTTTATGGACGACTTTAAGGGGAGATGGGTCGTTTTTCTGGACACCTTTCTCCCTCATGCTTAGCCCCATTAGTTTTCAGATTTTAAGACGTTCGCCCCATTAGTTTTCAGATTTTGAGACCTTCAGCCCCATTTCCTCGTTAATATTCAGACCTTTCGTGCTATTTAGGTGTCGATTTTATTTCCTGGCGAACGACAGTGAGCTTGTAATTTTGGAGATACCGGACTTCGGCCAGGACATTTTTCTACCGAAAAAATTACAAATTAACCTAGAAATGGGATTTAATGGATGTTTTTTTAAAGTTTGATGGAGGTCTAGGGAGGAAACTAGAACAAATTTAATAAACACATGAAATATTCGACCAAAAAGTGAACCATCCGTAAAAACCCCTTCCCCTTCCGTAAACCCCTTCCGTACCGGCGACGCCCTTTAAATTTTATTCTAGCTTCAGTTAAACGACTTGGTGCAGTTTCAGAAAGGTCTGTGGTAGTACAATGCGTTCAGTGGCATAGTTTGAAGCTGTATGATTGCTAGAGATCCTTCCTAAACTGAATAAAGTCGTCTAACAGTAGCCAGAATCACGTTAAAAAGACGTCGCCGGTACCGGCCCCTTTTAAGACGTCGCCGGTACCGGCCCCTTTTAAGACGTCGCCGGTACCGGCCCCTTTTAAGACGTCGCCGGTACCGGCCCCTTTTAAGACGTCGCCGGTACCGGCCCCTTTTAAGACGTCGCCGGTACCGGCCCCTTTTAAGACGTCGCCGGTACCGGCCCCTTTTAAGATACATTGGTACAATTTTCGATAGAAAAAGTCCCGGCCAAAGGCCAGTTCCTCTTAAATTTCAGGGTCGCTATCGCTCGCCAGGAGAAAATCGACCTAAATGGCACGAAAGGTCTTAAAATTGACAGCAATGGGGAGAAAGTTCTTAAAATCGCCAAGTAATGGGGCAAACGTCTTAAAATCTTAAAAGCAATGGGGCTAAAAATGAGGGAGAAAGGGTTCCAGAAAAAAATCCTCGAAGTGGAAAACTCCCCTTAACCCTTTATGTACCGGTGATGTCCTTTTAACTATATTCTGGTTACTACTAGACGATTTTATTAAGTTTGAAAAGGGCGTCCAGCAATTAACAGTTTTCGAACTATCTGACTTGACCCTTTTAAATACCACAGCTAGACCCTTCTGAAACTGCATAAAATCGCTTAAATAGAGCTAGAAAAATATGAAGAAGACGTCTCCGGTACAGTAGGATACATATATTACAAACTATTACACACATAAGGCAATATTACCGACATTACTGGCCACACATCGTTACGTTTAACATAAATATCATACTAGAGCACATATATATTAAGTATGACACATATAGTCACATAATATAACACATACGACGTCCTAATCACGCGTAATTAAAATATATAACTTGAAAACGAACTCAAAAGTTACTGTTCAAATAAATGTAACGAACTCATTAAAATTAAAAAACTATCGAAACGACAACACACATAACAAAATCTATATGTGGAAAAATGCTATTATATTTATCGGAATTAAACTTTGACAATAACAAACATATAATATCCACACATCTGTAAATAATTAGAAAGTTTGCCATTAAAAGCAATATATACATAAACCAGTCAATTAATTATTAAAAAAATAAATACATATATTGTTCATCATGTAAACTAATCGTATAACATATACATCAACATAAACATCATGCGAGCGCGTGCACGTGTGTGTGTGTGTGTGTGTCTGAGAGAGAGAGAGAGAGAGAGAGAGAGAGAGAGAGAGAGAGAGAGAGAGAGTGTGTGAGAGAGAGAGTGTGTGAGAGAGAGAGTGAGAGTGAGAGAGAGTGAGAGTGAGAGTGAGAGAGAGAGAGAGAATGTGTATGTGTGTGTGTGTGTGTGTGTGTGTGTGTGTGTGTGCCTGCGTGCGCGTGTGTGAGAGAGGGGGGGGGTCTGTGTACATGTCAGTGTGCGCGTGTGTGTGTGAGTGTGGGGTTTTATGTGACTGCGCGTGCATTTTGTGTGTGTGTGTGTGTGTGTGTTTGTGTGTTCGTGTGTGTGTGTGTGTGTGTGTGTGTGTGCGTGTGTGTGTGTGCATGTGTGCGTGCGTGCGTGTGTGGTGTGTGTGCGTGTGTGTGTGCATGAGTGTGTGGTGTGCGTGCGTGCGTGTGTGGTGTGCGTGCGTGTGTGGTGTGCGTGCGTGTGTGGTGTGTGTAAGTGTGTGTGTCAGAACCCCTTTTGATGCTAAGAGTATCATTATCCTAGCTAATTAAATTCTGAATCCCCACTAACTGCTCTTCCATCGCTACATTTTGCGTATATACCTTTGGACCATTTGCCAGTTATATTCACCGCCTTTGTTACGAATTACTGTATATACCAAGTGTAGCGCTACTTTATAAGGTAACTGTAATTCACGTACAGTACAGCAGGGTTGGAAAAAAATCGTTTTTTTTTTATAAAAATCAAAATCATTGATTTTGTTTTATTAAAATCGGATTTATTCGATTAAAATTTATTTTTTTCGATTTTTTTAACACAAACTTCCATTTTGCGCAAAACTTGTAAAATATTGTAAGTATATATATTCCTACATCTTAAAGGCTATTACTTTGATTATATTATGTCAGATGGAGATGAGCTGCTTGAGGAGTATGTGTGGAGTTACTCGTAGAGACAGATTGAGGAATGAAGAGATACGTAGGAGAATGGGGCAGCAGGAACATTTGTCAGCCAGAGTGGACAGAAGGGTGCTGAGCTGGTATGGTCATGTTGAACGAATGGGCGATGAAAGGCTTACAAAGAGAATATGTGAGTCAGGTACAAGGGGAGATAGAAGGGCAGGAAGACCCCCATTGAGATGGAGAGACTGTGTAAGAAAGGCTTTGGATGATAGAGGAATGACTATAGATCAGGCAGGGGAAGTGGTGGTGGACAGGAGTGAATGGAGAATGCTTGTGAATAGTTGAGTGAACACGTGGTCATTTGGAGTAAGGGGTCGGGCGCAAGTTGGACTAGATAATAGTCCATCAGGCGCCTGGCCCGGGGAGACGATTAATATGAAGGGTGTGCCTGGAAGTGTGGTGGGAGGGCTTGTGGCTTTGGCTCCGCTGCATGTCTGCCTGCCGAGATCGGAACCTCTCCGGGTGGTCAGGGCCGGGGGAGTGCTGGAGCGACCTTGGTAACCCTGGTCTCTGGGTCTTCTCCTGGGTGACCTGGATGTGTGAGAGTTTGTGTTTTTTATCTGTGTTTATTTTTTGTTTTATGTTGTTTTTGTGTTTTCCCTGTTCTTGCTCTGTCTTGAGTCGGCTACCCCCAAAATGGGAATTGGGCCTGAGCATATAGATAGATAGATAGATAGATGTCAGAAAAACAATCAAATAAAAGTAATTTAACCCTCGCCGTACAGTTATTTAAACCTTCCCGCCAATGTTGAATCTGGATGAATCGTCAAATTCTCAGGATTTTGGGGCGCTTATAAATACGCAAAATAATGGCCTAACCTAGGTTATATATATATATATATATATATGTATCCATCCAGAGGCAGTACTCGTTATCTTGCGATGAGTGAAGACTAGAAGTCTCTAGACCAAGAGGTTCAGTTTTTATTCTGAAAATTAGTAGGTCAGTTTTGGCCGCTGCGAGCCTAGAGCCGTGTAAATTCCCGAGTTTCAACATTTACAGATACTCATATCTTTGCAAATAAATAGCTTAACCTAGGTTATATACATACCAGAGGCAGTAATCGGCATTATCTTGCGATGGGTGAAGACTAAAACACTGTACATTAAGCGGTTATTGTGTTAGGTGGGAAATAAGACCAGCTGTTTTGTGATGCTACTGAGAACTGTTCGAATGCGACGATGCAGTATCGGCAGCCACAGCTACGGTCTATTTACATTCGTTCAACAATTGATTATTGATTATGTATTCTGTATTAATATTGATTAGCCAGCCGTCCGGCTGGCTCAGTTGATAGCGTGCCTGATTCCCATCATGAAGGTCTCGCGTTCAATCCCTGCTCAGATTGAAAAGTTTTTCTGGGATACAGCCGGCGGTTACCATCTCCCCCATGAGCAAGGGGGATGGGTAATGGTCTCTGGTAGACTAAAGAAAGCCAAGCGCTTGTGAATCCTCGAAGGAGGATATACGGGCGCTATATAAGTAACCAGACGATTATTATTATTATTTATTTCACCACTGTAAGCATTCATATTTCACTGTCGACTGCTTTCATGCATCGTTTGAGACTCAGGAAATCAATAGAAGCTTTCGTTAGGCCTGCATGCAAGCAGGAGTCACCTGACTGACTGGCTATGTGTTTTTATTCTTGTTGGTTATATGGACCATCCTCTAAGATAACAAAATAGTTTCAAGTGCGGTTTTAAGCCATGAAATAATGGTATGGAGCTATGTAGGCCAGCCGGGCGGTACAGGGCAAACTCGATATGGAGCTATGGAGTCCAGCCGGGCAAGGAGGGTTAAGGAGCAAAGATAATTAATTTTCTATGAAAGAACACAATATATTTCATTTCTTAAATTCTTGAACTAGTGCAAAAGTTTATTAAAACTATGCAAAATATTGTTGATATAGGTTATTATACTGTATAATGTTTAAGAGGGTAAAAATGTTGGTAAACTACTACGATTAAAGCAGAATTTCTTACAGTAGGCCTATAATTACTTGGAATATGACATTTTAATAAAAAAAATCAATTTTGATTTTAATCAATTATTTTTTTCTTTGATTATAATCGATTAAAATCACTTGATTAAAATCGTTTGATTTTAATCATGCCAACTCTGCAGTACAGTCACAATCAATAATATCCTCTCTCTCTGCTACCCCCTAACCCCCCGCCCCACCATCCCTTTTTGAAACTGTATCGGACCCAAAGGAGATAAGACCGTGTTAACCCCTTCTATACCGGCGACGTCTTTTTAACTTTGTCTGACTACTCTTAGACGATATTATTCAGCTTAAAAAAGACCTTCAGCAATTAACAGGCTTGAACTATCTCACTTAACCCTTTATACTACCACTGATAATTCTTAAACTGAATATAAGCGTCTATATATAGCTACAATATAATTAAAAAGACGTCGCGGTACAGAAGGGGTTAAGGGGGGATGGTTGGTTCTTGTGCCCCCCCCCCCCTTCTCCCTCATGTGTAGTCCTATTACTTTTCAGATTTTAAGATTGAAGATTAAGGAACACCTCATTTAAGATTTCATACTTTGTCGATTTTAAGACCTATCGCCCCCACTTCTTTGTCAGTATTTAGAAATTTCGTGCTATTTAGGTGTATTTTTTCCCTGGCGAGCGATTGCGAGCCTGCAATTTAGGAGAAATCGGTCTTCGGCCGGGATATTTTTCTATTGAATAATGTACAAATTTATCTAGAATGGGGATCATGGGGAGGTGTTCTTTAAGCTTGGTGGAGGTCTAGGGAGGAAAATAAACAAATAATACATACATAAATATTTCGACCAATAAATAAACCCTAACCCAAGGTTCGTATAGGGGGGGGGGGGGGCGCATTTATTATGGATCGTGGTTGTACAGGTTGCGCAGGGTCACAATTTGTTCCCGAGTTTCCAGGTCAGCTGTGTAAGTAAAAGTATATTTATTGAACAACAACAACTACAACAACAACAACAACAACAACAACAATAACAACAACTAGATGTAGAGGAGGCAGATAAAACACGAGACATCTATAAGAGTTAACAAAGGGAAAAAACAAGGAAAACAAAATAAGTCATAGAAAATATTAAAATGTAGAAAGTAATGCATAAATCCTCGCCTATAAATATTAAAAATATATAAAGGCACCACGTTTAAATATATAAAGGCACCACGTTTAAATATATAAAGGCACCACGTTTAAATATATAAAGGCACCACGTTTAAATATATAAAGGCACCACGTTTAAATATATAAAGGCACCACGTTTAAATATATAAAGGCACCACGTTTAAATATATTACGTATAAAGTCTAAGGGTTATAAAAGCCAGACTTGATTATTAGAATAATCTAAATAGTGTATTGATTGCTTGAGAGAGAGAGAGAGAGAGAGAGAGAGAGAGAGAGAGAGAGAGAGAGAGAGAGAGAGAGAGAGAGAGAGAGAGAGAGAGAG
>CM064483.1:63335510-63350510 GCA_032716605.1 Paralithodes platypus | reverse complement strand
TAGTGACAATTACATAAAGAAAAACATAGAGGGTCCAGGATATTTCATGAGTGGGCTAGACACATACAGACTGATTACAATACTACGCCACTTCTACGGGGGTGGAAAGGGCGGGCATTGTGTGTGTGTGTGTGTGTGGGGGTGGGGGGGGGGGGGGGGGGAAGGCCTCGATTGACTGGTCGGTGAAGTTTGGTGAAAATCCGTCCAACAGTCTAGGAGGAGTTTCAGTATATACAGACGGACGACGACAGACATTTCGGTCGGCAGGGTACCGCTATACGGGGGGTCGATTACAAAAAATACATAATTATCTTGCATCCTTTATTCCAGTCATCCAATCATTCTTCACTGTGAATATCATGAAGATTGAACAAACACGTTCTTACCTCATTTTTAAAGTGATTAATTTAAGCGTGCTCATAAAGTGTTGGCCAAAGTCGTTCCTAGTCACGTACTTTCTGAGTTTAATCATAATGCGTCTGATAATTTCTTGCCAACTCGTCTTCCAAACAAAGAAGCACACACACACACAGACACACACACACACACACACACACAGACACACACACACAGACACACACACACACACACACACACACACACACACATTGGACGGAGATAATAATGCTGCAAATGCAGGTAACGATGGTAGGGTTAACGAGATTGGTGTCCTCCCTAATAACCAGCTCATATCACTGTAATGAGCTCCTGTCGTCATTATGCTCATTACTTCCGGACCTTCATCTTTCCCTATCATCATCATTTACCCCTTTCACTACGTTGGCGTCAATTTATTCTGGCTATTACAACTCAGGATTAAGGGGAGATTTCCACTTGAGGGACTTTTTTCTTGATCCCCTTTCTCCCTCATGTCTAGCCCCATTGCTTTTGAGATTTTAAGACGTTTACCCCATTAGTTTGGTGATTTTAAGAATTTCTGCCCCATTCTGTCAATGTTAGGACCTTTCGTGCCATTTAGGTGTCGATGTTATCCTGGCGAGCGATAGCGAGCCTGTAATTTAAGAGTAATCGGCCTTCGGACGGGAAATTTTTCTACCGAAAAATATACAAATTTATCTTGAAAGGGGGTCAAGGGGGTGAAATTTTAAGATTGCTGGAGGAGAAGGAAACAAACTAAAAACCTCCCCTTAACTCTAGTACACAAAGTACACTCGGATACCATAGTCTCTAGCCCACTCAAAGTACACTCGGATACCATAGTCTCTAGCCCACTCAAAGTACACTCGGATACCATAGTCTCTAGCCCCCTCAAAGTACACTCGGATACCATAGTCTCTAGCCCCCTCAAAGTACACTCGGATACCATAGTCTAGCCCACTCAAAGTACACTCGGATACCATAGTCTCTAGCCCACTCAAAGTACACTCGGATACCATAGTCTCTAGCCCACTCAAAGTACGCTCGGATACCATAGTCTCTAGCCCCCTCAAAGTACACTCGGATACCATAGTCTCTAGCCCCCTCAAAGTACACTCGGATACCATAGTCTCTAGCCCCCTCAAAGTACACTCGGATACCATAGTCTCTAGCCCACTCAAAGTACACTCGGATACCATAGTCTCTAGCCCACTCAAAGTACACTCGGATACCATAGTCTCTAGCCCACTCAAAGTACACTCGGATACCATAGTCTCTAGCCCACTCAAAGTACACTCGGATACCATAGTCTCTAGCCCACTCAAAGTACACTCGGATACCATAGTCTCTAGCCCACTCAAAGTACACTCGGATACCATAGTCTCTAGCCCACTCAAAGTACACTCGGATACCATAGTCTCTAGCCCCCTCAAAGTACACTCGGATACCATAGTCTCTAGCCCACTCAAAGTACACTCGGATACCATAGTCTCTAGCCCACTCAAAGTACACTCGGATACCATAGTCTCTAGCCCACTCAAAGTACACTCGGATACCATAGTCTCTAGCCCACTCAAAGTACACTCGGATACCATAGTCTCTAGCCCACTCAAAGTACACTCGGATACCATAGTCTCTAGCCCACTCAAAGTACACTCGGATACCATAGTCTCTAGCCCACTCAAAGTACACTCGGATACCATAGTCTCTAGCCCATTCAAAGTACACTCGGATACCATAGTCTCTAGCCCACTCAAAGTACACTCGGATACCATAGTCTCTAGCCCACTCAAAGTACACTCGGATACCATAGTCTCTAGCCCACTCAAAGTACACTCGGATACCATAGTCTCTAGCCCACTCAAAGTACACTCGGATACCATAGTCTCTAGCCCACTCAAAGTACACTCGGATACCATAGTCTCTAGCCCACTCAAAGTACACTCGGATACCATAGTCTCTAGCCCACTCAAAGTACACTCGGATACCATAGTCTCTAGCCCACTCAAAGTACACTCGGATACCATAGTCTGTAGCCCACTCAAAGTACACTCGGATACCATAGTCTCTAGCCCACTCAAAGTACACTCGGATACCATAGTCTCTAGCCCACTCAAAGTACACTCGGATACCATAGTCGCTAGCCCACTCAAAGTACACTCGGATACCATAGTCTCTAGCCCACTCAAAGTACACTCGGATACCATAGTCTCTAGCCCACTCAAAGTACACTCGGATACCATAGTCTCTAGCCCACTCAAAGTACACTCGGATACCATAGTCTCTAGCCCACTCAAAGTACACTCGGATACCATAGGCTCTAGCCCACTCAAAGTACACTCGGATACCATAGTCTCTAGCCCACTCAAAGTACACTCGGATACCATAGTCTCTAGCCCACTCAAAGTACACTCGGATACCATAGTCTCTAGCCCACTCAAAGTACACTCGGATACCTTAGTCTCTAGCCCACTCAAAGTACACTCGGATACCATAGTCTCTAGCCCACTCAAAGTACACTCGGATACCATAGTCTCTAGCCCACTCAAAGTACACTCGGATACCATAGTCTCTAGCCCACTCAAAGTACACTCGGATACCATAGTCTCTAGCCCACTCAAAGTACACTCGGATACCATAGTCTCTAGCCCACTCAAAGTACACTCGGATACCATAGTCTCTAGCCCACTCAAAGTACACTCGGATACCATAGTCTCTAGCCCACTCAAAGTACACTCGGATACCATAGTCTCTAGCCCACTCAAAGTACACTCGGATACCATAGTCTCTAGCCCACTCAAAGTACACTCGGATACCATAGTCTCTAGCCCACTCAAAGTACACTCGGATACCATAGTCTCTAGCCCACTCAAAGTACACTCGGATACCATAGTCTCTAGCCCACTCAAAGTACACTCGGATACCATAGTCTCTAGCTCACTCAAAGTACACTCGGATACCATAGTCTCTAGCCCACTCAAAGTACACTCGGATACCATAGTCTCTAGCCCACTCAAAGTACACTCGGATACCATAGTCTCTAGCCCACTCATAAGAATTCCTGGACCCCCTATATTTATATTTATGTAATTATATCTATCAGGATTGATTTATGTAATTATATCTATCAGGATTGATTTTTTGATAGAACAAGCTTATCAATAAATAGTATATATAGTTTTGTACTTGATATCTAGAAAATATTAATCATAAATATTAGCTTCCAGAGATATACTTCTATAATTAGAAATAGGTGAAAACCAGCAATATTTATGAGTGAACTAGAGACTATGGTATCCGAGTGTACCTTGATCATTAAGTTCTTAAGAACATAAGAACATAAGAACATAAGAACATAAGAACATAAGAAAATGGGAGTCTGCAGAAAGCCGATTGGCATAAGCAAGGCAGATCCCTGTCCCACACAACCCCAATTCATTACAAAGCCCAATTATAGGCTTCACACTCTAATACCCTGAGGATCATCTTACCAAAACGGTTAGAGATTAACGCAGGATTATGGAGGTCTGCAGAGCGCTGATTGGCCCAACCCGGCTGATCCCCCTTCACACCCAACCCTTCTCGTCCATATGCTTATCCAATTTTATCTTAAAGCTCCCTACAGTTTTAGATCCCACTATAGCACTTGGTAGTCCATTCCACCCGTCTACAACTCTGTTACCAAACCAATACTTGCCTATATCTTTTCTGAAACGAAATTTATCTAATTTGAAACCATTGGTACGAGTTCTTTCGCTATCACTGAGCTTTAGTACATTTGCCATGTCCCCTTTGTTAATCCCACTAACCCACTTGAACACCTCTATCATATCCCCTCTAACTCTGCGTCTCTCTAACGAATGTAAACCTAATTTCTTCAACCTTTCTTCATACGAAAGATTTCTAATATTATGGATCATTTTTGTCATTCTACGCTGTACTCTCTCCAATGAATCTATGTCCATTCTGTAATAAGGACACCAAAATTGGACAGCATAATCCATATGGGGTCTCACTAATGACAAGTAAAGTTTTAAGATAACATCAGCAGTTCTGTTACTCACACTCCTAGAGATGAACCCGAGAATCCTGTTTGCCTTATTACGAACGCTTATACACTGTTTTCTAGGCTTCAAATCATTGCTAACAAACACACCTAGATCTTTCTCGCAGTCTGAATTTTCTAATTCTAAATTAGCTAGTTTATATTTAACATTTGTTTGCATCTTCCCTATCTTTAATACCTTGCATTTGTCAATGTTAAACTTCATCTGCCAATTTACTGACCATTCATGTAAGGTATCTAGATCCCTTTGGAGGCACTCTATATCGCTATCTGAATCAATTGATCTCCCTATTTTAGTATCGTCTGCGAATTTACTTATCCTACTAGTTATACCTAAATCTAGGTCATTTATGTATATAAGAAACAACAGGGGACCTAATACCGATCCCTGGGGGGAACATGTTAATATGGGTGTGGTGTCCCAAGTTCGAATCCCAGGAGGACCATATGCTTTCATTAGTTTATTCAAATACATTGGGGTTTGTAATTGACGATTAATGTTAAGAACGGGGTGTTACTTATTATATCCCAAATGCATGAAGGGAACTAAAAGGAATTTGACGACTTGAGTAGATTACCAAGCGCCATGGAAGGATCAAGAACAATAGAGAGTTTCAAGATGAAATTAGATAGGCATATTATGGATGAGATCGGTTGGGTGTGAGAGAGATCTGCCTTGTATGGGCCAATTAGTTTTCTGCAAACCCCCATTGCCTTATGTTTAACGAAGGCCTTTGATAGAATCTGGCACAAATCCCTCATTTCCAAACTACCCTCCTTCGATTTCTATCCCTCCATCTGTACCTTTGTCTCTAATTTCCTTTCCGGCCTTTCCATAGCTGCGGTTGTGAACGGCCACCGTTTACTTCCTCAACCTATCAACTCCGGCGTTCTTCAGGATTATATCCTATTTCCAATTCTCTTTATATTATTCATTAACGACCTTCTCAATTGCACCTCCAGCCCCATTCACTCATATGGTGACGACTCTACATTAAATTATTCAACTAACCTTCCACAACATCACTCACAGCAGGAACTCCAAAGCTCGTAAACCATTCGACCAAATGAACGTTCAGCACAATTTAATAGCTTAGCCAAGTTCGACCACTCGACCCAATTGACCACCTGCGAGCTTCGATCTATAAGGAAGTTGGAGCTGTAGAAATCAATATTTAGCAGAATTGCCAGCTAAATTACAGTCGTGGTACAGTCACGAGCATAAATACTGAGACAACAACCAGATAATGTTCGGCCCTTCGTTTTGAAAGGTATTGCTTAAGTATTTATTCAAACTCACAATTATTTCTTTATTTCATTCTAGCTACTGTCTGACGATTTTATTCAGCTTATTATAAAGCTCTCGTGACGAAGGAGTTGACGTTATCTGGTTGATGTCGCAGTATTTATGCTCGTGACTGTACATTCATAAATACATACAATCTATTCCAACATAGCCTACCTGCCATCCATCAGAAACCAACATTATCATTTAATTACTATTTATTAGTGATGTTTACGGTTCCGACTTCCTTACAGCCTGAAATTCGCAAGTGGATACGGGGAAGGTAGTTGCTTTTTCTGGACCCCCTTCCCCCTCATGCTTAGCCCCAATAGTTCTGAGACTTAAAAGACGTTCGCCCCATTAGTGTGTCGATTTTAAGACTTTATTATAATCAAAATCACTCTCAGTAAGCCACTATCAGTGCTACGTCTAAATCGTTACCCATATGATATATTATACGGTCATTATAATTATCACCAACATATCTTATTATCACCATTATCACCATTGTCATTATTACCCATATATCTCTCAGTCATTATAATTATCACCATTGTCATTATCACCAACATATCTTATTATCACCATTATCACAATTGTCATTATTACCCATATATCTCTCAGTCATTATCACCAACATATCTCTCACTGCCTGCTACTGTCATTATAATTATCACCAACATATCTCTCACTGCCTGCTACTGTCATTATAATTATCACCAACATATCTCTCACTGCCTGCTACTGTCATTATAATTATCACCAACATATCTCTCACTGCCTGCTACTGTCATTATAATTATCAACATTGTCATTATCACCCACATAATTATCTCTCACTGTTTGCCCTGTTAACACGCCCTATGGTTCGCTAGCCCTATAATCTACCGTATATCACACACACACACACACAGACACAGACAGACACACACACACACACACACATCAGCCGGTAGAGGGGGGAGATCACGCAATTTGTCCCCTCAGGCATAACACATCTGCCACCCAAGGAATAAATAATAATAATAATAATCTTCTGGTTACTTATATAGCGCCCGTCTCTCCTCCTTCGAGGATTCGCAAGCGCTTGGCTTTCTTTAGTCTACCAGAGACCATTACCCATCCCCCTTGTTCATGGGGAGATGGTAACCGCCGGCTGTATCCCAGAAAAACTTTTCAATCTGAGCGGGGATTGAACGCGAGACCTTCAAGGTGGGAATCAGGCACGCTATCAACTGAGCCAGCCGGACGAATAGCACATTAACCCCTTGAGGATCTAAGACGCATTTATCCATTGCATTTCGGGTATCAGCAGACGATTTTATGCAACTTAGGAAGGATATCTAGGAATTATAGGAGGCAATACTATCTCGATTAACTTTTTAGCTTTTAACTTTGTGGTCGGCAGGGAGGGTTCTGTGGGGGGCGCTCGGTTATGGCCTTGGCCTTGCTCGGGGACTTGGGGCTGTTCGGCCAGGCAGCTTGGGGAACAACAACAACAACAAAAATTGTTTAGCTCCCACAAGTTCACCCTAAGCTGTATAAAGTCGTCTAATGATAGCCAGAATAAACTGTCAAAATGCGTCATGATTCTCAAAGGGTTACCACTACCTGCCCCAGCCTCCTGTGTGTGTTTTTTTTTTAGATATTTTGTTTCATTATTTTTTAGGGTTTTGCTTGCTATCCCCATTTTGAGCAATGTGTTTTAGTTTCTCCCTTAAACTATCGAATCCGTCCCAAACTTACTTCAAACTGCGCACCCAGACCTCCTTCAAGCTAGATTTGTACATTTTTCGATAGAAATAAGTTCCAGCCGAAGGCCGATTTCTTCTAAGTAACAGGCTTGCTATCGCTCGCCCAGAAAAATTCGAAATCTGAATGGGTGGAAACGTCTTAATATCGCCAAACTAATGGGGGTAAAACGTCATAAAATCGCGAAACAAGGAAGGTCCAAAAAGACCGCTCCACCTGTCCTTGAATATATATATACAGTATATATATATATATATATATATATATATATATATATATATATATATATATAATGTTCGATAAAGAACTAGATAAGGCAAAACATATGAATGAAATATATTATATAAATAAAAGTAGATATATATATATGATAGGTAGGATTACCAGTAAAATAAATAGAATACCATAATAGCACAACAACATGAAAGGCTAACCATAAAATAATAGGTAGGGTAGTCTAATTCCCAACCTCAATACCCATGAAGATTCCCACCATGGAAACAGAGCAACAACATACCTTACACGAGATATATGGGGCAGACAGGTGACCCTTCCTTCAGTTGCTACACATCTACTTACCTGGGGAAGAACAGAGATCAGAATTAATCATATATAATAATAATAACAATAATAATAATAATAATAATAATAATAATACAAATAATTAGTATTAATATTATAATAATAATTATAATAATATTCATCATCATCATCATCATCTTCATTATCACCACCATGATAATGATGATGATGATGAAATTACTGTCAATGATAATAATTTTAGTAGTAGTTTAATTAATTTTAATTAGTTCCTATATTGTAACTACTTTGAAAACACTAAACCTTCAACTGTAAATAATTATATTTGTAAATACTATGTAAGAAGAATAACCACTGTCGGTGGAAATAAACTTTATTATTATTATTATTAATACAAATACTAATACTATAACTACTAATACTGCTACTGTTGCTACTACTAATACTACTACTACTACTACTACTAATAATAATAATAATAAAAATAATAATAATAATACAAATGCTAGTCAGATGGCCAAGTAGCAAGGTAGCAAGGTACCTTAGTACCTCACTCTAACCCCCTCGCCTCAAAGGGGGGTTCCAAATCGCTCACAGGTGTTCAAATCTAATAAACCCTATAAGCTATCATAACCCAGGTGTTCAGGGGGGTAATGGGGGTAAGGAGGGGGGAGAGGGAGGGGAGGAGGAGAGGGAGGAAGGAGGAGGGGGAGAGGGAGAGGAAGATAGGTAAAGGGGTGAGAAGGAGGGGTAGGAGGATTGGGAGGGAGAGGTAAGGAGGAGGAGGGGAGAGGAAGATAGGTAAAGGGGTGAGAAGGAGGGGTAGGAGGATTGGGAGGGAGAGGTAAGGAGGAGGAGGGCAGAGGAAGATAGGTAAGGGAGTGAGAAGGAGGGGTAGGAGGATTGGGAGGGAGAGGTAAGGAGGAGGAGGGCAGAGGAAGGTAGGTAAAGGGGTGAGAAGGAGGGGTAGGAGGATTGGGAGGGAGAGGTAAGGAGGAGGAGGGGAGAGGAAGATAGGTAAGGTAGTGAGAAGGAGGGTTAAGAGGATTGGGAGGGAGAGGTAAGGAGGAGGGGATGAGGAAGATAGGTAAAGGGGTGAGAAGGAGGGGTAGGAGGGTTGGGAGGAGAGTGGGAGAGAAGAGAAGGGGAAGAGAAAGAGAGACAAGAGGACAGTAAGGATAAAGAAGATGGGTAGAGGAGGATGAGAGAGGAGAAGAGAAAAGGGGAGAAGAAGAGTAGTGAGGAGGAGGAAGTGAGTAAAGGGAGGAGCTGGGGAGATATGAGAGGGGGGGGGGGGACAGCTGCAACTCAGGAGCACAGCTGTTTTGGGTGAGGTGGGTGGGGTGAGGAGAGGGGGTGGGTGGGGTGCGGAGACAGGAGGGGGGGGGGGAGTAAGTTAAAGGGGGAGGGGAGTAAAACAAACAGCGAGAGTAGAACAAGATGCAAGAGAGAAACTGGTTATATTACTAAAGGTGATGGAACACTCAACCAGTACACCATTTCAACCAGATCTCAACCAGTAGACCATTTAAATTAGTAGATCTCAACCAGTAGACCATTTCAACCAGTATAACTCAACCAGTAGACCATATAAACCAGAAAATTTCAACCAATAGATTATTTTTAACCAGTAGATCTCAACCAGAGAACCATTTCAACTAGTAGATCTCAACCAGTATACCATTTAAAC
Organism: Paralithodes platypus; assembly: GCA_032716605.1. NCBI lineage: Eukaryota > Metazoa > Arthropoda > Malacostraca > Decapoda > Lithodidae > Paralithodes > Paralithodes platypus. Next base: position 63,340,799 of record CM064483.1, on the reverse strand, counting down.
CAGTAAATCTCAACCAGTATACCATTTAAACCAGTAAATCTCAACCAGTATACCATTTAAACCAGCCGATCTCAACCAGTATACCATTTAAACCAGTAAATCTCAACCAGTATACCATTTAAACCAGCCGATCTCAACCAGTATACCATTTAAACCAGTAAATCTCAACCAGTAGACCATTTAAACCAGTTGATCTCAACCAGTATACCATTTAAACCAGTAAATCTCAACCAGTATACCATTTAAACCAGTTGATCTCAACCAGTATACCATTTAAACCAGTAGATCTCAACCAGTATACCATTTAAACCAGTAGATCTCAACCAGTAGACTAATTAAACCAGTAGATCTCAACCAGTATACCATTTAAACCAGTTGATCTCAACCAGTAGACCATTTAAACCAGTTGATCTCAACCACAGGGGTTAGGTCTGCTTGGGGGCATTTTGTGTATGGCCACCCTCGTAAAGAGGAGTAAGGCGTCTGCCATAGATAGATAGATAGATAGATAGATAGATAGATAGATAGATAGACAGCTCTCAACCAGTACATCTCAACTAGTAGACTATTTAAACTAGAGCCAGCTCAACTATTACTAAATATTCTATTTTGTATTACTTTCACCACAACACCAAACACCTCCAATGAAATTAATGAAAGCATATATGTGATCCACCAGGATTCGAACCCGGGTTATCACACACAGATTTTTAGACACCTTAACCATTACACCACCAAGACCAAATATAAACACCATTTGAGGAGGAGCACTTTATTGACGACGGTTCCCCTAGAGTTTCAGCGAGAAGTTGCCTCAATTGGTGTTTACATGCAATCTATCAATGATTATTCTGATTATATTTATCATAGACCATTGCTGGTAAGTTAAGTATTACGTTCAGAGATAGTTTTGTTTAGCTAATAGTGAGTTAGTTGGCTTTTGCTGAGAAATACTGGTTAAAATATATTGGTTGATAAGGGCTACTGGTGAAGTCAATATACAACCGTTCTTTAATTAAACCACAGTTCAAACTTTCCACTTAATCGAATAAATATGTAGAAATAATAAACTATGGAAAGTAAAGAAATCTCTACCCTTTATCCCAACTTAAATAGGCCTTAAGGGGATTTTGGTTCACTTTTTGGGCGATTTTTGCATGTATTCATTATTTGTCTAGTTTCCTCCCTAGACCTCCATCAAATTAAAAAAAAAAACACATCCATTAGATCCCCCTTCTAGATTAATTTGTAAATTTTTCGGTAGAAAAATTTCCCGGCCGAAGGCCGGTTCTTTCAACATTGCAGGCTCACTATCGTTCGCCAGGGAAAACATCGACACCTAAATAGCACGAAAGGTCTAAATATTGACGAAGAAATGGGGCGAAAGGTCTTAAAATCGACTAACTAATGGGGAAAAATCTTAAAGGTGAACTACAGGGATGAACGAAAAAACGAAGATTAATGCAGGGTCATTACTTGGCATGAATATACTGTAATTTATGTATATGGGCAATATCGATATAATTCCATTAAACTCCAGAACAAAATACATAATATATATAGTCGTTGGTGACGAATTGGCATTTTCATCCAGCTGAAGTGACTCCATTGTGTAGAGACGCCGTTTGTAAACATGATATGCGGTCCTGAACAGTGATGTCTGTTTTTCGTAATTAATACCTTTCAATTCAATACTCAAGCTCTGCAAAAGATCGACCAACGTCCTGATGATGTGGTGCATATCAAGAAATAATCCCAGCTCGCCAGCAATTAACATACATGCAGTGTTTATGCATGTTTAGCTTGGTCCAGAGTTGAGGGAACTCGGTTCTAAGGCCTATTTCGTAATGATAATATCGTTTTCTGTTCAATTTATATATCGCGGTCCCTTGACCAGACAGTGGTGAAGCCAAATGGTGAGCTGTAAACATGCATACAAATTATAAGAGTTTCTCAAATAAAAAAACAAAACAGATTTACCCATTTCCCATGTCGAGAGTTCCCGCCATTGGCTATAGTTACGTCATGGTAAACACGCCAGTCTGGCGCCACATAAAATAACTTAAGATAAGCTATATTTCTATATTGTTAAAACAAATTGATGAAAGTTCTTCAGTATCATCTACCTAAAACCAAGCAGATCCCAATGGACATTGTAGTTTGAATAGGTTTCATCCCTGGAATTCACCTTTAACATCTGAAAACTAAACATGAGGGAGAAAGTGGGCCAGAAAACCGGCCCATCGAGTTGACATTTCTATCGTATGGGAAGAGTAAACCAGCAAATTGGTGTCAACATTTACGGCCCATTTGTTTCAGCCTACTCTGAGTTACGAGAGGTAAGTGGTCACAACTTATGGTCTCGCCTTAATGGACTGACTATAGTTTCTACAAAGTTGTTTTTTCTTCATATATTAACGCTCAATTCCTTATACTTGGTTCGATATAGGATTGGTAGCACAGTCCTAACATTGTCAGTATTGTTTGACTCTTATACTGTTTAGTTATTCATTTACTCTATCTTATCTTCTTTCTAATCTTACCAATCTGTTAGAGAGAGAGAGAGAGAGAGAGAGTGTGTGTGCGTGTGTGTGTGTGTGTGTGAGCGCGATGGATGTTGAAAGTTATTAACATGAGTCACGCCAATATTTAAATATGCACCACTGATTTTAATGTTTACATTACCTTAAGGGGAGGTAGGCCGTTTTTCTGGACCCCCTTCTCCCTAATGTTTAGCCCCACTAGTTTTGAGATTATAAGACGTTCGGCCCAGTAGTTTGGCGATTTTAACCCATTTCGCCCCATTTCGTTGTCAATTTTAAGACCTTTCCTGCCATTTAGGTGTCGATTTTTTCCTGGCGAGCGATAGTGAGCCTGCAATTTTAAGAGGAATCGGCCTTCGGACGGAACATTTTTCTACCGAAAAATGTACAAATTTATCTTCAAGGGGGGTCTAGGGGGTGTTTTTCTAAGCTTGATGGAGGTCTAGGGAGGAAACTAAAAATAATATATGACTAATAGACCAAACAAACGGTCTGTCTCCCCTTAAAATGTATATATTATGTATGCAATAAATATAATGTTTGTTTTAGGTGCGGGAATTCCTAAAGGTGATGCAACTACTCAACTAGAACACCCTGCACTTCAACTACTCAACTAGAACACCCTGCACTTCAACAATTTGATCTGTAACTTGGCAGGTATATATATATTTACCTAATGACCGACTCTTGCTGTATCAATCTGCATACCCACTATAATGCACATCTTCTTATGTATATATTTATGGATTTATATATATATTTACCAATATATTTATCGATATGTCTACATATTATTCAATGCATATGTGTAACTATAGCTCTCTCTCTCTCTCTCTATATATATATATATATATATATATACCGTATATATATATATATATACATAAAAACAAAAATAGAGTAAAATAGAAAATAAAAATAAAAATAGGAAAAGTGGGGATTGGGCCTGAGCATATATATATATATATATATATATATATATATATATATATATATATATTATATATATTTGCTTCGAAAAATACTCAATTCTATTTTATACTATTATTATTAAAGGAAGGTTTGACAGGAATTAATATAGTGTGTGTGTGTGTGTGTGTGTGAGAATATGCATACAGACACGCAAAGTAAGTGTTTTAGTGTGCTTTAAAGCAGCTGTGCGAGAGAGAGAGAGAGAGAGAGTAGGGCAGGGAAGAACGAGAGCAAGAGAGAGTGTGGGGGAATCGACAGAGTATTTTCTATGAACGTGTGTGTGTGTGTGTGTGCCTAATACCTAATGACGGGTTAGCAGAGAGTGCTAGTGTCGTTAAGTGCGCGGAGAACGGCTGCCGTGATGGGTGGTGGGGAGATAAATAACTAATGCGTATGCGAGAGAGAGAGAGAGAGTACAAAGGAGTACAAAGGAAATCAAGCAACAACAGGTCTAGTGACCCTTCTAGGTTGCTTGTCCTCCAAAACACTGAGGATCAAGTGTCCAAACAGTGGTTTAGAGTGGGTAAGGGAACATTGGAAAGGGAACTACTGCAAGGGGACATATGGGTTAGTAACTGAGGGGAGGATAAAGTTATTCATTTACAAACGCAGTCAGTCGCGGGTTTGATGCGAGATATTTGTCTAGGCGGAATTTAAATGAATCAACGGTGCTGCAGTCTATAACGTCTCGGGGAAGCCCATTCCACAAGTTGACAACTCGATTGAAGAAGAAATTCTTAGATTCGTGCGAGTTAAAAGATTTACCAATAATTTTGCAACCGTTTCCCCGCGTGTAATTAGATTGGTCGATAGTGAAGTACTTACTACAGTTCATATTGTCGATGCCTTTGATGATTTTGAACACTTGAATTAAGTCGCCTCTTAATCTGCGCTGGGTTAATTTAAAGGAAATATATTTAATTCTCTAAGACGCTCTTCGTATGGTTTGTTCTTTAGGCTAGGTATCATTTTGGTAACTCTACGTTGAACTCGTTCTAGCTTGTTTATATCTTTTTGGTAATAAGGGCACCAGGATTGAACGCAGTATTCCAGAAGAGGGCGGACTAAGGAATTGTAAAGGGTTAGGATAACTTCTTTGGATTTATGCTCAAATGACCTGCCTATAAAGCCAATTATTTTGTTTGCCTTCTTAACAACTTCTGAACATTGTTGACTCGGTTTTAGGTTACTCGATATTGTTACTCCCAGATCAGTTTCTCTGTTTACATTCTTAAGCTGAGTGCCATTCATCGAATAGTTTGCTTTCTCATTTAGGTATCCGACATGTAGTACTTTACATTTATCCGCATTGAAACTCATTTGCCAAATTTGGGCCCAACATGACAATTTATCTAGATTGTGTTGCATATCGTCAACTTGTTCTTTTGAGAGTACGCTATTTGCAATTTTTGTATCGTCAGCAAATTTTGAGATTGTGCAGGTGAGACCCTCATCTATGTCGTTGATGTAAATTAGAAAGAGAATTGGTCCTAGTACCGATCCCTGGGGTACCCCGCTACTTACATTGGTCCATTTAGATGCCTTACCGTTTATGACTACCCTTTGCTTTCCTGTTGCTGAGCCAATTTTCTATCCATTTCAACACACCGTCTTGTATTCCATGCGCTTTTAGTTTTAGCAGTAAACGTTTGTGGGGAACTTTGTCAAAGGCCTTTTGAAAATCAAGGTATATAATATCTACAGCTTTACTCTCATCGTAGAGGTTGAGGATATCGTGGAAGAAGTCTAAGAGGTTTGTTAAACAGGAACGTTT
>CM064483.1:63332261-63335410 GCA_032716605.1 Paralithodes platypus | reverse complement strand
AATCTGTCTTTCACCAGCCATGTAAAGGACATCGCAAAGAATGCTGCATGGAAACTTGGTTGCATTCGACGTGTATCACATCTCCTGGACTCTAAAGGTGTTGCTACTCTGTATAAGTCTCAAGTTCGTCCATTGATGGAATACTCTCCACTTGCATGGTCATCATGTCCCCCCTCACACATCTCCTGGACTCTAAAGGTGTTGCTACTCTGTATAAGTCTAAAGTTCGTCCATTGATGGAATACTCTCCACTTGCATGGTCATCATGTCCCCCCTCATACTTGAAACTTTTGGACCAAACACAGAAAAGAGCTGAACACTTGATCCAACTCAAAGAACAAGAACATCATGCCCCCAGGTTTCAGCCTCTACAACAGCGTCGGGATGTGGCAGGTTTGTGTGTAACATACAAAACCCAAAAATTGCACACTCCACACCTGGCAGCCTTACATCTACAACCTGCCCAACCAACATCATATGCAACAAGAACCGCATCCACAAGGTATCATCAGGTCAGTGTTCCATTTGCTAGGACAGAACACTACCTTCGTTCCTACTTACCAAAGTACGCAAGACTGTGGAATCACCTGGTTCAGCACACTGACCTGCATCACTTAACCTCACTACAACAGTTCAAGTCGGAGGTTAATAACTGGCTCAGGAATATCACAGTTCCGTACTAAATCTTGGTAATATAATTATTAATTATCATACTTCATAAAGAGGGATCTTTGATAAAATATATACTGGTATCTATTATATATAAATATATCAATGCTATATATTTTTTGCATTTTAAATGTGTTTCGCTACAGATAATTCCACGTTTCATCACTGGAATTTTAGCTGTAAGAACACCATATAATGTTAAGTTTAGAGAGAAAAAAAAAAAAAAGAGAGAGAGAGAGATTTCACAGATTTCACAGACCTTGTAATCCCAGCGAAGTGGTCAGGACTTAATACTAGTAGAGATAGCTAACCCGAGAGTAAGAGACAGTGAAAGGGAAGGATAGCAAAGAAGAAGGTTCTCTCCCCACCCTCCGAGAGAGAGACTTACATAGACTTACATAGCTACACTGACCACACAGACCTTACGATCCAAACGAGGTGGTCAGGACTTAATTCTAGTAGAGATGGCATATCCGATAGAAAAGGAAAGTTGAAGGAGAGAGAGAGAGAGAGAGAGATGACTGCCTTATAAATGCAAACATAGATGATCGGACAAGAGCTGAAGAACAATACACCAGGAAATACCATTAAGAATTAACTTAGATTATTATACAATTAATTGGATAAGCTGCTAGAGATAATAAATAAGGATATGGAAGTGAGAAAAGGAGTGAAAAGCAGTGAATCAGTAAAAGCTCTTAGGGGTGTTTGATAGCGTCCAAGCGGTCAGATGATATTACAGGATAAGAGATTGTGAAAAGGGTGGAATGTGTGTGTGTGCGCGTGCGTGTATGTGTGTGTGCGCGCGCGCGTGCGTGTGTATGTGTGTGCGCGCGCGTGTGTGTGTGTGTGTGTGTGTGTATGTTCACGAAGGTGGTATTTCACAGAAGTGGGAGAGCCTGAGGTAGAGTTAGTTTGGAATACTGAAACCAGGCAAATATTCACCTGAATCTCATTAAGGTGAGTGTTTTAGTTTACTTCCTAGACCCCCATCAAGTTTTAAGAAAATACCCCCCAAACCCCCTTCTATATAAATTTGTTACATTTTTCGGTAGAAAAATGCCCTGGCCACAGGCTTGCTATCGCTCGCCAGGAACAAATCGACACTTAATAGCACGAAAGGTCTTAAATTAACATAATTTGGGCGAAATGTCATAAAATCACCAATCTAACGGGGCGAGCGTCTTAAAATCTCAAAACTATTGGGTCTAAACATGAGGGAGAAGGAGGTTCGAAAAAATATCCCTTTTATGTGAAAATCTGCCCTTAATCGGACCACGGCTTCTATATTTATGTGGTTGCCCGTCGCTTAATTATATTTATGTGGTTGCCCGTCGCTTAATTATGTTCAGGAATATTTTCTAGTTATCAAATGGTTAAGGGGGTGACCTGTTTTTTTTTTTCTCTCCTTTTTTCTCGTTCTCTGGCTTGTATCCATTCGGACCCGTTCAGCCTACTGTTTTAAGACGTTTATCCTCATCCAGGTGTCATTTGTTTACTGGTGAGCGGTAGCAAGCCAGCATATATTTAAAATGTTTTTGACAGCAGGCTAAATTTGTAAATTTTTCGATAGAAAAATGTCTCCGGTGAAGCTGGATTTCTTAATAATGCTGGCTCGCTATCGCTCGCCAGAAAGAAATCGACACCTAGATGGGGATAAACGTCTTAAAATAGTTGACTGAATGGGGCCGAATGGATACAAACCAGAGAAAGAGAGAAATGGAAATAAATAAAAAAAAACAGGTGACCCCCCCTTAAGAAATATATTTAGTGATCCTCAAACTCCCGCAGGTATTTCCCAAGTTAAAAAAAAAAACAATCATCTGGAGATCAATATTGTGATAATCTGTATTTAATCATTCCTTCATGCCCCAAACTACTGTATACTATGTTTCTTTTCAGCTGACGATAAATTGAGTCCCTTAGCAGCTAATTTATCGATACTTAAAGGAAAATGTGAAACTACTATGTGTCTGCATCATATCAAGGCCAGGTGTATATAATTAGCATACTATTTCACTGCAAAATCTTCAAAATACCTGATGGGAACTTTACAATTTACCGTCAGTTGAAAAGAAACAGAGTATAGGATAATTGTGACCCTAATCTATATCATTGCGTCTATGAGTACAGTTACATTATAAATACGTGCCTTGTGTTATATGTACTTAAGTAGTAATTTTAACTTTGTAAAACCAAATCAAGCTTATTCAGTTTTGTCAGGGATTAAGTGTCCACATATAAAGAGAACATTCTTAAGCTGAAGTTTTGCAGAGAGGATAAGCACTTTTAGCCTGAATAAATACCCGGAATCAAATGTACTTAAGCGAGAGGTAGTAACTTTTTCTCGCTTATGTTTAGTCCTATTAGCGAATGATAAGCAAGCCTGTAATTCTAGGAGGAATCGGCCTTTGGCCTGGACATTTCTCTACCGAAAAATGTACGAATTTATCTTGAAAGGGGGTGGGGGGTCTAGGGGA
>CM064483.1:63304761-63327261 GCA_032716605.1 Paralithodes platypus | reverse complement strand
AGGGGATAGCGAGATACGGAGAGACAGGCAAGTGGGTAGATAGACAGGCAAGCGGGTAGATAGATAGACAAGCGGGTAGACACAGATTTATGGGTAGATTGACAGACAAGCGGGTAGACACAGACTTATGGGTAGATTGACAGACAAGCGGGTAGATAGACAGGCAAGTGGGTAGATAGACAGACAAGTGGGTAGATAGACAGGCAAGCGGGTAGATAGATAGACAAGCGGGTAGACACAGACTTATGGGTAGATTGACAGACAAGCGGGTAGATAGACAGACAAGCGGGTAGATAGACAGACAAGCGGGTAGACACAGACTTATGGGTAGATTGACAGACAAGCGGGTAGATAGACAGGCAAGTGGGTAGATAGACAGACAAGCGGATAGACACAGACTTATGGGTAGATTGACAGACAAGCGGGTAGATAGACAGACAAGCGGGTAGATAGACAGACAATTGGGTTGATAGACTGACAGGTGGGTAGATAGACAGACAGGTGGGTAGATAGACAGACAAGTGGGTAGATAGACAGAGAGGCAGGTAGACAGACAGACAAGTGGGTAGATAGACAGACAGGCATGTAGATAGACAGACAATTGGTTGATAGACTGACAGGCGGGTAGATAGACAGACAGGTGGGTAGATAGACAGACAAGTGGGTAGATAGACAGAGAGGCAGGTAGATAGACAGACAAGTGGGTAGATAGACAGACAAGCGGGTAGATAGACATACAGGCAGGTAGATAGACAAACAAGCGGGTAGACAGACACACAGGCGGGTAGATAGACAGACAATTGGGTTGATAGACTGACAGGTGGGTAGATAGACAGACAGGTGGGTAGATAGACAGACAAGTGGGTAGATAGACAGACAAGCGGGTAGATAGACATACAGGCAGGTAGATAGACAAACAAGCGGGTAGACAGACACACAGGCGGGTAGACAGACAGTCAAGCGGGTAGATATACAGACAGACAGACATTAATTTGTTTCCATATACTGTATATACTGTATATACTGTATATACTGTATATACTGTATATACTGTATATATACTGTATATATACTGTATATACTGTATATACTGTATATACTGTATATATACTGTATATACTGTATATATACTGTATATACTGTATATACTGTATATACTTCCATAATTAGAAACAGTTGAGGTCCATGGATTTTTATTAGTGACTGTATCGCTGGAGTGGAAGTTATGGTAGTGGTGGAGAGACTTAGTGGGTGGTTGGTTTGGTAAGTAGGTAGGTAGGTAAGTAGGTAGGCCAGTAGGTAAGTAAATATCATCTTTACGGAACCACCGGTATAGTGGGAGATATGGTAGTGGTGGAGAGACTTAGTGGTTTGGTTGGTAAGTAGGTAGGTAGGTAGGTAGGTAAGTAGGTAGGCCAGTAGGTAAGTAAATCTCATCTTTACGGAACCACCGGTATAGTGGGAGATATGGTAGTGGTGGAGAGACTTAGTGGGTGGTTGGTTTGGTAAGTAGGTAGGTAGGTAGGTAGGTAGGCCGGCCGGTAGGCCAGTAGAGACTTAGTGAGTGGTTGGGTTGGTAAGTAGGTAGTTGGGTAGGTAGGTAAGTAGGTAGGCCAGTAGGTAAGTAAATCTCATTATTACGCCATGGGACGCACCGGTATGGTGACAGTTATAGGGATGGATATATTTAACCCTTTCTGTACCAGCGACGTCTGGTATACTGTTTAGCTGGATTTAGACGATTTTATTCAGCTTACGAAGGATCTGTTAAAAGGGTTGATTGAGATGGGACGAGGCCTTACAATTGCTAGAGATCCTCCCTAAACTTAATATAATCGATTAGACGTAGCCAAAAACAAAATGAAAAGGATGTCAACGGTATAGAAAGGGTTAATGGTTGGTTTGGTTGGTAGGTATAAAGGTGGTTTGAAAGTGGATGGGCGCTTTGGTAAATAGGTTGGTTGTTTGGATAGGTAGGCATCGTAGTAGTACTTCACTTGTTACCCCCGTCAAAGAAGTTGGAGGAGGCTATGTGGGGAGATTGTAGGCACCAATCGATCAGGGCTAGACCCAGGTGAGGTTATAGGCATGTGATAAAGAGTCGCTGGAACTCCTGTTTCATTTGCTTGGCCTCTCTTACTGATTTTCTTTGTGCCTCATTTACACTGAGAGCAATCCAGCTAGCTCTCACAAACACCTCCTCCTCCTATCCACTTCACTACACTAAACATGCACACCACACTTCATTCCTCCACACCAAAATAAAAAATAAATAAATGATGAATTGTAGCCCAGCCTCGGAGTCCCCAGGGGGGGGGACCATAAATGCCCCCTCATCCGACCGACCATCCCCTGACGACCCCACACAATTACCTGGACCTCGGCCTGTTACTCTTTCTATTAATTTCTGCAACATTCGCGGACTTTCCTCTAACTTTCACTCTGTTGAGCACCATCTCTCCTCCTACAAACCTGATCTTCTCTTCCTCACCGAAACTCAGGTGTCTGTAGCAACTTCCAGCAACCCCTTCTCTGTATCCTCCTACTTTCTCTATCCTAGTTTCAAAGCCAAAGGCGGATGTTGTGCATATGTGCACAACAAACTCACTTGCTCTCGTGTTCCCGATTTCGACTCCTCTGAATTCTCAACTTTATGGCTCAAACTTTCCTGTCATTCTCTTACTAAATATTTCTGTGCTGTCTATCTTTCCCCTAACTCTACCAACTTTCCGAAATTCTTTGACTATCTAAACTCTACAGTGGAACACATTCTATCCATTTCTCCTTTCTCAGAAATCTCCATCTTAGGAGATTTCAACGTTCACCACCGCCATTGGCTCTCCTCTCACACTACTGATCCACCTGGTGAACAAGCCTACGTCTTTTCTATCCTAAATGACCTAGAGCAGTTAGTTCAGCAACCCACCCGTATCCCGGATCGCATCGGAGATCGGCCCAACATTCTTGACTTGTTTCTAACTTCTAACCCTTCTTCTTATACTGTCGATCTTTTCTCTCCTCTGGGCTCCTCCGACCATAAACTTATCTCTGTCACCTGTCCTATCTCTCCAGTACAGCCACCCGATCCTCCTAGCCGGCGGCGCTTGTGGCACTTTGGCGCTGCCGACTGGGAGGCTCTTCGGCAGTACTTCTTTGATTTCCCATGGAATGATTTCTGCTTCCATGGCCGAGGACCCTCGGAGAGTGCTGAACGCATTACCGAGGTAATCCTATCGGGCATGGAAGCATACATTCCATTCTCTTTCTCTCAGACTAATGCTAAAAAATCTTGGTTTACTCACGCCTGTTCTACTGCTGTCCGCAATAAGGAGGAAGCATTCAAACGGTACCGACGCCTTAAAACTCAAGACTCTCATTCTTCATATGTTTCTGCCCGGAATCAAGCCAAATCTGTTCTTCGACTTGCCAAACACTCTTTCATCAATAATAAATGCACTGAACTATCCAACTCTAGCTCTTCCCAAGCTTTCTGGCATCTAGCCAAAAACCTCTCCAACAATTTCTCTTCCTCGTCTTTCCCTCCCCTTTCCCACTCTGATGGCACAACCATCACTTCTTCCTCTGACAAAGCTAAACTCTTCGCCCAAACTTTTGCTAGAAACTCCACCTTGGATGATTCCGGTGCTATTCCTCCCTCTCCGCCCTCCTCTCTCTTACTTATGCCTAATATCCTAATCTCTTCTAAAGATGTACTTTCTACCCTCTCTGGGCTTAACACTAATAAGGCGTACGGTCCGGACGGTGTTCCTCCTGTTGTTCTCAAAAACTGTGCTTCCGTGCTGACTCCCTGCCTAGGCAAACTCTTTCGTCTCTGTCTATCCTCTAACGTCTTCCCTTCATGCTGGAAGTTTGCTCACATTCAACCTGTCCCAAAGAAGGGTGACCGCTCTCAACCCTCCAACTATCGTCCAATTGCTCTTATCTCTTGTCTTTCTAAAGTTTTTGAAACTATTCTTGCTTCCAAATTTCTTAAGCATTTCTCTTCTCATAATCTGCTCTCAGATCGCCAGTATGGCTTCCTTAAGGGTCGCTCTACTGGTGATCTTCTTTCATATCTTACTAACTCTTGGTCATCCTCCTTCCGGGACTTCGGTGAGACTTTTTCTATTGCACTAGACATATCGAAAGCCTTCGATAGAGTCTGGCATAAATCTTTAATTTCTAAACTACCCTCCTTCGGTTTCTATCCCTCCATCTGTGCCTTTGTCTCTAATTTCCTTTCCGGCCGTTCCATAGCCGCGGTTGTGGACGGCCATTGTTCACTTCCTCACCCTATAAACTCCGGTGTTCCTCAGGGCTCTGTCCTATCTCCTATTCTCTTTCTAATTTTTATAAATGATCTCCTTAACTGTACCTTAATTCCCATCCATTCATACGCAGACGACTCAACCTTACACTACTCCATTAGTTTTTCAGAACGCCCCAGCCAGCAATCCCTCAACGACAAACGTAATGAAGCCATAGAACTCTTAAATTCTGATCTAAATACTATTTCCAATTGGGGCAGAGAAAACCTTGTTAACTTTAATGCTTCCAAAACCCAATTTCTCCATCTATCTACCCGTCAGGATCTCCCAGCGGACTATCCCTTATTCTTCAACAATACAAAAATCAACCCTTCATCTTCTCTCAATATTCTTGGTGTCTCTTTTTCTTCTGCTCTCATTTGGAAGGACCATATTACCAGTCTTGCTAAGGCAGCCTCCCAGAAGCTGGGTGTGCTCAACCGCCTTAGGGGGTTCTTTTCCCCTGCACAGCTTCTTGCTCTGTACAGGGGCATAGTGCGCCCTTGTATTGAGTATTGTTCACATGTGTGGGGAGGTTCCTCTCACACCGCTCTCCTAGACAAAGTTGAAAGGAAGGCCTTTCGTATCATTAACTCCCGTCCACTCACCAACTCTCTGCAATCTCTCTCTCTCCGCCGCAATGTTGCATCTCTCTCGCTATTCTATCGCTACTATAATAATCAGTGTTCCTCAGAGCTATCCCAGTGCATACCACCTCCTTTACGTAGGGCACGTGGTACCCGTCTTGCAACTCAATCCCACCCCTACTCTGTGCAACTCTCCAACCCAAGAGTGAAACGTTACTCTCAAACTTTCTTCTACTCAGCAGCTGAGCTCTGGAACTCTCTCCCAGAATCAGTCTTTCCCTCTTCCTATGACTTAAATTGCTTCAAACTCCGTGTGTCCAGGCATTTTGGCTCGAACGTCCCTTGATTTTGGCCCTGTCACTCTTTCAACTATGGGGGAGGCACTCGCTATAGGCAGTTATGCCTTTTGCCTCCCTCAATCACATAGAAAAAAAAAAAAAAAAAAAAAAGTTTTGGCCTCCGTTTTTCGTTTTGTATGTAAACAATATATATACAAAATAGTTATGAACCGATTTTAACAAAAGTTGGTGGGCAGATCAAATATCCTCCAAGGATGAAGTGTTTCAATTTAGGAGGTGATCGTTGGAGCTCATACCTCCGCCAGCGTAGGCGGAGTTATACGCTCGCCCGAGTGCCCCTCTAGTTATGCATACTGTATACTGTTGTTATACTGTACATTCACGAATCAATACAAGTTTACCTTTTCTCCCATTAGGCGTAAGAACACTTTTTTTTATACTCGGGAATGGAATATGGCAAAATTATCAAATGACTTGACAAGAAAAGTGTACAGCTCTAAACGAAATACTTACACTATGATTATCACCCATTGTGAATGTACAGGTTTGGGTATGTAGTTGCTAGGCCGATCAAGGTATGTTGGATCGTTCTCTATGCCTATATACAGTACTTACCAATAGTTATATATATATAGAAATAACTCAAATGTTGTGTCCTTCATTAACTCAAGCACATGACGCAGGCTAGAACTGTAAGATTATACCGGTACTCCACTTAATGGGGGAAGGGCATATTTACTGGTCGATATGTTTATATATATATATATATATATTATTTTCTTAGTTTCCTCCCAAGACCTCCATCAAGCTTAAAAAAAAACATCTCCAAGATCCCCCTTCTACATAAATTTGTACCTTTTTCTGTAGAAAAATGCTCCGACCGAAGGTCGGTTCTTTCTAGATGACAGGCTTGCTATGGCTCGCTAGGAAAAAATCGTCACCTAAATGGCACGAAATATCTTAATATTGACTAAGAAATAGGGCGAAAGGTCTTACAATCGTCAAACTAATGGTCCGAACATATTACAATCTCAAAACTAATGGGGCTAAACACGAGGGAGAAGGGGGTCCAGAAAAAACCCACCACCTCCCCCCTTAATTAGGAATACGTCCATCAATCGACAGTGCCAAGGGCTCTCTGTAGTGCCTCTCTCAAATGGCTGCCCTGAGTGTGTGTGTGTGGGGGGGGGGGGGGGGAGTTGAAGGGTGAGAGTGGATGGTTTATGGGGGAAACTGGATGGTTGTTGGGGTGGATGGGTGAGAGTGGGTGGTTTTTGGGGTGGATGGTTGTTGGGATGGATGAGATTGGATGCTTGTTGAGTGGATGGTTGTTGGAGTGGATGGTTGTTGGAGTGGATGGGTGAGAGTGGGTGGTTTTTGGGATGGATGGTTGTTGGGATGGATGAGCTTGGATGATTGTTGGGTGGATGGGGGAGAGTGGATGGTTGTTGGGGTGGATGAAGGGTGGCTGGGGAAGGGGAATGGATGGGTGAGGGC
The DNA here is from genome assembly GCA_032716605.1 of Paralithodes platypus. Taxonomy (NCBI): domain Eukaryota; kingdom Metazoa; phylum Arthropoda; class Malacostraca; order Decapoda; family Lithodidae; genus Paralithodes; species Paralithodes platypus. The sequence goes on along the minus strand of CM064483.1, from coordinate 63,320,571 downwards.
CGGTGGTTGAGGGGTGGAGGATATGGATGAGCAAAAGTGGATAAATGGAGTGGTTGTGAGGATGAATGAGCAAGAGTGAATAAATGGAGTGGTTGTGAAGATGAATGAGCAAGAGTGGATAAAGGGAGTGGTTGTGAGGATGAATGAGCAAGAGTGGATAAATGGAGGTGGTTGTGAGGATGGACGTGTGAGAGTGGCAGGCGTCATTTAACAAGAGTCATGTGCCATTCACAACAGACAGGCGTAAGATAAACACACTTATTTTATTAATAGTTCGTACAGTTGGCCACATAAGTTCTGTTCCTCTCCGTGATCTTATACATGGACTTACTGTATAATGCGCATGATTGAATTACGAGTGTAATTTCTTATGCGGTGGCTAACTCATCTGACTAGTCAACTGTTATTTAAATGAAATCACACTCGCAATTGATTCGTATACATTTTACTTGTATACATAAGATTAAGATGAATAGAACTGTAAATATAAAGGTAATATCTCTCTCTCTCTCTCTCTCTCTCTCTCTCTCTCTCTCTCTCTCTCTCTCTCTCTCTCTCTCTCTCTCTCTCTCTCTCTCTCTCTCTCTCTCTCTCTCTCTCTCTCCCTCTCTCTCTGGGGGGGGGGGGGGGGGGTGGAGAGTGGCAGGCGTCATTCAGCGGGAGTCATGTGCCATTCAAACAAGACAGGCCTAAGATACACACAGGACAGTAATTGATTGACCCACTCACATTGCATTAGTCCTTATCTATCCATCGTTCCGTATGTCCAACTATCTATGTAACTGTCTATTTATCTATATATCTACCATCTGTACCATATCCAGTTCAGACCCGCCAGACAGAAGATAAACAGAGTTTGATTGTACTACAGTGACCTATTCAGATTGCCTGAACATGGGGGAAGAGGGAGACTATACATATCTATTTATCTTTACATATATTATATGCATATATATATATATATATATATATATATATATATATATATATATATATATATATATATATATATATATATATAGTGTGTATTTCCTTGCTATATCAGTTATAATAAACACTGAAAGATAATTTATAGTTAGCATATAGATATATATTTGTTGTATGCTATTGGATTTACAACCACAATATAAATATATATAAAATACTATAACCCTGATTATGAAAACTACACTAATGTATGCAATGTGTTTGTTAATTAGTAAGACATGCACGGTACATCGCATTATTATTAAAACATTTATTAGTTATATTAGTTGGTATTAGTTATTAGTTATTAGTTATTATTAGTTATTATAATTTGTTTTAGTTATATGAATTATTTATATGTTCATCTGTCCTGCATGTGCGTAATTTGATGGTAAACCTAGATGGCAATACATAGAAACTGGAGAAGCCCTTAGCCAACCCCAAGATGATGATGATGATGATGATGACACACATGCTGCAACTCTCGAACGAATAATCCCCCATTTTTTTTTTTTTTTTTTTTTTTTTTCTTTTTTTTTTTTTTTTTTTTTTTTGGCTATGTGAGTGAGGGAGGCACAATACAGAGCTGCCTGTACCAAGTGCCTCCCAAGAGTTGAAAGAGTGTCAGGGCCAAAATCAAGGGACGTTCGAGTCCAAATGCCTGGACACACGGAGTTTGAAGCAATTTAAGTCATAGGAAGAGGGAAATATTGATTCTGGTAGAGAGTTTCGAGCTCAGCTGTTAAATAGAAGAAAGATTGAGAATAACGTTTCACTCATGGATTGTAGAGTTGCACAAAGTAGGGGTGGGATTGTGCTGCAAGACGGGTGCTACGTGCTCTACGAAGAAGGGGTGGTATACACTAGACATAGCGCCATAGTATGCCAGAAATTTGATTAGTATTACGTACATATATAGATATGTGATCACCCTTTGTCTATAATTATATCTTTATCTATATCCGAGACCCCTCTGCTCTCTCTCTCTCTCTCTCTGTCTCTCTCTCTCTCTGTCTCTCTCTCTCTTTCTCTCTCTCTCTCTCTCTCTCTCTCTCTGTCTCTCTCTCTTTCTCTCCTCTCTCTCTCTCTCTCTCTCTCTCTCTCTCTCTCTCTCTCTCTCTCTCTCTCTCTCTCTCTCTCTCGGGAGGGAGTGAGTGTTCTTATTATAAATTTAATAGTGCAAAGTACGATAACCCCAGGTAACCTATCTGACCCTAAATATAGTAAATCAAGTCAATGGAAGTTAGGTGAAGTTATAATAGGTACATTGTATTACTGTAGATCAAGCTTGCATTAGTTAAGGTTATTTTAGTTCGGTTATATCAGCTGTAGGTTGGACTAGCTGGCGTGAAGATGGATTAGCTTAGGCTAGATTAGGTTAGGATAGTTGTTAAATTGTGGTAGAGGAGGTAAGATCATTGTAAATTACGTTCAGTTCGCTAATGGATAATTATGTTAGGTTAGAATAGGTTAAGGTATATTTAGGGTTAGGTAAAGCTATATTAGGTTACCTTAGGCTAGAGTATGTTCGTCTACGTAGTTATTTTCTCCGAAAGTGCACTCTAGGACAAATTGTGACCATATGTTTTTTTAAGCTATCCTGAATTGAATCGAATCTCCTCATTTATTATTTACCTAATAATTATATTTCGGAGGTTTGTTTGACTGTTTGAGGGTTCATAATTGGCCAGGATTAGTGTCTTAGAGTTTACTGTAAAGCCGCTGTCACACGAGCGCTTTTTCCGTCAATTTTACATGAGCAAGTTTTTTCTTGTATTATTTCGGAACTTTTTTCGCACTGGTATCGGCAACTAGACTAAAGGTAGATTATGTTAGCCGGCTGAATTCTGATAAAGTGTAATTTTGAAGCTTGCCGACCAAAATTGCCCGTAAGAATTGCTCGAAATAGGGCTCGTGTGACTCCGGCTTAATACAATAAATTGTTCTTTTGCAAAATTCTAGCCGTAGATACCTAGAATACATTGTATGACATCACCCAAGCCATCAGCCTTTTTTTTTTTTTTTTACCAGAACTGCTCGAATATTGCTAAAACAATACAAATCCTCAGTAACAATTGCAACGACGCACAATATCCACCCAAATTATACGGATCAGGTAGTGTTAACCCTACCTGGTTCGAAGGAGATATTTTTGGAACTTTCTGTTTCGTTTCACTAGTTTGGAGATTTTAAGACATTCCACCCCGTTACTTTGGCGATTATAAGACGCGTCACCCCTTCCAGGTGTCAATTGTTTTCTGGGCGAGGGATAGCTAGCTAGTACCTTAGAATAAATCGTCCTTTGGCCGGGACAACAATGTACAAATTTAGCTAAAAGTGGGACTGGTGGCCAAATTTTAGTTTAAAGGAAATCTGGGAAGGCGTTCTTGTTAGTTAAGGGACACACTAAATCTGGGAAGGCGTTCTTGTTAGTTAAGGGACACACTAAATCTGGGAAGGCGTTCTTATTAGTTAAGGGACACACTAAATCTGGGAAGGCGTTCTTGGTAGTTAAGGGACACACTAAAATATATTGCTGGAAAATGACAAAAAACAATCAAATTCCTCAAAAATGATCAAACCAAATATCCTAATAACACGAAGAAATTCGGACCATATAGTGTTCTATTGCCGGACGCCTTACTCCCCTTAATGGGGGTGACCATACACAAAATGCCCCCAAGCGGACCTATCCCCTGTAAGAGGGACAACCCTTGCCAGTTTACTGAAGGACTTACAGGATTGACCACTCAATTTAGGGGCCGTCCGACTCCGAGGCCTTTTATGTATTTTTGTTAGCATTATTTTTCTACAGTGGTGTGCGGCTAATCCATCCACTAACCTGCTTCACCCTAATGTAGCAGTACGGATTTGTATAAGGTGTACTCCCCTAGACAGGTTGCTGACCAAGGCTGATGAGTCCCATCCACCCGGATTTGTATAAGGTTATCTCCCCTAGATGGGTTGCCAACCAAGGTTAACGAGTACCATCCACCCGGAATTGGTGTTAAGGGCATATAATACCCTTAGCAATCCCTCAACGACAAACGTAATGAAGCCATACAACTCTTAAATTCTGATCTAAATACTATTTCCAATTGGGGCAGAGAAAACGTGTTAACTTAATGCTTCCAAAACCAATTTCTCCATTGATCTACCGTCAGGATCTCAAGCGGACTATCCCTTATTCTTCAACAATACAAAAAATCAACCCTTCATCTTCTCTCAATATTCTTGGTGTGTCTCTTTTCTTATGCTCTCATTGGAGAAGGGACCATATTACCAGTCTTGCTAAGGCAGCCTCCCAGAAGCTGGGTATGCTCAACCGCCTAGGGGGTTCTTTTCCCTGCACAGCTTCTTGCTCTGTACAGGGGCATAGTGCGCCCTTGTATTGAGTATTGTTCCATGTGTGGGGAGGTTCCTCTCACAACCGCTCTCCTAGACAAGGTTGAAAGGAAGGCCTTTCGTATCATTAACTCCCGTCCCACCAACTCTCTGCATCTCTCTCTCCGCCGCAATGTTGCATCTCTCTCGCTATTATCGCTACTCTAATAATCAGTGTCGCTCAGAGCTATCCCAGTGCATACCACCTCCTTTACGTAGGGCACGTGGTACCGTCTTGCAACTCAATCCCACCCTACTCTGTGCACCTGCCCAACCCAAGAGTGAAACGTTACTCTCAAACTTTCTTCTACTCAACAGCTGAGCTCTGGAACTCTCTCCCAGAATCAGTTTTTCCCGCTTCCTATCACTTAAATTGCTTCAAACTCCGTGTGTCCAGGCATTTTGGCTCGAACGTCCCTTGATTTTGGCCCTGTCACTCTCTTTCAACTATGGGGGAGGCACTCGCTATAGGCAGTTATGCCTTTTGCCTCCCTCAATCACATAGACAAAAATAAAATAAAATAAAAATAATAATACACTTCCTCCAAAGACTTGGGTGTTAAGATACCCAATCCCTCTGCGGGCCTTATGTCGACTGTAAACAATCCAAAAACACAAAAAAAAACAAATACAAAAACAATATCTCTCTCGCCTTGACGCAAACGGAGCCCCACATCGGATGACTTTACCGTGACGCAAATATGGGTGTTTATGCTGGTGTGGGGCGGTGTCTTAGGTATGGGCTTACTTTCTCACGCCAGCTGTGTGTGTTCCCCTCTCTCTCTCTCTCTCTCTCTCTCTCTCTCTCTCTCTCTCTCTCTCTCTCTCTCTCTCTCTCTCTCTCGCTCTATCTCTCTCTCTCTCTCTCTCTCTCTCTCGTCTTGATCTATCTATCTCTCTCTCCTCGTCTCTCTCTCTCTCTCTCTCTCTCTCTCTCTCTTCTCTATCTCTCTTTTTAATTTTAATCTTCCTAATATTCATTGGGGAGATTGTAAAAGGGTCTGGCCATGCATCAGGAAAAATGACCCGAATTTATTAAAGATAACTTCTTATATCAATTAGTCCAGAAACCCACGAGGGGAGATAATATTTTAGACCTAGTAATAACGACCCACGAAAATTTAATTTCTGACTTAGAAGTTGGGGAATTAATATCTAATTGTGATCATAATATCGTCAGGCTCCAAATTAATATGTCGCACACAAACAGCACTAGTGAAACTTTTATTCCCAACTATAATCTGGCAGGACTTCAATAGCCTAAGAAATGACCTAAAAGATATTAATCTGCATCTCGAAGGTCTCACCAACATTGACGATACATGGGAAAGATTTAAAGAAATATTCATGAGTGCTCAAAAAATGCATATCCCAATGCGTAAAAGACACAGTAAGAAAATAAACAAACCCCTTTGGTACGATATAAATATCAGTAGAGCAATTAGGGAAAGAAATCGTTTATACAACTTAAAGAGAGGAAACAAAGAATAATACCATATGTAAGCAATACCTGGCCGCCAGAAGAAAAGTAAAATCACTAATAAAAACAGCTAAGAGGAATTATGAAATAAGCATAGCTAAAGATAGTAAAACTAATCCTAAGCAATTTTACAGATACATTAACAGTAGCAAACACAATCAAAAGCGGGATAGGACCCATACTTAACACTCAAGGTGTTCTAGAAACAGATAGCAAAGACATAGCCTCTACACTTAACAATTATTTCAGCTCCGTTTTTTACCACTGCTGCCAACACGAACACTCCACAAGCTACTAATCAAACAAGCCAACATTGTGCTCCCGGACTTCAAAATTAGCCAATCAAGCGTCACTAGACAGATTGAATTACTGAAAATAAATAAAATCTCCCAGCCCAGACCTATTCATCCCTAAAATCCTAAAAATGGTCAAAGATGAAGTTGCCGAACCCCTAACCAAAATGTTTAACATGTCACTCCAACATGGACATCTACAGTACCCACTGACTGGAAGACAGCGATTACAACACCAATATTTAAAAAGGGAGATAATAAGCCGCCAGGGAAGTACAGACCCATTAGCTTAACTTCCGTTGTTGTAAAACTATTAGAATCAATTATAAGAGACGAACTTGTACTTTTCATAGAGAATAATAATCTTATAATAATAGTCAACACGGCTTCAGAGCAAAAAAATCATGCCTAACGAACCTTATCGAATTTTATGACAACCTATTTAAGATTAATGATTTTACCAAAAGTCTTGATATAGTGTACTTGGACTTCCAGAAGGCCTTCGACAAGGTCCCTCATAATAAATTACTTCAGAAGGTCGAGAATCTAGGAATACAAGGCAACACACTTAATTGGATAAGGAAATGGTTAAGCGAAAGGAAACAAAGAGTAATTATTAATGGAGTGGAATCAGAATGGACTCCGGTGACTAGTGGAGTCCCACAGGGTTCAGTTCTGGGCCCATTATTATTCATAATATATATTAATGATTTAGACAACGGCATTAATAACATAATTTCCAAATTCGCCGATGACACTAAAATAGGAAATGCAATAATATCAGAAAGCGATAGAAGTAGCCTGCAATCAGATTTAAACAAGATATCAGAGTGGTCAGAAAATTGGCAGATGCCCTTTAACGTAAACAAATGCCTGATACTACAAATAGGCTCCCGAAACAACAAATACGAATACCATATGAATGGAGAAAAGATAAAGAGCGTATCACAGATAAAAGACCTAGGAGTGCTTATCAATGAAAATCTAAAATCTACAAGCCAATGCACCGCAGCATCTAACAAAGCAAATAGAGCGCTAGGTTTCATTAAAAGAAATTTTCATTGTCATAGTAAAGACGACATAGTTGTACCACTATATAAAAGTATTGTGAGGCCACATCTGGAGTATGCTGTGCAGTTTTGGTCTCCCTACTTAAAAAAAGACATAGAGAAACTAGAATCCGTTCAGCGTAGAGCAACAAAGTTAATCCCTTCCCTTAGAAATAAGCCATTATAATGAGGAGATTAAGAGAACTCGACCTGTTTTCGCTTAAGAAACGGAGAATAAGGGGACAGCTGATAGAGTGTTTTAAGATACTAAAAGGCTTTAGTAACGTAAATTCTAATAATCTATGTAAGATAGCCAAAGAAGGTTCCACAAGAGGAAACAAATTAAAACTAACAGGCAGGAAAGCGAACCTAGACATAACTAAAAATTTCTTCACCCACAGTATTATTAATGAGTGGAATAAGCTCCCTAATGAAGTTATTGACAGTGACTCGATATACACATTTAAAAAAAAGGTTAGACACATATCACAGAAAAGTTGGTCTGCAGTAGAAGCTGATCACTGATAAGAGAACCTGGCGGAAATGAAAACGTTTTCAGTTGGAAAAGGGAAAAAAAAAAAAAAATAAAAAAAAAGTGAAAGTGTGCATGCCTTTTCCTTTCCATTTCTAACTATACTATAAATTCCTTCAGGCGATTTCCAAGCCCTGCAAGGTTATTCACTTCTAACTATTTTCATGTACGGCCAATTGCCGGAGGGAGCTGAGGGTGGGGAGAGAGCCTTCATCTTTGCTATCCTTTCCCTCCACTTCTCTTAGGGTTGCTATCTCTATTAGGATTAAGTCCTGGTCAACTCGTAGGGATCGTAAGATCTGTGTGGCCAGTGTATCTATGTAAATCTATGTAAATCTCTCTCTCTCTCTCTCTCTCTCTCTCTCTCTCTCCAAACTCTAAAATGGTACCCCTTCTCTCTAAGTCAATCATAGGGGTTATATAAGAAGACCGTGAACAATATGATTACCCTCTCCGTAAGAGAGACAGACAGGTGATGGGGTAATCATAGGGACTCACCTGTGTAAGTGTTATAGCTTTAGTAGGGGCTGCTGTTGGAAAGAACACTTCGGCTTAACCCCTTCAACACCATGACGTCTTTTTACCTTTGATTCTGGCTAAACGGAGATGATTTTACACAGTTTAAGAAGGACCTACGTTATTAAAAGGGTGTATTGAGATTGTATTTTCCCATTTTAGTCCTTTAGGTAGATCATAAACTAAAGAAAATCGTCTAATGGTAAACAGAAAACTATGAAAATTAAGTCATGGTGGTCACCGGCTTTTTTTGTTTGTATCTTTCTCTCCTTTTCTCTCTTTCCCTGGCTTGTATCCGTTCGGCCCCATTCAGCCAACGGTTTTAAGACGTTTATCCCCATCCAGGTGTCGATTTCTTCCTGGCGAGCAATAGCGAGCCAGCATTGTATGGAGAAATCCGGCTTCGCCGGAGAAATTTTTCTATCGAAAAATGTACAAATTTAGCTTGCTGTCAAAACAAACAAATATATATGCTGGCTCGCTACCGCTTGCCAGGAAATATTGACACCTGGATGGGGGTAAACGTCTTAAAACAGTAGGCTGAATGAGACTGAATGGATACAAGCCAAAGAGAGGGGGAAAGCAAGAGAAAATAAGCGAGGTGGGCTCCCTTAACTCTATTGGGACCGAGGGAGGTCTTTTTCGGTCTCCCTTGGTTCGCTCCTTTAGTTTGGAGTTTTGAATACGTTTAAGCTCATTAGTTTGGGGATAATAAATCACTTCTAGCTATTCATGTGTTGATATTATTCTGGGTGACCGATAGCGACTCTCTAATCTAAATTAAATCAGCCTTCGGCCGGATTTTTTTTTTTTTTTTCGAAATATGTTCACATTTAGCTTGAAGAGGTAATGGGTTTGTATTTTGAGTTTGAGGGAAGTCTGGGAAGGCGTTTTGGGTTTCCTAGGGAACAAACTAAAATATATTGTTAGAAAATGGCAAAGACAAGGAAAATCCTTTTATAATAATTATACAAAATATCTTAACCTTTTGAGTACCAGCGACGTGTGTTATATTGTATTCTAGCTATATTTAGACGATATTATGCAGCTTAGGAAGGATCTGTTGTAGTTAAAAAGGTTGGGTGAGATTGTTTGAAGCCTTATTATTACTAGAGGTCCTTCCTAATCTGAATACAATCGTGTAGTATATTGCCAGAATATGATAAAGGGACGTCCCTGGTACTGAATGAGTTACTATTCCAGAGGAGGTTGGACCGGATAGTGTTAAGTCTTGTTGAAAATTATTATTGTGTTTAGCCTGAAACGATGTGATAATAATGAATCAAGTGACGTTAATTATAATAATGAATCAAGTGACGTTAATTATAATAATGAATCAAGTGACGTTAATTATAATAATGAATCAAGTGACGTTAATTACTATCCTGTTTACGGTCAATTGTACGTCATCTTTTGTTTATGCTTAGACGACTATTTAAGGGGGGTGACCTGCTTTTTATTTTTTTCTCATTTTCTCTCTTTCTCTGGCTTGTATCCATTCGGCCCCATTCAGCCAACTATTTTAAGACGTTTATCCCCATCTAGGTGTCGATTTCTTCCTGGCGAGTGATAGCGAGCCAGCATTATATGAAGAAATCCGGTTTCGCCGGAGAAATTTTTCTACCGAAAAATGTACACATTTAGCCTGCTGTCAATTTTTTTTTTTAAATATGCTGGCTCGCTACCGCTCACCAGTAAAAAATTGACACCTGGATGGGGATAAACGTCTTAAAACAGTAGGCTGAATGGGGCCGAATGAATACAAGCCAGAGAAAGAGAGAAAAGGAGAGAACAAAAAGCAGGTCACCCCCCTTAAGTGACGTGTAAAGGAAAAAAATAAAAAAAATAAACTAAGACCTCTATTAACTTAACTACGGCTTTCATTAAACATATTACCTATTAATGTTTAGCTGAGTTGGACTAGTTTGTGGGGGAAATATTGCGACGAAAACCATTCTAATGATAGTGTTCGCAGGGAAAACGTTACTCTCAAACTTTCTTCTACTCAACAGCTCTCTCCCAGAATCAGTCTTTCCCTCTTCCTATGACTTAAATTGCTTCAAACTCCGTGTGTCCAGGCATTTTGGCTCGATCGTCCCTTGACTTTGGCCCTGCCACTCTTTCAACTATGGGGGAGGCACTCGCTATAGGCAATTCTGCCTTTTGTCTCCCTCACTCACATAGAAAAAAACAAAACAAATACGAATAAAGAAACTATATGCCACAAAGCAAAGTTTGTATGATGATAAATTGAACTCCCCGAATTGGCCAACATGTACAGTCGAGGGTATTAAGTGTTGTCATAGATTCCTGTGGTTTTCGCTCAACAAGTGTTATTGGTACCTTTATAGTTACTGGGAAAAGTGCTTATCCCTTAGAGTATTAGTCAGTGTCCGAAACTTTGTGAAATATCTGACAACACTTATTAACCTCGACCGTACCTGTATATATACAAAACAAATACTAACACAAACACACCACACCCCAAATACACAACAGACTGCAAATAAAAGCTTACCCGCCCAAACCAAGAGCGATAACTGAAAGCACTAATCGTAGCAATACAAAACCACGCTAAGAATACCATGAAACATTCTCCAATATAAACACATTGCAAATTAAACCTTGCCCCTCAAAACAAGGAACTATAGACAATAAAACTAATCATAACAAAGCAAAATCACGCTAAAAATATCACAGCAATTCCCCAAATAGACACATTGTAAATTCGATCTTGCCCCCACCCCCCCCCCCGCCCCCCCCCACGACCCCCCCCCCCCCAACCGACCACCCCCCCCACCCCCACCCAGAAAAAAGAGCTATAAATAATATAACTAATCATAACAAAACAAAGCCTGCCTATAATAACCGCACAAACGTTCCCTAATGCACTAGATTGAACCCCGGACCACCAGATTCGGCGAAGAGGAAACATGAACCCGAAGCTCCGAACTTTAACGAGAGAGAGAGAGAGAGAGAGAGAGAGAGAGAGAGAGAGAGAGAGAGGTTCTTAGACTGATGGGCTAGCATGCAGAATGTACAGAGAAATGCTAGATATATTATGCACACACACACACACACACAGACTGAAAATATATACAAAACAAAACAAACACATACAAATACAAACACACTAACGAATACAAACATGAACAATACACGAACTGACCTAAACTAATGGTAATAATAAACGTGAACACCAGTAAATAGACAACAAGCAGTTAGTTTAAGTTAGGCTTTGCAACATTCGACATTTAGAAAACGTAAACCTTAATCAGCGAAGTAGGGAATATTAACGAAGCACATATACTGTACACACACACACTGTGATACACACACACACACGCATGTGACCTTGTAGTTCACCCCTTATGTACAATCGCGCTAAGAAGTCATGACTCGCTTTTTCTAAGGATCGGACAATAGTTCCCAAATCTGGCTACCGCTGGCAACTCTCCACTGCCCCTCGGAGCCCGGTCGTTTCCAAATTTTAAACTATAGGTCTTTGGATATTCTCAGTAATTGGCCTACTTAAAAAATTAACCTATTGATGCCCTCCAATTTTGATTTATGTTGAAGTTTGAATAAATATAAGTAATGTTTGTTTACAATTTCTTTATAGAATAATGAGAGCAATTAATTTACATGCCTATCTAGCATGTTGCACTCCCAGGCCCGTAGGAACGGTAGGATATTCAGCGACCGAGTCAGTCATTGTCAGGATATGAGGGGGAGTATTATCTCTTTGCGTTTATATTCACCTTTGTCCTTTTACACTTGCCTTTCCATCTTCCGTTTTTATATGGGTCTCCCTATGGGTTATTATATATTCTAAAAGTGAAAATTCATCGTTTGTCTATACAAATTACAAGCTGTTCTCGAGTATTCAAGCTTTCTTCCAAATTATACTGGAGACCGCTTGTTCTTCAGGCAGACTGTTGTCCCACATAGAGAATAAAATGTGGAAAAAACAATCTGTTATATGTTTATTTACGTGATTTATTGACACTTATGCTTTGAATATTAGTTTTAACGGTTGGTTTTAATTTTATGAGATACTTTTCTCCCAGTACTGTTGGTTTAAAAAGTAATACAAGCATTAAGAAACTTACTCCACATTTTAATCCTGAATCTAGTGAGCGAAATACTACGAGTTTCAATTTTTTTCGTTCGGGTTAATCTAATCTTTCGTATTATTTGGTTTGCTCTCACATAATGAGATAAATATATTGTAACAATACTTATATATCGTGTTTTTGGTATTTTGTCCTTCAATACAGTTCTCCCCGGTGTGTAATATATGAATACAGTAGAGCCTCAATAGTTGCCAGATAGCACTTTCTGAACAAAAGGTACTGGGAATCGAGTCATGACTTCTTAGCGCGATTGTACCAGTTACATCCTTTTCTATATATTCTGGCAACTATTAGATGATTTTATTTAGCCTATGAAGGACGTGTACCCATTAAAAGGCTACACACTATCTCAGTTAATCTTTTCAGCTACCGTACTATTATAGCCATCCCAAGCTTCATAAAATCGTCTAAATGTAGCTGAAATCCAAAACAAAAGACGTCGCCGGTATTGGATGGGTTAAGGGGGGATGGTTCACTTTTTGATCGATTTTTTCATGTATTCATTAGTTTTCTAGTTTCCTCCCTAGACCTCCATCAAACTTTAAAAAAAACATCCATTAGATCCCCCTTCTAGATTAATTTGTAATTTTTTCGGTAGAAAATTGTCACGGCCGAAGGTCTGTTCATCCAAAATTATAGGATCACTGTTGTTGCCAGGAAACAAAATCGACACCTAAATAGCACGAAAGGTCTTAATATTGACAAAGAAATGGGGCGAAAGGTCTTAAAATCGACAAACTAATGGGTCAAACATCTTAAAATCTGAAAACTAATGTGACTAAACATGAGGGATAAAGTGATCTAGAAAAACAGCCCATCTCCCCTTAAGGTAGAATAAGTATTGTACTGTCCCTAAGTTAAGACAAACTGTAAATGTTCAGCCTCACGAATGCAAGTGAACAATAAACCGACGATTATTATTACACATACACACACACACATACACCGAAAATAACGCACACACACGCGCGCACACACCGAAAATAACACACACACACGCAGACACACACGCCTAAACACACATATACAGTACGCGCCCAAAAACACATACACCCGAATCTCCGAAGCAACGAACGAGAGAGTGAGAGTGAGTGAGCCGTGATTTACAGATATGATGGCGTGTAGACTGAACAGATACATTATACACACACACACCCTAACGCATACATACATACATATACTTGATTGCATACGACATATTCCATAATTATTAACGTGGCATAAAAGGGTTGTATTCTGAAACATGTGGGAGGTGTGTTGCATTCCTCATAGTGAACGAATGTTGTGGAAGTGAGTGTTCTTTAAAGAGAGTGACTTAATTGGCATACCAATCTCTGAAGGGTAACGACACATTTCTTGTTATTTCGTCCAATTACGCGAATGTTTTACACCGTGGTAAGATTTATGAATATGGCTGCTAGAGAGAGAGAGAGAGAGGGGGGGGGGGAAGGGAGGGAAGGGTTGCAGATGTGGTAGTGAGCTAGGTGTACGTTGCAGGCTCGCTCAATGTTCATAGTATGCACACACACACACACACACACACACTTGATGTAAAGGGTAATGCTACACACACACAACATTTGGTGCACATGGGAATATTGCACATACACATGCTCACACACGCAAATGGAGCATATAACGCATACAACAGATTTCGAACACATGGAAGCACGTCATATATTCATGCTTATTTGCTCCCCCCCCCCCCCCCTCCCACACACACACACATAAACAGACATCATCACGCAAGCATCATACACACCTATAACATTAACCACACACACAACCTAAACGCACAAACATACTTACCCTCTCCCCCCTTCTCTTTCTCTCCCTCTCTCTCCACACACACACTTGAGGTATATCATTTCAACCTAAACGCACAAACATACTTACCCTCTCCCCCTTATCTCTCTCTCTCTCTCCCTCTCCCTCTCTCCACACACAATTGAGGTATATCATTTCAACCTAAACGCACAAACATACTTACCCTCTCCCCCCTCTCTCTCTCTCCCTCTCCACACACACACACACACTTGAGGTATATCATTTCAACCTAAACGCACACACATACTTACCCTCTCCCCCCTTCTCTCTCTCTCTCTCTCCACACACACACACTTGAGGTATATCATTTCAACCTAAACGCACAAACATACTTACCCTCTCCCCCCTTCTCTCCCTCTCTCTCCACACACACACACTTGAGGTATATCATTTCAACCTAAACCCACACATACTTACCCTCTCCCCCCTTCTCTCCCTCTCTCTCCACACACACACACTTGAGGTATATCATTTCAACCTAAACGCACAAACATACTTACCCTCTCCCCCCTTCTCTCCCTCTCTCTCCACACACACACTTGAGGTATATCATTTCAACCTAAACGCACAAACATACTTACCCTCTCCCCCCTTCTCTCCCTCTCCACACACACTTGAGGTATATCATTTCAACCTAAACGCACAAACATACTTACCCTCCCCCCCCCTTCTCTCTCTCTCCCTCTCCCTCTACACACACACTTGAGGCATATCATTTCATATTTTACTACCTTATCTGCTCCGACATTTACGGTTAATCAACACTTGCGAGGCTAGTAAGGAAATCAAATAAACAAATACAAAATAAAATATAAACGTTTGCTGTGGTTTTGTATGAGGCAGGTATGTAAAAGATCACGGCTAAATAACGTTGTGGACTAACATTTATTAGAGTCCTTTGAGAAACGTTTGTAGATAGTGGGCATGCTCCTACTTACCCACTCTTACACACACATCACACACATACTGTATATATATATATAATTATATATATATATATATATATATATATATATATATATATATATATATATATATATATATAAATAATATATTCTCACTCATACTCATATACGTTCATCATGCGTTCCTATAAAAATAGGAAAATATCTCTCTCTCTCTCTCTCTCTATATATATATATATATATATATATATATATATATATATATATATATATCCCTCACACACCATATTGCCGAGAAAATAGAACCAGTATTAAGAAAATCCTTACACATATCATTTTAATTACGCAGACATTCACAACGAATTATTCAGAAAGAGAAGCGATGCATTATGGAAAGAAACAGAGACACACTAAACTTAAGTACGTATTCCATGACGTAGCGTAATCATCATTCGTCAGGCACTTTACGAAATTATCGGTATGGATAAATCAATTGGCCACGGAAATTGATCTATATTATTGTACACGTTAAGGGGGTTCACTGTTTTTTTTTTTTTAATCTTTCTCTCCTTTCTTGGCTTGTATCCATTCGGGCCCATTCAGCCAACTGTTTTAAGACGTTTATCCCCATCCAGGTGTCGATTTCTTCCTGGCGAGCGATACCGAGCCAGCATTGTATGGAGAAATCCGGCTTCGCCGGAGAAATTTTTCTATCGAAAAAT
>CM064483.1:63287261-63299761 GCA_032716605.1 Paralithodes platypus | reverse complement strand
CGTGATCCCCGAAGTGGGTGGCCACGAACGAACCGCCCCCATGCACCTCTGTCCCCAGTCAGTCGACGCCCCTCCCCCCAACCAGCACCGCCTTCGTTCATGTACTTCCTCACTCCATCCTTCCACCTCTCATTCGGTCTACCTCTCCCTCTCTGTCCCTCCACCTCGCTCTCGTACACCCTCTTAGTCATTCTCTCGCTTTCCATACGTTCCATAAAGCCGAACCATCTCAAGTTGTTCCTTTTCACACTTTCCAGCACATCTACCTCCACACCACACTTCCTTCTTACTTCCTCATTAGTCTGTCTATCCCTCCTTGTAACTCTGCACGCACTTCTTAAGTAATTCATTTCCACTGCTCTCATTCTTGGTCTGAGTCTCTCAACCAACGTCCATGCTTCTCTTCCGTAAGTCAGTGGCGGGATTACCACACTGTCATGCAAGGACTTCTTCACTTCCATACTGACCACCCTATTTCTTGTTACTGCTTTCAGCGTTCCTACAACCCTCTTCCCCTGTTGTACCCTCTCCCGCACTTCTTCATCCATAGTTCCATCTTTACTCAACACACTGCCCATATACTTAAAAGAGTTGACGATCTCCATAGCCTGACCGTTCAGCTTCACCTCACACTCTGTGACTTCACCCATTTCGAAGACCATAACCTTGCTCTTCCCCGCATTTACCTTCAAATTCCGTTTTTCGCACATTGTTCCAAACTCATTTACCAGACCCTGCAACTCCCATTATAAGGCTGGTGCCCAACCCCGAAAGGGGTTGAAATAGGGGAGCTATGCCCCCGCCAAAGGCAGCTTTCTAGGGCCTTTCCTAGCTGATGCTGAGAGGATTGGGTTCTAGTCATGTGGTGATGGGCTGGTCTATCAGAGTGAGAACTGAGCGATCTCTGCCATACCCATAGCTCACTCTGACTGTTCCTTTTACTTATATTTTCTAGATCCAAGTGACGGCGTCCTCTTCCGTGGATTGACCTCCCAATCTACCAAGATTGGAAGCCAAAGCGTCACATTTTTTCCTTGCCCCTCAACTTTCTCTTCATAATTGCTGAGGGGCACAGGGCCCTGGGTTGGGCTTTGGTTTCCCGGGCGTTTCCGCACCCTCTTCAGCTCCCCGCCATGGAGTGGCTTCGGTCACCCAGGCTTTATTGTGGTCAGCGGGGTTCTGTGGGCGCTCGGTTATGGCCTTGGCCTTGCTCGGGGCCTTGGGGCTGTTCGGCCAGGCAGCTTGGGGAACAGCAACAACAACAACACCACCTCCCATTATATAATAATAATAATAATAATATATATATATATATATATATATATATATATATATATATATATATATATAATACCGGTATATATATATATAATCCATAGCTATAGTACTCACAGTATACACACATTTATGCGATACTCATCATATCCTATTAATAATACATATTAATGGAGAATATCACGTTACGATGATAGAAGTAATAATAAATCGTGTATTAAATAAAGATACTAATAATTGAATGCTGGAATTGTGTAGCTATTACCGTCTGTAATTACGCTAAAGGTAATGACTTTTAGTGAAATTTCGATACTTCTTTTACTCATTACACATTTAAGACTTTCGGTGTGATCGATACGACGACAACGCAATATACCGAATGTTTATACTTTTATAAATGCGATGAATTAACCCTTTCAGTATATTGCACATTTAATTGGGAAGGGTTTATATATTGGTAGATTTATTTATCTATTATTCTTTTAGTTTCCTCAATCAAACTTGAAAGAACATCTTCTAGATCCCCCTTCGAGAGAATTGTGTACATTTTTCGGTAGAAAAATAACCAGGCCGAAGGCCGGTTTCTCCTAAGTCACAGGGTCGCTATAGCTTGCCATGAAAATATCGACAGCTAAATGGCACGAAAGGCTTAAACAATTGACAAAGAAATGGGACGAAAAGTTTTACAATCGCCCAGCTAATTGGCCGACCATCTTGAAATCTAAATACCAATGGGGATAAACATGAGGGAGAAGGGAGGCTAGAACAACCTTCCACCCCCCCCACCCCCCCTTAAAACTATCAGTGTGAACAACATGAGAACAGAATATAGCTAATTTTAGTCGTTTGCATGTACAATCGGCCTAATACAGTAAGTGATGTCTCGGAACCAAGTATATTTTGATAAATAATTGGTATCAGCAATATATAAAACTTGATTTATGCGTTTTGTGTGAGATATATACACATGTTCCTACTCATACCCACCCTATTCAACATCTGACAGACATTAGTACAGCACAGAGCGAGCCAAACGTAATGCCAGCTGAGACATGACTTATTTGCGCGACCGTACGATGAATGAACTCTTTCAGTATTAGGACATCTCTTTCCAATTTATTCAGGCTCTCATTAGACGATTTTATTCAGCTTTGGAAGGCCCTATAGAGAATCAAAGAGGTAAAGTTTATCACAATTAACTCTCTGACTTCCTAAATGCCCTCTTATTCAGAGAGAGAGAGAGAGAGAGAGAGAGAGAGAGAGAGAGAGAGAGAGAGAGAGAGAGAGTAACACCTATATAAAGGAAGTCTTATACATCTCCGTCAGCCTGGTGGGAGAGAGAGATAGCTTGATTTTGATTTTGCCCCTAGGGGCGAGTTTATTGAGCAGCGCCCCCCATCCGGTGAGGGGACAACCACTGGTAAAGCGATACATACTGCTCAATGAGCCATTATTCCACTGAAACAACAGCATCGTCGTCTGGTTACATTCATATTTATGTTCATAAATCAGGTAGGCATTATTCAGATGTGTTATTATAGTTTCCTCAATTGATTGGCACATGTGCTGTATATACGAAGCTCGTCATTATTAGCTTAGGAAAAAAGAAAAGAAGAAGAAGCTTGAGTCGCGACTGAATTACTAATTGACTGGTTGGAAATAATAGCACTTCAAAACTAGTGCAATCATATGAGGAGACTGTTCATATTCTGCATTACATCAATGGTTATTGAGGTCATACTTACCTGAATACTATGATTACATATATAATGGAGAGAGAGAGAGAGAGAGGGAAGGAAGGAAGGAAGGAAGGAAGGAAGGAAGGAAGGAAGGAAGGAAGGAAGGAAGGAAGGAAGGAGAGCGAGAGCCCTGTCAAACTAATCTGAAGTCTAAGAGACCAAAAAAATACGAGAGACCCATGGACATATACCCCCCCCCCCCCCCCCACACACTATAGGTAATATGTCTCCTTCAGCACACTGCCCCTACTATCAGATGGAAGGGCAGGCGGGAGGTTGTCAGTGTGTGTGTGATTGTATATAGGTGTGTGTGTGTGTGTGATTGTATAGGTGTGTGCGTGTGTGTGTGCGCTTGTGTATGTGTGCTTGTGTTTGTATGTATGTGTGTGTGTGTGTGAGAGAGAGAGCGAGATAGTGTAGCACCTATATAGAGAGTGACCAATAAGCAGTGCTCCTATCATCAGATAGGAGGTAAGGCGGGAGGGTATCATTGTATGTGTGTGTATGCTTGTGTGTGAGAGAGAGAGAGAGAGAGAGAGAGAGAGAGAGAAGAGAGAGAGAGAAGAGAGGAAGAGAGAGAGAGAGAGAGAGAGAGAGAGAGAAGAGAGAGAGTGAGAGAGAGAGAGAGAGGAGAGAGGAGAGAGAGAGAGAGAGAGAGAGAGAGAGAGAGAGAGAGAGAGAGAGAGAGAGAGAGAGAGAGAGAGAGAGAGAGAGAGACCCCCCCCCCCCTCCCCATACATCTCCTTCAGCAGTGCCCCTCCTATCAGATGGGAAGGGGAGGTGGGAGGGTGGTTGCTGTCCCATGCTCACTGCCTCCTCATTTGTTACCCATCCCACCCTTCAGGGGAGAGGGGGCGTTTGTCTGGTCCACCTTCATCCTCATGTTTAGCCCCATTAGTTTTAAGATTTTAATACGTTTGACCTATTAGTTAGGCGATTTTAAGACCTTTCACCCCATGTCTTTGTCAATAATAAGACTTTTCATGTAATTTAGGTGTCGATTTTTTTCCTGGCGAGCGATAGCGAGCCTGTAATTTAAGAGGGATCTGCTTTCGGCCGGGACATTTTTCTGTCAAAAATTTACAAATAATGAAGGAGAGTCTTGAAAGGAGTTTTTTTTAAGCTTGATGAAGGTCTAGGGAGGAACTAAAACAATAATAATAAATAGATACATAAATGAGCCAATAAATGCGGCCTTTAACCCTTTAATCTATAGTATCAGCTGTTCACTCCCATATGCTCCCTGCACACCCTTAAGCCGGTATCACACGAGCGCTTTTTCACTCAACATTTATCCTCAACACTGGTCTGGCAGCTTATGACGTCAACATTTAATATGTTTTCTGTTACCCATATTCATCTATCACCAGTCTAGTTTCCGATACCAGTGCAAAATAATCCAGAAATGTTGTCAGAAAAATGTTGATCATCGAATGTTGACTATAAAAGCTCTCGTGTGATACTACCGGCTTTACTAAATGCTCCCTCACATGTTTATCCCGTTACTCTGGTGTTCTGTTTGTATTTCTAACACTTAACCCTTTCATTACCGGTCAGGTATTTTGTATATGATATCAGCTACATTTAGACGATTTTATGAAGCTTGGGAAGGATATGTGGTAGCTAAAATGATTACTTGAGATAGTCTGTAGCCTTTAAATGGGTAGACGTCTTTCCTAAGCTGCATAAAACCGTCTACTAGTTGTCAGAATACAATGAAAAGGACGTCACCGGTAATGAAGGGGTTTAAATTAATACGGCCATTTGCATGTTTAACCGTGAACTGTGGTGCAGATGACGGAGTGCAACATTAATTAAGAGGGGTGACCTGGCTTCCATTCATTTGGCCCCATTAAGCCTACTGTTTTAAAACGTTTATCCCAATCCAGGTGTCGATTTTTTCCTGGCGAGCGATAGCCAGCCAGCATTGTATGAAGAAATCCGGCTTCGCCGGAGACATTTTTCTATCGAAAAATTTACAAATTTAGCCTGCTGTCAAATATTTGTTTAAAGATATGCTCGCTCGCTACCGCTCGCCAGGAAAAATCGACAACTGGAGGGGGATAAACGTCTTAAAACAGTAGACTGAATGGGGCCGAATGGATCCAACCCAGAGAGAGAGAGAAAAACAAACAAAAACGAGGTGGGCCCCCTTAATGGTGGGCCCCCTTAATGGTGGGCCTCCTTAATGATTCATCGCAGTTGAAACATGTCTCTCACCCTGTGTTTACCCGGCATGTCAAGATATTCTCCCACACACACACACACACACACACACACACACACCCAGAATCAGTAAATTATAGCCTTAAGGGGGGTCACCGGCTTTTTGTTATCTTTCTCTCCTTTTCTCTCTTTCTCTGGCTTGCATCCATTCGGCCCCATTCAGCCTACTGTTTTAAAACGTTTATCCCCATCCAGGTGTTGATTTTTTCCTGGCAAGCGATAGCGAGCCAGCCAGCATTGTATGAAGAAATCCGGCTTCGCCGGAGACATTTTTCTGTCGAAAAATTTACAAATTTAGCTGGCTGTCAAAAATATTATTAAAGATATGCTGGCTCGCTACCACTCGCCAGGAAAAAATCGACACTTGGATGGGGATAAACGTCTTGAAACAGTAGTCTGAATGGGGCCGAATGGATACAACCCAGAGAGAGAGAAAAACAGACAAAAACGAGGTGGGCCCTCTTAATCATTCATCGCAGTTGAAACATGTATACCCGGCATGTCAAGGTATTCTCCCCCACACACATGTATACCCGGCATGTCAAGGTATTCTCCCCCACACACACCCAGAATCATGTATACCCGGCATGTCAAGGTATTCTCCCCCACACACGTGTATACCCGGCATGTCAAGGTATTCTCCCCCACACACACCCAGAATCATGTATACCCGGCATGTCAAGGTATTCTCCCCCACACACACCCAGAATCATGTATACCCGGCATGTCAAGGTATTCTCCCACAAGCACACACACACAGTCAGTAAATTATAGCCTGAAGTCAGTTAGCTAGGAAGATGGCCTTTTCATTCTCTCGCAGTATATCTCACCCTAGTGCTTATTCATGCCTTACTGTCCCTTGTACACCTAATCTACGGTACCTGTCAGTGCCACTCGCTTTGTTGCTAATGTTTATCAATTAATGCCAAACTTCAATCTTGGGGCCTGCACTGAACTTCCGGGTATGTTAATTTAGAAGGACGTCTTTGGCTCACAGTATGCGAGACACAAGCAGGTTTATATATTATTTATTGTTAATCCTGTCACTTGATGTTTATTGTTAATCCTGTCACTTGATGTTTATTGTTAATCCTGTCACTTGATGTTTTTATTGTTTAATCCTTGTTCACTTGATGTTTATTTCTTAATCCTGTCACTTGATGTTTATTGTTAATCCTGTCACTTGATGTTTATTGTTAATCCTGTCACTTGATGTTTATTGTTAATCCTGTCACTTGATGTTTATTGTTAAGCCTGTCACTTGATGTTTATTGTTAATCCTGTCACTTGATGTTATTTTATCCTGTTATCTTCCTTTGATGTTTAATTGTAATATCCTGTCCACTTGCTGAATGTTTCACGATCCTTTCTCAATAAAAAAAAAAAAAAAAAAAAAAAAAAAAAAAAAACATATTAACGTTATGCACTGCATAACTGGGAAGGAGGATTTGTTCGTATATAAGTGATAAGAATGTCAGTGATAGAAAAGTAGGTATTTCGTATCTACTTCTACCTCTCAACCTCTCTCGCCCTCTCGTCTCGACATCTCTTCTCCTCTCTCTCTCTCTCTCTCTCTCTCTCTCTCTCTCTCTCTCTGTATATTACATATATATATATATATTTTTTTGCTTTTGTTTTTCTATATTCCATCTACTCCCTCTCGGTCATAGGCTGAGAGCCTGTACATTCAACCGTTATTGAACGGTGAAGCCCGTGAGGTCTCGTTCCAGTCTAGGAGGTGAGACATGTGAAGCACTTTTTTTTTTTTTTTTTTTTTTTTTTGCTGCAACCTGCCCCTGCCATCTTGCCTTCACAGGATGCATGCGGCATAGTTGCTCACTCACGGCTCGAAGCTGCCTCGCTCCAGTGCATCACTGTCTCACCTCGGACCCTCACTCTCAGAAAGCCACCTATTGAACAATGAACTCACTAGGGATTGCCCCCCCCCCCCCCCCCTATAGCATATTTTTGAATATGTGAATATCCATAGAGTGATATTTAATCAGGGTACACTCGGATACCATAGTCTCTAGCCCACCCATACATCTTCGTGCACTTCACCTATTTCTAACTATGGAAGTATACCTCTGGAAACCAACTTATGAATATATGTTTCTATAAATCAACTACAAAACATTATATACTATTTATTGACAAGAAAGTTATATAAAAAATTCAACCCAGAGTTATAATTGCATACAGAAAAACATAGGAGGTCCAGGATTTCTTATGTGTGGGCCAGAGACTATGGCATCCGAGTGTACAATGAGGGTATTTATTTGGCGTTTCAGTGGGCTTTGAGGTAATGCACTGATATTAGGTACAGCACAAATTCCATCCCAATAATATCTTTCCATTGACATATCGGGAGTTGAACCCGGGTCCATTGGATTACCAGTCCACAACACTTCCCCTGTATATATATATATATATATACAGGGGGGGGGGTTGTTGGGTGTTGGGGGGGGGGTGTTGGGGGGGGTGTGGGGGCCCCCCTTCAGCCCTCAACTGGAACACCGCCCCCCCCCCCCCCCCCCCCCCCCCCCCCCCCCCCGGTGAAGTAAGTACGCCTCGGTGATAAGGATCGTACTCTGGCAGGGTCGTGACACTGGTTCATCTTTACGTGACCCCCCTTCCGTGGAGAAGGGGTACGGGGGGCTTAGCAGGGGGGAGGGGCTGGGAGGGTACAGCAGTTGGTGCCTGATTGATTGATTTAGTGAATCTATATATATATCTATATATATATATATATATATCGATATTATTAAATATATATATATATATATTCTGATCTTAATGGTCTAATATATCTATATATATATATGATATATATATATAATATATAATATATAATATATATATGTATATATATATATATATATCAACATCTATATAGATCTTATATATATATATATATATATATATATAGATATCTATATAATATATATATTATCTATAATATAGTAACATACTTCTATCATTTACAAGAATTGCAATGAACATCAAACAAAGTATTATTATTTTTAACTTATACTTACAATTACTATTGTTAATAATATTATCATTATGCCTATAGACGTCGTCCGAGGTTTAGGCTACAAGGAAGTTGGAGTCGTAATCACGGATATTTAGCATATACTGTATACAACAAATATTTGTGATGGATAGAAAGTTTGCCGATTTGTTATTTATGTATTTATATATGTACTACATCCGTATTAGAGCTGGTAATTCTGCCTCATATCGATGTCTACAGCTCCGACTTCCTTATAGCCTAAAAATCGCAAGTTGTCAATTAGAAGGCTTCTTAGATTGAACTTTCAGGTAATTGAACGCTATTGTCTATTAATTTTGATCATTTTAGATATCTTCATCTTTAACCATTCATAACTCTAAAAGTACTTGAGTAATCGAGCTGATATTTATTCCACTTATGAATAGATAATCAGTAAATAGGTGTGGGAATTTATAGCCCATTAGCTCTAGCTCTCGATGAATTACAAGAAGCTGGGAGTCACCATTTCTCGACTCGTCCAATATATAAACTATTGAATTAGTTGACGAATGCAAGGTTCCAGAATTAGGTTATGTCGCGAGTGGCCGCGGGGAATAGTGCATTGGCTGAGAATATAAATGGACACAATTATATTAGCTGAAGACAGAGTGGTTAATATATGGAGACGACAAGAATAGCACAAGAGAGAGAGAGAGAGAGAGAGAGAGAGAGAGAGAGAGAGAGAGAGAGAGTGTGAGTGAGAGAGAGACAAAAATAGATAGATATATAGATAGATAAAGAGAGAGAGAGAGAGAGAGAGAGAGAGAGAGAGAGAGAGAGAGAGAGAGAGAGAGAGAGAGATTAAAGAATGATTATAATCGTAATGCCGACAAGAGTATCCATGATGTGGCAAGATAATACACAAATATTTTTAGGCAAGTAACATCCATATTATTATTCCCCCCTGGGGGTTAGGGAATAGAATATGCCCCACGTGCCTTCTGCGTGTCGTAAGAGGCGACTAAAGAGGTTGGGTCGGTGGGCTTGCGACCCGCACCCGGAAAAAATATCTAAGCAAAAGAAAACGAACGAACAGCCTCGGATGCGGACGGAACCAACGTTGACGAACCACGACCGACTAAGGACATGCCTTCGGACATTCTGAGAATGGCTACGTGGAATGTTAGTGGCATGAATGATGGCACAAAAGAGAGAGAGGTTCTGGAAGTGTTAGTGGAATGCCAGGCTGGATGTATGTTGAATGACAGAGAACCAAATGGAAAGGTTCAGATGTGAGAGAATGGGAATGTGGAATGGTGTGTGTGTGCTGGAGTGAGTGAAGTAACACAGCGAGAGAAGTTGCATGTTTGTTTGTAAGTAGCAAATGGAAGGAATGTTTAAGAGAGTATTGTCTGTGGTGTTCCAGTATTGTGTGGGGTGCCATGAAAGTAGGAATAAAAAAAAAAACAACGTGGGTGATTGTATGCGTGTATTCCCCGACAGTAGCTATACTCTTGAAAGAAAAGAAAAGATGAGTTCTGGATGAATGTGGATGCTGGCCATTGACGAAGTTTGCCCATAACGAAAGAATATTTCTGATTGGGGATATGAATGGTAAGGTGGGTGATAGGAAAGTTGAGGGTAGTGGTGTGAGGGTGGGGGGTACCATCAGAGGTGAATGGGAATGGTAGTGCACTTGTGGACGTATGTGTGGGGAGCGGCTGTGGATAGCCAACACCCTCTTCCGACACAGAATGATCCACCGGTACACGTGGAAACGGATGTTGACGATGAAGGAGAAGACAAGTGGGTGAACGAAAGTCATTGATTGATGTATGTTTGTGTGGATGAACGAAATGAAGAAATCTGTGATGGATGCTAGGGTGTATAGGGGTATTTGGAGGGGGTCTGTCTGATCATTATGTAAGTGTTAGCTAGGGTTAGGATACAAAAGCAGTGGGTGAGGATAGCGGGAGGTAGGCGAGAGGAGGGTGGAATGGTGAGGATGCTGGAGAGGTTGCAGGAGGAGGAATTCAGGGAGGAGTAGCATGAGAGCAGTGGAAAGACGACTAGGTGGGTTCGACCTGGAAGTTATGGATTGAAGTGGAGTAGATGAGCAAGGTGTTGAAAGGATGAGATCTTTTCAGCATGTGAGGAGGTGTGTGGAGTGAGGAAGCAGAGGGAGGGGAGTGAAAAGGTACAGCATGGTGGACAGAAGAGGTAAGAATAGCTGTGGAAGAAAAGAAGAAAGCATATAGAGAGTGGTTGGGTAGTAGAAGGGAATGAAGATTCCGAGAGACAGAAACGCGCGAGGTACGTGGAGACAGTCAGAGGGTGGTGGAAGAGAGTAGTGAAAGGAAAGTAAGAGAAGAGTAGATGATGAATTTGGAAGGAATCTGAGTGTAAAATGGAGGGAGAGTAAGAAACTGTTCTGGGAAAGAAGTCAAGAAAGTTAGGGAAAGGTATCAAGGGAAACAGTCAAAGGGTGTGAAAGATAAGAATGGTAGACTTGCTAGCCGAGAAGCACGATAGAGTCCGAAAGATGGAGGGAGTACTTCAGTGAGTTGCTGAAATGAAAGGAATGACGAGCCAGCAAACATAGCTGTATATGGTATAGGGAGTGAGAAGAAGAGAAGTAGTGGAGGAGGAGGTGGGGATCAGGAGGTCAGAAGTGTGGGAAGCCATGAAAAGAGTGAAGTTGGGGAAGGCACCAGGAACAGATGGAGTGTGTGGGAGAATGTTGAGGTATGGTGGTGAGATAGTGATCGAATGGGTATGGAAAATGTGCAAACTTAGGCATGGGAGAAGGGGAGTGCACCCCTATGACTGGAAGACTGGCACTAATAGTCCCCCTATATAAGGGCAAAGGGGACAAGAGGAGTGTGTGGTAACCACCGAGGAATATGGCTTCTAAGCGTATTAGTGACGGTATACAGTAGGGTTGTGATTGAGAGAGTGAGAGTGCGAACGGAGAAATGGATAGGCTACGAGTCAGGGAGGTTGTTAGGAAGGGAAGAGGATGTGTAGATCATATTTTTACCCTGAATTGTGTTGTGGAGAAGTATCTTGAGAAGAAACGAAAGGTGTATGTTTCCTTTTATGTCCTTGGAGAAGGCCTATGACAGAGTGGATAGAGAAGGTTTGTGGAAAGTACTTAGAATATACGGAGTAGAGGGCAAGTTGCTGAAAGCAGTGAAGAGCATGTATGGAGGGTGCAAAGGCGGCAGTACGTGTGGAGAGTGAGCCTCAGAGCGATTCTCTTTGTGACCTGAATGTTGGTTTGAAAACAGGGGTGTGTGCTGTCCCCGGTGTTGTTTACTGTATAGATGGATGGAGTTATGAAAGAAATACGATCAAGAGCAAAGTGGGGGAAAAAAAAATGTTGGTGTCATCGCTGAAAAGGGATGGAATTGAGTGGAAGCTACCTAGACTGCTGTTTGCGGATGATACAGTTCTGAATGAGTGATACTTACTGTGAGTTGCAGGGTCTGGTAAATGAGTTTGAAACAGTGTGCGAAAAACGGAATTTGAAGGTAAATACGGGGAAGAGCAAGGTTATTGTCTTCGAAAGGGGTGAAGTCACAGAGTGTGATGTGAAGCTGAACGGTCAGGCTATGGAGATCGTCAACTCTTTTAATATATCTGGGCAGTTTTTTGAGTAAAGGATGGGACTTTTTGGATGAAGAAGTGCGGGAGAGGTTACCCCACAGGGTAATAGGGGTGTAGGAACGCTAAAAGCAGTAACAAGAAAGAGGGTGGCCACTATTGAAGTGAAGAAGTCCTTGCATGACAGTTGTGGTAAAATCCGCGACACTGACTTACTGAAGCGACAGCAATGGACTTTTGTTGAGAGTCTCATGACCAAGAGTGAGAGCAGTGGAAATGATATACTTCAGGAGTGCGTGCGGCCTTACATAAAGGGGTATACAGACTAATGTGAAGTAAGAAGGAGGTGTGGTGTGGGAGGTAGATGTGCTGGAAAGTGTGAAAAGGAACAACATTTAGATGGTTCGGATCATATGGAACGGTAATGGAAAGCGAGAGAATGACTACTAGGTTGTACGAGAGCAAGGTTGAGTGACAGAGGGGGAGAGGTAGACCGAATATGAGGTGGAAGGAATGTGAGTTGAGGAACTACATGAACGAAGGCGGTGCTGGTCAGGGGGGGAAGGGCGTCGACTGACTGGGTACCAACGAGGTGCATTGGGCGGTTTTCTTCGTGGCCAACCTTCGGGGATCAGGCGTCAGGCAATAGATAGTAGATA
>CM064483.1:63265771-63287161 GCA_032716605.1 Paralithodes platypus | reverse complement strand
GAGAGAGAGATTGCTGGATCGATGGTCTAATAAAGAGATATCCAGTTACATGCAGGTATGAATATAAAGATACTTATAATGAACGGTAAACTGATTAAACTAAAAAAAACAGATTTGTTATAACACTTGTCCCAACTCTACTTCTGGACATATTTCATTATGCTTATAGCTTGTAAAGTTGATCAGTAAACACGATGAGGTTAGGGTGCGTTAAGAGGACAGTGGCTGTTGTTTTGGTCTATTAATTAATTTATTCATTTATTTTTTAGTTTCCTCCTTTCCGCTCCTATACCTTCAATCAAGCTTGAGACAAATAACCACCTAGACCACTCCTTACCCACACCAGGATTACATTTTCCTGCCGAAGGCCGGTTTCTCTTAAAATTACAGGCTCGCTATTGCTCGCCTGGAAAAAATCGACACCTAAGTTACACGAAAGGTCTTAAAATTGCCAACGAAATGGGGCAAAAGGTGTTAAAATCGCCAAACTAATGGGCCGAAAATCTTCAAACATCAACACTTATGGGGCTATACACGAGAGAGAAAGGGGTCCAGAAAAATTACCCATCTCCCCTTATTCCAGATGAAGGATGAGATGACGAGACAGACGAGTTTATGCAACCAAATCTGGATATCAATTCATGGTTCAGAGCGGCTTCGTCTGCTGGAATCTACACCAGTCTCGTCTCGTAATCTTGCATGATAGGCTACTCTCGCTTTCGCTACACTGTTCGCATGTGTGGGGAGGTTCCACTCATATCGCTCTTTTCGAAAGGACAGAGTCAATAGCATTTCGTCTCATCAACTCGCTTCCTCTTACTAATGCTCTACGATCTCTCTCTCTACACGCCACAATGTTGCGTCTCTCCCAATCTTGTCCCGCTATTACAATAAGCAGTGTTCTTCAGAGCTCTCTCAGTGTATACCTCCTCCCACACGAAGCACCCACCTTTCAACACGTTCCCACCCATATTTTGTGCATGTCTCTAACCCAAGAGTGGACCAATTTCCCCAGTCTTTCTTCGACTCAACAAGTAAACCCTGGAACTTTCTCCCTCAATCTATCTTTCCCATAGTTTATGACTTAAACTGCGTCAAGCTCCGTGCGTCCAGACATTTTGATTCTAACGTACCTTGAATTTGACTCCCTATCACGCTTTCAACTTTTGTTTTTGTTTTTTTGTTTTTTTTTTGGGGGGGGGGACACTTGCTACACGCAGCATTGCCTATTGTCTCCTTCATTCACAGAGAAAAAAAAATATGGAACTTAGCTTCTGGGAATACAATGCTAAATTTCTGAAACTAGCAGATATTATCCTTATGGTGTATCGGTGGGCTATGTGGTATAATACTGACACTAAGTACAACACAAGTTCAATTCCAGTAATATCTTTTCATTCACGAATCGAAATATGAGCCCGGGACCCAACTTGGGGGAAAACAAAAACTCACTAGACCCCCTTCGAGCTAAGAAAACGCCTCGCCAGACCGTCATCTAGCTAAAAGAAAATGCCCTAAATTCAGGGTAAACTTTTACATTTTCGGTTAATGGGGCCGTTATTAGACTTTTCTGTGGGTTATGGTTGATGGAACGATTATATTAGCCCTTTCTGCGGAGAACACATTTTGACACTTTATTCTGGGTATAATTAGACGATTTTATGTAATTAGGAAAACATAAAATAGAATAAAATAGAAAATAAAAAAATAAAATAGGAAAAATGGAGATTGGGCTTGAGTATATTGATAAATAGATAGAAGAAAACATGTCTTGGAATCAATGGGGTAAAAACTATACCAATTCACTCTTTAGTTCTCACAAGTACTTCCCAAACGTAATTAAATCGTATACTAATATTTAGAATAAATTGTGGAAACCCTTCATAATCCTGAATGTTTGGCGTATCTGATATCTTTTGGGTTGAGTGGACCTTCCTGTTCACCCAGCCAGGATGTTTTGGTTGCCCAAATATTTCTGGTTAGCTGGACCATTGTAAGCTGGATTCAACATGTTATTTTAGCATCGTACTAACAATATTGAGTTATTCTTTCAAAGCTAATCACTAGTTATTCCATGCTATCTCTTTTATATATATATATATATATATCAGTTTACAAAATGTTTCCCTTTCCAATTTGTTTTGATCCTTATCACTATTGTTATTAGTTTTATTTATTATTATTATTAGTAGTAGTAGTAGTAGTAGTAGTAGTAGTAGTAGTAGTAGTAGTAGTAGTATTTATGTGTTAGTTGTTCTTATTAGGTCTTTTGATTATTTAATATTACTTATGCATATCATATGATATTATATACTATCAATATTTATGGTCATTATCTTAAATAATTATTCCTGTTCATGTACTATTGCAAAAGAGAAGTCACCAATTCAACAGCAATAAATGTAGTTGCAAAACCCATTAAGTAAATAACGTCTATACAAAAATAAAGGAAAGTCAAATATATATTGAGATCCAGGACGTGAAGGATTGTCCGATCAGTCACTGCTCGCTAGCTTACCAAATAATCAAAAGGTTCAATTATTAACTCTTTCACGCTTTTATGACGCAGAGGTTGCCAGATTAGCCACAAGACATAAGAGTTCTCTCACTCTTATAATTACCTCTCCAAATTAGTTTTCTGCCCACAGCTAACTCAAAGACAACTGCAGAGGTTGAAGTAACTGAACTAAAGGTTTCTAAATACCCCTGATGGTAACAAAGGCTTTAAAGTATCCCTAATAGTCTCAAAATCGCCTCATAAGCGTGAAAGGGTTAATGAAGTATCACAATTAATACAAATACATTGATTCTAACAAGGACGCATTACCAAATACTTAAATATGAAAACAAAATGTGCATGACAAATCGATGATGAATTAACAGACTAAATTTACTGTTTATTATAAATTCACCACTAAAAAAGGAGGCAGACCGTTTTTCTGGACCCCCTTCTCCCTAATGTTTAGCCCACTAGTTTTGAGATTTTAAGACGTTGGTTCCATTAATTTGGGGATTTTATGACATTTCGGCCCATTTCGTTGTCAATTTCAAGACCTTTCGTGCCATTTAGGTGTCGACTATTTCCTGGCGAGCGATAACGAGACTGCAATTTTAAGAGGAACCGGCCTTCGGCCGGGACATTTTTCTACCGAAAAATGTACACATTTATCTTGAAGGGGGGTCTATAGGGGGTGTTTTTCTGAGCTTGATGGAGGTCTAGGGTGGAAACTAAAAATTTATATGAATAAATGAATTAATAGACCAAACAAACGGCCAGTCTCCCCTTAACTGAAGGAATGATGACTGAAATTATCATGACACAACAGTTACAAGGTTGGTCTCATCTGGCTGTCCATTTAATTGTATGACCACATTACATATATTCAATTGGTATCTCTAATTACAATTATGTTATGGGCGGGTGCCCAACCCTGAAAGGGGTTGAAATAGGGTAGCTATCCCCCCGCCAAAGGTGGCTTTCTAGGGCCTTTCCTAGCTGATGCTAAGAGGATTGAGTTCTAGTCATGTGGTGATGGGCTGGTCTATCAGAGTGAGAACTGAGCGATCTCTGCCATACCCATAGCTTACTCTGACTGTTCCTTTTACTTATATATTTTCTAGATCTCGAGTGACGGCGTCTCTTCCGTGGATTGACCTCCCAATCTACCAAGATTGGAAGCCAAAGCGTCACATTTTTCCTTTGCCCCTCAACTTTCTCTTCATAATTGCTGAGGGGCACAGGGCCCTGGGTTGGGCTTTGGTTACCCGGGCGTTTCTGCACCCTCCTCAGCTCCCCGCCATGGAGTGGCTTCGGTCACCCAGGCTTTATTGTGGTCGGCAGGGAGGGTTCTGTGGAGGCGCTCGGTTATGGCCTTGGCCTTGCTCGGGGCCTTGGGGTTGTTCGGCCAGGCAGCTTGGGGAACAGCAACAACAACAACAACAATTATGTTATTTCACGGAATTATATCACCGTTACCTACTTCAGTTAATATTTCAACTTAAGGGGGCCCACCTCGTTTGTTTTCTTTCTTTCTCTCTCCCTCTCTCTCTCTCTCTGGGTTGTATTCATTCGGCCCCATTCAGCTTACTGTATTAATACGCTTATCCCCATCCAGGTGTCGATTTTTCCTGGCGAATGGTACCAAACCAGCATATTTTTAAAACTGGTTTTGACAGCAGGCTTAATTTGTACATTTTTCCAAAGCCGTGTATAGGAGTCTATTGATAGCCAGAATAAACTGACATAACGCGACATAATCCTGTGTGTTCTCTATATTTTGGTTTCTAATTATAAACTAATTTTCCTAGTGATATTTTGGTTTCTAATTACATACTAAGTTTCTTAGTGATATTTTCGGTTTCTAATTATATACTAATTTTCCTAGTGATATTTTTGGTTTCTAATTATATACTAATTTTCCTAGTGATATTTTTGGTTTCTAATTATATACTAATTTTTCTAGTGATATTTTTGGTTTCTAATTATATACTAATTTTCCTAGTGATATTTTTGGTTTCTAATTTTATACTAATTTTCCTAGAGATATTTTTGGTTTCTAATTATATACTAATTTTCCTAGTGATATTTTTTGGTTTCTAATTATATACTAATTTTCCTAGTGATATTTTTGGTTTCTAATTACATACTAATTTTCCTAGTGATATTCCTTCCAGCTGAGGGTAAATCGTCAGGTTTCTATCTTTGTAACTCAGCTATAAGGTAGAGTTTTGTAGCGAAATATGATGTTAATTATGAAAACTTGGCCTTAAGGGGAGATTTCCCCCTGGAGGATTTTTTCTGTACCTCTTTCTCCCTCATGTTTATCCCCATTGCTTGTGAGATTTAAAGACGCTTGCCCCATTAGTTTGGCGATTTTAAGAACCCTCTCCCCATTTCTGTCAATTTTAAGACCACTCGTGCCATTTAGGTGTCGATTTTGTCCTGGCGAGCGATAGCGAGCCTGTAATTTAAGGGGAACCGGCCTTCGGCCGGGAAATTTTTCTACCGAAAAATGTACAAATTTATCTTGAAAGGGGGTCAAGGGGCAGTAATTTTAAGCTTGATGGAAGTCTGGTGAATCAACTAAAAACCTCCACTTAATACGACACACAGCCATAGTAGTTTCATATATTTCCATTAAGTATCGATAAATCAGCTACCAAGGGATTCAATACACCATCAGCTGGAACAAAACTAAAGAGTATAGTGATAATCCTTCCACCTTCCTCCGTTCTTCTCCCTCCCCTTCTGTGCTCATCTCTGTAAATTAAGGACGACCTGAAGGCCACTGCTCAAGAATAATGATATGGTCTCGTTTGAAGAAGGTTGCCTCTTATCTCTATCTCTTTCTTTCTCTCTCTCTCGCTCTTGCTTTGGCTATCTCTTCGTCTTTCGTATTGTACTTGTCTGCGTGTCTATCTCTAAAACCTCTCTCACTCTCACTCTCTCTCTCTCTCTCTCTGTATTGATCTCGCTCTCTCTGTTAATCTTAATTACGTAATTTTAATCATATTATGGTTACCATTAGACGATTTTCTTTAGTTTATGATCCACCTCTAAGACTCAAATGGGCAAATACGCTCAATAAACCCTCTTAATGACACAGGTCCTTCTCACACTGCATACAATCATCTAATTATAGCCAGAATCAAAGGTAAAAAGGCGTTATGGTGCTGAAGGGGTTAAGTGGGCCTGAACAAAAAAAAATTCTCATTCAGCTTGGCGACCAAAAAAAAAAAAAAATCACCAAAAGTGGCCAACACAGTTATAATCGTCAAACAATAAGGCAATAATAGTCGCTCAAACGTCGGATGAAAACAAACCCTCACACCCCGTTTCTAAATGAAGGATCTTTAGCCAAGGTTTTCTGTTGACCTGGTGATAAGGAAGAGAAAGTGGGAGATGGACGGGACACTTATTACATACCACAGAAAGAGAGAGAGAGAGAGAGAGAGAGAGAGAGAGAGAGTTATAAGGAATAATAGTTAGTATCTCAGAGACCTTGCGGCCCATTCCGAGGAGATACTCGAAGTGGAAGGAGAGAGACTGTTTAGTGTGCTACACTCTTTACAGAGTGTGCAAAATACTATCTACCCTCTTCTTGAACTGCTCTAATGAAGAACGATTTATAACTTCGGAGGGAAGAACAGATCTTATATGTGAAAAAGTTTCCACAGATACTAGTGCTGAACCTTTTCAATTATAATTTCCAGCCATGGTTGCGTGTTATATTCATATTGAGGCTAAACATTTTGCTATAATCCACATTGTCAAACCCATTACATATTTTAAAAACTTCAATGAGCTGACTTCGTAGTCTGAGGGTCTCCAACGGAAAGAGATCAAGAGCTCTCAACCGGTCCTCATAGCTAATTTTTCTAAGCGATGCAATAAGTTTTGTAGCCCTAGCTTGTACTCTTTCCAGTCGCTCTATATCTATATACTATTTCCTAGAGAGAGAGAGAGAGAGAGAGAGAGAGAGAGAGAAGGGCCACATATTACAACATAACCCAGTGAACGGTGGTGGTGGTGTCGGTGGTGGAGGATGGAGGAGCAAAGTTGGGAGAGGGGGATTGAGGGAGAGAGATATTGACGAGGAGGAGGGTTGGGGGGGGGAGGGGGTGAGTGTAAGACAGGGAGGGGGATGAGAGAAAGAAGGGGAGGGGTGAGAGAGTGACACGGGGTGTGTGAAGGAAGGAGGGGGGTGGGAGGAGCAAACAGACTGATTTAAGGGAGGTTTTTAGTTGATACCCTAGACTTCCATCAAGCTTAAAATTACTCCCCCTAGACCCCCTTTCAAGATCAATTTGTAAATTTTTCGGTAGAAAAATGTCCCGGCCGAAGGCCGGTTCCCCTTAAATTACAGGCTCGCTATTGCTCGCCAGGAAAAAATCGACACCTAAATGTTACGAATGGTCTTAAAATTGACAGAAATTGGGCGAGGGTTCTTAAAATCGCCAAACTAATGGGGCGAACGTCTTAAAATCTCAAAAACAATGGGGCTAAACATGAGGGAGAAAGGGGTCCAGAAAAAAAAAATCCTCCAGGTGGAAATCTCCCCTTAACACATCCAATATGTTCTCACTCAAGAAAAGGAGGTTACGAGGCCACCTTGTCGAGTGTTTTCAGATACTTATACAGGATTGGCCAGAGTAGACATCAGTGTGCACTGTTCACGATAAATAACAATGCTGCAACCCGAGGTAATGGAATGAAATTAAGGGGGGTGACCTGTTTTTTGTTCTGTCCTTTTCTATCTTTCTCTGGCTTGTATCCATTTTGGCCCCATGCAGCCTACTGTTTTAAGACGTTTATCCCCATCCAGGTGTCAATTTTGTACTGGTGAGCGGTAGCGAGCCAGCATATTTTTTAGTTTTTGTTTGACAGCAGGCTAAATTTGTACATTTTTCGATAGAAAAATTTCTCCCGGATTTCTTCATATAATGCTGGCTCGCTATCGCTCGCCAGGAAGAAATCGACACCTAGATGGGGATGAACGTCTTAAAACAGTTGGCTGAATGGGGCCGAATGGATACAAGCCAGAGAAAGAGAGAAAAGGACAGAAATAACAAAAAGCAGGTCACCCCCGGCCTTAAATAGAAAAAAGGCGAAGGCATGCCTAGATGTCACACACTACATATATTCACACATATATACAGTGTGGTCAGTGAGTGGAATAGAGTTTACCGAGGGGGAGGTGGTGATCAATAGTAATTCAATTGATACGTTCAGGAAGAAGAGACTGGACGATCATCATCATATGGAGATTGGATTAAGGGGAGATTTCCACTTGAGGGACTTTTTTCTTGACCCCTTTCGCACTCATGTCCAGCCCCATTGCCTTTGAGATGCTAAGACGTTCGCCCCATTAGTTTGGCGATTTTAAGAACCCTTGCCCCATTTCTGTCAATTCTAAGACCATTCGTGCCACTTAGGTGTCGATTTTTTCCTGGCGAGTGATCGTGAGCCTGTAATTTAAGGGGAACCGGCCTTCGGCCGGGACATTTTTCTACCGAAAAATGTAAAAATTTATCTTGAAAGGGGGTCTAGGGGGAGTAATTTTAAGCTTGATGGAAGTCTAGGGAATCAACTAAAAACCTCCTCTCAATATGAATGAATCAGAAGGCAAGTGTAAATTTCCTTTCAGACATATTTCTTGCTATGCGGTAGTCTATTCAAATTTGACTTGCGGGTTTTTCCTGACCCATAAGGTTACATTTCATCCTATTTTCCGGTACGGCATTATAGCTGGGGGAAGCGGAGGGTGAGGAGAGAGCCTTCTACTTTGCTGTCCTTTTCTTCTACTTCTACTGTCTCTGTCTAGTAGTATTAATTAAGGCCGGACCACATAGTAGGGACTGTAAGGTCTGTGTATTTGGGTAACTCTCTCTCTCTCTCTCTCTCTCTCTCTCTCTCTCTCTCTCTCTCTCTCTCTCTCTCTCTCTCCAGTTGTATAAGGTTCAATCTTTCTCGCTTATAACACAATCTTGTATCTAAACTTTCTATCTCTCTCTGTCTCGGTCTCTCTCTCTCTCTCTCCAGCTGTATAAAGTTCCATCTTTCTTGGTTACATGGGGACAATCGGATTCTCCTCTCCTTTCTCTCTCTCTCTCTCTCTCTCTCAAAAACTGTTTTAGGAGAGTTGCTTAAACAGTTACCGTACTAGCCAGTATCTTTTGCACATGTTGTAGTAAGTGTACTGTGGTATGTTATTTATTTATTCTTACTTAGTTTAATGGACAGCAAGGTATGTGAAACGTTATCTATTATTAGTTACTTATGGTATATCTCTCTCTCATATACAGTATATATATATTATATATATATATTATATATATATATATTATATAATATATATATATATATATATATATATATATATATGTGTATATGCCCCCTCTCTCCCTCCGTCTCTCTCTCTTTCACTCCCTCTCTCTCTCACTCCCACTCCCACCCCCACTCCCTCTCCTTCCCTCTCCCTCCCACTCCCTCTCTCTCTCTCTCTCTCCACAACACCCCCAACATTACATCGCCGTAACTTTAGGCCCCACATTTCATCAGAGGGGTCCAGCTAGGTTCCTTCAATAGGGTGAGTCATAGTGTTATTGTTATATTTACAGTCTCCGTGAAGCATGCATTTTATTTGTGTTCTTGGTTGTATCCATTTAGCCCCATTCAGCCTGCTTGTTTTAAGACGATTAGCCCAATTTAGGTGTCGATTTTTGTCCTGGCAAGCGATAGCGAGCCAGTGTATTTTTTTTTTATTTTTTTTTTTGACAGCAGGCTAAATTTGTACATTTTTCGATAGAAAAATATCTCCGGCGAAGCCGGATTCTGGCTCGCGATATCGACACCTGGATTTGGATAAACATCTTAAAACAGTACAGTAGTTTGAATGGGGCCGAAAGGATACAAGCCAGAGACAGAGAGAAAGGGAGAGAAAAAAAAAGCAGGCCACCCCCCCCTTCAGCATTAGTCTTCTCATAAGCTACTTTCAGAATGCCAATATATGTTTTCCTTGAGGGCCAGCTAGTCTACTGGTGATCTCCTTTCTCATCCTTTACCACTTCGTATGTCATCCTCCTCTTGGGACTTCGGTTAAGGGGGAAGGTATCGCTTTTTCGTGACACCCTTCTCCCTCATGTTTAGCATATTAGTTTTGAGATTTTAAGATGTTCGATCCATTAGTTTTACTATTTTCAGACCTTGCGCCCCATTTCTTTGTCAATATGAAGACCTTTTGCGCCATTTAGGTGTCAATTTTTTCCTGGCGAGCGATAGTGATCCTGTAATTTTAGAAGGAATCGGCCTTCGGCCGGGACATTTTTCTACCGAAAAATGTACAGATTTATCTTGAAAGGGAGTCTATTTTTTGTTTTTAAAGATTGATGGAGGTCTAGCTATAGGAAACTCAAAAATATATTAATAAATAAATATATAGGCTAAAAACAAGCACTTCCCCCTTAATTCTTTTCTTTTGAGCTAGACATACCAAAGCCTTTAATTGAGTCTGGCACAAATATCTTACTTCTATCATCCTTCAGCTTCTATCCCTCTTATCTGTGCCTGTATTGCCAAACATTCAAAATAAATTTGTAAATAAAATCATATATTCTGGAAGCCGCTGACTATCTAAGCCGAGTTTCATTTACATATTTCTAAGAATTTGGCGGCTAAGCGGTCAGAAACACACAAACACACAAAAACACACTACAACTTGTTACAGTACACCGTATATAGATTTGTGTATATATCTGTCTGGCTGTTGCAGAGTCCCCCGTCTCAATCACAGTATGGATGTTTTCTTTGCGTTCACCCTACAACTCGTGGAGGGAAGGAGAGAGAGAGAGAGAGAGAGAGAGAGAGAGAGAGAGAGAGAGAGAGAGAGAGAGAGAGAGAGAGAGAGAGAGATTTATAAAGAGTGTGTGTTATACATAGTTGCATATATACATAGACTGCACAGACCTTTCGGACAGTACTAAGGAGTCCAGAGAGACTATACATTACAAACATTCTGAAATGTGCGTTATACTAATACACTATTCGCTAAACTGTTGACACACACACACACACACATACACATACACACACACACACACACACACACACACACACACACACACACACCTCCCCGTGGCGTAACTGATAGCGCGTCTGGCTCACAACCAGAATGTCCCGGGTTCGAGACCCGGGCGGGGAAGAGACATTTGGGCAAGTCTCCTAACGGTGTAGCCTCTGTTCACCTAGCAATATAAGTAGGAACCTGGTATAATATAAGTGGACGAAGTTGTGACGTCCCATCTGGGGTTGGTGATCGGTTACAAGGTGAGATGGGTATCGTACTGGTCAACCTAAGCTACTGGTCAACCTAAGCCTTCGGGTGAGACTGGTACCGTAGTGAGAATGGTACCGTACAGATTAACCCTTAGCCTTCGTTTCCAGATGTCGCCAATTGGCTAAAAATACAGACTACACACACATCCACAGCCATTCCAACGATACATAAACACTTAACATGCATTTCACGCAATACATTCCCAGTTAAGGAGGCGGATAATAATGAGCTTAGCTCACATTGCGTGGATTCCCCTTGACGAACAAGCAAGTGAATAACACACACCAAGGGATGCGCATGCTAGTCTATTCGCTGTAAGTAAGAGATAAATGGTAACATCTATAACCTCTGTAACTCAAAAACGACTCGAGTAGCCTACTCGAGCTAATGTTTCTACCATTTGGGAACAGTCAGTCAACGAATAGATGTGGACATTTATAACCAGTTTGTTCTAGTCCTTTCTGAGTTACCTAGGATATAGCTCATGCTTTCTCGCCTAATTACAGCGAATAGACTAGACAAGACATAATCATAACTAACTAAAGTTAAAATTAGAAAAAACTAGGAAAGACTAAACCATGAACTGGTATACACAGGAGTGAAAATAAATATCTGGAGTGATGGATTCTCAGGGGAGGCTCGAGCAAGAGAAATACAGTTGGTGAACAGACTGATTTATAGAGATGGAGAGATAAAGAAGAGGGCAGATGCGAGGAGAGAGAGAGAGAGAGAGAGAGAGAGAGAGAGAGAGAGAGAGAGAGAGAGAGAGAGAGAGAGAGAGAGAGAAGCTATCATCTACGTCGGACGCCATTTTGGTGCGATATACTGTATATACACACAAAAATGGGGGATATTCTGTTGTCGGTCACGTCGAATTGAGATGCAGAGATGAGACATATTATCTTGTTCCAAAGTTACCGAAATATTGCTATAGTTGTGGAATTATAGGAGTGCCAATAGATTCCATTGGCACCAGCGGCAACAAATTGGCGTCAGTTCTGAGAGTGAGGGTCTGAGTCTGGAGGGTGAGACGGTGAAGCACTTGAGCGAAGCAACGGGCCGCTTCAGAGATGGAGCTGCTTCGAGCCATGATGAATGCTTCACATGTCTCACTCCCCAGACTGGAACAAGACCTCACGGGCTGCACCGTGTTGAACGGTGGAATGTACAGGCTCTCAGCCTATGCCCGAGAGGGAGTAGTTGGAATATAGAAAAAAAAAAAAAAAAAAAAAAATTGGCCGACCTCTCTATTCTACTATAGGATCTCTAGTTAACCCTATCCCAAGGCTTTCATTGTCCCAGACCAGATATACATAAATAAATAAATAAATACACAACCAAACAAACAAAATTTAATACATAAACAAATACAAATTTATAAATAAAATACAAATAAAAAATAAAATAAAACAAATATATATATACTGTATAATATATACTGTATATATATATATATATATATATATATATATATATATATATATATATATATATGAAGGGACGTACACAGGCAGTTGTGGATCTCTTCTGTTCACGGTTATATTGTCACGGGCAGGTCTGACTGATTGGTGGGGTAGGGGGAGGAGAGAGAGAGAGAGAGAGAGAGAGAGAGAGAGAGAGAGAGAGAGAGAGAGAGAGAGAGAGAGAGAGAGAGAGAGAGAGAGAGAGAGAGAGAGAGAGAGAGAGAGAGAGAGAGAGAGAGAGAGAGAGAGAGTAAGAGAGAGAGAGAGTAAGAGAGTAAGAGAGTAAGAGAGAGAGAGAGAGAGAGAGAGAGTAAGAGAGAGAGAGAGAGAGAGAGAGTGTGTTACACATAGTTGCATATATACATAGACTGCACAGGCCTTTCGGACAGTACTAAGCAGTCCAGAGTGACTATATAGTGCAGTACAATAATTTTGAAAAGTGCGTTATACCAATACACTCTTTGCTTAACTGCTAACACACACACACACACACACACACAGCCCGTAGCCTAGTAGGTAGAGCTCTCGTCTCACACACAAGGAGTCGGGGGTTCAATCCCCGGCCGGGCGGAGACAAATTGGGCTTGTCTCCTTTCATGTGTTAGCCTCAGTTCACCTAGCTGTAAATAGGTACCTGGAATAAGTGGACGACGTTGTGACGTCCCATCTGGGGTGGGCAAAAATGGTACAAGGCAAGATGGGTATCATATGGTTCACCTAAGCTGATGGCTACCTAAGCCTTCGGGCGAGACGGTACCGTCTATAGTGAGAATGGTACCATACAGATACACCCTAAGCCATCATTTCCGATGTCACCAATTGGCTAAAATACAGACTACACACACATCCACAGCCATTCCAACAGTACATAAAACATTTAACATGCATTTCACGCAATACATTACCAGTTAAGGAGGCGCGATAATAATGAGCTTAGCTCGCATAGCGTGGATTCCCCTTGACGAACAAGTAACTGAGTAACACACACACACACACACACACACACACACACATACATACACATACATACACATACACACACACACACACACACACACACACACACCTACATTGAAG
The DNA here is from genome assembly GCA_032716605.1 of Paralithodes platypus. Taxonomy (NCBI): domain Eukaryota; kingdom Metazoa; phylum Arthropoda; class Malacostraca; order Decapoda; family Lithodidae; genus Paralithodes; species Paralithodes platypus. Next base: position 63,273,786 of record CM064483.1, on the reverse strand, counting down.
AATGTCCCATATACTATAATTCCCCCCAGCTGTCTCTCCTTTTTTATATTCTTCTTTTGTTCTCTACCGAGGATTACCTCCCATTGTAGTAGGCTTTACCTGACCCTACCTGTACGGACCCCATAGCCCATTTCGCCTTAACCCTTTTCAAACTCCTCATTTGATCTCTTCCGACGACGTTTGACATTCCATTCTAATTGGCTTTACCTGACCTACAGTCCGTTGCCCCATTAACCCTTTTCCAATTCCCTCATTTAATCTCTCCCAAGGATTTAACTCCCATTATTAGCCTCACCTGACCCTACCAGAACAGTTTTTGTATGTATGTATGTTTGTTTGCATACGTGAGCGTTTATGTATACGGGCATGTGCACACTTACTGCAGGTTCTTATGTTCTTATATATGTATGTATATATATATGCGTATGTATGTGTGTACGTATGTGTATATATGTATGTATATATATGCGTATGTATGTGTGTACGTATGTGTATATATGTATGTTCTGTATATATATGAGTAAAATAAATGTGTACTGTATATGCACTGTAAATCACTTACTCTCATGGTTAGTTTATGATAATTTGTATTTTGCACTAGCATAATTATTGTATTAATTTCTTGTTTTAATGTAAAGTATATTATACTCACCCATTGTAAACTGAGCTTACCATTTTCATATCTGTACATCTCATGTTCATCCACTAATTGTAAAATGTGTATTTTCAGCTCATGAGGCTGCCATTCTTTAATAAACCGTTTATTATTTTTATTATTATTATTATTATTACACACACAGTCCGAAAATAGACTACCAAGGGATGCGCATCACAAGATAAATAATAACTACGAAATTATCTAAAGATAAAAGTGGACAAAACTAGGAAAAACTAAACCATGAACTGGTAAACACAGGAGTGAAAATAAATATCTGGAGTGATGGATTCTCAGGGGAGGCTCGAGCAAGAGAAATACAGTTGGTAAACAGACTGATTTATAGAGATGGAGAGATAAAGAAGAGGGCAGATGCGAGGAGAGAGAGAGAGAGAGAGAGAGAGAGAGAGAGAGAGAGAGAGAGAGAGAGAGAGAGAGAGGCACCATTGTAGACGGAAGGTGGCCTGGACGTGCAGAGCATGTTAAAGGGGGGGGGGGGGGGGGATGGCCTCATTTATTGGCTTATTTATTAACCCCTTCTGTTCCGGCGACGTCTGCTTAATTTTGATCTTAGCTATATTTAGACGATTATATGCAGTTTAAGAAGGATCTGTGGTAGTAAAAAAAGGGGTTAAGTGAGATAGTTCGAAGCCTGTTGATTGCTAGAGGCCCTTTTTAAACTGAATAATATCGTCTAACAGTAGTCAGAATAAAGTAAAAAAGACGTCGCGGTACAGAAGGGGTTATTATGTCTATAATGTTTGTTTAGCTTCGTCCCTAGACCTCCATCAAGCTGAATAAAATACCCCCTAGACCCCCCTTCTAGATAAATGTGTACATTTTTCGATAGAAAAATGTCCCGGCCCCTCTTAAATTTCAGGCTCGCTATCGCTCGCCAGGAAAAAATAGACACCTAAATGACACGAAAAGTCTTCATATTGACAAAGAAATGGGGCGAAATGTCTTAAAATCGCCAAACTAATGGGCCAAACGTCTTAAAATCTGACAACTAATGGGGCTAAACATGAGGAAGAAGAAGGCCCAGAAAAGCGGCCCATCTCCCCTTAAAAATGAGACACACTAGAGTAGGTTACCCAGAGACACAGCTGTAGAGATGGACGAAGAGATAAAATATATAGGGAGAGAGATAACAAAAAAAGGAAAACAAAAAGTCAGGAGAGATAAGAGAGACGTACAGTGGCGCTAATAAGTCATGTCTCAGCTGTCATTACGTTTGGCTCGCTCTGTGCTGTATTAATGTCTGTCAGATGTTGGATAGGGTGGATAAGTGTGTAGACACATGTTGGTATATCTCACTCGAAATCACTCAATCAAGTATAGATATATGGCTGATACTAATTATTGATCAAAATATACTTGGTGCCGGGACATCTCTTATTAGGCCGACTGTACAAAGAGATAAAATTAATATACAAACAAAACAATCAATAGATGGAAAAACTGGCAGCAAATAAATCCAGAGAGACATTAAGCGAAAAGAGAGACATACATTGAGATCAAATTATGTATTATGGACAAACGAGAGGTGTTGAGGGAGGTAAGAGACTGAGATACAAAGAGATAAATATATATATATGGACAAAATAGAGATAGAGATACAAAGAGATAAAATATATATGGACAAACGAGAGAAGTTGAGGGAGGTATTAAGAGGAGGCAGACTATTTTTCTGGACCCCCTTCTCCCTAATGTTTAGCCCACTAGTTTTGAGATTATAAGACGTTCGAACCATTAGTTTAGCGATTTAACACCTTTCGCCCCATTTCGTTGTCAATTTTAAGACCTTTCGTGCCATTTAGGTGTCGGTTATTTCCTGGCGAGCGACAGCGAGCCTTCAATTTTAGGAGGCACCGGCCTTCGGCCGGCACACTTTTCTACCGAAAAATTTACAAATTGATCTTGAAGGGGGGTCTAGGGGGTGTTTTTCTAAGCTTGATGGAGGTCTAGGGAGGAAACTAAAAACATATATGAATAAATAAATAAATAAATTAATAGATCAAACAAACGGCCAGTCTCCCCTTAAATAGAGATACACCTAGAACTACAAAGCAGGTCAGAGGAGGAGGAGGAGGAGGAGGATGGGAGGTATAACATGGTAGGCTCAAGGTGGTCTGGACGTGGGCAGAATGTTAACTATGGGACAAACTATACTCGGTTCCATTCCATCTGACGGTAAATTGAATCCCTTAGCAGCTAAGTCCGCCCAAACTGTTTTAAGACGTTTATCCCCATCCAGGTGTCGATTTCTTCCTGGCGAGCGATAGCGAGCCAGCATTGTATGGAGAAATCCGGCTTCGCCGGAGAAATTTTTCTATCGAAAAATTGACAAATTTAGCTTGATGTAAAACAAAATATATATATGCTGGCTCGCTGCCGCTCGCCAGGAAAATATTGACACCTGGATGGGGGTAAGCGTTTCTAAACAGTAGGCTGAATGGGGCCGAATGGATACAAGCCAAAGAGAGAGAGAGAGAGAAGGAGACAAAAAGCGAGGTGGGCTCCCTTAATGAACGAACATGAAATTAATATATATCTACGTCATATGAATGCCAAGTTTTCAGAATTAACAACAAATTTCGCTACAAAATCGTCGTAATAACTGAGTAATCAAGATGAGGCCATGACAATTTACCGTCAGTTGAAATAAAACAGACTAAAGTTAGCCAGTGAGACAGGAGAGATGATACTGCACAATAGGAGTTTGAAATAACCTCTGGTGTTCCTCTTCATACAATAGGGAGAATACAATAGAAGAATACAATGACGATTATACGGTATATATATTAACTGTCATACAATAGGAATATAAGTAGAGTGGATAATTATATATATACTTCATATATATTGAGTAATGCATGCAAATATGGAAGTATGAAATAAATTGGTTAAGAAAACAATGGGACTATATCAATTATACCGTATATAACAATTATACCGTATATAACAATTATACCGTATATAACAATTATACCGTATATAACAATTATACCGTATATAACAATTATATAACCAGAGACGAGATGGCAGGTTTGAAAGACATAATAAAGACAAACGACTGAAGGTGGCCTGGGCGTATCACACAGTAGAATGTCAAAGATAAGACAATGTGTGTTACCCAAAGATACAAACGAGATGAACGGAGAGCCAAAATACGTGAGATAAGAGACGGAGTAAAAGAAAAGACCGGCAAAATAGATCTGACAAGTGACAAAATAGATATGACAAGTGACAGAATAGATATGACAAGTGACAAAATAGATATGACAAGTGACAAAATAGATATGACAAGTGACAAAATAGATATGACAAGTGATAAAATAGATATGACAAGTGACAAAATAGATATGACAAGTGACAAAATAGATATGACAAGTGACAAAATAGATATGACAAGTGACAAAATAGATATGACAAGTGACAAAATAGATATTCAGACAGAAATAATGGTTAGCGTGTCTACAAATCTGTGTGTGATCACCCAGGTTCGAATCCTGGTGGATCACATATATGCTTTCATTAATTTCATTGGAGGTGTTTGGTGTTGTGGTGAAATTAATAAAATATAGATAATGTAAGACAGGTTGAGAGAGAGGTAACCTGACCAGGATTCGAACCCACTCACTCCAGGTATATTTGGGAGAGTCGGGCACCCTAACCACTCGGCCATGACAATTAGAAACATGGACAGATATATAATAGATACCTAGAGAGATAAAAGAGACAAGAGTATAAACCCAGCGAGACATAATAGAGATATAGGGAGACCAAGGAGAGAGAGAGCCACATGATATAGACGCACGAGTGAAGGGGCTTGGACGTGGAAAGAATGTACAGTACAAGCTAACGACAACACAGTAGGTCACATCGAGTTACTGAAGAGATAGACGGAGAGACAGAGGAGGTGTAAAGAGAGACAGAGGAGGTGTAAAGAGAGACAGAGGAGGTGTAAAGAGAGACAGGAGATGTAAAGTGAGGCAAAATATATGAAAAGAGAGACGAAATAGATATGCAGAGTGACAGAAGTACAGAGACATAATATAGCAGAAGCAAGAAGAGATAATATGTGCTAAGAGACGCCATCTAAAGTAAAACACATACGGGCACTATATTATTCGGGAGACAAATAAGAGATAGATATAATGAAGGTGGCCTAATCGTGTAGAGAATGTACAAGCTAAAACACACTAGGTCACATAGAGATACAGAAGAGATGGGAAGAGAGACAGAAGAGATGGGAAGAGAGACAGTAGAGAAAACATACGTACGGTCGAGGTTAAGGGGAGGTTTTTAGTTGATTCCCTAGGCTTCCATCAAGCTTAAAATTACTCCCCCTTGACCCCCTTTCAAGATAAATGTGTACATTTTTCGGTAGCAAAATGTCCCGGCCGAAGGCCGGTTCCCCTTCAATTACAGGCTCGCTATCGCTCGCCAGGAAAAAATCGACACCTAAATGGCACGAATGGTCTTAAAATTGACAGAAATGGGGCAAGGGTTCTTAAAATCGACAAACTAATGGGGCAAGCATCTTTAAATCTCACAAACAATGGGGCTAAACATGAGGGAGAAAGAGGTTCAGAAAAAAATCCTCCAGGTCGAAATCTCCCCTTAATAAGTGTTGTCAGATATTTCAAAGTTTCGGACACTGACTAATACTCTGAGGGATAAGCAATTTTCCCAGTAACTATAAAGATACCAATAACACTTGTTGAGCGAAAACCACTGGAATCTATGACAACACTTAATACCCCCGATTGTTAACACACTTTAGTATTGTGATGACACGACAAGTCTCGAAACTTGTCACGTCATCACAATAAGAACGCTTTTCCGTGATGTGGTTAAAAAATCTCCTTTCAAGCATTCACGGCACTGTGAATTTCTCATCCCAAAGACGAAGTAGATATGGACAGGGAACACGAATACATGTTAAGAGAGACAGATCACCCAAGGCTACAGAGAAGGACAGAGCCTAAAGGAGACGTGTGCAGGGAGATGATAAAGTCAAACGTTGCAATCACTAATTCAATAACATTTTGAAGTCTTAAGGGGGGTGACCTACTTTTTGTTATTTCTGTCCTTTTCTCTCTTTCTCTGGCTTGTATCCATTCGGCCCCATTCAGCCAACTATTTTAAGACGTATATCCCCATCTAGGTGTCGATTTCTTCCTGGCGAGCGATAGCGAGCCAGCATTATATGAAGAAATCCGGCATCGCCGGAGAAATTTTTCTATCGAAAAATGTACAAATTTAGCCTGCTGTCAAACAAAAATAAAAAATATGCTGGCTCGCTACCGCTCACCAGTAAAAAAATTACACCTGGATGGGATAAACGTCTTAAAACAGTAGGCTGAATGGGGCCAAATGGATACAAGCCAGAGAAAGATAGAAAAGGACAGAACAAAAACAGGTCACCCCCCTTAATTAAGCCGATCACACGAACCTCTGAAACACATATATCTGGTAACGAATTAACGAGGAGCTTCAATTCATGCACTAAAATTAATGCTCGAGACTGTACATAAGACAAGATACATGTACGGAGATAGAACACGAGATGCATAGAGTGACAGAGAAAGAGTGAAGGGAACATGACATACACAGTGACCGGTCAACTCAACCAGTAGACCATTTCAACCAGTACCAAATCAACCAATACGGTTAGGTTAGGTTAGGTTAGGTTAGGTTAGGTTAGTACTATATTTTGGCGCTGGTTTGGTTGGTGTGGGTTCATTTGGCACTGGTTGAGAGCTACTGGTTGAAATGGTCTACTGGTTGAGATGACATGGAACCGACATACACCGAAGTGAAGGTGCCCTGAACGTGAATTGAATGTACAAGAGGACAACACATATATAACCGTGCTAAGAAATGAATTTAACCCGTTCAACACCAAGACGTAATTTCCATCATATGCTGGTTTGCCATTAAACGATTGTCTTTAGTTTGCAATCTACCCATACGACTCATATGGGTAAGTACGATCTTCATAAAACCCTCTTAATAAAATAGGTCCTTCTAAAACTGCATAAAATCATCTAATTGTATCAAGAATCAAAGGTAAACAATCATCTTGGTGCTGAAGGGGTTAACAGACACCAAGATAATCCAAAGAGACACGAATTTAGCCTAGAGATACAGAATACAAAAATACAGAGAGAGAGAGAGAGAGAGAGAGAGAGAGAGAGAGAGAGAGGGGGGGGGGGGATGGTAGACAACAGGATATAGATACACGATTAAAGGTGACCTGGACGTCGATAAAATGTACCAGCTAACAGGAAATATGTCACTAGATATAAACAAAGAGGTATACGATGTGACAGAATAGGTGGAACGAATATATGAATATATATTATTTTATTTATAAAGAATTATTATTTTGCTTAAGCGTTGTTTCCACATAGCGATTTTGATAAGTTATTATGTCTTTTTACTGTGTTCGTCTACGTTTTGGTTTGTTTATTTTGCAAGTTTTACATTATAATATCATAGACTACAGTAGATCTTGACGTGAAACTAATATGGAACTTTGCAGTAAGTGACCCAAATTCGGAGAACAAAACCCCCAAGTTCGAACCTCGAAACCGCGAAAATATCACATTTTCGCGGTTTCGAGGTCCCAACTTGGGGGTTCGTTCTCCGATTATGGGTCCCTTACTGCAAAGTTCCATCTTCGTGTCAAGTCCAGATCTACTGTAGTCTATGATTATATATATGAGGTACACTCGCTCCAAGAAGTATCTGCACCCCTACGCTGATCATCTGGTGTGTACAGCTTGATAGGATTGGCACCTCTGCCTGCAACTATATCCATGTGTCGGAGAGGATCGTCTCCGACACATGGATATAGTTGCAGGCAGAGGTGCCAACCCTACCGAGCTGTACACACCAAATGATCAGCATAGGGGTGCAGATACTTCTTGGAGCGAGTGTACATAATATATATTAGGAGGGAGAGATCACAGAAGGTTACAAAGAAGGGTATAGACTAAAAATAATATGAGCTGCGAGATAGAATACATGTAAAGAAAGAGACTATATATGAGACAGAAGAGAGAATTAAAGAGACTATAGGAGGGACAGGAACATAGTAGACGCATGAAGGAAGGTGGGGTGAACGTGGAGGGAATGTACAAAGTCCAGGCTACAAGGAAGAGAAGAGGGGATGAGGAACACGGAAATCGACTAATTGAGGAAGGAACACAGGGATATGACTTATTGTAGGGAAAAACTAAATGGAGTTGAAGGAAGGAAAGAAGGAAGGAGGGCATGACAACTAAATGGAGTTGAAGGAAGGAAAGAAGGAAGGAGGGCATGACAACTAAATGGAGTTAAAGGAAGG
>CM064483.1:63253271-63260771 GCA_032716605.1 Paralithodes platypus | reverse complement strand
AAAGCGAAGTGGACCCCCTTAATAAACTATTGATATTATTTCATGGTAAATAAAACAAATAAATGGCTTATACGTTTCTGGACATGTTATACATACGGTATATATGGAATGATCTTTTGAAATACAATACATACATATATATATATATATATATATATATTTCTTATTCTATTTAGTCTAGACAGGCACTCACTTGATCATTCGTATTTCCATACCCGAAAATGTTAAATTTTATGTTCTCTGTTACATTCTGTCAAACCAAACACTCAATAGAGCAGTTATAATATCACACTACAAATTTCATCTGCGTTTCTCTTTTATTCAGTCTAGTCAAACATTCAGTCGATCCGTCGAATTTTCCCACTCCATAATTAAACTGGCTCAACGAAAAAAAGAAAAACAAAAACAAAAACTGAATGTTAAGGGGAGACACCCCGTTTTTTTTGGTCCCCTTTCTCCCTGTGTCCCATTTGTTTTGAGATTAGAAGACGTTCGGCCCATTAGTTTGGCGATTTTAACACCTTTCGCTCAATTTCGTTGTCAATTTTAAGACCTTTCGTGCCATTTAGGTGTCGATTATTTCCTGGCGAGCGATAGCGAGCCTGAAATTTTAAGAGGAATCGACCTTCGGCCGCGACATTTTTCTACCGAAAAATGTACAAATTTATCTTAAAGGGGGGGTTATAGGGAGTGTTTATCTATGCTTGATGGAGGTGTAGCGAAAAAACTAAGAAATAAAGGAATACATGAATTAATAGACCAAAGAAAACGAAAAACGGTCTGTCTCCCCTTAAGACCAAGGATAAATGAGAATCCAATGGTACTACTAATGATCAGAAGCCTCAGAAACAGGACCACCAGACCACATCTTCAGTATAACCATGATTATCACTTTCACCCGCACAGTACCAGGGACGACCTTTTCATCATATTCTGGCCACTATAAGACGATTTTATTCAGCTTAGGAAGGACCTCTAGCCATGATAAGACTTCGAAAGATCTCAGCCAACCCTTTTGACTACCACAGACCTTTTCTAAGATGCAATATTTCGTCCACACATAGCTAGAATACAATATAACACACGTCGCTGGTACTCAAAGGATAATCAGACTTCAACATATCTCCACCAACCCTTTTGACTACCACAGATCCTTCCCAATCTGCAAAATATCGTCTAACTATAAGCTTGAATACAATATAACACACGTCACTGGTACTCAAAGGGTTAAGTCAAGTGAGGCTTATAATACACTGGTCAGAATAAAGGGTATATCAAACGGGTGTGAAAATAGTATATATATATATATATATATATATATATATATATATATATATATATATATATATATATATATTAGTATATACATTTTCTTTAATACATACGAGGTTGAAAGAAAATTTCCAACGCAGAAATTGCCATTTCTTTCAACCTCGTATGTATTAAAGAAAATATATATATATATATATATATATATATATATATATATATATACTGTATATAAGAAGATCATTGGGTATAATTAAAATGATCTACCTTTTTCTCTTTACTTTAGATTGGTTTGTTACCGACAATATGTGCCTTTAAGGGGGATCACCGGCTTTTTTGTTATCTTTCTCTCCTTTTTGTCGCTTTCCCTGGCTTGTATCCATTTGGCCCCATTCAGTCAACTGTTTTAAGACGTTTATCCCCATCCAGGTGTCGATTTCTTTCTGGCGATATGGAACGGATTGGATGGAAGGGTAGAAGGGAGAAACTAAGAAAGGAAAGAGCGTGATTCATGAAGAGACAAGAAACACAATACACAGAATAGGAAACAAATTGAAGGGTAAATAAGGTAGAAAGGGAGAAAATAGGAAAGGAAAGAGCGTGAATGATGAAAGGAAGAGATGGAAGAACCACAATACACAGAATAGGAAAGAAATGGAAGGGTAGATAGGTAGAAAGGGAGAGAAAATAGGAACGGGAAGACCGAGATTGATGATAGAAAGAGACGGAAGAAAAACAATACACAAAATAGGAAAGAAATGGAAGGGTAGATAGGTAGAAAGGGAGAGAAAATAGGAACGGGAAGACCGAGATTGATGATAGAAAGAGAGAAAAACACATACACAAAATAGGAAAGAAATGGAAGGGTGGTAGATAGGGAAGAAGGAAGGGAAATAGGAAGAGAATAGAAAGATGATAGAAAGAGACAGAAGAAAAACAATACACAAAATAGGAAAGAAATGGAAGGGTAGATAGGTAGAAAGGGAGAGAAAATAGGAACGGGAAGACCGAGATTGATGATAGAAAGAAACGGAAGAAAAACAATACACAAAATAGGAAAGAAATGGAAGGGTAGATAGGTAGAAAGGGAGAGAAAATAGGAACGGGAAGACCGAGATTGATGATAGAAAGAGACGGAAGAAAAACAATACACAAAATAGGAAAGAAATGGAAGGGTAGATAAAATAGAAAGGAGAGAAACCAGGAACAAGAACAGCGTGAATGATGGAAGGAAGAGACAGACAGGTGGATAATTAGGGAGAGGAGGAATTGATGAATACAAAGGAGGAGAGCAGGAAGAACGGGCGGAGGATTGAGACTGATTGGTACCCGGGTGATTGATTGGTTTATTCGCCCTAGTCTCACCCGCTTTGTTTTCTTTCTGGGTAGTAGCCATTCGACCCCATTCAGCCTACTGTTTTAAGACGTTTATCCTCATCCAGGTGTCGATTTACACCTGGCGAGCGATAGCGAGCCAGCATATTTTGGATTATGTTTTAGACAGCCGGCTTAATTTGTACATTTTTCGGTAGAACAATGTCTCCGGCGAAGCCGGATTTCCCTATACAATTATGGCTCGCTGCCGCTCGCAAGGAAAAAATCGATACCTGAATGGCGAGAAACGTCTTAAAACAGTAGGCTGAACGGGGCCGAATGGATACAACCCAGAGAGAAAAAGCAGGTCGGTCCCCTTAAAAATTTCCTTCACTTCGCAGCGCCGATAATGGACGAAATAACCTGATAAATGACGCTACCTTTAGAAATGGGAGCGCAAATCCGTATATTCTTCTCTGTAAACAAGACTCATTCCCACAGTATTCGTTCGGTTTAAGGGGCTGGGAAGAGAACAAAAATGACGTCTCTTGTATTTGGTTTTTAGTTACATTTATACGATTTTATGAAGCTTAGGAAGGATATATGGTACCTAAAATGACGCATTGAGATGGTATGTAGCCATTTAAATGATAGTCTGCCTTCCTAAGCTGAATAAAATCGTCTAATCATTTCCAGAATAGAATAGAACAGACGTCACCGGTACAGTAGGGGTTAAGGGGAGATTTCCACTTGAGGGATTTTATTGTTTTACCCCTTTCTCCCTCGTGCTTAGCCTCACTGCTATTTAGATTTTAAGATGTTCGCTCCATTAGTTTGGCGATTTTAAGAATGTTCGCCCCATTTCTGTCAAATTAAAGACCTTTCGTGACATTAAGGTGTTGATGTTATCTTGGCGAGCGATATTGAGCCTGTAATATAAGAGGAACCGGCTTTCGGCCGGGACATTTTTCTACCCAAAAATGTAAAAATTTATATTGAAAGAGAGTCAAGGGGATGTAAATTTGAGCTTGATGGAGGTCCAGGGAACAAACTAAAAACCTCCCCTTAACCTTGACCTTACCGTTAGTGTTCAACATACTGATCTTGGCTGCTAACGAGAGCGCCTACATACCCTTCGGAGGAGTAGGACGTGGACAGGAGACTTTGTGGTTCCTAGAGACTGGTCTGTCTAGACCTTTCCTATATGGCCAGGGAAAACTTTGAGAGAAACATTCCATGCCGGCATGTTGATTCAAACACCCGCCCCAGAACCGGCACTCCAATTACAATGACTTAGAGCGCTCGGCCGCCGTGACCGTACTGTGCATGCGTGAATGTATGCATGCCTCTCTCTGTATGCATATAAATGTGAGTGTGTGTGTGTGTGTGTGTGTGTGTGTAGGCGCATGCTAGTAATTCGCAAGATATAATATGCTGTATAATAATATATATAATAATATATATATATATATATATATATATATATATATATATATATATATATATATATATACTGTATATATATAAATATACATCGCTCTTCACGAGGAGCTTTACAAACAGGTGGAGGACATTTAGGTAAAGTAGACATCATTTAAGGGGATGTTTCCACTAGAGGGATTTTTTTCTGGACCCCTTTCTCCCTCATGTTTAGCCCTATTGCTTTTAAGATTTTAAGACGTTCGCCCCATTAGTTTGGCGATTTTAAGAACTTTCGCCCCATTTATGTAAATTGTATGACCTTTTCTGCCATTTAGGTGTAATTTAAGAGGAACCGGCCTTTGGCCGGGAAATTTTTCTACCGAAAAATGTACAAATTTATCTTGAAAGGGGGATCTAATGGATGTTTTTTTTAAATTCGATGGAGGTCTACTGTGGGGAGGAAACTAGAAAAATCATGAATACATGCGAAAATCGGCTAAAAAGTGAACCATCCCCCCTTAAAGTGAACCATCCCCCCTTAAAGTGAACCATCCCCCCTTAAAGCTCTCCTGGTGAAATCCTTGGGCCTCGGGGAATAATGGCACATCATAAAGACCAAAGACATACAACCATCTCACAGCGAGGCAAGGACCATTATCGTATTATACGCTTCCATTATCAACGCAGGCCCCGCGGACGTGTAGACAGTATGGTTCAGTAGTTTGGCCTTCAGGTTGTTCATATAAGCGATACATTATGGATACAAAAATACACATATATAAATACACACACACACACACAAATTATATATATATATATATATATTATGTGAGTGAGGGTGACAAAAGGCAGAACTTCCCGCAGCGAGTGCCTCCCCCAGTTGAAAGAGTGACAGGGCCAAAATCAAGGGACGTTCGAGCCAAAATGCCTGGACATATGGAGTTCGAAGCAATGTACAGTAAGTCATAGGAGGAGGGAAAGACTGATTCTGGGAGAGAGTTCCAGAGCTCAGCTGTTGAATAGAAGAAAGACTGAGAATAAAGTTTCACTCTTGGGTTGGATAGTTGCACAGAGTAGGGGTGGGATTGTGTTGCAAGACGGGTACTACGTACCCTATATAGAGCAGGTGCGATACTGCACGAACACGAACACACACACACATTGAACATTCAAAATTGCAAGGCGAAATGGGATAAAAGGACAAATAGACAGACAGACAGAGAGAGAGAGAGAAGGGGGTGGGGTCGCCAGTGAGGTTTTAAGGTTTTCATAATACTCTTACCGGGCCTAGTCGTGAGGATTAGGTCTGAATGGGCTGGTCTCTCACGGCCAACATTTCACTTACCCATTTCATACCCTGATATAGTAGTGTAAGTCGGCGATCTCGTGGCAGCCAAGGTAAGTCCGTTGACCATTTAGAAGATGGTAACTTGGGAATATTATATTGTAATGGCTGTCGATTCGAAATAAACCAATTACAAAATAATATAGATATCCAATGAATGCTTGTGTGTGTGTGTGTGTGTGTGTGTGTGTATATGTATCAGTGTATGTTTGTGTTAGTGTGAGTGAATTGATGTATACATGTGTGCACCTCTGACTGTGGCACCAACAGATCAAACACTATCAAAGCAAAATCAATGCCAGTATTAACTTTTACATCTGTTGCTGCAGTACCTGACATAAATGTAGCTTGCATATGTCAGTAAACACACGCACAAATACACACCCACACACACACACACACACACGTACAATCACACAGACACACTGAAACAGGTACCGGTATTGATTCCAACTACAAGGCTATGCTAGGCAAAGTATGGTTCAATGTAGAAAAATACTGATTAGGGAAGGAAAAGATAGGGATTGGGGTAAGACAAAATAGGGTCTGGGGTAATACAAGATAGGGACTGGGATAAGAAGATATAGGGACTGGGATAATAACAGATAGGGACTGGGATAATAACAGATAGGGACTGGGATAATATTAGATAGGGACGGGGATAATATCAGATAGGGACTGTGATAATAACAGATAGGGACTGGGATAATAACAGATAGGGACTGGGATAATAACAGATAGGGACTTGGATAATAACAAATAGGGACTGGGATAATAACAGATAGGAACTGTGATAATAACAGATAGGGACTGTGATAATAACAGATAGGGACTGGGATAATAACAGATAAGGACTGTGATAATAACAGATAGAGACTGTGATAATAACAGATAGGGACTGTGATAATAACAGATAGGGACTGGGATAATAACAGATATGGACTGGGATAATATCAGATAGGGACTGTGATAATAACAGATAGGGACTGTGATAATAACAGATAGGGACTGGGATAATAACAGATAGGGACTGGGATAATAACAGATAGGGACTAGGATAATAACAGATAGGGACTGGGATAATAACAGATAGGGACTGGGATAAAAACATAGGGACTGTGATAATAACAGATAGGGACTGTGATAATAACAGATAGGGACTGGGATAATAACAGATAGGGACTGTGATAATATCAGATAGGGACTGTGATAATAACAGATAGGGACTGTGATAATAACAGATAGGGACTGGGATAATAACAGATAGGGACTGGGATAATATCAGATAGGGACTGTGATAATATCAGATAGGGACTGGGATAATAACAGATAGGGACTGTGATAATATCAGATAGGGACTGTGATAATAACAGATAGGGACTGGGATAATAACAGATAGGGACTGGGATAATAACAGATAGGGACTGGGATAATAACAGATAGGGACTGGGATAATAACATAAGGGACTGCGATAATAACAGATAGGGACGGGGATAATATCAGATAGGGAATGGGATAATAACAGATAGGGACTGGGATAATATCAAATAGGGACTGGGATAATAACAGATAGGGACTGGGATAATATCAGATAGGGACTGTGATAATAACAGATAGGGACTTGGATAATATCAGATAGGGACTGTGATAATAACACATAGGGACTGGGATAATAACACATAGGGACTGGGATAATAACACATAGGGACTGGGATAAAAATTAAATTAAAATGTAAAACTTGCAAACTAAAACCAAAATTGGGACAAGGACAATATAAAGTCAAATTAAATTATCAAAATCGCTATGTGGAAACAACGCTTACTAAAATGAAAATTATTAAATAAAAGAACACAATCCACCACATAGGGTGTACATTACTACATGAGCAAGTTAATCTGTTTCCCAAGCAAACTAATCGCACATATAACAACGCACTATCGTCACGTTAAAGGAAGTAGTCAAGTTTGGGAAGTCCGGGACGTTCTGGCAAATTTTACTAAACTCTGCATGAATAAAGAAACTACATGTTAAATGTCAAAATATTATTTCAAATCAAATTTGCAACATGACAAGACATTAACAATAGTACAAAATACAAATATTGATAAGATATCTATACTATTACAAAATAATATATAAAATACAGTA
>CM064483.1:63220771-63248271 GCA_032716605.1 Paralithodes platypus | reverse complement strand
AAGGGGCGTCTTGTGGGTGTATTTTTAAGCTTGATAGAAGTTTAGAGAGCAAACTAATCCCCTTCCTTAAACCATTGAGCCGAACCAGTAAATTATGCTGCACAATACCGTCCGAGCTCCCTTAAACCACGTACAATAAGGGTAGACATATATAACATTATCAATATATGCAATTAGTTGATAACACTTTTGCGTGGTTCCATGTCATCTCAACCAGTAGACCATTTCAACCAGTAGCTCTCAACCAGTGCCAAATTAACCCAGACCAACCAACCTAGTGCCAAAATATAGTACTAACCTAACCTAACCTAACCTAACCGTATTGGTTGATTTGGCACTGGTTGAGAGCTACTGGTTGAAATGGTCTACTGGTTGAGTTGACCGGTCACCCTTTTGCATACCTCTTTCATAGCCTTGATTACTTATAGTGTATATTAACCCTTTCACGCATTTATGGCGCAGAGGTTGCCAGATTAGCAATAATAAATAGAGTTCTCTCACTCTTATAATTACCTCTCCAAAATTAGTTTTCTGCCCACAGCTAACTCAAAGACAACTGCAGAGGTTGAAGTAACTAAACTAAAGGTTTCTAAATACCCCTGATGGTAACAAAGGCTTTAAAGTATCCCCAATAGGCTCAAAATCGTGTCATACGCGTGAAAGGGTTAACACATATATTCTTGAGACTGGTAGATACATAAAGATACATAAAGATACATAAAGAGGCAGGTAAACAAACAGATAAACAAGCAATAAGCACAATCAAATATAATCACAAACAGACAAGCAGAGATAGACAACTTGACTGAGATATAACAATTCATATTTTTTCACCAACCAACTTTACTCTAAATTCAATTAATGGAATCAACGAATACATGTGGCACTCCAAGGACTCGAACCTAGGATACTCACACCGAAATTCCGCGTATTTATGCATTACGCTATCAAGACACTAAACTAATGAAAACATATGGTCCTCCCGGGATTCGAACTCGAGACACCACACCCACAACATAAGCATCTAAGCCACTACACCACCAACAACAAATAGGCAGCAGAAAACAGAGATAGCAGAGATAGCCAGACAGACCGACAGGCAGTACGACAGCCAAATATATACCTGTACATACAGAGAAAGATATAGGTTGGTAAACAGTCAAGTAGGATGTATTTTAAGGGGGGTCACAGGCTTTTTTCTCTCCTTTTCTTCCTTTCTCTGGCTTGTATCTATTCGGCCCCATTAAGCCTACTATTTTAAGACATTTACTCCCATCCAGCTGTCGATTTTTTTCCTGGCGAGCGGTAGCGAGCCAGCATATTTTGTTTAAAGTTTTTGACAGCAGGCTAAATTTGTAAATTTTTCGATAGAAAAATGTCTCCGGCGAAGCCGGATTTCTCCATACAATGCTGGTTTGCTATCGCTCACCAGGAAGAAATTGACACCTGAATGGGAATAAACGTCTTACAACAGTAGGATGAATGGGGCCGAATGGATACAAGCCAGAGAAAGAGAGAAAAAGAGAAAAAAAAAAGCCTGTCACCCCCTTAAAATAGGGAGCAGAAATGAATGGCAGAAACTCCACATAGCAGCGCAACAGGAAAGGTCATTACCACCGAGAGTAAAATACAAACTACAGTACATCCTAGGAAGAAACGGAGGTAAAATATAAAACGGAGAGAATCACACAAACTAATAAGATAAAACACAAAAAAGTAATTATTAAACACAAAATTTCATAAAACCGAGACAAATAAATGAAACCCAACATTAAGACAAATAAAATATATAAACATAAACGCTCACAACAGAGAAAGCTAACTAGCCCTCCTCTAAAAAGCTAACTAGCCCTCCTCTAAAAAGCTAACTAGCCCTCCTCTACAAAGTGTGTTAGTACAATAGGAGGAATGCCATCTGGTCCGTATACACGTCTTCTTCGTGTTAAGGGGAGGCAGACTGTTTTTCTGGACCCCCTTCTCCCTAATGTTTAGCCCCACTAGTTTTGAGATTATAAAACGTTCGGCCCATTAGTTTGGCGATTTTAACACCTTTCGCCCAATTTCGTTGTCAATTTTAAGACCTTTTGTGCCATTTAGGTGTCGATTGTTTCCTGGTGAGCGATAGCGAGCCTGCAACTTTAGGAGGAACCGGCCTTCGGCCGGGACATTTTTCTACCGAAAAATGTACACATTTATCTTGAACATCAACATAACATAAATAATCTTAAGGGAGCCCACCTCGTTTTTTTTCTCTTTCTCTCCCTCTCTCTTTGGCTTGTATCCATTCGGCCCCATTCAGCCTACTGTTTTAAAACGTTTATCCCCATCCAGGTGTAAATATTTTCCTGGCGAGCGGTAGCGAGCCAGCATATATATATTTTTGTTTTGACAGAAAGCTTAATTTATACATTTTTTGATAGAAAAATGTCTCCGGCGAAGCCGGATTTCTCCATGCAAAGCTGGCTCGCTATAGCTCGCCAGAAAGAAATCGACACCTGGATGGGGATAAACGTCTTAAAACAGTAGGCTGAATGGGTCCGAATGGATACAAGCCAGGGAAAGAGAGAAAAGGAGAGAAAGATAAAACAAGCGAGGTGGGTTCCCTTAAGCTATGAACCCAAAGCGATTATCCCCACCAAAAGCTTGCACCTAGGCCTACTGTTATCACGAGCCCCTAATTATGTAAATGGCTATGAAAGTAAACAAAGCCACTATAAGCCCTTTACCTCGTTGGGGAATATACAGTAGTACAGTGTTTCTTCTTGGTTCTCGGACAACTCAACCAGTAGATCATTTCAACCAGTAGACCATTTAAATAGAAGACAATTTCAATCGTAGACCATTTAATGAGAAGACCATTTCAACCAGTAGACCATTTTAAAAAGAAGACATTTTCAACCAGTAGACCATTTCAACCAGTATATAATTTTAATCAGTAGACGCTCAATCAATCAATAACGCTCTTCAAATCTCTAGTGCTACCACGGCTTGAATACTGTAGCGTATTAACATCCCCATACAAAGCAGGTGAAATAAATGACGTAGAGAGTGTACAAAGAAATTTCACTTCGCATATAAGTTCGATAAAACATCTACACTATTGGGAGCGTTTAAGAGCACTGAATCTGTACTCACTGGAACGTAGAAGAGAACGTTACCTAATAATATACACGTGGAAAATCGCAGAGGGTTTAGTACCAAACCTACATACTCCGATAGTCATGAAATTCAGTGATAGGAGAGGCTGGGAATGCGAAATCCCCCGGATGAATAACAGGGGTGCTATGGGCTCTCTGCGAGAGGGCTGGTTATCACACAGAGGCCCACGTCTCTTCAACAAACTCCCACGGCGAGTAAGAGACATGAGGGACATCTCGTTAGACAACTTCAAGAGAGCCCTAGATGTCGAACTGCAAAAAGTGCCAGACGAGCCCATCCTCGCAAGGGAGAGAGCTGTCGCTTCAAACAGTCTACTGCACCAAATCACCACCATAACGAGGGGCGTCGCGCTCCTTGGTGCCGCTAGAAGAGTGGCGAACACATCAAAAGGTATCAAAAGGTAAGACCATATTAACCAGAAGACCTATTGAAACAGAAGACAATTTCAACCAGTAGACCATTTCAACCAGTAGACCATTTCAACCAGTAGACCATTTCAACCAGTAGACCATTTCAACCAGTAGACCATTTCAACCAGTAGACCATTTCAACCAGTAGACCATTTCAACCAGTAGACCATTCAATCAGTAGACCATTTCAACCAGTGGACCATTTCAATCAGTAGACCATTTCAATCAGTAGACCATTTCAACCAGTAGACCATTTCAACCAGTGGACCATTTCAATCAGTAGACCATTTCAACCAGTAGATCATTTCAATTTCAACCAGTAGACCATTTCAATCAGTAGACCATTTAAACAGAAGATAATTTCAATCAGTAGACCATTTAAATAAGTAGACCATTCCAATCAGTAGACCATTTAAGCAGAAGATAATTTCAATCAGCAGACCATTTCAATCAGTTGACCATTTCAATCAGCAGACCATTTCAATCAGTTGACCATTTCAATCAGTTGACCATTTCAATCAGCAGACCATTTCAATCAGTTGACCATTTTAACCGAAGACAATTTCAATCAGTAGACCATTTCAATCAGTAGACCATTTAAACAGAAGATAATTTCAATCAGTAGACCATTTCAATCAGTAGACCATTTAAACAGAAGATAATTTCAATCAGTAGACCATTTAAACAGAAGATAATTTCAACCAGTAGACCATTTCAAACAGTAGACCATTTGAACCAGTAGACCATTTGAACCAGTAGACTATTTCAACTAGTAGACCATTTGAACCAGTACACTATTTCAACCAGTAGACCATTTGAACCAGTAGACTATTTCAACCAGTAGACCATTTGAACCAGTAGACTATTTCAACCAGTAGATCATTTCAACCAGTAGATAATTTCAACCAGTAGACCATTTCAACCAGTACACCATATGAACAGTAGACCATTTCAACCAGTAGACCATTTCAACCAGTAGACCATTTCAACCAGTACACCATATGAACAGTAGACCATTTCAACCAGTATATCAAAATATTTATCTAGTACATCATTTCCGACCGTAGTTTATTTCAACCAGTTCGTTTCAATTAGTAGACCAAATTAAATAGTAGACCATTTCAACTGGTAGACCATTTCAACCGGTAGACCATATCAATCAGTAGGCCATTTCAACCAGTAGACCATTTCAACCAATAGATTATTTCAACCAGTAGACCATTTCAACCAGTAGACCATTTCAATCAGTAGACCATTTCAATCAGTAGACCATTTCAACCAGTAGACCATTTAAACAGAAGACACTTTCAATCAGTAGACCATTTCAACTAGTAGACTATTTGAACCAGTAGACCATTTCAACCAGTAGACCATTTCAACCAGTACACCATATGAACAGTCGACCATTTCAACCAGTAGATCAAAATATTCAACTACTATGGGTTTCAGAGGCCGTGTGGCATCGTTTTTCGGGAATAACTTATTAAAAAACAGTTGGATCAGTATGATATTTTGACACAGCTTTTTTCACACCGTCCCCTCATTTTTGTCAATATAGTGCATTACCAAAGGCGTAGAAATAAGCCACGTGTCCCTGCGTCATGAGGTTAAAGTCACACATTAATGACCAAGAAACGGACAAGGCTACCGTGGCTTACCTGTGAGAACCACCAAACCATTATTGCTCCTCCATCAAACACGGTAGTTATCAGCCACCACCCAACCCTATTATCGCCTTTAAATTCAAGTAATCTGTCAATATCAAGTATAAATATACAAAAATACATACTGTTTGTATATTTATACTTGATATTGACAGATTACTTGAATTTAAAGGCGTTAATAGGGTTGGGTGGTGGCTGATAGCTACCGTGTTTGATGGAGGAGTAATAATGGTTTGGTGGTTCTCACAGGTAAGCCACGGTAGCCTTGTCCGTTTCTTGGTCATTAATGTGTGACTTAAACCTCATGACACAGGGACAAGTGGCTTATTTCTACACCTTTGGTAATGCACTATATTGACAAAAATTAGGGGACGGTGTGACAAAAGCTGTGTCAAAATATCATACTGATCCAACTGTTTGTTAATAAGTTATTCCCGAAAAACGATGCCACACGGCCTCTGAAACCCATAGTAGTACAGTCGCGCTAATAAGTCAATTCCCAGCAGTCATTACGTTTGACTTGCTCTGTGCTGTATTAATGTAGTCAGATGTTAAATAGGGTGGGTAAGTGTAGGAACATGTTTGTATATTGCACTCGATATGTAGGAATGAAGCTTAGATATTGCTGATACCAATTATTGACCAAAACATACTTGGTGCCGAGCCATCACTTATTAGCGCGACTGTACATCATTTCCGACCAAAACTAACAAAGTATAACCCATCAGTTAAGTTTGCACCGGTTGAGATACACTGGTTGAAAATGGTGTACTGGTTGAGTTGTCCGACCACATAATCTTCTTACCTTACTCTAGAGGCAACGGGGGACCCCAAATTACATCTACATTTTATTAAAAGGCAGTGAAGGCTAAGGGACAGAGAGAGAGAGAGAGAGAGAGTGAGAGTGTGTGTGTGTGTGTGTGTGTGTGTGTGTGTGTGTGTGTGTGTGTGTGTGTGTGTGTGTGTGTGTGTGTGTGTGTGTGTGTGTGTGTGTGTGTGTGTGTGCGTGCGTGCGTGCGTGCGTGCGTGTGTGTGTGTGTGCGTGCACGCGCAAGTGTGTGTAAGGAGTTAGTCAGGTGAGAAGTGGTCCTGCCGGGTGTATGAAATGCCCAAACTCGGTGGGATTACAACAATTTCGCCAACGGGGCACCTTAAGGTAAGGGAACTTTACAACACAGACGCCGGACATCTCTACATGATGTTGACACCTTGGGACTTGTGAGGGTATAGGCCTAATGAGAACATTTTACATCAATTTTCTATTTCAACATTTGTTTATGACACTGTCCCTTGCACTGGTATCGAAAGCTTAACTGATGATGGTGGTAACTAGAGATAACTGTTAGGAGTAAAGAACAGAGTCGCCTCGCCATCACACCTCTACCTTCACATGCTCGGTGAGCTTTAGAGCAGTGCAATTGCCCTCCACTTGGCACCCTCTTGGTTCCACCCAACATCTTCACGAGACGCCGTATCATGGACTATAAAGCATCAGGGGCAACCTCTCTGAAACATTCACCAGATACTTCCATTGTCGATGCCCTGGTGCCATTGATTTCATTGTATGTTCAAGGATCAATGCTAGCCACAGAGCTTCAGGACCATCTAGCCATTGAGCCTAGCTACGCCCTTAGCCAACAAGTTTTGTCAATGACGTCATAGGAGATCTAAGAAGATGATTAGCCCAAACCGACTATAGGAGGACAGCTCGCAGGTGATTGGCCGAAAAAACATCATGGTGGGAGACATCAAAATTACGAGGGAGATGCCAGGATTCGATCCTTATCTGCCCAGCACCAGCCTCCTACCTACTCTCCTCCCCCTCCTCTGCTACAGGCCCCAGACATAGGGCCGTTTTTTTAAATCATGGCAAGAGCTTTCCCTATGACCTTTCCCGACCCAGATTGACCATTATCGCTTATCTTTATAAGGGTCAATCTGGGTCGGGAAAGGTCGTAGGGAAAGCTTTTACCATGGTTTAAAAAAGCGACCCATACTCCATGAGCCTCACCTCGACTCGTGGCACCTGGGTAACCAGTCTTCCCCATCCCCCGAGTCAGAGTTAGAAGAAGAACCCATATATCCTGAAGTAAACGTCCCAGTCTATGTTGCCGACCCTGAATTATACAAAGCACTGTAAAAATTGAAGAGACTGATCGACCCATGTCCAGACTCTTTTTGTCCTTCACATTGAAACAGAGTGGACAGCAAACCTGGAGAGTGTGGAGGGAGGAAGACGAGGACAAAGTACCAAAGCAAGTTAACAGTAGCAGGGCGTGAGGTGGCTCCGTCCCCAGCAATTGCAACACTTGGCCAGACAAGTCGAGTAAGTCGAACTCTACAATAGAGAGGGTACAGTCCGGAAATAAGCAGTTCTATGCCGAAAAGACAACGATACCTTGCTGCATAACTGTTGAAAGCCGATGTCAACCTAGATGTGTGACCGGCCCACAAGTGTGCGACGCACCTGTCCGACATCCCTAGAGAAGGACAACGAAACCCCTCTACCTGGACAAGCGAGAGGTCACCCCAGGAACACCGAGATTACAACAAATCACCGAACCCTAGAATCGCATGCCCAGTCATTAAGTAACTCCCTTGATTTTGTAGTAATTATATCTATGTCATGAAACTCTCTCTGATCGCCTAAAACCCCAAGAGAACCCGTATCTTCCGTATTTTGAAAATATATATTGTGTGCATGATTATCATGAAGTCAGAAACAGATAACTCTCGTCTCCCCTTCTAAGTAAATAATATATTCTGTGCCATGTATGAAAAAGATAAGTCATAAGTAAGTTACCCTCCCTTCCTTCCCGTGAAAAAAGGAACCAGCCTTGTGCTAGGATAATTTTCTATCGAAAAAATGACAAATTTATCTTGAAGGATGGTCTTCGGGTATTTTTTTTTTTAAAGTTTGATGGAGGTCTACGGAGGAAACAACAACAAATTGTAAATGTATATACTGTATATATGTACAGTATATGTACAGTATACTGTATATACGAGCAAATGAACACGCCAATCTCCCCATTTGCATCTAGTTACCCTGGCCCTCCTAGTTACTAAAGGTTCTCTGGCAACCAACTCGGCCCCCTTCTCGCCACTCCGTGTTAATTGAACAACTTTTCTCATACATTGGCGGGCCATAGTCAGATGCCGGGTGCTGAGAAGGGGCGCGAGGTGGGAAGTTCGGAAAGTAATAAAGGCTTGGGTGGTGGTGGTGGTGGTGGTGGTGGTGCAGGGGTGGTGGTGGTGGAAGGGTTAAGGGGGGTCACCTGCTTTATTGGTCTCTTTCTCTGGTTTGTATCCATTCGTTTTTCCCTCCTTTTCTCTCTTTCTCTGGCTTGTATCCATTCGGCCTTATTCAGCCTACTGTTTTAGGACATTTATCCCCATTCAGGTGTAGATTTCTTCTTGGCGAGCGATAGCGAGCCAGCAATTTATGAAGAAGTCCGGCTTCGCCGGAGAAATGTTTCTATTGAAAAATGTACAAATTTAGGCTGCTGTCAAAAATCATTCCTTAAAAATATGCTGGCTCACTCCCGCTCGCCAGGAAAAATTAGACACCTGGATGGCAATAACCCTCTTAAAACAGAAGGCTGAACGGGGTCGAATGGATACAAGAAAGAGAGAGAGGGAGAGAGAAACAATAAACGGTGGGCCCCCTTAAAATTGGCCTAAACTTGAGGTAGGTGGGCAAAGTGGGACACCCTATGACTGAGGACGAAAAAAGAAGGGACAGTTAAGAGGGAGTCGCCTCGCTTTTTTTTTCTCTTTCTCTCCCTCTTTCTTTGGCTTGTATCCATTCGGCCCCATTCAGCCTACTGTTTTAAGAAGTTTACCCCCATCCAGGTGTCAATATTTTCTTGGCGAGCGGTAGCGAGCCAGCATATATATATATTTGTTTTGAAAGCAAGCTAAATTTATAAATTTTTCGATAGAAAAATTTCTCCGGCGAAGCCGGATTTCTCCATACAATGCTGGCTCGCTATCGCTCGCCAGGATGAAATTGACACCTGGATGGGGATAAACTTCTTAAAACAGTTGGCTGAATGGGGCCGAATGGGTACAAGTCAGAGAAAGAGAGAAAATTAGAAAAAAAGCAGGTGACCCCCTTAACAAAATCTTAGGTTAAATAACAGTAGCCAAAGAATTCGACGAAGTTTCTGCTCTATGCACTAGAAAGTGGTCCATAAAAACGGCCGATCTCCCCTTGAGTCCGGATTACCTAGTTGGGGCCACAAAGTCTGCGTATCTACGTAACCCTATGTAACTCTCTCTCTCCCAGCCCACGTCAACCTCTCCTCTTTACCTGACCTCGGCTGACCTGCGCTGACCTTTTCTCATTTTATTTCCATGGTGACCGGAACAACGCAGCTGCAGTAGTCTGATGCAAACTTTGGTAACTACAGTGGCGGTAATAAGTTATTGCGTTTGGCTCGCTCTAGGCTGTATTAATGTCTGTCAGATGTTGAATAGGGTGGGTAAGTGTAGGAACATGTTGGTATATCTCACTTACAAAGAAGATATCATGTGTAAATATTGCTGATACCAATTATTGATCAAAACATAATGGGTGCCGAGACATCACTTATTAGGCCGACTGTACACATAAATTCCTTGCAAAAATGTCAGTCGCTACTACACTATAACAATGCCAGTCGCTACTACACTATAACAATGTCAGTCGCTACTACACTATAACAATGCCAGTCGCTACTACACTATAACAATGCCAGTCGCTACTACACTATAACAATGCCAGTCGCTACTACACTATAACAATGCCAGTCGCTACTACACTATAACAATGCCAGTCGCTACTACACTATAACAATGCCAGTCGCTACTACACTATAACAATGTCAGTCGCTACTACACTATAACAATGTCAGTCGCTACTACACTATAACAATGTCAGTCGCTACTACACTATAACAATGTCAGTCGCTACTACACTATAACAATGTCAGTCGCTACTACACTATAACAATGCCAGTCGCTACTACACTATAACAATGTCAGTCGCTACTACACTATAACAATGTCAGTCGCTACTACACTATAACAATGCCAGTCGCTACTACACTATAACAATGTCAGTCGCTACTACACTATAACATGTCAGTCGCTACTACACTATAACAATGTCAGTCGCTACTACACTATAACAATGTCAGTCGCTACTACACTATAACAATGTCAGTCGCTACTACACTATAACAATGTCAGTCGCTACTACACTATAACAATGTCAGTCGCTACTACACTATAACAATGCCAGTCGCTACTACACTATAACAATGTCAGTCGCTACTACACTATAACAATGTCAGTCGCTACTACACTATAACAATGCCAGTCGCTACTACACTATAACAATGTCAGTCGCTACTACACTATAACAATGCCAGTCGCTACTACACTATAACAATGCCAGTCGCTACTACACTATAACAATGCCAGTCGCTACTACACTATAACAATGTCAGTCGCTACTACACTATAACAATGCCAGTCGCTACTACACTATAACAATGTCAGTCGCTACTACACTATAACAATGCCATCGCTACTACACTATAACAATGCCAGTCGCTACTACACTATAACAATGTCAGTCGCTACTACACTATAACAATGTCAGTCGCTACTACACTATAACAATGCCAGTCGCTACTACACTATAACAATGCCAGTCGCTACTACACTATAACAATGTCAGTCGCTACTACACTATAACAATGTCAGTCGCTACTACACTATAACAATGTCAGTCGCTACTACACTATAACAATGCCAGTCGCTACTACACTATAACAATGTCAGTCGCTACTACACTATAACAATGTCAGTCGCTACTACACTATAACAATGTCAGTCGCTACTACACTATAACAATGTCAGTCGCTACTACACTATAACAATGCCAGTCGCTACTACACTATAACAATGTCAGTCGCTACTACACTATAACAATGCCAGTCGCTACTACACTATAACAATGTCAGTCGCTACTACACTATAACAATGCCAGTCGCTACTACACTATAACAATGCCAGTCGCTACTACACTATAACAATGCCAGTCGCTACTACACTATAACAATGTCAGTCGCTACTACACTATAACAATGTGTTCTATTATAATAAGCATGATACACATTAACATTGTTCCAATCAGTTAAGGGGGCCCATCTTGCCTTTTTTTCTCTTTCACTCCCTCTCTTTGGCTTGTATCCATTTGGCCCCATTCAGCCTACTGTTTTAAGATTTTTACCCCCATCCAAGTGTCAATGTTTTCCTGGCGAGCAGTAGCAAGCCAGTATATATGTTTGTTTTTTTTGACAGCAAGCTAAATTTGTAAATTTTTTGATAGACAAATTTCTCCGGCGAAGCCGGATTTCTCCACACAATGCTGGTTCGCTATCGCTCGCTAGGAAGAAATCGACACCTGGATGGGGATAAACTTCTTAAAACAATTGGGGCCGAATGGATACAAGCCAGGGAAAGAGAGAAAAGGAGAGAAAGATACAAAAATGTCGGTGACCTCCCTTAATAAACACTATGAGGATTTGATGTCTCGTTTTTTATGTTGATTCTGGTTATTATGCGATTTGATGTATATAAAAAAAGTGTGTTAATCCCAACATTGCCGTACGGGAGTGATGCATGGACGTTGTTGGAGAGACACAAATCAAGAGTGTGAGGGGTGGAAATGAGTTACTTGAGTTGAGAAGTGCATGTGGAGTTGCATGGACGGGTAGATAGACGAATGAGGAAGTAAGAGAGCGGTGTGGTGTGGATGTGAATCTAGTGGAAAGTGTGATAAGGAACACCTTGAGATGGTTTGGCCATGTGGAACGTATGGGAAGCGAGAGACTGACTAAAAGAGTGTACGAGAGTGAGGTGGAGGAACAGACAGGAAGATGCACACCGAGAGAGAGGTGGAAGGATGGAGTTGAGAGGTATATGAGAGAAAGCGGTGTTGGTTGAGAGGAGGGGTGTAGGCTGACAGGGGACAAAGGTGCTTGGGGGGAGATTCATTTCCAGTGACCCCTTCGGAGATCATGCTAGACAGATAGACAGACAGACAGACAGACAGAGTGAGAAAGAGAGAGAAGAGTGAGAAAGAGAGAGAAGAAAGATAGATACATAGATAGAGAAAGAGAGAGATAGAGAGATAGAGAGAGAGAGAGAGAGAGAGAGAGAGAGAGAGAGAGATAGATAAAGAGATAGAGATAGATAGACATAGATAGATAGATAACAAATATTGCGGGAGCCAGAGGGGTAACAGAGATAAATTTGCCCCCTATCAGTAGGAGTGGTTCTTCTCGAGTTGAACAAGATCGCATAACAGAAAGGTGAAAAGGCTTCCTGGGATACTAACAATATAATTTAATGATGGTTAAGGGGAGGCAGACCGTTTTCCTGGACCCCCTTCTCCCTAATGTCTAGCCCCACTAGTTTTGAGATTATAAGACGTTCGGCCCATTAGTTTGGCGATTTTAACACCTTTCACCCAATTTCGATGTCAATTTTAAGACCTTTCGTGCCATTTAGGTGTAGATTTTTCCTGGCGAGCGATAGCGAGTCTGCAATTTTAAGAGAAACCGGCCTTGGGCCGGGACATTTTTCTACCGAAAAATGTACAAATTTATCTTGAAGGGGGGTCTAGGGTGTGTTTTTCTAAGCTTGATGGAGGTCTAGGGAGGAAACTAAAAAAATAAATGAATTAATAGACCAAACAAACGGCCAGTCAGTCTCCCCTTAAGTACGATAAAAATGGCATGAGTATTTTCTTATTCGGTTTTCGTTGTTTTCTGGGTAATACTGTACGAATATATCTTGCATGTAAATGGTCTACAACGCCCTTGGATAAATGTTGATCCCATAACATTCTTTGCTTGATAATTTATAAACAACTGGAGTAAATTATGAGGTAAAAATCATTAGTGTACAGTCGCGCTAATAAGTTATTTTCGGCACCAAGTATATTTTGATCAATAATTAGTATCAGCAATATCTAAGCTTCATTTATTCATATCGAGTGAAATATACAAACATGTTCCTACACTTACCCTCTCTATTCAACATCTGACAGACATTAATACAGCACACATCGAGCAAAACGTAATGACAGCTGGGACATGACTTATTAGCGCCACCGTACAGCACTTAGCGACCCATATGGATTTGAAGTGACGGACTACGATGAATATTGCCTTGTTGATTGGAACTGCCCTTTACCCATATACGGCTCATTGTTGAATAATGTATAAACACTAAAAGGAAATTAGGATGTGATGTGGATATGATTTCATGCTAAAAGACAACATTTAGTTAACTAACCCACACCCTGTCAGCGACGCACGGGTACATTCTATGCATAAAAAGGCGTATACTGCGGGCGACGTACCCATACGCTTTCGTAGTACCGGCTGAGTAGGTTGCACCAACCCGCCCCGCTTTTTGCCACACACTTCAAGGAGCTTCTAAATTTGCCACCCATACTCATATCAGTTTGCTCCATGCATTAGTTGAGAGAGAGGGTGTGTGTTCAAGGAAGAAGTGTTTTGAAGCTGGATTACAACAAAACAGAGCTACGTGTACATATATTTGTAATAACTATATACTAGGCATGAAGGTGAGGTTTATTTCAAGTTACTGACCAAAACTTATACCGTCTAACCAAAACAAAACTTGATCAAATAACATATTACAGTATTGAGTTATTGTGAGCAAGAAATATGAACGAGGAAGTGGGATACACTGTGATAATGCGCTTAATTTTATTATAGTAATTTGTTTCTGGCTAACAAGGGACGATTACATATATATTTTTCTTAGGAAAGGCGGTTCATCGGGAAAGAGTTTAAGACTTCATGGCGAAATTCCTTCATGCAAGTCTCGTTCATAGGTAATATATAAACAACTTGACGAAATAATTATGCGATATTCATTTGGCATTGATGGAATGCAATAAAAGATCAATTTTTGATAGGGACTATAGTCTATTCAATAGGGAAGGTTTTTGCTCATCTTAACTATCATAGCATCGGCAAAACAATTAGGCACAACTAGAAATGAGGAGAATATGAAACCGATACAATTCAGGCATTGTTTACCTCATTCAGCCGATTTTCAGATACAATGTTTTATTTAGTTAGTCATTATATTGATACACACAATCATTATGATCAACATTTATTGAATCATTGTTCTCTTATTGTTATTTTGATTCAAAATATTTATGGGCTATTAGTTGTACGTCAGAGAGTTTGCTAGCTAATTTGATATACTAAAATGGCCTATTTCTATTTGATCTATACATTAGTCGCGTAGTTCTAGTATAGTTTATGTGAACAAATATACTAGAGAGAGAGAGAGAGAGAGAGAGAGAGAGAGAGAGAGAGAGAGAGAGAGAGAGAGAGAGAGAGAGAGAGAGAGAGAGAGAGAGAGAAAGAGAGAAAAGAGAGAGAGAGAGAGAGAGGAGAGAGAGAGAGAAAAGAGAGAAAGAGAGAGAGAGAGAGAGAGAGAGAGAGAGAGAGAGAGAGAGAGAGAGAGAGAGAGAGAGAGATGATAATGAAAAACTCAATTAACCAGTAATATAATTCATGAACAACAAAGAAAGTAACTGCTTAATAACCAGTTTGCAAATCATTAATCTTTGTTGGAAGCAATTAAATGATCATTATCTCTTACATTTACCGTTTGCAGCATTTGATTAATTCGCTGATATGATAAATAATTGTTCGGTACTTAATCTTACACTTCGTATCATTTGAAAAGAAAAGTATTTATTCTTACTCCCTTGTATATTTATTCAAGGCGTTAATTATAAGAACATCGAAGCAAATTTGCCATAATATTTATTTCTCAATACATTTTTTTTTTTCGATTCGATTTTTATTCAAAGAAACCTAACCTATTAAAAAAATCATCCTCTAAAGTATAGTGTAGCTGTCAGATTTGGTTTCAATGGAGCTAAAGAAATATGCTGTCTGCGCCCATATAATCAGAACCATTACCTCTCTTCACAATGTTATCTTTTTGTAATGGAGACATTTTATATATTCAGGCATTGACTAGATTATATTTATAGCGTAGGGATGCTTTATGAGAACAAATAAAATGTAAATCAATCTCACTTAAGGGGAGATTTCCACTTGAGGTATTTTCTTCTTGACTCCTTTCTCCCTCATGTTTAGCCCCATTGCTTTTGATATTTTAAGACGTTCTCCCCATTAGTTTGGCGATTTTAAGACATTTCACTCCATTTATATCACTTTTAAGACCTGTCGTCCCATTTAGGTGTCGATTTTTTCCTGGCGAGCGATAGCGAGCCTGTAATTTAAGAGGAACCGGCCTTTGGCCGGGACATTTTTCTACCGAAAAATGTACAAATTTATCTTGAAAGGGGGTCAAGGGGGTGTAATTTCAAGCTTGATGGAAGTCTAGGAAACACACTAAAAACCTCCCCTTAACCCTTGGAATCGCGCAAATGATTATAAGTGAACCAAATCGTTTAGTTTACAGTAGTTACTAACACCAGACACTTAAGTAGATGCTAATTTTCTATCTATATATATATATATATATATATATATATATATATATATATATATATACATAGTGTGTGTGTGTGTGTGTGTGAACATTTAGAATTCGGCGGCCATGCTCAAACTCACGAGTGAAAGGTTTACGATTATATTCAAATATAACACACTATTGACGATAAACAAATTCTAACAAGTCCTTTGGAAAGCCAATGACAAATTCTTATTTCATACAACAAAATGTATTGCTGAGATTATAACGCTATTGTGACGAGTTGAACGCCAAAGAACGATGAATTATCTTTGCTTTCAAACTAATATTCCTATTGTAGTATGGACTCTCCTCTTTCCTGTCATGTAGGCTTGTGCAGCATTCTTTGACTGTCTTCGTGGTGCAATGCAAAAGTGTGTTGATTTTCGGTGTGAGCGTCCTGGGTTCGAATCCCCGGAATGCCACATGTGTTTGTTAATTTCATTACTCGAGTTTAGGAGTAATGTTGGTTAGTGGAGAGAACATAGTAATGTATAACTTATTACAGCAGACTCTATTATTGTAGATGTTAACTGAGCGACACTAGTTTCTTTGAACATCATCCATTAGTAGCCTGATAAAACAAAGAGACCTGATATCATATGATGTAAGTTAATTTCGAGTTTCGATGGGGGTACCGTTAAAGGGTTAAGACTATCTGGTTTGAAACTTAAAGAATTTTTATGATTTTGTTTATAATTATTGAGGGTTGGGATTCCCTTGGTCATTTTCGAACAATGTAATTTTAGTTTGCCCTCCAGACTAAAAGAAAAGGGCCACCCCAGTCCCCCTCCAAAATATTACATCCCCCTTCACGCGTAATTCATGTACAGTAAAGACAGTTTTCGGCAGAATAATGCCCCAGCCGAAGATCAGTTTTCCCAAATTACATGTTTTCTATCTCTCGCCCAGAAACAAAATAAACACCTGAATGGCGTGAAGTGTCCTATAATAGCCAAGCTATCTATCTATCTATCTATCTATTTACTCAGGCCCATTCCCCACTTTTTCTATTTGCTTTTTTCTGGGGGTGGCCAACTCGAGACAGAGCCCGAACAGGGACAACACAACACAACAGAAAAACAATGAACACGCAAAAACAAAACACAAATTCACACACATCTAGGTAACCCAGGAGAAGACCCGGAGACCAGGGATCACCAAGGTCACTCCAGCACTCCCCAGGCCCCCAACCACCCGAAGTTCCGGTCTTAGCAGGCAGACATGCAGCGAACCGAAACCACAAGCCCGCTCACCACATTTCCAGGCATTTCCAGGCGCACCGTTCATATTTACTGGCTCCCGGGCCAGGCACCTGACGGACTATTATATACAGTAGTCCAACTGGCACCCAACCCCTTCTCCCAAATGACCACGTTTTCACTCATCTATTCATAAACATTCTCTATTCATTCCTCTTTATTACCACTTCCCGTGCCTGATCTATAGTCATTCCTCTATCTTTCAAAGTTTTTCCTACACAGTGTCTCCATCTCAATGGGGGTCTTCCTAGCCCTCTATCTCCCCTTGTATCTGACTCCCATATTCTCCTTGTAGCCAAACTAACGAGGCGAAACTTTTACAATCCCCAAGCTAATAAAATGAAACAGGGAGGGGCCAGATAGACCCACCGTGCACCAGGTAGGGTTAACTGGACTCCTGAATTGATGGTGTAATGGTTAGGGGTTTAAAATCTGTATGTGGTAACCCAGGATCGAATCCCGGTTGATCACATGCCTTCATTAATTTCTTTGGGAGGAGTTTGGTGTTGGAGTGAAATTAAAAAAAATAGATTAAATTGAAGCCATTGGATTGGAGACAAAGCTTTTAGTAGATAAAAACTATGTATATATAAAACCCCTTCTGATATAAAATTAAATCAAAGGCTTGGATATTAATTTTGTGCCCCGACTTCCATGAAGGGAGCGGGCAAGGGCAATAACCTGGCGATTTTTTTTAACACTGTCTGGTCCGACCTCGTTGGGGGGATTAGTATATTTTGGTTTTTTAATTAATATGGAGGATTTTGTTTGAGTTCACCATTTTCGAGCAATGCATATTAGTTTGTCACGTTGGCTAATAAAACCACCTCCCCATACGTCCTTCGAAGTGAAAAAACAAAAAAAATTACCCACACCCTTTCAAGCTAAATTTGTACTTTTTCGACCGAAAAATGGCAAAGCCGAAGGCTGATTTCTTTTAAGTTACGCTCCCTATCGCTCGTCCCAAAAAAACGACCCATGGAGTGAAGCGTCGTAATATTGCTAAGCTAACGATGTGAAATGTCTTAATATTTCTAATCTATGGAGCGAAACAGGGACAACAAGGGAATATTTCTAGTAGTGCAGTGGCCATTACGTCTCTTCCTACTGTTATATATTGTGTGAGAGAGAGAGAGAGAGAGAGAGAGAGAGAGAGAGAGAGAGAGAGAGAGAGAGAGAGAGAGAGAGAGAGAGAGAGATACAAAGGAGTACAAAGGAAATCAAGCAACAACAGGTCTATTGACCCTTCTAGGCTGCTTGTCCTCCAAAACACTGAGGATCAAGTGTCCAAACAGTGGTTTAGAGTGGGTAAGGGAACATTGGAAAGGGAACTACTGCCCTGGAACTAATATCCGTGGCAGGACTAGGAAGTTAGTAGGGGACATATGGGTTAGTAACTGAGGGGAGGATAAAATAAAGTTATTCATTTACAAACGCAGTTAGTCGCGGGTTTGATGCGAGATATTTGTCTAAGCGGAGTTTAAATGAATCAACGGTGCTGCAGTCTATAACGTCTCGGGGAAGCCCATTCCACAAGTTGACAACTCGATTGAAGAAGAAATTCTTAGATTCGTGCGAGTTAAAAGATTTACCAATAATTTTGCAACCGTTTCCCCGCGTGTAATTAGATTGCTCGATAGTGAAGTACTTACTACAGTTCATATTGTCGATGCCTTTGATGATTTTGAACACTTGAATTAAGTCACCTCTTAATCTGTGCTGGGTTAAAGGAAATAGATTTAATTCTCTAAGACGCTCTTCGTATGGTTTGTTCTTTAGGCTAGGTATCATTTTGGTAACTCTACGTTGAACTCGTTCTAGCTTGTTTATATCTTTTTGGTAATAAGGGCACCAGCATTGAACGCAGTATTCCAGAAGAGGGCGGACTAAGGAATTGTAAAGGGTTAGGATAAGAGAGAGACAGAGATAGAGAGAGAGACAGAGACAGAGACAGAGAGAGAGAGAGAGATAATTTATTTTGTGTGTGTATATAGGTGTGCGTTATATTTCCTCTGCCTTGGAAGAAAGAAGGAAGCCGCTTATTGGTTTGGTAGTGCCTGGGGTGAAAGGTCTCGGGAGATCAGGTGACAGGAAGGGACGATATTGCCAAACCAGAGAGGATTGATGGCAAGTCATAGTCGGGGGTGAGAAGACGGTGTGTGTGTGTGTGTGTGTGTACTTACTCTAGTTGTACTTACTGTAGTTGTATTGCGGGAGTGAGCATGCTCGTTATTTCCCGCCTCCTATATGTGTAGGTGTTATATGTATCGTTGGAATGGCTGTGGATGTGTGTGTAGTCTGTATTTTTAGCCAATTGGCGACATCGGAAACGAAGGCTAGGGTGGATCTGTATGGTACCATTCTCACTATAGACGGTACCGTCTCGCCCGAAGGCTTAGGGTGGATCTGTATGGTACCACTCTCACTATAGATGGTACTGTCTCGCCCGAAGGCTTAGGTAGCCATCAGCTTAGGTGAACCATATGATACCCATCTCGCCTTGTACCATTTTTGCCAACCCCAGATGGGACGTCACAACGTCGTCCACTTATTCCAGGTACCTATTTACAGCTAGGTGAACTGAAGCTAACACATGAAAGGAGACAAGCCCAATTTGTCTCCGCCCGGCCGGGGATTGAACCCCCGACCCCTCGTGTGTGAGACGAGAGCTCTACCTACTAGGCTGTGTGTGTGTGTGTGTGTGTGTGTGTGTGTGTGTGTGTGAGAGAGATGGAGAGGGATAGGGTATTTATTAATAATAATAATACCGTACTAATAATAATAATAATAATAATAATAATAATAATAAACGGTTTATTAAAGAATGGCAGCCTCATGAGCTGAAAATACACATTTTACAATTAGTGGATGAACATGAGATGTACAGATATGAAAATGGTAAGCTCAGTTTACAATGGGTGAGTATAATATACTTTACATTAAAACAAGAAATTAATACAATAATTATGCTAGTGCAAAATACAAATTATCATAAATTAACCATGAGAGTAAGTGATTTACAGTGCATATACAGTACACATTAATTTTACTCATATATACAGAACATACATACATACGCATACGTACACACATAAATACGCATATATATACATATATAAGAACATAAGAACATGCAGTAAGTGTGCACATGCCCGTATACATAAACGCTCACGTATGCAAACAAACATACATTCATACAAAAACTGTTCTGGTAGGGTCAGGTGAGGCTAATAATGGGAGTTAAATCCTTGGGAGAGATTAAATGAGGGAATTGGAAAGGGTTAATGGGGCAACGGACTGTAGGTCAGGTAAAGCCAATTAGAATGGAATGTCAAACGTCGTCGGAAGAGATCAAATGAGGAGTTTGAAAAGGGTAAAGGCAAAACGGCCTACGGGTCCGTACAGGTAGGGTCAGGTAAAGCCTACTACAATGGGAGGTAATCCTCGGTAGAGAACAAAAGAAGAATATAAAAAAGGAGAGACAGCTGGGGGGAATTATAGTATATGGGACATTCTTCAGTGTAGGTGTGTGTGTGTGTGTGTGTGTGTGTGTGTGTGTGTGTGTGTGTGTGTGTGTGTGTGTGTGTGTGTGTGTGTGTGTGTGTGTTTGTGTGTTTGTTTGTTTGTTTGTTTGTTTGTTTGTTTGTTTGTTTGTTTGTTTGTGTGTGTGTGTGATAGAATACTCTCAGCTGGGCTCGAGCCTCGAACCACAAACAGTATACACTATAGACGCACACACATATATAGATAATTAACGCATACATACATACACATAATAATATGCACACATACATACACATATACTGTACATACATAAATGCACATATACATATACACACACATACATAAACAAACTCAAGCAAATACATACATATATTCTAATACACACACGCACACCCACTTATGCATACATTATTAAAGGAGGGCGCGTATACAGTATATGGTGTGTGTGTGTGTGTGTGTGTGTGTGTGTGTGTGTGTGTGTGTGTGTGTGAATCTTTTTCATCCGACCTTTCTTGAAAGACCGAGAGTCAAATTAAACAGGCCAGGCAGCACTATTGACAACATAATACCGACATTTTAGCGGTCACAAGCATACCTAATCAACAAAATGACTTGTTCATCACGTACTTACTTCCTGAATTTAAAAGCGTAATACAGTTAAGAATTCGTAATATTGAATAATATTTTCGAACGTCTTAATTTACGATCGCTTACTGTTAGTTTTACGAACGTGTGTGCGCGCGTGTGTGTGCATGTAATATTTATATTTTTTTTATTTTATCGTATATTACTTATATTCACTCTCTTTACTACGCCCTTTTCTTATTCTCTCTCTCTCTCTCTCTCTCTCTCTCTCTCTCTCTCTCTCTCTCTCTAACCTCTCTCTCTCTCTCTCTCTCTCTCTCTCTCTCTCTCTCTCTCTCCCTCCCTCTCTCAGTTCTCTCTCTCTCTCTCTCTCTCTCTCTCTCTCTCTCTCTCTCTCTCTCTCTCTCTCTCTCTCTCTCTCTCTCTCTCTAAATCCTTAGAGATAAGATAGTAGATTACCTCGAATCAAACAACCTAATCAAAAATAGTCAACACGGCTTTAGATCAAATAAGTCATGCCTAACAAATTTGATGGAATTTTATAACAAACTATTCACATATAACGACATAACGAAATCATTAGATATAATCTTCTTGGTATTTCAAAAAGCTTTCGACAAGGTGCCTCACCGAAAACTATTGGCTAAACTGGAGAGGATAGGTATCAAAGGTGAAATTCATTCTTGGATAAAAAATTGGCTTACAGACAGAAGACAGAAAGTGGTGATAAATGGAGTGGAATCGGAGTGGGAGCCTGTCACTAGTGGAGTTCCACAAAGTTCAGTCCTTGGACCGGTCCTGTTTCTCATTTACATTAACGATATTGATGTAGGGGTAAACAACACCATTTCCAAATTCGCCGACGATACAAAAATAGGAAATACAGTCCTAAACGAAGATGATAGAAATGCGTTGCAATCTGATTTAAACAAGATATCAGAGTGGTCGAAAAAATGGCAGATGCCCTTCAATGTCGATAAATGTCAGGTGCTGCAGGTTGGTAGCAGAAATATGAAATACAAATACGAAATGAATGACAAACAAATAAAAACCGCAACGGTAGTAAAAGACCTAGGGGTACTAATATCTGAAAACCTAAAAACTTCCGACCAAAGTATAGCAGCTGCAAATAAGGCAAACATAGCATTGGGCTTTATTAAACGAAAATTTACATATAAACATGAAAACGTAATAGTGCCACTGTTCAACAGTATGGTGAGGCCCCACCTTGAATATGGTGTGCAGTTCTGGTCACCTTATCTGATCAAGGACATTGTAAGACTCGAGTCAGTACAGCGTAGAGCGACGAAGATGATACCCTCATTAAGAAATAAACCATATGAAGAAAGACTTAAACGATTGAACCTGTTCTCATTAAAAAAGAGGAGGTTGAGGGGTCAGCTTATTGAGTGCTTTAAGATACTAAAAGGTTTCGACAAGTCGATGTAAATGCACTATTCACATTAAACAATACTAATCAAACTCGCGGAAATGGAATGAAATTAAAAACCAAAAAGGCAAACCTAGATGTCACAAAGAGTTTCTTCACCTACAGTGTGGCGACAGAGTGGAATAAACTACCAGCGAGAGTGGTGGAGAGCGACACAATAAACGCTTTCAAGGGAAGGCTTGACCTCTATCTGCAGAGGGCTGGGGTGATATGAAAAAAAAAAAAAAAAAAAAAATTATGTATGTGTATGTGTGTGCACTGTACAGTATGTATATATATACTGTATATATACGTATGTATGTGTGTATGTATGTATGTGTATATATGTGTGTGTGTGTGTGTATGTGTATGTACCGGTGTATATATATATATATATATATATATATATATATATATATATATATATATATATATATATATATAGTTTGTAAGGCCAGACTGCCTAGTAAGGACCTTGAGGTCTGTGTGGTCTGTGTATCTATGTAGCTCTATGTAGCTCTCTCTCTCTCTCGACAATATATCATTAGTTTCTTTTAGGTTCTCTCATTTCTCACACCAGGTATATATTTTTAACTCTTGCTTTTTCTCAAATTCTCTTATCGCAATTCCCCCCCCCCCCCCCCCTCTCTCTTAACCCGAACGAGTTCAACGTAGAGTTACCAAAATGATACCTAGCCTAAAGAACAAACCATAGGAAGAGCGTCTTAGAGAATTAAATCTATTTCCTTTAACCCAGCGTAGATTAAGAGGTGACTTAATTCAAGTGTTCAAAATCGTCAAAGGCATCGACAATATGAACTGTAGTAAGTACTTCACTATCGACCAATCTAATTACACGCGGGGAAACGGTTGCAAAATTATTGGTAACTCTTTTAACTCACACGAATCTAAGAATTTCTTCTTCAATCGAGTTGTCAACTTGTGGAATGGGCTTTCCCGAGACGTTATAGACTGCAGCACCGTTGATTCATTTAAACTCCGCCTAGACAAATATCTCGCATCAAACCCGCGACTGACTGGGTTTGTAAATTAATAACTTTATTTTATCCCCCTCTCAGTTACTAACCCATCTGTCCCCTACTAACTTCCTAATCCTGACAACGGGACATTAGTTCCAGGGCAGTAGTTCCCTTTCCAATGTTTCCTTACCCACTCTAAACCACTGTTTGG
This sequence comes from Paralithodes platypus, assembly GCA_032716605.1. NCBI lineage: Eukaryota > Metazoa > Arthropoda > Malacostraca > Decapoda > Lithodidae > Paralithodes > Paralithodes platypus. The sequence goes on along the minus strand of CM064483.1, from coordinate 63,224,474 downwards.
ACACTTGATCCTCAGTGATTTGGAGGACAAGCAGCCTAGAAGGGTCACTAGATCTGTTGTTGCTTGATTTCCTTTGTACTCCTTTGTACTCTCTCTCTCTCTCCCTCTCCCTCTCTCTCTCTCTCTCTCTCTCTCCCATCTCTCTCATCCCTTTTCATATCCTCACCGACATCCGGATCGCCCACACACAATAATACTCTCCCTCTTTCCTTCAACTTCCTTTTTGTTTCATCGTGAATGTACCTCGCAGAAATCCCCTGTCTTCATAGTTTCCACCAGTATTGCACTTCGCTCTGAACCTCTATGCTGAAAATATTTCGGTACAATTATGACAAACCTCATAATCATAATTCGTATCCTTCCAGAGTTTTTTCCTAAATTGTGAAATCGTCTAGTACTTGTCACAACGATATAATAATGCCATTGTGCTTATAGGAAGACTCTATACCAGATCCCTAATACTAGATTAAACAAGAGGAAATTGTTGTCTGTAAGCAAACCAAATGGATCACATAACATCATCGTTGTTAGAGTTTTAAAGATTTAATTTACTTTACCAATTTCAGTATACCATGCCGTATATATATGTTTTAACTGCCTTGATGGTGTAGTGGTGAGTGTTTAAGATATGTGGGTGGTAACCCAGGTTCGAATCCCGGTGGATCACATGCTTTCGTTAATTTCGTTGGAACATGTTTGGTGTTGGAGTGAAATAAATACAATAGATTATTTATGTCTACTAGTAGACGATCTTAATAAGATTAAGAATTATCAGTGTGAATCAGAAGGGTAATTGATATACAGTATATGCTACCTCTTTTGATTGTTAGAGGTCCCTCCTAAGCTGTATGCAATCGTCTAGTTTTAGTAAGAATATACGAAAGACGCTACGTTACTGATGGGGTAAATGTTGCTATATTTGATGAAGTTAAGGGGGCCCACCTCGTATTTTTTTCCTCTCTCTCTGAGTTGTATCCATTCGGCCCCATTCAGCCTACTGCTTTAAGAAGTTTATCCCCATCCAGGTGTCATTTTGTTTCCTCGCGAGAGCTTGTGAGCCAGCATATTTCTGAAACAAAATTTGACAGCAGGCTAAATTGGTTAATTTTAGATAACAAAAATGACCCCGGCGAAGCCGGATTTCTCCGTACAACGCTGGCTTGCTATCGCTCACTAGGAACAAATCAACACCTGGAAGGGGATACACGTCTTAAAATAATAGGCTTAATGGGGCCGAATGGATATATACCAGAGCAAGAGAGAAAGGGAGAGAAGAAGAGCAAGTCACATACCTTCATCCATCTGTTTGTGTATCTGCAGTATTATCTAAAATACGTATTCTTTCAGGTCAATATACTGTACTACCTCTGCCATCTCCTCTTTAAAATGGGCTATGTTTGTTAATTGCTATGCAGTCTCTCTCTCTCTCTCTCTCTCTTTTCTTCTTCTTCTTCTCTCTCTCCCTCTCCCTCTCTCTCTCTCGCTTCCTGATGCTGTCCCTGTCTCTCACACATCAAGCCAGCTCTCATGTTTCCACCAGTGCTGTGTCTGTCGTGCATGGTCGCGCACACACACACACACACACACATATATATATATATATACACATACACACAAATATACATAAATTCATGCATACAATAAGGAATTTATAATGCACTAACTCAGGTACACATCCGCATACAGCCATGCATTATACAATCACACACATAGCTGACACACACAAAACACATGCTTGCACATACACACATACAGCAACACGGATACATTCTCCCTGCATACATATCCACATTTAGATTGGCGAGATTGTAGACGCCAATTTGAGCAGGGCAATACCCAGGGGTGGACTCATAGGCATGTGATAAGGAGTACCTGGAACCCCTGTTTCATTTGTCTGGCCCCCCTGACTGTTTCTGTTTGTATCTCACCTACACAGAGAGAGTAGTAATTAAAGCTACAAACACCTTATCCTACAATTCATTTCACTTCACTAAACAAGCATACCACAATTCTTTCCAATTCACATTTTTTTTTTTTTTTTTTGGCGACGACCACCAATTAAGCGTCCTAAATTTGGCCCAGCCACTATGGATTTTGTAGAGTCGCTTGTTACAGGCAGTTTTGCCTTATGTCTCCCTCATACACATAGGACAAAACAAACATGCAGATTAGTCCGACACACACACGTCACACATACTCAACATACACATGCAAAAGTCATTCCTACACTCGTAACGTAACACTCACACCAATCACTCATACACACACACGTGCACGCACACAAATCATTCCTACACACACACACGTAATACAAAATCACTCTTACACATACACAAAACCCCACACAAGCATACATAAACACACACACACAGGTAAACCCACACACATCACTTCTACATACACACACACAAAACACTCCTCTCCTTCCTTTCCCTCTCGCTGCTCTCTCTCTTGGCTTTTTATCTCTCTCCGCCTGGATACGCTCTGTCTGCCTTCAGCCCTTGGGAGGTTAGTGTATCTAGATTCTCCCTCACTCTCACTCGCACTCTCTCTCTCTTCTGGCCTTTGTCTTTCTTTCTTTCTTTCTCTCTCTCTCATTGAAGTTCTTAGAATACTTAATGGGTTTGACAATGTGAATTATAGCAAAATGTTTAGTCTCAATATGAATACAACACGCAACCATGGCTGGAAATTCGAATTGAAAAGGTTCAGCACTAGTATCTGTGGACACAATTTCACATATAAGATCTGTTCTACCTGGAACAAACTTCCCTCCGAAGTTGTAAATAGTTCTTCAGTAGAGCAGTTCAAGAAGAGAGTAGATAGTATTTTGCACACTCTGTAAAGAGTGTAGTGCACTAAACAGTCTCTCTCCTTCCATTTCGAGTATCTCCTCGGAATGGACCGCAAGGTCTCTGAGATACTAACTATTCCTTGTAACTCTCTCCCTGAAAATCAACAGCAGCGGACAAGTAAGGCCTCTTCCAGTTAGACAAGAAGTTCACTGCAGATTTCCAGACAGTACCACTAACCAGTACTCCACCGTAGCTATGGCTATTTGTTAAACCACAGTTAAAAAGGTTGTCCAACATATGTTGTGGTATATACCAATAAATAGTAAGTAAAAACGAGTAAACATAAAGGAAAGAGGACCTTTCCAATGTGCGTAGAACAAATAAAAGCCCTGCATGTTGAAAGAGACAGGTGGTAGAATGGTGGGAGGCTGCTTGTATCAGTTTAGTAAATGAATCTCTCCAACCTCGCAATTTTTGCTTGGATTTTCTCTATGCATTGGATTTCTCTATTATTTGGGGTGAAACGGAGAACCTGCCTGTGGTTTCACCACTACAGAGGGAATCCTCGACTGGTCTCTACAGATGAGGACAAAGTCCAAATACAGTTTTTCAAAATTCTCTACCCCTCGTTACTTTAAATGACGCCCAAAGGTTGGATTGCGCCAAACCTGGACCACGATTCTAGGGAGCCTTTAGATCAGTTAATTTGCCATGAATAGGTTCTCAGAAACTTCCCGGGAGGCCGCTGCAGCCTGACCGTAACTGTAACAGCATTATTTGGGCCTGCCCATCAACAAGAATCGAAATCAAGAAAGAATAGAAATATAGAGATAGAAAGAAGAGATGAGACAAACAAAAGGACACTGCAACAGAACAAATTATACTCGCCAAGCTGCCAGATTCTTCCA
>CM064483.1:63163540-63220671 GCA_032716605.1 Paralithodes platypus | reverse complement strand
CAACGTAGCGTTACCAAAATGATACCTAGCCTCAAGAACAAACCCATAGGAATAGCGTCTTAAGAGAATTAAATCTATTTCCTTTAACCCAGCGTAGATTAAGATGTGACTTAATTCAAGTGTTCAAATCGTCAAAGGCATCGACAATATTAACTGTAGTAGCTACTTCCACTATCGAACCAAGCTAATTACACGCGGTGAAACTGTTGCAAAATTATTGGTACCGCTCTTTGTCACCTCACACGAATCTAAGAATTTCTTCTTCTTCAATCGAGTTGTCCACTTGTGTAATGGTCTTTCCCCGCATACGTTCTAGACCTGCATCACACCCGTTGATTCAATTTACACTTCCGCCTAGCCAAATATCCTCGCATCAAACCCGCGACTGACTGGGTTGGTAACTTAATAACTTTATTTTATCCCCCTCTCAGTTACTACACCCATCTGTCCCCTACTAACTTCCTAATCCGCGCAACGGACATCTAGTTCCAGGGCAGTCAATTTCCTTTCCAATGTTTCCTTACCCACTCTAAAGCCACTTTTTGGCCACTTGATCCCTCAGTGAATTTGGAGGTCAAGCATCACTAGAAGGGTCACTAGATCTGCTGTTGTATGCTTGTTATTTGCCTTATGTACTCCGTGTACTCTCTCTCTCTCTCCCTCTCCCTCTCTCTCTCTCTCTCTCTCTCTCCCATCTCTCTCATCCCTTTTCATATCCTCACCGACATCCGGATCGCCCACACACAATAATACTCTCCCTCTTTCCACACGTCAAGCTTCCTTTTTGTTTCATCTGTGAATGTACCTCGGCAGAAATCCCCTGTCTTCATAGTTTCCACCAGTATTGCCCTTCGCTCTGAACCTCTATGCTGAAAATCTTTCGGTACAATTATGACACACCTCATATCATAATTCGTATCCTGTCCCGAGTTTTTTTCCATACTTGTGACATCGTCTAGTACTTGTCACAACGATATAGTAATGCCATTGTGCTTATAGGAAAGACTCTATAACCAGATCCCTAATACTAGTTTAAACAAGAGTAAATGTGTCTGTAATCAAACCAAATGGATCACATAACATCATCGTTGTTAGAGTTTTTAAAGATTTAATTTACCTTTAAACCAATTTCAGTATACCATGCCGTATATATATGTTTTAAAAAACTGCCTTGATGGTGTATGGTGAGTGTTTAACGATATGTGGGTGGTAACCCCGGTTCGAATCCCGTTGGCTCACAATGCCTTTCGTTAAATTTCGTTGGAAACATGTGATGTGTGTTTAGTGAAATAAATACAATAGATTATTTATGTCTACTAGTAGAGACGATCTTACTACGATTAAGAATTATCAGGTGTGAATCAGAACGGTAATTGGATATAACAGTATATCTACGCGCTACTGTCCAGCTCTTTTGATTGTTGGGGGTGTGGGGGGGGGGGGAAGAGGTCCCTCCTAAGCTGTATGCAATCGTCTAGTTTTAGTGTAAATAATATACGAAAGACGCTACGTTTACTGATGGGGTAAATGTGTGCTATATTTGATGAATTTACGGGGGCCCACCGTCGTATTTTTTTCCTCTCTCTCTTATTTGTATCCATTCGGGGCCGCCTTTTCAGCCTACTGCTTTTAAGACGTTGTATCCCCATCCAGGTGTCATTTTGTTTCCTCGCGAGAGCTTGTGAGCCAGCATATTTCTGAAACAAAATTTGACAGGCATGCTAAATTGGTTAATTTGTAGATAACAAAAATACACAACCCAGGCGAAGCCGGATTTCTCCGTACAACGGCTGGCTTGCATATCGCTCACTAGGAACAAATCAACAGAACCTGGAAGGGGATACACGTCCTTAAAATAATAGGCTTAATGGGGCCGAAGTGGATATATACCAGAAAAGCAAGAGAGAAAGGGAGAGAAGAAGAGCAAGTCACATACCTTCATCCATCTGTTTGTGTATCTGCAGTATTATCTAAAATACGTATTCTTTCAGGTCAATATACTGTACTACCTCTGCCATCTCCTCTTTAAATGGGCTATGTTTGTTAATTGCTATGCAGTCTCTCTCTCTCTCTCTCTCTTTTCTTCTTCTTCTTCTCTCTCTCCCTCTCCCTCTCTCTCTCTCGCTTCCTGATGCTGCCCGTCTCTTCTCACACATCAAGCCAGCTCTTATGTTTCCACCAGTGATTTGTCTGTCGTGAAGGGTCCCGCTGTCACACACACACCACACAGCACACATATATATATTATCATATACACATACACACAAATATACATAAATGCATGCATACAATAAGGAATTTTATAATGGCACTAACTCAGTTAGCACATCCGCACATACAGCCATGCATTATACAATCACCCACATAGCTGACACACAGCAAAACACCTGCTTGCACATACACAACATAACAGCAACACGGATACATTCTCCCTGCATACATCTCCACATTTAGATTGGCGAGATTGTGACGCCAATAGGTTGTAGCAGGGCAATACCCAGAGGTTGGGACTGCATATTCCCATGTGATAAGGAGTACCTGGAACCCCTGTTTCATTTGTCTTGGCCCCCCTGACTGTTTCTTTTGTATCTCACCTACACAGAGAGATTAGTAATTAAAGCTACAAACACCTTATCCTACAATTCAGTTCACTTCACTAAACAAGCATATACCACGATTCTTTCCAATTCACATTTTTTGTTTTTTTTTTTTGTTTTGGCGACGCCCACCAACTTAAGCGGCCTAAAATTTGGCCCAGCCACTCTGGATTTTTGTAGAGGATCGCTTGGTTACAGGCAGTTTTGGCCTTATGTCTCCCTCATATCAACATAGGACAAAACAAACATGCAGATTAGTCCGACAACACACACGTCACACCTACTCAACATACACATGCAAAAGTCATATCCTACACTTCGTACCGTAACACCCGCACCACCAATCCCTTCATACCACACACGTGCACGCACACAAATCATTCCTACACACACACACGTAATACAAAATCACTCTTACACATACACAAAACCCCACACAAGCATACATAAACACACACACACAGGTAAACCCACACACATCACTTCTACATACACACACACAAAACACTCCTCTCCTTCCTTTCCCTCTCGCTGCTCTCTCTCTTGGCTTTTTATCTCTCTCCGCCTGGATACGCCTCTGTCTGCCTTCAGCCCTTGGGAGGTTTAGTGTATCTAGATTCTCCCTCACTCTCACTCGCACTCCATCTCTCTTCCTGGCCTTTGTCCTTTCTTGTTTCTTTCTTTCTCTCTCTCATCATTGAAGTTCTTAAGAATACTTAATGGGTTTGACAATGTGACTTATAGTCAAAGTGTTTGAAGTCTCAATATGAATACAACACGGCAACCACTGGCTGGAAATTCGAATTGAAAAGGTTCAGCACTAGTATCTGTGGGACACAATTTCCACATATACGAGCTGTTCTACCTGGAACAAACTTCCCTCCGAAGTTGTAAATAGTGCTTCATAGAGCATTTTCAAGAATAGAGTAGATAGTATTTGGCACACTCTGTAAAGATTGTAAGTGCACTAAACAAGTCTCTCTCCTGTCCATTTCTGAGTATCTCCTCGGACATGGACCCGGCAAGGTCTCTGATATACCTACCTATTCCCTTGTAACTCTCCCCATCCCTGAAAATCACCAGCAGCGGACAAGTAATGGCCGGTCTTCCAGTTATACAGAAGTTCACTGCAGATTATTTCCAGACAGTACCACTAACCAGTAGCTCCCCGTAGCTATGGTATTTGTTAAACCACAGTTTAAAAGAGGTTGTCCAACATAAGTTGTGGTATAATACCAATAAAATAGTAAGTAAAAACAACGAGTAAACATCAAAGGAAAGAGGACCCTTTCCACTGTGCGTAGAACAAATAAAAGCCCTTGCATGTTGACAAAAAGAGAGCAGGTATAGGGTAGAATGGTGGGAGGGGGGGGCAAGGGGGGGGGGGGGGGTGGGATGCTGCTTGTATCAGTTTAGTAAATGTCATCTCTCCTAACCTCAGCAACTTTTTGCTTGGATTTTCTCTATGCATTGGATTTCTCTATTATTTGGGGTGAAACGGAGAACCTGCCTGTGGTTTCACCACTACAGAGGGAATCCTCGACTGGTCTCTACAGATGAGGACAAAGTCCAAATACAGTTTTTCAAAATTCTCTACCCCTCGTTACTTTAAATGACGCCCAAAGGTTGGATTGCGCCAAACCTGGACCACGATTCTAGGGAGCCTTTAGATCAGTTAATTTGCCATGAATAGGTTCTCAGAAACTTCCCGGGAGGCCGCTGCAGCCTGACCGTAACTGTAACAGCATTATTTGGGCCTGCCCATCAACAAGAATCGAAATCAAGAAAGAATAGAAATATAGAGATAGAAAGAAGAGATGAGACAAACAAAAGGACACTGCAACAGAACAAATTATACTCGCCAAGCTGCCAGATTCTTCCAACTGAGGCCTCAGCATTTACACCCCACTCTTAGTTTTTTTTCTTCTTCCGCCATTTACACCTCTCCCTTCTCACGCTTCCGTACCTTCTTTCTCTTTACCTGCATCCCACTCTCTCAATCTCACTCACTTTCCATCACTCACTCTCTCTCTCTCTCACACACACACACACGTGGTGTGTTCAATGTTCTCTCTTTGATAACTAAATACTTCAAATATGAGTGCTTCCATTATTCATGTCGTATGTTTCGCTCTCTCTCTCTCTCTCTCTCTCTCTCTCTCTCTCTCTCTCTCTCTCTCTCTCTCTCTCTCTCTCTCTCTCTCTCTCTCTCTCTCTCTCTCTCTCTCTCTCTCTCTCTCTCTCTCTCTCTCTCTCTCTCTCTCTCTCTCTCTCCATATTGAAAGTGATAATTACTGAATGCACCTGCACTGTATAATATATGATACGTCCGATCGATCGATGGCTGAAGTAAAAAACACGAAATAATTACTATAAGTAATTTGGGTGGGAGTTAGGAACAAGTTACGGATTGCAGTATTTTGGAGGGAGTTTGGTGGGTAGTTGGGATTGGCAAGAGGTGAAGAAAAGCTTAGAAGTGTCGAGAAACAAAGGCAACGAAATGGATCGATTCTGGGCTCGACCATACTTATTCATGGTTTCATTACTATTATAAGATGATGTGTTTAAAAGTCGGTGTAGTCGGTGTAGTCGGTGTAGTCGGCCGCTTTGTTTATATTTATATACAGTCTTAACGATAAGGGGGGTGACCTGCTATTTTTTTCTCTTATCTTCTCTCTTTCTATGGCTTGTATCCATTCAGCCCCATTCAGCCTACTATTTTAAGACGTTTATCCCCATACAGGTGTCGATCTATTCCTGGCGAGCGATAGCGAGCCAACATTGTATGGAGAAATCCGGCTTCACTGGAGACATTTTTCTATCGAAAAATTTACAAATTTATCCTGCTGCCAAAAACATTTAAACAAATATGCTGGCTCGCTACCGCTCGCCAGGAAAAAATCGACACCTGTATAGGGGTAAACTTCTTAAAACAGTAGGGTGAATGGGGCCGAATGGATACAACCCAGAGAGAGAGAGAGAGAGAGGGAGAAAGAGAAAACAAACGAGGTGGACCCCCTTAAGAATATTGTGCCACTGCATGCCCATCCTATGAACTTAGCTGTATAGGGTATCAGGGTAGGGTATAGGGTATCAGAGTATAGGGTATCAGGGCACATACAACATGGTCATACCCATCCAGCTTATCGATTTAAATACACTGATTTTTTTGTCGAAAAATGTCTCCGGCGGAACCGGATTTCTTCATACAATGCAGGCTCGCTATCGCTCGCCTGGAAGAAATCGACACCTGGATGGGGATAAACGTCTTAAAACAGTAGGCTGAATGGGGCCGAGTGGATACAAGCCAGATAAAGAGAGAAAAGGAGAGAAAAGAGCAAGTCACCCCCCTTAAATTCTTTTGGACATGTTGACATGGCGGAATTGAATATTCATAATATTGTAGTAATTATGTTCCGAGATGCATTCAAGATTATGTTTCTTGTTAAACCTGATCAACCAGGGACTTTTTCTTTAAATGTTCTTAGGGTATGAAAACCTTCTACTCCGCTAATGCTTCGGAGTTCCCTTATCCTATACAAGTCCACTGAGGCAAACGGTTCAGTTCGGAGTTTGTTATTATTAATCCAGTTATATATTATTACCGGGTGGATGGGACTCGTTAGCCTTGGTCGGCAACCCATCTAGGGGAGACAACCTTATACAAATCCGGGTGGATGGGACTCGTCAGCCTTGGTCGGCAACCTGTCTAGGGGAGTAAACCTGATACAAATATGTACTGCTTATCTAAGTGTAAGGCAGGTTAGTGGATGGACTAGCAGAACACCACTGTAGAAAAATAGTGGTAACAAGATACACAGAGGGCCTCGGAGTCGGACGGATCCTAAATTGAGTGGTCAATCTTGTAAGTCCTTCAGTAAACTGGCTCGGGTTTCCCTCTTACAGGGAATAGGTCCGCTTGGGGGCCTCATTAACCCTTTCACGCACGTGTGGACGCTATCACGTCTTTAAACCTTTGTGATCATCAGGGGTGTTTAGAAACCTTTAGTTTAATTGCTTCAACCTCTGTAGTTGTATTTGAGCGAGTTGTAGGCAGAAAACTAATTTTGGAGAGGTAATTATGTGATTAAGATAATGATATTTCAAATACTAACCGGCAACCCCCGATCCTGAAAGGGTTAGGGGGAGTAAGGCGCCTGGCAATAGACAGATGGATAGATAGATAGATAGATAGATTATATATTATTTCTTCATATCCACTGTGAAATTCTTCGTTTTCTTCCTCATTTTTTCTAAATATATTAGTTCGTTCCCTTCCGAATACCGCTTCATAATTATAACGTTCGTGACTTAAAATAGGACTTCAGAGGCTATCAACCCTTCTGGATTATAAAGCCAGCACACTGTAAGTCAAGAATAGCGTCAGGACTGGAGCCGTGCAGTCCTTTGTTATACGTTCAACTTTAACATGAATTAAATACATGATATACCTACTGTCCACTTAGTGATATTAACACGTAAGCTGATTGTAACCCACATGATTAAGGGGGGTCACCGTTATTTTTAATCTGTAACCTCCTTTTTTCGCTTTTCTTGGCTTGTATCCATTCAGCCAACTGTTTTAAGACGTTTATCCCCATCCAGGTGTCAATTTCTTCCTGGCGAGCGATAGCCAGCCAGCATTGTATGAAGATATCCGGCTTCACCGGAAACATTTTTCTATCGAAAAATGTACAAATTTAGCTTGCTGTCAAAACAAAAATATATATATGCTGGTTCGCTAACGCTCGCCAGGAAAATATTGACATCTGGATGAGGGTAAGCATCTTAAAACAGTAGGCTGAATGGGGCCGAATGGATACAAGCCAAAGAGAAAGGGAGAGAAAGAGAAGAAAAAAGTGAGGTGGACTCCCTTAATGCAGTGTAGCCTAAAGGTGATAATAGCTGGTATGTTCATAAATCATGGCTCATTTGATGTTACTTATTAGGTATTTCATTAAAGTTGCTAACTTTTTTAATACTGAATGCATAGTAAGCCCAATTGTGAACGTTATTTGTTGTGGGAGCGTGGATTTGTGCATTAACTTGAGGGAGCCCACCTCGCTTTTTTTCTCTTTCTCTCCCGCTCTCTTTGGCTTGTATCCATTCGGGCCCATTCAGTCTACTGTTTTAAGACGTTTACCCCCATCCAGGTGTCAATATTTTCCTGGCGAGCGGCAGCGAGCCATCACATATATATATATTTTTGTGTTACAGCAAGCTAAATTTGTAAAAAAAATCGATAAACAATGTCTCCGGCGAAGCCGGATTTCTCCATACAATGCTGGCTCGCTATCGCTCACCAGGAAGAACTCAACACCTGGATGGGGATAAACGTCTTAAAACAGTTGGCTGAATGGGGCCGAATGGATACAAGCCAGGGAAAGAGAGAAAAGGAGAGAAAGATAAAACAAAAGCCGGTGACCCCCTTAAACATTGGGATGTGTGTACATGCTTATTGATATGCATGATTCGAAGTTGCATAATAAATCGTAAGGTGTTGATTTTCGGTGTGAGCATCCTGGGTTCGAGTCCACGGACTGCCACATGTTAATTGATATTGGTTCAGGAGTAATTTATCGAGAGGACTTCCCCAAGTGGTTAAGGCCCCATTAATTGCGCTTTCCATTCACATATGCATAGCCTACGTGAGTTGCAGTTGGGATGTGTGTACGCCTGCCACATGTATGCATTAACTACACATAGTTATTAAAATGAGTTGCAGACTGCTTGCGCTAAACATGTGCATTATTATGGCTGGATCCAAAACTTTTCCTTCAATACGGTAATACATTATTTAATTATTCTAAAGTATATTAGGCGGTCATATTGTACCTATGAGAGATATCTCTTTAACACTTTTAGGATACGAATGATCTGGCTATCAATATCTGAATTTATGCAGTTTATAAGGTACTCTAGGAATCAAAATGTTAAAGACTAGACTATTAAAAGTAACATTCTAATTTCCCGAAATACCTCCCTAATCTGAATAAGATCGTATATATAAAAAATAAATAAATAAAAACAAACACATAAATAAACAAACAAATAAATTAATACAAAATAAATAAATAAATACATTAATTAAAAAAAAAAATATATATATATATATATATATATATATATATATATATATACATAATATATATACACATATACTGTATATGAATCTATTTATTTCCGATTTATTTGCTGATGCCAGCAGCGATTTCATTAAGCTCAAAAAAGGCCTCTGTCAGTGAAATAGTTAATATCAAGGAAAGAAGAGAGAGTAGAAGAGAGTGCTTGTGAGAGAGATGGGGTGTGAACATAGAGTGAATCTTGTAGAAGTAGAGAGTTTACGAGAAAGTGTGAGTGAGAGGAAGTGGAAAGGGAGGTTGTTTGGTAAAATGGGTGCAGGAAGGGCAGTGAACGAGAGAGAGAGAGAGAGAGAGAGAGAGAGAGAGAGAGAGAGAGAGAGAGAGAGAGAGAGAGAGAGAGAGAGAGAGAGAGAGAGAGAGAGAGAGTGTGTGTGTGTGTGTGTGTTTTGTTTTTTGTTTTGTTCTATATGAGTGAGGGAGACAAAAGGCAGAACTGAATGTAGCGAGTGCCTCCCCCAATATTGAATGAGTGACAGGGCCAAAATCAAGGGACGTTCTACCAAAACTGCCTGGACACACTGAGTTTGAAGCAATTTAAGTCATAGGAAGAGGGAAAGACTGATTCTGGGAGAGACTTCCAGAGCTCAGTAGTTGAATAGACGAAAGGCTGAGAATAACGTTTCACTCTTGGGTTGAAGAGTTGCACAGAGTAGGGGTTGGATTGTGTTGCAAGATGGGTACTACGTACCCTACGTTGAGGAGGTGGTATACACTGAGAAAGCTCTGAGGAACTTTGAATATTGTAGTAGCGATAGAATAGCGAGAGAGATGCAACATTGCGGCGAAGAGAGAGAGATTGCAGAGAATTGGTGAGTGGACGGAAGTTAATGATACGAAAAGCTTTCCTTTCTACTTTATGTAGGAGTGCGGTGTGAGAGGATCCTCCCCACACATGTGAACAATACTCAATACAAGGACCACTGTGCCCCTGTACAGAGCAAGAAGCTGCGCAGGGGTAGAGAACCCCTTGAGGCGGTTGAGCACAATCGGCGTCTGGGAGGCTGCCTTAGCAAGACTGGTAATATGACCCTTCCAAGTGAGAGCAGAAGAAAAAGAGACACCGAGAATACTGAGAGAAGATGAAGGTTTGATTTTTGTATTGTTGAAGTGTAAGGGATAGTCCTCTGGGAGTTCCAGATTAGTAGTACACCTTACATTCGTACCTGCTATATAACCGTCACAAATAAATGTTAAGGTATCACTGTTTTTGGCGTATTTCAACTTCTAAAACACCTTTTGCTTGGTCATAAACCCTCCTGCAACGAATGCATGGGGTACACTGATCTGGGTATGGGTGGCAAGCTGAGAACCTCTTGGAAGCACCTGGCAACAAGTGGGTCAGGTTGGTCCAAACTACTCAGCCGATAATACCAAAACGTCCTGGTACAGTCATACAAATAAGTGATGTCGCATTACTAAGTATATTTTGATCATTAATTGGTATCAGCACTATCGAAGCATTAATTCATCGTTTCTAGTGAGATATACAAACATGTCACTATCTTACACACCCTCTTCAACATCTGACAGACATTAATACAGCACACAGTTAAGCAAAACGTAAGGACAGCAGAGACACAACTTATTTGGCCAACCGTACGTCGCCCGCAGTATCGGCCTTTGTTATATAGGACGTATGGATACATGAGCTGCAGAGAAAGGGTTAAGAAGTCCTGTTGAAATTAGATTTTTTCTTTCTGACTATATATTCCTATTCCGAGCCTAAAATTGCATGAATGGCAGAATGAGGGAATAAATGAATGAAAAAATTAACCAAAGAAATAATATTGAAAAAATGAATTAATGAATGAATGGAAAATATAAAATAATTATATACCAGAAGACAAAACAATGAATACGTGACAGTATGAATGAGTAAATGACATAATTAATTAATTGATTAGCAAAAGAAAATATCCATGAAACTATGAATTAATGAAAGAATGAAAAACAAACAAAGACTCAATAAATCAGTGAATAACAGAATGAATATAATAAATATATAAATAAATGCAGAATGAATGAGAACCCAGCATAAAGGCAACTTAAAGGGAAAGTGTTACAAAGAATGAATGGGCGGAGAAGCGGGAAAAACAAAAAATATTATATACTTGGAAAAAATACCATGGATCTATGCCAAGCAGCTGAAAGAATATTATACACTGTATATATATATATATATATATATATATAACACAGATAGGAATATAATGAAAACGAGTGATATATACAGTAGATACACTGAAGTGGAAGCGAGTTTCTACAGAGAAGAGGGAGAAAATAGGATGCTACACTTTGCAATATGATATTCTTGATTCATCACTTTACTTTTTTGAGAGAGAGAGAGAGAGAGAGAGAGAGAAAGAGAAAGAGAGAGAGAGAGAGAGAGAGAGAGAGAGAGAGAGAGAGAGAGAGAGAGAGAGAGAGAGAGAGAGAGAGAGAGAGAGAGAAGACCAATACAGCCAAGATTCGTGTAACCCACGTTGTATGTATAGACTCAATTTGAGAATACAATTACATATTGTATTAATAAATTCCTAATAAATTGCAAATGTTAGCCATTATAAGGGTGTGCAATGATGGTTTAGTTATAATTTACAAGACATGAGAACAACAACGCTAATCACTAACTGGCAGCTAGAGGAGGAAGGGTGGGGAGTTGGGGATAGTTTGGGGGTGGAAGGTGGGGTAGCCTTGGCCACGACTACCCCCTTCCACCTGCCCAGGGTGGAGGAGGGGAAGGAAGGACCCAACCCTGAACAGCTTTTAGTACGCGTGAGTGTACATGAAGAAAATAATATATACGTATATAAAACACAAACCTTTGACAAATAGATGGCAAAACAAATAGACTATTGAATGATTGAAAGAGATAGAGTTACATAGATACACAGTGTGTCTGTACGTATATGTGTACGTGTGTGTGTTTTTTGTTTTGTGAGTGTGCGTGTGTATTCATATGTGTGTATTCATGTGTGTATGCATATGTGTGCGTGTGTAGTTTAATAAGAAGGCTAAGCATAGTGAGAGTGGGAGTGTTAATACTGAAAGGCATGTAAGATTTCATAACTGAATGAGTGGGTGTCTGGATCAATGAATGACTCAAACTGTGAATGGGTGAATTTATGAAGGAAGTAGTGAATGGATGAGTTGTGAGGGACTGGATTTGTGAATGAATGAGTTGTGAATGACTGGATTTGTGAATGAATTAGGTGTGAATGACTGGATTTGTGAATGAATGAGTTGTGAATGACTGGATTTGTGAATGAATGAGTTGTGAATGACTGGATTTGTGAATGAATTAGGTGTGAGTGACTGGATTTGTGAATGAATGAGGTGTGAGTGACTGGATTTGTGAATGAATGAGGTGTGAATGACTGGATTTGTGAATGAATGAGGTGTGAATGACTGGATTTGTGAATGAATGAGGTGTGAGTGACTGGATTTGTGAATGAATGAGGTGTGAATGACTGGATTTGTGAATGAATGAGGTGTGAATGAATGAGGTGTGAATGACTGGATTTGTGAATGAATGAGGTGTGAATGACTGGATTTGTGAATGAATGAGGTGTGAGTGACTGGATTTGTGAATGAATGAGGTGTGAGTGACTGGATTTGTGAATGAATGAGGTGTGAGTGACTGGATTTGTAAATGGATAAATTGAAAATGACTAGATTTATAAATGGATAAGTTGACAATTACTAGATTTGTGTATGCATGAGGTGGAAAGGATTGGATTTGTGAATGCATGAGGTGGAAAGGATTGGATTTGTGAATGCATGAGGTGGAAAGGATTGGATTTGTGTATGCATGAGGTGGAAAGGATTGGATTTGTGAATGCATGAGGTGGAAAGGATTGGATTTGTGAATGCATGAGGTGGAAAGGATTGGATTTGTGTATGCATGAGGTGGAAAGGATTGGATTTGTGTATGCATGAGGTGGAAAGGATTGGATTTGTGTATGCATGAGGTGGAAAGGATTGGATTTGTGAATGCATGAGGTGGAAAGGATTGGATTTGTGTATGCATGAGGTGGAAAGGATTAGATTTGTGTATGCATGAGGTGCAAAGGATTGGATTTGTGTATGCATGAGGTGGAAAGGATTGGATTTGTGAATGCATGAGGTGCAAAGGATTGGATTTGTGTATGCATGAGGTGGAAAGGATTGGATTTGTGAATGCATGAGGTGCAAAGGATTGAATTTGTGTATGCATGAGGTGCAAAGGATTGGATTTGTGAATGAATTAGTTGAAAATAACTGCATTTGTGAATGAATGAGTTGTGAATGACTGGATATCTGAATGGCTCACAATGTATGACTGAAATTATGAAGTAGTGAATGAATGAGTTTTGAATCACTGAAATAATGGCTGAAGCTGTGAGTGATTGAATAAGTCATTGACTGGGAAGGTGTGTGACTTACTCATCGATTGACCTAAATTATGATGGAACTAGTGAATGAAGCAGACTGTTAAGGGGGGGTCACCGTGTTTGTTTAATCTGTCTCTCCCTCTCTCTTTGGCTTGTATCCATTCGGCCCCATTCAGCCTACTGTTTTAAGACTTTACCCCCATCCAGGTGTCAATATTTTCCTGGCGAGCAGTAGCGAGCCAGCAAATACAGTATATATATATATATATGTTTGTTTTGACAGCAAGCTATATTTGTGCATTTTTCAATAGAAAAATTTCTCCGGCGAAGCCGGATTTCTCCATACAATGCTGGCTTGCTTTCGCTCGCTAGGAAGAAATCGATACCTGGATGGGGATAAACGTCTTAAAACAGTTGGCTGAATGGGGCCGAATGGATACAAGCCATTGAAAGAGAGCAAAGGAGAGAAAAATATAAAAAAAACGGTGACCCCCCTTAATGACTACAATTGTGACTAAGTTGTAAATAAATGAGTTGTATAATGTATATATCGATGATAATGCTAATGGCTGACAGCATGATTGACGGGATGTTAACCCTTTCAAGCTCCAATACGCGTTCCTGTTCTGTATCTGGCTACTATTAGACGATTTTATACAGATTACTAACGGTATATGGAAGTCAAAGGGTTGATTGAGATAGTATTTACCATTGTAATACCCACAGATCCTTCCTAAGCTGCATACAATCGTCTAATGATAGCCAAAATAAACTGCTAAAACGCGTCAGAGCTTCAAAGGGTTAATCACTCTGTACTGAATGATTAGTGATGGACTCAAACTGTGAATGAATATAATTATGACTGAAGTAATTAATTAATTAAATACATTAATTGAATGGATGACGTATCTACTGTAATTAGGCTAAGTACTATTGCAATTAATTCTGACTTGTGAACGACTATTGTTAAATTATTCAAAGTAATTAGTGAATTACTGGAAGTGAACAATGATAATATAATTAGATATTATAATAAAGGGTGTTGTATAGCATGTCGATAGCCTTATGGTATAGTCGTGGTCAGAAATACCTGAACACCAGATAATATATACAAGATAGTGAGCGTTAAGGGGAGGTTTTTAGTTTGGTCTCTAGATATCCATCAAGCTTAAGATTACACCCCCTTGATCCCCTTTCAAGATAAATTTGTACACTTTTCGGTAGAAAAATGTCTCGGCTGAAAGCCGATTCCTCTTAAATTACAGGCTCGCTATCGCTCGCCAGGATAAAATCGACACCTAAATGGCACGAAAGGTCTTAAAATTGACAGAAATGGGTTGAAAGTTCTTAAAATCATCAAAGTAATGGGGCGAACGTCTTAAAATTAGAAAAGCAATGGGGCTAAACATGAGGGAGAAAGGGGTAACAAAAAAAAAATCCCTCAAGTGGAAATCTCCCCTTAACTATAGTCTATTTTTTTCCAGCTGAGCCTAAATTGTCATGCTTCTATCTTAGTTACTCAGCTATAAGGTAGATTTTGTAGCGAAATATGCTGTTAATTATGAAACCTTGGCCTTAATACGACACACAGCCATAGTAGTGTCATATATTTCCATTAATACGACACACAGCCATAGTAGTGTCATATATTTCCATTAAGTATCCAGAAATCAGCTAATAAGAGATTCAATTTACGATCAGCTGGAAAAAAAATAGAGTATAATTAATCCCAGTAATATGATCTTCTTTGAATGCACACAAGAGAAGTAAGTTGGATGTGATGGAGGTGAGCTGCTTGAGGAATATGTGTGGAGTGACGCGTAAAGACAGATTGAGGAATGAAGAGGTACGTTGGAGAGTGGGAGAGTAGGAATATTTATCGGCCAGAGTGGACAGAAGGGTGCTGTGCTGGTATGGTCATGTTGAACGAATGGGAGATGAAAGGCTTCCAAAGATTATAGTAAACAGACACAATTAAAGAGAGAGAGAGAGAGGAAAGCCTCGGATAAGATTGAGAGAGGTGTAGCACAAGTATTGGAAAATAGAGAGATGACTGAAAAACAGGCAAGGGAAGTGGTAATGAATAGAGAATGCTTGTTAATAGATGATTGATAACGCAGTCGTAGGGACAGGGGTCAGGGTCAGGCGCCTGGCCCGGGAAGCCGGTCAATGTTGTGAAGGGTCATGACTGAAAGTAAGGTGGGCGGGCATTGTGGTGGTGGGGCTTTGCTGCGTGTCTGCCTGCTGAGACCGGATCCTCTTCGGGAGATCTGGGACTAGGGGAGTGCTGGGGGGCCCCCTAGTGATCCTTGATCTCTGGGAATTCTCCCTGGCGACTTAGATGTGTGTGAAATTTATATTTTGTATTTTTATGTTGTGTTTTGTTATCGATGTTCGGGCTCTGTCTCGAGTAGAGTCGGCCACCCCCAGCTACCCAGCTATGGGGTATGTGCCTAAGTATATACATACATACATACAATATGATCTTTGTGGCTTAAGCTGTGTCTCAAAACAGTTCTTCGGAGTACCATAATTGGGCTTCCTAATGCTTCAAGGACATTAATTTAATGGGGAATAGTTTCAAGGGAGGTAATTTCAAGGTACAGTAAAGGTAGTTACATACTTTGATCAAGGTATAGTGTCATGGTAGTTTTGATCAAGGTATAGTGTCATGATAGTTTCAATGCAGATTCTATGTAGCTACCTGATGTTTAACTGCACCTGTACTGCCTATCTGTTTATCTCTATTTGTATGAATGATACAAAAGGCAAAACTGCCTGTAACAAGTGTCCTACCCCATCCCCCCGAGCCACACAAATTTGAGAAAGTGATAGACAGCCATATTCAAGATACATTGGAGTCAAAATGTCTGGACACACGGAGCTTGAAGCAGTTTAAGTTATAGGATGAGGGAAAGACAGATTGAGGAAGAGAGTTCCAGAGCTTACCCATTGAGTAGAAGAAAGACTGGGAAAATCGGTTCAGGTAGTGTTCGGCTATAACAAAAACAAAAATATAGTTTCCTGATGTTTAACTACGCCTGCGTACTTCCTATAACAAAAGTGACTGTCTCTCACGGCAGTCCCTCTCTCTCATTGATTTACCTGGCTCACAACACGTTCACTGCGACAGAGAGAAAGAGAGAGAGAGAGAGAGAAACAAAAGAGAAAGAGAGAGAGAGAGAGAAACAAAAGAGAGAGAGAGAGAGAGAGAGAGAGAAACAAGCGAGAAATACAAAAGAGAGAGAGAGGAGAGAGAAAACAAAAACAAAGGAGAGAGAGAGAGAGAGGCAAACGTCAATACAAAAGGAAATATTCTTGTAGCAGTAAAACATTAATTAATTATTTATCACCTACCGGTACATAATTAATCAATGTACACAGTTTCCAATGTTTGAGTATCAGAATTAAGTTATATTTTTCGACTGCCTCCGCCTTGAACTTTATGAGCTAGCCATGCATACATTAACCCTTTCACGCATTTATGACGCAGAAGTTGCCATGCATACATTAACACCTAGAAGTTGTGCGAAAGATACAAGTACAGTCACTCATAAACATTCGTGGACCTCACCTGTTTCTAATTATTGAAGTATATCTCTAGAAACTAAATTATGAATATATTTGTCTGCACATAAACTACAAAACTATACCCTATACAATATACTGTTTATTGGAAAGCAAATTCCAGCCAAACATCTATCCAAATAATTATAATTGCATGAATACAAACTAGTGACTGTACATAATAACTTATTATATATAGCAATAATTATAATTGAACATGTAACGGCATAATTGTTTTATAATTCACATCCTCTTATGGTTTCACTCTGTTAATCATATTAGTATATTGGTTTAATTCTAGATCCGGTTTCACAGCACACTCATCAATTTATATGGCTTCTATACATTCGTCATATACCATACTTCATTCCTATATCGGTCAGTAGCGGCGCAAATAGAATTATAATTACTGTGAAAAAGTTAATATTTACCTCCTGTTAGCCAAAGCTGAAGATTGCGAAGTAAATACCGTAGACTTCATCTACTTGTTTTCGGCGACCGTCAATCTTTTATTATTTTAATACCAAACCAGCGGGAGTGTGGGGGCGGCAGCCCCCACCTAATATACTAGGTTAGGTTAGGTAAGGTTGTTAGGTTAGGCTAATATTACCCCTTATTTTCGTCTTTTACCCAGCAATTTCCCTGATTTTCATAGCCCTCCCCACTAGTGGAGGCCGTGATTTTAGATTGTTGGATAATTGGTAAATACTCATTTCCGCCAGTCCTTAGTATAAAACAACACTATATTAAAGAAAACTAAGAAAAACAAAAACACAAAACGCTAAATTCGCTGTGAAACCGGATCTAGAATTTTACCAGTATATTTTCTACCTGTGCAACAATCGCCACCACAACTAGCTGCTAAACTACTTGATGATAACATGGGGACAGCAAACAATACATTATACTGACAGGCCAATTGGTTCAAGGGAATGTTTCACTATTTTTCATCAGCTTTGTCAAAATCGTTCAGTAACTTTAATGTAACATACCATTAGAGTCCATCATACACTCACACAAAAAGGGGTGGCCTTAAATTCTCGAAGCTCTCCCGAACGAAATCGAGTTTATGCATTAGTGGGTCCAATTACACCGTTTTTTTTTATTTTTTATCTTTCTCTCTTTTTCTGATTTGTATCCATTCGGCCCCATTCAGCCAACTGTTTTAAGACGTTTATCCCCATCCAGGTGTCTATTTCTTCCTGGCGAGCGATAGCGAGCCAGCATTGTATGGAGAAATCCGGCTTCGCCGGAGAAATTTTTCTATCGAAAAATGTACAAATTTAGCTTGCTGTCAAAACAAATATATATATATGTGCTGGCTCGCTACCGCTCGCCAGGAAAATATTGACACCTGGATAGGGGTAAACGTCTTAAAACAGTGGGCTGAATGGGGCCGAATGGATACAAGCCAAAGAGAGAGGGAGAGAAAGAGGGGAAAAAAAGCGAGGTGGGCTCCCTTAAGCAGTTCGAGGATTCAGAAAGTGCCATGTCCCGGAGTGAACATAAATGGTGGCCACAAACTATCGAAAAATCGTCTTAATAGTTGCCAGAATATAGTGAAAAGGACGTCACCGGTACTGAATGGGTTAAGCATCAAAGGAGTCAGACTTGCATCTTAAAGTAAACACTCTAGGACATACAGTATATCGTGACCGTAAGTTTTTCGAAGCAAGCTATCCCTAACTGATTATCATGTTTACAATATTGTTTCCCAATATTTTCATTTCGGAAGTTCGTTTTGCTGTTTGAGGGTTCAACTTGGACCAGGATTTGCCTCGGGTTTCACCATTATATGTTCATAATAACATGGAAAACGAGAATTACTGATCAAACTAGTTTTGTAATCATTCGGATGAACAGAAACAGTAAATCAGCCACTTTATAGAATATGAGCATAGTATATGTATTGAGTATTTAATTAAGTATTATTTATACATTATTTTATGCAAGGGAAACGGCAGGTTTGCTACTAATTGTACATAGTCTTCGAACACACACACCCACCCACACACACATGCTCTCTCTCTAATTGCCTCTTATCCTAGCACTACCAGTGTATTTTTTCTAGCCACTCTCATTGGTTCCCAGTAGTCTCTTACTCCCTCCTCCCCACCTCTCTCTCTCTCTCTCTCTCTCTCTCTATCATTCAACTAGTTATTTGTTTTGCCATCTATCTTTCACAGGTTTGGTTTTGTAGGCTATACGTATATATTATGTTGGTAAGAGTTGTGTTATCGGGCGTACCACTACCGACATACAACATAAATCATCTATAAATACTTAACCAAACGAAAAAGCCTAACCTAACCTAGTATTCTCATTACTACATGAATACTAGGTTAGGTTAGGTTAGGTTAATGTTTTAGAGAGGAGTTATGCTGTTTGTCGGTAGTGGTACGCCCGATAATACAACTCGTACCATTATTTTCTTCATGTACTGTACACTCACGCGTACTAAAAGCTGCTCAGGATTGGGTCCTTCCTTCCCCTCCTCCACCCTGGGTAGGTGGAAGGGGGGAGTCGCGGCCAAGACTACCACACCTTCCACCCCCAAACTATCCCTAACTCCCCACCCTTCCTCCTCTAGCTGCCAGTTAGTGATTAGTGTCGCTTGTTCTCAGGTCTAGTAAATTATAGCTAAATCATCATTGCACACTCTTATAATGGCTAATATTTAAAATGTATTAAGAATTTATAATTACAATATACAGTAAGTGTATTCTCAAATTGAGTCTATAAGCATACAACGTGGGTCACACAAATCTCGGCTGTAGTGGTGTTCTCTCTCTCTCTCGCTCATAGCCCACACTTTCTACGACCAAGATGTTACGCGTCTGAACGGGGTATATTTCCCTTCATTAGTGTGATAGATGAATGTTGCCTGCATTCGATACACATAGAGGAAAGTTGATGGTAAAACTGTCTATTAAACCTACTTAGTACGCGTGAGTGTACCTGGGTAAAGTCAGCCCTGGGGACCGAGCAGGGCTGGGTGTACCCAAGTTAGTCGTCTCGTAAAAATGCACAGCTACTGTCAAAAATCGAGAAAATCAAGTGCACGAAAAGACATAACAATTGTATATCATGTGCGGTTCTTCAACAACAAACTCCATTCCGTGTTAACTATAGCAAGAACAATATGTTAGAACCAAGCAAGATGGTAACGACGACCGCTAGGACAAGTTGCAACATTAATAATTATTCCTATAGCTGTAAATGAACCAAACATAACGATGTCTTACCTAGACACACACGGAAGGAAGGGTAGGGTCGAGTTCATCATGTCTGTTCACTCCTACTACCTCTCCCTCGATGACGATGGAGGATTCAATCACTGTTCTTCTTACAACCAAAGTCATCTTCCATTCCTCCCAGTCTTCATCACACACGCGCGCACGCACACAGACACCGCAAATAACACATAACGGTAACACAATCTCCGCGGAGAGACCGGCGAGAAGAGACGGTGAATGTGGCCGAGTGAGAGTGATGGGTGGAGAGGTGGTGGTGGAGGGAAGACGAGGGAGGGAGTGATACCAACAGTGCTGTAGTATATTATATCCTCATTAACTACATACCTGCACTTCACAATAATTAATCAACAATGATAATGCAGAGTATAATATTAGAACATATATATATTTAGGAAATTTAACGTGACTGTGCTATCGTATACGTGAGATTTATGCACTAGGCTTAACATGAGTGACTTGCGAGAATGTTGGTAAACCTGTTGAGCGGGTCTGAGCAACAACCCACCTTATGTTGCTGGTTCATCATTTAAAAGCTAAATTAAAGGCCATGGGACACTAGTTCTTTAACCAGTAGAGGACCTATTACACATAAATTACAACCTTGTGTCATATTTAAATGTTTCGTAACGTACATTTATTTAGTTGAAAATAGTGTGGGATGATATAGTACAACAATTATGGAACCGAGAACCGGCATTCTAGCCAAAAGCGCGATTTCAATTCCAGCTGCATTCGTCACTGTTCACAATCCTTCAATACCGTGCTTGGTATACTCAGCACGATGAACTAATTGTAAAATAATTGAGCGATGGATAACGAAAAACAGTGATAGTCGAAGGAGTAGGATCAGAGAAAACGAAATATGCGTGACAGTCGATGGCTAAACTAAAGAACATTGTTATCCACGGTGGGGAGTTAAGGGGAGATGGGCTGGTTTTCTGGACCACTTTCTCCTTCGTGTTTAGCCCCATTAGTTTTGAGATTTTAAGACGTTTGCCCCATTATTATGTCGATTTTAAGACCTTTCACCACATTTCTTTGTCAAAATTAAGAAATTTCGTGCTATTTAGGTGTCGACTTTTTTCCTGGCGAACGATAGTGAGCCTGTAATATTGGAAGAATCGGCCTTTGGCCAGGACATGTTTCTACCGAAAAATGTACAAATTAATCTAGAAGGGGGATCTAATGAATGTTTTTTTTAAGTTTGATAGAGGTCTAGCGAGGAAACTAGAACAATAATGAATACATGCAAAACTCGCCCAAAAAGTGAGCCACTATCCCTTAAGGATAGTTTGGGGGTGGAAGGTGGGGTAGCCTTGCCCACGACTCCTGCCCAGGGGGGAGGAGGGAAAGGAAGGACCCAACCCTGAGTAGCTTTTAGTACGCGTGAGTGTACCTGGAGATGTTTTTTCTAGCCATTCTTATTGGGTACTAAGGCTCGATTTCTTCACTTTTACCCCCCACCCCTCTCTCCCTCTCACTCTATCTCTCTGTATATATATATATATTCTGTATATATATAATGATATGGCTATCATTAAACGATTTCACAAAGCTTAGGAAGGACCTTAATTCATCAATGAAGATAATAGAATCTCTCAATTGACTCCCACACCTATTTCCTATCTAATTATCCATTGCTGGTATACGCTATATGTTACGATTGGCTGTGGCGTTGATCTACGTGACATTGTGCTGGGTAGCTGAGGTATAAGTTATCCAGCCTGACACACAGGGGGGGGGGGGGGGGTTATTGCATATCATCAATTAAGGGGCGTCACCTGCATTTTTCCTCTCCTTTTCTCTCTTTCTCTGGCTTGTATCCATTCGGTACCATTCATTCAACTGTTTTAAGACGATTATCCCCATCCAAGTGTCGATTTCTTCCTGGCGAGCGATAGCGAGCCAGCATTGTATGGAGAAATCCGGCTTTGCCGGAGATGTTTTTCTATCAAAAAATGTACAAATTTAGCTTGCTGTAAAAAAAAAATATATATATTGTTACGTATCTTGATCCTCAAGTGGTTAACTTGATGAATCTAAATAGCACAGAGATATATATTAAGGTATCAGTCAGCTGAAGGCAAAACAAAAGTAAAATCTAATAAAATAATTTCCTGTTGTTGCTTCCTTTCCTTTTTGATCTTAGGACTTAGTATCCTTTATTGACCGATACTCTTTAATTATGAAAAATACTGAAACTAATTAAAGTCATGTAGTATTTATAAAGAATTATTATTTAACCGAAGCTTAGTAGGCTATGGTTATGAACCGAATAAGTTATAGCTAAAGAAGGACTATTAATTTTATAAAAAGTCTTGAAAGATAAATATTAAAGTAAGAATATTTCTGTCTCTTACCCTTTTTGAAATGAATAGATAGTTTTCTTATATGTCCTTTTATTTATATTTAATGTAATTATTCTTGGTTCTTGTCTTACGTTAATAGTATTATATTATTATTATCATCAGGATTTATATCAAAGTCACATAAAAAGTTAGATATATATTTAATAATTAGTTAAATGTATTTCTTAACCACGTAACATTGAGGTTTGATTATGAGTAAATAAAGTTACAGGATCGCTTCATAGATTCGATTCAGGTCTCACTCAAATAATATGAAAAGCAATATATAATATTTCGAAGCAAAAGAATTTTCTTCAGCTTAGGAAATCACTAGAAGTAATATTAACACAGCCATGTTAGTCTAAGGCGATATTACTAATATGAGACAATAGCATCACCGTACTAAGCACCGTTAAGCAATGTAAGCTTAATTAAAAGAAAATGAAAGAACTCGTAAGTATTAATATAAAACAATAGTATTACTTTCATCATAACCCAATTACTTAAAGAGTTGCTTTAGTCCACAAGTTAGTCAACTAAAATAGTTAAGCACATAATAGTAGCGTTAACGTTAATTCCCCAATCAAATAGTTAAGCACATAATAGTAGCGTTAACGTTAATTCCCAATCAAATAGTTAAGCACATAATAGTAGCGTTAACGTTAATTCGCAATCAAATAGTTAAACACATAATAGTAGCGTTAACGTTAATTCGCAATCAAATAGTTAAACACATAATAGTAGCGTTAACGTTAATTCCCAATCACATATCTCACTAACCAACATAACGTAAGTGTTTACACCGAACACACTTAACACACATTTATATAATCTGACTGACAGTCACAATCCCATTATAATACTTCACCCCGTCTTCCTCCAGCTGCAAGTTCACCTTCCCCAACTCCAAATGAGACTGATTTGAATGCCCACAACTCGGGTCTTATATACCAAACAATGATGGTGTAGGAACGAATCAGGAGGCGGGAGGGTGGTGCCTGCTCCAATCATAGCTCCTCGAGTCGCATAACAGGTGCCTGGTCCACTCACAGCTCCTGGCGTCGATCATACGTCATAGCATCGGTCATCGAGGTAGTTTGCAGGGTCCCCTATGACGCACGCAGGTGTGAAGGCTTGTTTGCAGGTATGCGGGCGAGCTGGTTTACCCACTCGCTCGTTCGCTCGCTAGTCTGCTTCACCGTTTGGGTAGTTTGGCTCCTTCAACTCTAATTCTAACTCTTAAATTAACATACAGGGCTCCGTATGTCAGAATATATATACTGGCTTGCTACCGCTCACCAGGAAAATATTGACACCTGGATGGGGTAAACGTCTTAAAACAGTAGGCTGAATGGGGAGGAATGGATACAAGCCAAAGAGAGAGGGTGGGAAAGAGAAAAAAGCGAGGTGGGCTCCCTTAAGCGTTCAATATTAACAGTGCTAAGAGATACCAATTCGAGGTATTGGCTAATAATCCAATTACGCTCGTATTGATTATCTAATGTCTGTCTATGCTAAGGGATTGAATTACGCTCGTATTTATTTTCTAATGTCTGTCTATGCTAAGGGATTGAATTACGCTCGTATTTATTTTCTAATGTCTGTCTATGCTAAGGGATTGAATTTTCCGCCAAGTAAAAGTTAATTGACTATATTATATACTGTATATATATATATATATATATATATATATATATATATATATATATATATATATACTGTATATATATGCCTACCCTTTAACACTGTAACGCTTAATTGTACATAAATGATACACATGAAGTGTTTCAACCGTAAATGTGTTGTAATATGATTAGATAAACCAAACAACACTCCTTAGGTATACCATTTTTGTTACAATTAAGCGTACAATTTATACAGTGCTATGTCATTAGCTATCATACATTTTACTTATACATCATTAGAGTGCGGATCGATGGAGAAGTTACTAATAAATACAAATGATATCAATCCCGGAAGTTACTAATAAATACAAATGATATCAATCCCGGAAGTTACTAATAAATACAAATGATATCAATCCAGGAAGTTACTAATAAATAAAATGATATCAATCCCGGAAGTTACTAATAAATACAAATGTTATCAATCCCGGAAGTTACTAATAAATACAAATGATATCAATCCCGGAAGTTACTAATAAATACAAATGATATCAATCCCGGAAGTTACTAATACATACAAATTATATCAATCCCGGAAGTTACTAATAAATACAAATGTTATCAATCCCGGAAGTTACTAATAAATACAAATTATATCAATCCCGGAAGTTACTAATAAATACAAATGTTATCAATCCCGGAAGTTACTAATAAATACAAATTATATCAATCCCGGAAGGAAAGCCAAATGATACCCAGAGCCAATAATCCAATTAAGTGCGTATTTCTTTGGTCGGGTCTTCCTATCGGTTTGCTATAACACAACTAATTGCTTCATAAATTACCTCCTTGTCGATGCCAAATTAATCGTTGTTCGTATTTTTCGTATCAGCCATCTATCTATCTGTTGAAATTAAGGGGGGTCACTTGCTTTTTTTCTCCTGTTCTCTCTTTTTCTGGCTTTTTCGGCTCCATTCAGCCAATTGTTTTAAGACGTTTATTCCCATCTAGGTGTCCATTTCTTCCTGGCGAGCGATAGCGAGCCTCATTTTATGGAGAAATCAGGCTTCGCCGGAGACATTTTTCTATCAAAAAATGTACAAATTTAGCTTGCTGTAAAGAAAATATATATATGCTGGCTCGCTACCGCTCGCCAGGAAAATATTGACAACTGGATGGGGTAAACGTCTTAAAACAGTAGGCTGAATGGGGCCGAATGGATACAAGCCAGAGAGAGAGAGGGAGCGAGAGAAATTATAGAGAGGTGGGCTCCCTGAATATACAGTATGATCAAATTATAGAGAGGTGGGCCCCCTTAATATACAGTATGATCAAATAAATAGAGAGGTGGGCTCCCTTAATATACAGTATGATCAAATAATAGAGAGGTGGGCTCCCTTAATATACAGTATGATCAAATAATAGAGAGGTGGGCTCCCTTAATATACAGTATGGTCAAATTATAGAGAGGTGGGCTCCCTTAATATACAGTATGATCAAATAAAGAGAGGTGGGCTCCCTTAATATACAGTATGGTCAAATAAAGAGAGGTGGGCTCCCTTAATATACAGTATGATCAAATAATAAAGCGAAGCACAGTTGTTCTTATCACCTTAACCCTTTCAGTATGTGATGACAAAATCCATCAATCTATATTGGCTATTACGAGACGATTTTATTGAGCTTAGGAGAGGTTTGAGGGAACCAATTGAGTAATTGAGATAACATTAACCCTCTCCGACCTATGACGCGATTTTGAGCCTATTGGGGATACTTTAAAGCCTTTGTTACCATCAGGGGTATTTAGAAACCTTTAGTTTAGTTACTTCAACCTCTGCAGTTGTCTTTGAGTTAGCTGTGGGCAGAAGACTAATTTTGGAGAGGTAATTATAAGAGTGAGAGAACTCTATTTCTTATTGCTAAACTGGCAACCTCTGCGTCATAAATGCGTGAAAGGGTTAACTTTATGCCCATAGGTCTTGGCTTGCTTGCAGAAAATCGTATGGGTATGAGAGGGGTAATTAAGTAGTCCAAAATAATCTACCCAATTAACCCATACAGTACCAGGGTCGTCCTTTGTATTATATTCTGGCAAAAATCAGACGATTTTATGCAGCTTAGGAAGGACCTCTATCAATAATAACTCTTCAAACTATCTCGACCAACCCTTTTACCTACCACAGATCCTTCCTAAGCTGCATGATATCGTCTAAATACAGCTAGAATAAAATACAACACACGTTGCTGGTACTCAAAGGGTTAAAGGCGTATGTCTGTGGTAATCAAACTATCATGTAATTGTTAGACAGGTAAATCACTATCAATATATATTTTTTTTTATTTTTTTATTTTTTATTTTTTTTTACCCAATGATCATTATATATATACCTTTGTTCATGCACTTGACGGTTTACAGTGTACTACAATAATTGCTTATACATTATTTTTTTGTCAAGGCAAATTGTATCGTTGTTCGTATATTTCGTAATTAAAATGTAAAACTTGCAAACAAAGTCAAACCAAAACTGGGACAAAGACAATATAAAGTCAAAACAACATATCAAAATCGCTATGTGGAAACAACGCTTACTAAAATAAAATTTATGGAATGAAAGAACACAATATAAACATGTATGGAAACACAAACATGTATGGAAACACAAACATGTATGGAAACACAAACATGTATGGAAACACAAATCTCGTATTGTAAAGTATAAAAACTAAGCACATTCGTTACAGTCTACTATGAACAGATGTATCATTGTATTATACTGGCTACTAGTTCACCCTTTCAAGCTGTATCATTGTATTATACTGGCTACTAGTTCACCCTTTCAAGATGTATCATTGTATTATACAGGCTACTAGTTCACCCTTTCAAGATGTATCATTGTATTATACTGGCTACTAGTTCACCCTTTCAAGCTGTATCATTGTATTATACTGGCTACTAGTTAACCCTTTCAAGATGTATCATTGTATTATACTGGCTCTTAGTTAACCCTTTCAAGATGTATCATTGTATTATACTGGCTACTAGTTAACTCTTTCAAGCTGTATCATTGTATTATACTGGCTACTAGTTCACCCTTTCAAGCTGTATCATTGTATTATACTGGCTACTAGTTCACCCTTTCAAGATG
The DNA here is from genome assembly GCA_032716605.1 of Paralithodes platypus. Classification (NCBI taxonomy): domain Eukaryota; kingdom Metazoa; phylum Arthropoda; class Malacostraca; order Decapoda; family Lithodidae; genus Paralithodes; species Paralithodes platypus. The sequence continues at coordinate 63,193,615 of CM064483.1, read as the reverse complement.
TATCATTGTATTATACTGGCTACTAGTTAACTCTTTCAAGCTGTATCATTGTATTATACTGGCTACTAGTTCACCCTTTCAAGCTGTATCATTGTATTATACTGGCTACTAGTTCACCCTTTCAAGATGTATCATTGTATTATACAGGCTACTAGTTCACCCTTTCAAGATGTATCATTGTATTATACTGGCTACTAGTTCACCCTTTCAAGCTGTATCATTGTATTATACTGGCTACTAGTTCACCCTTTCAAGCTGTATCATTGTATTATACTGGCTACTAGTTAACCCTTTCAAGCTGTATCATTGTATTATACTGGCTACTAGTTCACCCTTTCAAGCTGTATCATTGTATTATACTGGCTACTAGTTCACCCTTTCAAGATGTATCATTGTATTATACTGGCTCGTTCAAGCTGTATCATTGTATTATACTGGCTACTAGTTCACCCTTTCAAGCGTATTATACAGGCTACTAGTTCACCCTTTCAAGCTGTATCATTGTATTATACTGGCTACTAGTTAACCCTTTCAAGCTGTATCATTGTATTATACTGGCTACTAGTTAACCCTTTCAAGATGTATCATTGTATTATACTGGCTACTAGTTAACCCTTTCAAGATGTATCATTGTATTATACTGGCTCTTAGTTAACCCTTTCAAGATGTATCATTGTATTATACTGGCTACTAGTTAACCCTTTCAAGCTCCAATACGCGTTGCTGTTCTGTTTTCTGGCTCCCATTAGACGATTTTATTCAGATTAGTAACAGTATATGGAAGTCAAAGGGTTGATTGAGATAGTATTTACCCTTTTAATACCCACAGATCCTTCCTAAGCTGCATACAATCGTCTAATGATAGCCAAAATAAACTGCTAAAACGCGTCAGAGCGTCAAAGGGTTAAGCTAATTTCGTCAGTATATAACATTAGCTGGGACAACATCCAAGGGATTAAATCATATTTAGTGTTATCATTATTGAGTTTTAATTGTTTTGCCATTTTCAAGTGAAGTTGTTGTTGTTGTTGTTGTTCCCTAAGCTGCCTGGCCGAACAGCCCCGAGTCCCTGAGGAAGGCCATGGCCACGATCGGGCTTTCCCACAGAGCTCTCATTGAGTGTAGGTTGTGTTGTTGGCGTAAGTGGTTGTGTGAAATGCAGTCTTCTATGATGTGTTTAATGGTATGGGGTGCTGTGTTACATCCCGGGCAGGCGTCGACAACGGAGTCATCCAGTCTCTTCTGATAGCTCAGGAGAGCTGGATGGTGTCCGCATCTCAGCCTGGCCAGGTGGACTCTGTCCTCGCGAGGGAGGGAGGATTCGGAAGGATGGATTTCGGGAGGTCGTGCATGCAGCTGCGTGTTGTCTGTGAGTGAGTGGATGGATTGGCGAGAGATATGAGTATGGATGTGCTTCTGGAAGTTGGTTCGGGGTGGGCAGGGAGGGAGAGAGGACAATAACTGTGTGTGATACCGTGTGCTGGGTGTTGTTTTGATATTTCTTGGTGTCTGTGGGTGTGTTGCCATGTAGTTTAGTGGGTGGTCTTGGTTCGTGGAGGCTGCTGCCAGGAATTGAGTGCCTCTCATGTCCAGATGGTCTTTGACTTTGAGGATTTTGGTTTCTTGATGTAGATGATCTGTGGGTGCAGTAGCTGTGCAGCCTGTAATGATCTTCAGGGCTTTGTTTTGGATAGTCTGTAAGGTCTTATGATGTGTTTCAGCTAGGTTAGAAGCCCAGGCTGGGCTTGCGTATTCCATTACTGATCTTATGTATTGTTTATATACTGTGGTGGTAGTTTCTTTGTTGTGTCCAAATTTTGTGTGAGCAAGTGACCTGAGGGCGTTAAGTCTGGGTGTCAGTTTCTTTTTAATGTTTGTGGTGTGCTGTTTGAATGTCATATGAGTATCATATGTTACTCCTAGGATTTTGGGTGTGTGTATGTGTTAGGGGTGTGTTGTTTATGGTGAGTTGAGGGATGTATTCGTGTTCACCTGTCCAGCTTGTGAGCAGGGTTGCGGTGGATTTGGCTGGGGCTAGATTCAGTCTGTTTGTAGTGCACCAGCCATGTAGTGTGTTGAGATAGGGTTGAAGGAGATCTGTTGCTCTTCTTGGGTCATGGTGTGTGCATGTGAGTGTTATGTCATCTGCATAGGAGGCTAAGTTTATTTGGGGAGTATTGGGTGTAGTTATATCATGCATGTACAGATTGAAGAGTGCGGGCGATAGGACGGATCCCTGTGGGACTCCGTTTGGAAAGTTTCTGATTTTAGATGACTGACCGGCAAAAGATACGTGTGCACATCTGCCTGCTAGGAAGTTGGCCAGCCACCTTTTTGTGTTGTGTTGTAGATTTTGTTTGTTAGGTTGTGGCGGGGGATGGCATCGAAGGCTTTACTAATGTCGAGTGTGGCTAATAGTGATCTGTGTGGTGGTCTAGCTGAGTTGATGCCGTCAAAAGCTCTTTGTGTAAGGTCTGTGAGAAGAGTGTTTGTGGAGTGCAGTGGCCTAAAGCCATGTTGTGTTGGAGCTAGGGGTAGGTCGGGTGTAATTAGTTGTAATACTAGGCGTTCCATGACTTTGGAGGGGGAGCAAAGGAGTGTGATGGGGCGGTGCGAGGAGGGTAGCGTGGGGTCTTTGTTGGGTTTGGGGAATGTGATGATGATACCATGCTTCCAAATGTCTGGTATTGTGTTGTGTGAATAGCTGTAGTTTGATATGTTAGTGAGTGTTTGTATGCCTTGTGGTCCCAGGTGTCAAGTGAAGTATTATTAGTTTGCCATCAATATCCTGCCTCCAATACCTTTACGCAGTTTAAGAAGAACCTCTGCTAGTCGGAAGGTTTATTGAAATCGTGTTTACCCCTTCGAGTCTTAGAGGTAAATTATAAACGAAAGAAAATCGTCTAATGGTAACCAGAATATGATGGAAATTAAGTCATCGTGCTGAAGGGGTTAAACCCGTAACCCCTTCTGTACCGGAAACGTCTTTTTAACTTTATTTTGGCTACTATTATACGATTTTATTCAATTTTAAAAGGGCCTCCAGTAATTAACAGGCTTCGAACTATCTCACTATACCATTGTTACTACCACAGATCCTTCTTAAACTGCAAAAGAATTGTCTAAATATAGCTAGCATAAGAATACAAAGACGTCGCCGGTACACAAGGGATTAATCAAAATCAACAACAATCTTCGAACTCCCGACTAAACCTCAACCAAACCAATCCTACATCACTGTGTAACAGTCGTGTCAGTTCAAGGGCGACACAGAAATGGTTAGGCCAAGTTTGAAGGGAGCTGGAAGTTGTCGTGTGAAGTTAAAGGAGCCATAGTTGGGACACAATGTAATTACAGTGTTGACGCCGCTGTGAACTCAGATGGGATCGAGTACTGTAAAGCTGGGTTCAGTAGTTCAGTAATAGTAGAGGAGAGAGAGAGAGAGAGAGAGAGAGAGAGAGAGAGAGAGAGAGAGAGAGAGAGAGAGAGAGAGAGAGAGAGAGAGAGAGAGAGAGAGAGAGAGAGAGAGAGAGAGACAGAGACAGAGACAGAGACAGAGAGAGAGAGAGAGAGAGAGAGAGAGAGACAGAGAGAGAGAGAGAGAGAGAGAGACAGAGAGAGAGAGAGAGAGAGAGAGAGAGACAGAGAGAGAGAGAGAGATTAACTTTACACTTGAGCAACGCAAACATATATTCTACTCATCAAATTTTCTCCTAGTCACAAGACGGGGTAAAAGTATACGACTTGCCGGATACGGGGCCTAATCAATTTGTATGTGTTTTATCGGTTTGTCAATTACCATGCTTCGTAATTCTTTACCTATATACAGCTGCCGTATTTATCCTTTAAAAACCTTACTAGAAGCATAGTTTACCAGATTAGAAGATCGAAGATGCTGATCACGAATGACTGGTAAGTGATTTTCGGACATTGTTATTTTTTACCTGGGCCTCCACAACCCTCCTTAATATAATATGATCTATCTTGGGGGCTGACTGGTCCCATATAATTATGATTACAATATGTCATGGGGGGGGGGGGGGGCAAAGCCCCCTCAACCTATCCTGTATCCAATTTATTTAGTCTATGCTCAATACTCAGTTTTCTGTGGGTTTTGAGGGGTTGGGTAGGTGGGCTGGGGGGGGGGGGGGAGAGGGAGCATCCGGATAAGTAAATAATTACCAAATAAGCATCTATTTTGACACTAGGGTGCCTAATTAGGGCTTTACTGCACAATTTTGGCGACGTCGCCGTCAAAAGGGAAAATTATAGGGAAATTTTGTTTTATTTCGGTAATTATAGGGAAAAGGTTCAGACCCTTGTGTTTTATGTTTTTCCTCCAGTTTGAGAAATTAGTGTTTGCATGGTTTTAGTTATAATTTCAACGTAAGATACATGATTAGTTGAGGAGGGGCTTGGCACCCCCCCCCCCCCCCCCCCCTCACAGTGGATTATACATGAGTACAATAAAAGGATTCCATAGAGATGCATTGTCCCTAATACATTATCGAGCACACATGGTATCGAAAACACAGATCCCGCCCGTATACTGTGCACTAAAGATCCTTGAGTCTGCTTTGCATATAGATTGGCCTACTGTTTTAAGACGTTTACCCCCATGCAGGTGTCACTTTTTTCCTGGCGAGCGGTAGCGAGCCAGCATATCTGTTTTAAATGTTTTTGACAGCAGGCTAAATTTGGACATTTTTCGATAGAAAATGTCTCCGGCGAAGCCGGATTCCTCCATACAATGCTGGCTAGCTATCGCTCGCCAGGAAAAATCGACACCTAGATGGGGATTAACGTCTTAAAAAGGTAGGCTGAATGAGGCCGAATGGATACAAGCCAGATAGAGAGAGTGAAAAGGATAGACAAAAAAGCAGGTGACCCCCTTATAAATCATGAAATAGAACACGAATATACCACCCGAACAATGGAAATATACCACCCGAACAATGGAAATATACCACCCGAACAATGGAAATATACCACCCGAACAATGGAAATATACCACCCGAACAATGGAAATATACCACCCGAACAATGGAAATATACCACCCGAACAATGGAAATATACCACCCGAACAATGGAAATATACCACCCGAACAATGGAAATATACCACCCGAACAATGGAAATATACCACCCGAACAATGGAAATATACCACCCGAACAATGGAAATATACCACCCGAACAATGGAAATATACCACCCGAACAATGGAAATATACCACCCGAACAATGGAAATATACCACCCGAACAATGGAAATATACCACCCGAACAATGGAAATATACCACCCGAACAATGGAAATATACCACCCGAACAATGGAAATATACCACCCGAACAATGGAAATATACCACCCGAACAATGGAAATATACCACCCGAACAATGGAAATATACCACCCGAACAATGGAAATATTGACTCATTTGTTTTCAAATTCATATGTGTTTTCACCAATTAATTTACAAATAAACCTAACTAATGAAATCAATGAAATTCATGAATACATGTGGTACTCCAAGGACTCGAACCTAGGATACTCACACCAAAATTCCGCTTACTAAGCATTAGGCTATCAAGACTGACACAGATTATCGGATACAAGTGTTTTTAGGACTGAGGCTAAAACGGTATTAATTTCCAAAGTCTTGATGGGAGACAATTTTAGACTGACTAATTGCTTCTAACCGGTCAGGAATATTAAAAAAAAAAAAAAAAAAAAAAAAAATCAAGCCTTCAGCCTCTTCTGTTGCTAACCCCGCTTCTCGGCAGTGTCGAGTAGCCGAATCTATTGTTTTCTTCCTATATTCGCTATTAATTAAAAGAGGATAAAACAACTCGTAAGATTTTTTCCTACTCACTATGGGGCTTAATTAAAATTACCCTTGCCTTGCCTACGAGAGAGAGAGAGAGAGAGAGAGAGAGAGAGAGAGAGAGAGAGAGAGAGAGAGAGAGAGAGAGAGAGAGAGAGAGAGAGAGATATGGGATGGTAGTAATCTGTTCATACCGTTGAGTACACAAACACTAGACAACTCTTTGGTATGCCACCATTTTGGAATTTTAGAAGTACAGTCACTCATAAACATCTGTGGACCTCACCAATTTGTTATTATGGAAATACATCTCTGGAAACGAATGTATTAATATAATTGTTTATACATCAACTACAAAACTGTATTTACAATTAATTGAAAGGCGAGTTCCACCCACAAATCAATCCAGACAAGGTACAGTCACGTATACAAATTCGTGGACCCCCCCCCCATGTGTTTATCTTGATTGCAATTATAACTATCTAGAAGTATTTTTGGATGGAACTTGATTTGCAATAATTAGTATATATAGTTTTGTAGTTGATGAATATAGCCAATTATAGTCGTAGAATCGTGTCCAGAGAGATATACTTCCATAATTAGAAATAGGTGTGGTCCACGAATGGTTATGAGTGACTGTACAGGGGGTAAAACAGAAGATAGTAGTAGTACAAAGGAAATCAAGCAACAAGAGGTCTAGTGACCCTTCTAGGCTGCTTGTCCTCCAAAACACTGAGGATCAAGTGTCCAAACAGTGGTTTAGAGTGGGTAAGGGAACATTGGAAAGGGAAATACTGCCCTGGAACTAATGTCCATGGCAGGATTAGGAAGTTAGTAGGGGACAGATGGGTTAGTAACTGAGGGGGAGATAACATAAAGTTATTCATTTACAACCGCAGTCAGTCGCGGGTTTGATGCAAGATATTTGCCTAGGCGAAGTTTAAATGAATCAACGGTGCTGCAGTCTATAACGTCTCGGGGAAGCCCATTCCACAAGTTGACAACTCGATTGCAGAAGAAATTCTTAGATTTGTGACATAGGCAACACCGTAGTATATTTGCCCGTGATATATTTGACCAGATGTGTGTGAATTGGTATTTTGTTTTTGTGTGTTTATTGTTCTCTGTTGTGGTGTCCCTATTCGGGCTCTGTCTTGAGTCGCCCCCTCCAAAAAAAATAAAATAAATAAATAAATAAATACAAATATATATATATATATATATATAAATATATATATATATATACTGTATATCTGTATAATAAATAATAAAAACAATAAAAACATAGGAATAGTGGGGATTGGGCCTGAGTATTATACATACATACATACATACATACATACATACATACATACATACATATTTGACCATAATATATTTCGCCCAACAACCACTATAACCATCGCCCAGAAAAGACGAATTTATAGCCCAGCACCCCAAGTAATTTGCCTGGCTAACGAATTTAGGCACCGAGATCCGACCCAATTATTTATTATTCTATGTAAACGCCCACACTGGACTGGACTTATTTGTGGGTCGTCTGGGATACTCGATTTTTTGTTTTTCACTCTGCTAAAATTAGACAAATGTATACAGTCTTGAAATAATTTATATAGAACCTTTCTTATCTGAATCGAGTCACCATAATTTACTCAATATCACACAAAGAAAGGCGATATTGTATACTACAAAAAGTTAATTAAGAACTGATATACAAATTAATATCTACCATAATTGTATTTCTGCTGCGGCTTTAATTGCCAATCCCCCCCCCCCCAAAAAAAAAAAAAAAAACACGCCCCCTCCTCCCCCACACACATACGTGCGCTCGGCCACATACTCACCCTTTGCATACATGCATATTTACATACATACATGCACACATACTACATATACATACATACATACAAGTTTAAAGATCGCTTCGTCCACAGAGAGTGTGGTTAATGTCTCACATCCTAAATGGCGGCATTCCAGGCGACCCTGTCGAGGACTACCTCTGCTGTCAAGTGCTATATTTTAAGATCGGACCGGAGTACCTGATCCCACGTCTTTCTATGTCAACCCATACGCGCAGCCCCCCCCCCCCCCCCCCCTCCTCTTAACAGTCCGGCATTGCTTCAACCAGTTCTGATCAGCCATTCTCTACATGTTCAAACCAACCAAGACAGCTCGTGCGCATCACTTCACTGACACTCCTAATGCCCAGACGTCTTCTTAGTTCCTCACACGATACCCCGTTCCTAAGGTTAACCCCACACATCCATCTCACCATTCTCTTCTCATTCCGTTTCATTCTATTGATATCCTCCGCTTTAACCGGCCACGTCTCCGAGGCATGCATACTGTAGGTCATCGCACTCCTAACACACGAGGTATATACCTTCCCTTTAAGGGGGGATGGGTCGCTTTTCTGTACCCCTTTCTCCCTCGTGTTTTGCCCCATTAGTTTTTGGAATTTGATGACGTTCGGACCATTAGTTTGGCGATTTTAACAACTTTAGCTCCATTTCGTTGTCAATTTTAAAACCTATAATTACTATACCATAATTAAGCATTCTAATACAGTACTTCAATCATAATAATGATTGTGAGAATCGTAATAGAATGAGTTAACAAGGCAGCCTTAATGTTCGGTCAAAATCAATAGTTCGCTGACAAGTTGCTCATAAACTCTAAGTTTAAGTTACTCTCATGTTTTTTTTTTATCTTTCTCTCCTTTTCCCTCTTTCTCTGGCTTGTATCCATTCGGCCCCATTCAGCCAACTGTCTCAAGACGTTTATCCCAATCCAGGTGTCGATTTCTTCCTGGCGAGCGATAGCGAGCCAGCACTGTATGGAGAAATCCGTCTTCGCCGGAGACATTTTTCTATCCAAAAAGTACAAATTTAGCTTGCTGTCAAAACAAAAATATATACATGCTGGCTCGCTAATATATACATGCTGGCTCGCTAATATATACATGCTGGCTCGCTAATATATACATGCTGGCTCGCTAATATATACATGCTGGCTCGCTAATATTAACACCTGGATGGGGATAAACATTTTAAAACAGTAGGCTGAATGGGACCGAATGGATACAAGCCAAGAGAGATGAAGAGAAAGAGAAAACAGCGAGGTGGGCCCCCCTTATAAGTTACTCTCAGTTTTCTTTGATATTCTTCTAATCGCTCGTGACTATTGTGTTCTCTTCTAATCGCTCGTGACTATTGTGTTCTGTTTCTAATCGCTCGTGACTATTGTGTTCTGTTTCTAATCGCTCGTGACTATTGTATTCTCTTCTAATCGCTCGTGACTATTGTGTTCTGTTTCTAATCGCTCGTGACTATTGTGTTCTCTTCTAATCGCTCGTGACTATTGTGTTCTGTTTCTAATCGCTCGTGACTATTGTGTTCTCTTCTAATCGCTCGTGACTATTGTGTTCTCTTCTAATCGCTCGTGACTATTGTGTTCTGTTTCTAATCGCTCGTGACTATTGTGTTCTGTTTCTAATCGCTCGTGACTATTGTATTCTCTTCTAATCGCTCGTGACTATTGTGTTCTGTTTCTAATCGCTCGTGACTATTGTGTTCTCTTCTAATCGCTCGTGACTATTGTGTTCTGTTTCTAATCGCTCGTGACTATTGTGTTCTCTTCTAATCGCTCGTGACTATTGTGTTCTCTTCTAATCGCTCGTGACTATTGTGTTCTGTTTCACGTTATATCCTATGCAGTACCGTCGTTTGTATTCAGCTTAGGAAGGATGTCTACCCGTTAAAAGCTTACAGACTATCTCACTTAAGGGGGGTGACCTGCTTTTTGTTATTTCTGTCCTTTTCTCTTTTTCTCTGGCTTGTATCCATTCGGCCCCATTCAGCCAACTATTTTAAGACGTTTATCCCCATCTAGGTGTCCATTTCTTCCTGGCGAACGATAGCGAGCCAGCATTATATGAAGAAATCCGGCTTCGCCGGAGAAATTTTTCTATCGAAAAATGTACAAATTTAGCCTGCTGTCAAACAAAAATAAAAAATATACTGGCTCGCTACCGCTCACCAATACAAAAATTGACACCTGGATGGGGATAAACGTCTTAAAACAGTAGGCTGAATGGGGCCAAATGGATACAAGCCAGAGAAAGATAGAAAAGGACAGAACAAAAACAGGTCACCCCCCTATATCCTTCCTAAGCTTCATGAAATCGTGTAAATGCAGCTGAATTAAAAACAAAATACATCGCCGGTACTGAAAGGGTTAAACACGTCGGGGTAATGTCCCTCTGGCTAATTTACATACAAATAATCATCATAAGTTTTCGACGAACTTTTGATTCTGACTTTACACGCTGCATATAAGCCTCCCCAGCTGACTTCCCAACCCCACCACCTCTCTACTTTGACTTCCCAACCCAACCCCACCCTCTACTTTGACTTCCCAACCCAACCCCACCCTCTGCTTTGTCTTCCCAACCCCACCCGCACTCTACTTTGACTTCCCAACCCCACCACCTCTCTACTTTGACTTCCCAACCCAACCCCACCCTCTACTTTGACTTCCCAACCCAACCCCACCCTCTACTTTGACTTCCCAACCCCACCCCCACTCTACTTTGACTTCCCAACCCCACCACCTCTCTACTTTGACTTCCCAACCCAACCCCACCCTCTACTTTGACTTCCCAACCCATCCACCTCTCTACTTTGACTTCCCAACCTAACCCCACCCTCTACTTTGACTTCCCAACCCCACCCCCACTCTACTTTGACTTCCCAACCCCACACCTCTCTACTTTGACTACCCAACTCCACCCCCACCCTCTACTTTGACTTCCCAACCCAACCCCACCCTCTACTTTGACTTCCCAACCCAACCACCTCTCTACTTTGACTTCCCAACCTAACCACACCCTCTACTTTGACTTCCCAACCCAACCACCTCTCTATTTTGACTTCCCAACCCAACCCCACCCTCTACTTTGATTTCCCAACCCAACCCCCACTCTCCACTTTGACTCCCAGATCACCCCTTCGGTATAGTTGTTGTTTACCTTTGTGCATATTCATCAGTCCCACACCAGCCAATACCCATCACGAGGCGGCCATTATGCATACTGTTTAACATGAATATTTACCTTATCCTATAGCTATCTGAAAGCCTTATACCTATCACGAGGCAGCCATTATGCATACTGTTGAACATGAATATTTACTTCATCCTATAGCTATCTCAAAGCCTTATACCTATCACGAGGCGGCCATTATGCATACTGTTGAACATGAATATTTACCTCATCCTATAGCTATCTCAAAGCCTTATACCTATCACGAGGCAGCCATTATGCATACTGTTGAACATGAATATTTACCATATCCTATAGCTATCTCAAAGCCTTATACCTATCACAAGGCAGCCATTATGCATACTGTTGAACATGAATATTTACCTTATCCTAATAGCTATCTCAAAGCCTTATACCTATAACAAGGCAGCCATTATGCATACTGTTGAACATGAATATTTACCTCATCCTATAGCTATCTCAATGCCTTATACCTATCACAAGGCAGCAATTATGCATACTGTTGAACATGAATATTTACCTCATCCTATAGCTATCTCAAAGCCTTATACCTATCACAAGGCAGCCATTATGCATACTGTTGAACATGAATATTTACCTTATCCTATAGCTATCTCAAAGCCTTATACCAATCACAAGGCGACCATTATGCATACTGTTGAACATGAATATTTACCTTATCCTATAGCTAGCCCAAAGCCTTAAGGGGGAATGGGCCGGTTTGCTGGACCACTTTCTCCCTCATGTTTAGACCCATTAGTTTTCAGATGTTAAGATGTTTGCCCCGTTAGTTAGTCGATTTTAAGATCTTTCGCCCCATTTCTTCGTCAATATTTAGACCTTTCGTGCTATTTAGGTGTCGATGTTTTCCCTGGCGAACGATAGTAAGCCTGTAATGTTGGAAGAACCGGCCTTCGGCCGGGACAGTTTTCTCCAGACAAATGTTCAAATTAATCTAGAAGGGGGATCTAATGGATGTTGTTTTTTTTTAAATTTGATGGGAGGTCTAGGGAGGAAACTAGAAAAAATAATGAATACACACAAAAATCGCCCAAAAAGTGAACTATCCCCCCATAACTATCACGAGCCACAGTCATTATGTACACTGTTGAACATGAATATTTACCTTATCCTACAGCTAGCCCAAAGCCTTATACCTATCTCGAGCCACAGTCATTATGCATTCTAGTATACGAGTGTTATGGGGAGTCTCCGGTTTTTTTGTTATCTTCCTCTCCTTTTCTCTCTTTCCCTGGCTGGTATCCATTCGGCCCCATTCAGCTAACTGTTTTAAGACGTTCTTCCCCATCCAGGTGTCGATTTATTCCTGGCGAGTGATAGCGAGCCAGCATTGTATGGAAAAATCCGGCTTCGCCGGAGAAATTTTTCTATCGAAAAACTTACAAATTTAGCTTGCTGTCAAAACAAACAAATATATATATGCTGGCTTGCTACCGCTCGCCAAGAGAATATTGACACCTGGATGGGGGTAAACGTCTTAAAACAGTAAGCTGAATGGGGCCGAATATATACAAGCCAAAGAGAGAGAGGGAGAGAAAGAGAAACAAAGCGAGGTGGAGAGCATGTATATTATCTCAAGACGCCCAATTATACCTTATCTGATCTTATGCATTACTCTAAACCCTAACTATCACACGTCAGATTTGATTTGACGGAATTAAGGGGAGGCAGACCGTTTGTTTGGTCTATGAATTCATTTATTCATATATATTTTTTTGTAGTTTCCTCCCTAGACCTCCATCAAGCTTAGAAAAACACCCCCTTCAAGATAAATTTGTAAATTTTTCGGGAGAAAAATTTCCCGGCCGAAGGCCGGTTCCTCTTAAAATTGCAGGCTCGCTATCGCTCGCCAGGAAGTAATCGACACCTAAATGGCACGAAAGGTCTTAAAATTGACAACAAAATGGGGCGAAAAGTGTTAAAATCGCCAAACTAATGGACCGAACGTCTTATAATCTCAAAACTAGTGGGGCTGAACATTGGGGAGAAGGGGGTCCAGAAAAACGGTTTGCCTCCCCTTAATATAAACACCATATGAGGAGGAGCACTTTATTGACAACAAAGTGGTGTTTATATTCAAGTCAGATCTATTGCACCTTAAGCCGGTATCACACGAGCGCATTTTCACTCAACACTGGTCTGGCAGCTTATGAGGTTAACATTTAATATTTTTTCTGTTACCTAAATTCATCTATCATCAGTCTAGTTTCCGATACCAGAGCAAAATATTCCAGAAATGTTGCCAGAAAATGTTGATCATTGGATGTTGACTATAAAATTACTCGTGTGATACCGGCTTTAGTTTACCTAATAGCTAACCCAGAACTCTAACCATCACGAATCGGACCTCATAAGCCCTATCTGACTTTATAATTAACCCTTTCACTGCCGTGGGATGTCTGTTGTTTGATTTCAGCTATATTTACGCGATTTTATGTAGCTTTGGAAGGATCTGTGGTAGTTAAAATGGTTAGTTGAGATAGTCTGTAACCTCTTAATTGCTATACGTCCGTCCTTAGCTGTTAAAATCATCTAATGATTGCCGGAATACAATGAAAAGGACGTCATCGGTACTGAAGAGGTTAACCTAGAACCCTACATAACCTATCACGAGTTAGACCTACTACACCTTATTTGACCTTATAGTAAACCTAGAACCCTAAGTATCACAAATCCGACCTATTAGCCCATACCCAATTACATAGCTAACTCATAACACTATTTATCACAAGTAACAGCTACTGTATTATAATTGGCCACTTGCGAGTTTTATGTTGTTTTTGTGTTTTCCCTGTTCTTGCTCTGTCTTGAGTCGGCTACCCCCAAAATGGGGATTGGGCCAGAGCATATAGATAGATAGATAGATAGACTTGCGAGTTTCGTTCTATAAGGAAGTTGGAGCTGTAGACAACGATATTTAACAGAATTTACAGGTAAAATACGGTCGTAGTACATTTATAAATACATAAAACCCAATTCAACATACCATTTATCCATCAGAAACGTACATTATTATTGCGTTTCTGTTTAATATCGATGTTCACGGCTCCATCTTACTTATAGCCTGAAACTCGCAAGTGGTCAATTTACATGATCCTACCCTTCACAGGTCAGATCTATTACACCAAACCTGACCTGATTGGTAACCTCGCGCTCTACCTATCATAACTCTGACTTATTATATCATATCTGACCTTTTAGCTAACCTATAGTCTATTCGCTGTAAGTAGGCAAAAAATCATGACCTCTATCCTTTGTAACTCAAAAATGACTAGAATAATCAAGCTAATATTTCTACCATTTGGGAAGAGTCAGTCAAGGAATAGATATGGAAATGTACAGCCAATTTGTTCTAGCCCTTTTTGAGTTACAGAGGATAGAGGTCATGATTTCTCGCCTACTTACAGCGAATAGACTATAGTACCCCTGTACAGTACAAATCAGACCTATTACATCATATCCGACCTTTTCAATCCCGTTCCCCCCTACCTATCACATTACCTTTACTATCACCAACTTAACCGACTGGGCAAATACGTCAAGGAGATACAATTAGTTAAAAGCCCCCCCCACCCCCACCCCGAGAACCGATATAAGACCATTAGCTTAAATCGAAGCGCCCGCCGTTGACAGGTTGAGAAATGTGTCCCCCTTCAAGTGTGTCGCATTGCTAGACGGATGGAGGAAGGTCGTTTGAGGTGTTGGAGGGTCGCTTGTGGTGTTGGAATGTCGTGTGTGGTGTTGGAGGGTCGTTTGTGGTGTTGGAGGGTCGTTTGTGGTGTTGGAATGTCGTGTGTGGTGTTGGAAGGTCGTTTGAGGTGTTAAGGGTCGTTTGTAGTAGTGACAGGTTATATTTTGATGTTTGATAGGTCGTTTGAGGTGTTGGAAGGTATAGGTTGTGGTCTTTGGTGGCGTTGTAAGATCGTGTGCGGTGCTGGGAGGTTGCTGTAGGTGTTGGAAGGTCGATTTAGGTTTTGGAAGGTCTCCTTAGGTTTTGGAAGGTCTCCTTAGGTGATGGAAGGTTGTTTTAACCCTCTCCGACATATGACGCGATTTTGACCCTATTGGGGATACTTTAAAGCCTTTGTTACCATCAGGGGTATTTAGAAACCTTTAGTTTAGTTGCTTCAATCTCTGCAGTTGTCTTTGAGTTAGCTGTGGGCAGAAAACTAATTTTGGAGAGGTAATTATAAGAGTGAGATAATTCTATTTCTTATTGCTAATCTGGCAACCTCTGCGTCATAAATACGTGAAAGGGTTAAGAGTTGGATGGTCGTTTCAGGTGTTTGAAGATGGTCATAGGTGTTGAAAGGTCGCTTTAGGTGTTGGAAGGTGTTTCTTGGTGTTGGGGGGGGGGGGGGGCTTTGTTTCAATATTCCGGATCACGACTGAACTGTACTTGAGTATTAAATTACTTAATCTATCTATCTATCTATTGCCTGACGCCGTGATCCCCGAAGGGGTGGCCACGAACGAACCGCCACCATGCACCTCTGTCCCCAGTCAGTCGACGCCCCTCCCCCCAACCAGCACCGCCCTCGTTCATGTACTTCCTCACTCCATCCTTCCACCTCATATTCGGTCTACCTCTCCCTCTCTGTCCCTCCACCTCGCTCTCGTACACCCTCTTAGTCATTCTCTCGCTTTCCATACGTTCCATATGGCCGAACCATCTCAAGTTGTTCCTTTTCACACTTTCCAGCACATCTATCTCCACACCACACCTCCTTCTTACTTCCTCATTAGTCTGTCTATCCCTCCATGTAACTCCGCACGCACTCCTTAAGTAATTCATTTCCACTGCTCTCACTCTTGGTCTGAGTCTCTCAACCAACGTCCATGCTTCGCTTCCGTAAGTCAGTGTCGGGATTACCACACTGTCATGCAAGGACTTCTTCACTTCCATACTGACCACCCTATTTCTTGGTACTGCTTTTAGCGTTCCTACAACCCTCTTCCCCTGTTGTACCCTCTCCCGCACTTCTTCATCCATAGTCCCATCTTTACTCAACACACTGCCCAGATACTTAAAAGAGTTGACGATCTCCATAGCCTGACCGTTCAGCTTCACCTCACACTCTGTGACTTCACCCCTTTCGAAGACCATAACCTTGCTCTTCCCCGTATTTACCTTCAAATTCCGTTTGTTTTTCGCACACTGTTCCAAACTCATTTACCAGACCCTGCAACTCCCATTCATTATCACTCATCAGAACTGTATCATCCGCAAACAGCAGTATAGGTAGCTTCCACTCAATTCCCTCCCTTTTCAGCGATACACCAACATCCACTGCTCTTGATAGTATTTCTTTCATGACTCCATCCATATATACAGTAAACAACCACGGGGACATCACACACCCCTGTTTCAAACCAACATTCAGGTCAAAGAACTCGCTCTGCTCACTCTCTACACGTATTGCCGCCTTTGCACCCTCATACATGCTCTTCACTGCTTTCAGCAACTTGCCCTCTACTCCGTATATTCTTAGTACTTTCCACAAACCTTCTCTATCCACTCTGTCATAGGCATTCTCCAAGCCCATAAAGGCAACATACACCTTTTGTTTCTTCTCCAGATACTTCTCCACAACACAATTCAGGGTAAAAATCTGATCTACACATCCTCTTCCCTTCCTAAAACCTCCCTGCTCGTCGCCTATCCATTTCTCCGTTCTCACTCTCACTCTCTCAATCACTACCCTACTGTATACCTTCCCTACTACGCTTAGAAGACATATTCCTCGGTGATTACCACACACTCCTCTTACTTAATACTTAATACAGGCAGGATATTACACATCCTGTAGTGCACGGGGGAAATAGACATGCAACAAGAGGATCAAGTTACAGTACAGTCATGTGCAAATTGTCACCTACCTCGAGAATGGACATTTTGGTTATTTACATTATTAACCCGTTCAGTACCGGTGCCGTCTTTTTAACTTTATTGTGGATACTATTAGACGATTTTATTCAGTTTAACAAACTCCAAACTATTTCAATGAACCCTTTTTTACTACCTCATATCCTTCTTAAACTGCACAAAATCGTCAACTTTCGATAGTCAAGTTGTTTCCAGCAAAAAATTCTGGGATCTTTTACACTGGTATGGGAAGCTGAACCGAAGAGAGATGACATTATAATATTATGTCATTGTAATTGTTATGGTTTACCTCACAAGTTGCCACACCAGCTTTGAGAGAGAGAGAGAGAGAGAGAGAAAGATAGATATATATATATATATATATATATATATATATATATATATATA
Source organism: Paralithodes platypus (assembly GCA_032716605.1). Taxonomy (NCBI): domain Eukaryota; kingdom Metazoa; phylum Arthropoda; class Malacostraca; order Decapoda; family Lithodidae; genus Paralithodes; species Paralithodes platypus. Next base: position 63,176,436 of record CM064483.1, on the reverse strand, counting down.
TATATATAGAGAGAGAGAGATAGATAATATATATATATATATATATATACCGGTATAATATATATATATATATATATATATATATATATAGAGAGAGAGAGAGAGAGATAGATAGAGAGAGAGAAAGAGATAGATAGATATATATATATATATATATAGAGAGAGAGAGTGAGACAGAGTGAGAGTGAGAGAGAGAGAGAGATATATATATATATATATATATATATACATATATATATAGATAGAGAGAGAGAGAGAGAGAGAGAGAGAGAGAGAGAGAGAGAGAGAGTGTGAGAGTGAGTGAGTACAAAGTACAAAGGAGTACAAAGGAAATCAAGCAACAACAGTACCAAGTGACCCTTCTAGGTTGCTTGTCCTCCAAAACACTGAGGATCAAGTGTCCAAACAGGAAGAGAGAGAGAGAGAGAGAGAGAGAGAGAGAGAGAGAGAGAGAGAAAGAGAGAAAACCGCTCGTGTGATAGCGAACGTTAGCACCCTTGAACCACGCACAGTATAACCCGGTGTAGCGGGGAAACCTGCACTGTACTTACATCTCAATAATTTGGTAATGTTACAATATATTTGTCCATTTTACATTCATAAATAGTCCACTAACATACAAGAATAGGCTAGGTTAAGTTTGGGTTAGGTTAAAGATATTGTCCAATGGTTCTTGGTAAATGTGCATAAAAAAAAAAAAAAAAAAAAAAAAAAAAAAAAAAAAAAAAAAACAATCTCCCTGCTACACAGGATCTTCCCCCCACCCACATTTATCAAAGGACACACTGCCAATATTATATGTATTATCCCTTTCAGTATATACGGGCACGCGAATCATATAGTTTCAATCAGGCTACCAGACAGATTTTATTCAGTTTAAGGGGGGTCACCTCGCTTTTTTTTCTCTTTCTCTCCTTCCCTGGTTTGTATCCATTCGGCCCCATTCAACCAACTGTTTTAAGACTTTTATCCCCATCCAGGTGTCGATTTCTTCCTGGCGAGCGATAGCGAGCTAACATTGTATGGAGAAATCCGGCTTCGCCGGAGACAGTTTTCTATCGAAAAATTTACAAATTTAGCTTGCTGCCAAAACAAAAATATATATATGCTGGCTTGCTATCACTCGCCAGGAAGATATTGACACCTGGATGGGGGGTAAACGTCTTAAAACAGTTCGCTGAATGGGGCCGAATGGATACAAGCCAAAGAGAGAGAGAGAGAAGGAGAAAACACTTAACCCTCTAACTTCCCTATAAAACACCTTCCCAGACTTCTTGCAAACTACAAAAATGCCCATCTTTAGTTAGTTAAAATAGGACTTCAGAGGATATCAACCCTATTGGATTATTAAGCCAGCACTCTGTAAGCCAAGAATAACGTCAGGACTGGAGCCTCTCTGCGAAAACTCCAGTCCCTTCTGCCCACCCACACTCTCTTAACCCCTTCTGTACCGGCGACATCTTTTTAATTATATTCTAGCTATATTTAGACGATTAAATTCAATTTACGAAGGGCACCAAGCAAGTAACAGGCTTCGAACTATCACACTTAACCCTTTTTACTACAAAATATTCTTCGTAAACTGCACAAAATTGACTAAATATAGTTAGAATATAACTCAAAAGATGTCACCGGTACTGAAGGGGTTAAAGCTAAATTTGTAAATTTCTCTATATAAAAATGTCATGATTCTATATATTTCATCAGTGCCAGAAATGAAAATTAAATTCGTACCCACCTTTCATTGCAGGTGAATGCACACTCGTGGTCAAGAACATTCATGCAACATATTGAGGAAAACCTATGATACACCGATGAAGTATATTGCAAATTTGATTGAAGCCGGTATCACACGAGAGCTTTTATAGTCAACATTCGATAATCGAAATTTTTCTGGCAACCTTTCTGGAATACTTTTCACTGGTATCGGAAACTAGACTAATGATAGACGAATTTAGGTAACCGAAAACATATAAATGTTGACTTTCTAAGCCGCCACACCATCGTTGAGGATAAATGTTGAGGGAAAAAACACTCGTGTGATACCGGCTTAAGCAACATCACATGGAGGAATGGGGCTCACTATTTGATGCTCGCGGTCTCAGATTTATCATAAGGAGGTGTCTTGTATTGCTGTTCATGACCGTACTATTTATCATAAGGAGGTGTCTTGTATTGCTGTGCATGACCGTACTATATCATTGACAAGTATCTGGCACACAAATCTATGACCATTTTGAAACAATATATAATTTAAAATGTAAAACTTGCAAACCAAACAAACGAAAACTGGGACAAAGACAATATAAAGGCAAAATAACTAATCAAAATCACTATGTGGAAACAACGCTTACTAAAATAACATTTATGAAATAAAAGAACACAATCCACCACATAGGGTGTACAGTTCATTACTACATGAGCAAGTTAATTTGTTTCCCAAGCAAACTAATCGCACACATAACAACGCACACATAACAACGCACACATAACAACACACACATAACAACGCACACATAACAACGCACACAAAACAACGCACACATAACAACGCACACAAAACAACACACACATAACAACGCACACATAACAACGCACACATAACAACACACACATAACAAAACAACGCACACATAACAACGCACACATAACAACGCACACAAAACAACGCACTATCGTCACGTAAATGAAGACGAACACTGACACGCGCATTTATCCGAGTGAATGTTTAAATATATTTCGTCAGTGTTTCAAAATTATTCTATACAATTTGAATCACCATTAATTGTAGGCGTGACCATTAAGGGAGCCCACCTCACTTTTTGTCTCTTTCTCTCCCTCTCTCTTTGGCTTTTATCCATTCGGCCCCATTCAGCCTACTGTTTTAAGACGTTTACCCCCCTCCAGGTGTCAATATTTTCCTGTTGAGCGGTAGCGAGCCAGCATAATTATATACCTGTATATATATTTTTTTTTGAGAGCAATCTAAATTTGTACATTTTTCGATAGAAAAATGTCTCCGGTGAAGCCGGATTTCTCCATACAATACTGGCTCGCTATCGCTCGCCAGGAAGATAACGACAACTGGATGGGGATAAACGTCTTAAAACAGTTGGCTGAATGGGGTAGAATGTATACAAGCCAGAGAAAGAGAGAAAAGGAGAGAAAGAGAAAAAAAAAAACGGTGACCGCCCCTAATAACCAAGCAGTATCGAACACAATCGAGACATTACTATATAAACTTGATTTTAAAGGTTCGAACATTTTAAAGGTTCGAACATTCCAAAGGACGTATCTCTATTAATGTTCACGAATACGTAATGTAGGTACAGTCACTTATATACACATTCGTTGACCCCCTTATGCCTTCTTTTATGCAATTATAAATATCTGGATTGATTTTTGGATGGAATTTGATTTTCAATAGATAGTATGTATTATAGTTTTGTAGTTAATGTATAGAAAACGATATTCATAAATTCTTTTCCAGGGACATACTTCCATAATTAGAAATAGGTGAAGTCCACGAATTCTTATGAGTGACTGTACTTGCTTGCGGTAAAAGGTGTACGCATTTTATCGAGCGATAATCGGAAACAAAACTTTCACTTCCACGAAGTAAAACATTTCTTGTTCAATAGAATGTTTAAGGGGAGACAGACCGTTGTTTTGGTCTATCAATTAATTTATTCATAATTTATATACTGTATATCTTTTGTTTTTCTCCCTAGACCTCCATCAAGCTTAGAAAAACACCCCCTAGACCTCCCTTCAAGATAAATTTGTACATTTTTCGGTAGAAAAATTTCCCGGCCGAAGGCCGGTTCCTCTTAAAATTGCCGGCTCGCTATCGCTCGCCAGGAAATAATCGACACTTAAATGGCACGAAAGGTCTTAAAATTGACAACGAAATGTGGCGAAAGGTGTTAACATCGCCAAACTAATGGGCCAAACGTCTTATAATCTCAAAACTAGTGGGACTAAACATTAGGGAGAAGGGGGTCCAGACAAACGGTCTGCCTCCCCTTAACTTGTGGAGCAATCAGGCAAACAATGTTGTACAGTGTCACACGGGGTCCAAACTTTCAAAGGTCACTTGGACAAATATCTCGCATATATTCCCCGGCTGACTGCCTTTGTTCTCGGGAAAAATACTTCATATGTATTATTCCAGAAGTACAGTCGCGCTAATAAGTGATGTCTCGGCACCAATTATTTTTTGATCAGCCATATTTACATGTGATTTCTTCTTTTTGAGTGAGATATACACACACATGTTCCTACACTTACCCACCCTATTCAACATCTGGCAGACATTAATACAACACAGAGCGAGCCAAACGTAATGACAGCTGAGACATGACTTATTAGCGCCACCGTACCCATTTCTCACCCTTCACCAAGTGGATTAGTGAGGCTCAGAGTTTATTTAGTTAAAATACGACATCAGAGGCTATCAACCCTTCTAGATTATTAAGCCAGCACACTCTTAAGTCAAGAATAGTGTCAGGACTGGAGACACTTTTTCGAGAACTCCAGTCCTTTGCTCAGCAGATCTGTTGCTGCTTGTTTTCTATGGAATGGTCTGTTGAAACAATAGGTTCTGACACGCTAATAATGTTGTTTTAAAATATTCCAAATTCGATGTACAAATCTATCAAGAAGGAGGAGATTGGGGGATGTTGATGTTAAGCTTGATAAAGGTCTATGGAAGAAACTATAAAATTATGAATAAATATATATATATACCGACCAATAAATCCCCCCTCCCCCCTACCCCCCTTAGACGATCCAGCTCATCACATTCCCCAGAACAAGTATTTTTCGGCGAGGCAAGTTTTACGAAGGGTGGATATATATATAGAGGAAAGATGATAATTGTGAACAAACATCAGTGGCTCCCTCTGCACACACACACACACACGGAGGGAGGGATGAAATACAAACAGCGAGCATAGGCCTATACACTCTCGAGACTCTTAAGGGGATATGGGCCGGTTTTCTGGACCACTTTCTTCCTTCATGTTTAGCCCCAATAGTTTTCAGATTTTATGACGTTCGGGCCATTAGTTTGGCGATTTTAATACCTTTTGCCCCCATTTCGTTGTCAATTTTAAGACCTTTCGTGCCATTTAGGTGTCGATTTTTTCCTGGCGAGCGATAGCGAGCCTGTAATCTTAAGAGCAACCGGCATTCGGCCGGGACATTTTTCTACCGAAAAAATGTACAAATTAATCTAGAAGGTGGATCTGATGGATGTTTTTTTAAGTTTGATGGAGGTCTAGGGAGGAAATTAAAAAATAATAATAAATAAATGAAAAAATCTACCAAAAAATGAACCATCCTCCCTTAAGCCGCTGTCACACGAGCCCTTTTTCCGTCAATTTTCCATGAGCAAGTGTATTCTCGTATTATTTCGGGACATTTTCGCACTGGTATCGGTAACTAGACTGAAGGTAGATTATGCTAGGAGGATGAATTCTGATAAAGTGTCATTTGTTATGCTTTCAGACCATAATTGCCCGTAAAAATTGCTCGAAAAAGGGCTCGTGTGACTCCGGCTTTAATTTAACGGAGATCGGCCACCGTCAGCCATTTTGGAGCCACGGGGGATCCTTCCTTCTCTTGACTTTAACCCCTTCTGTACCGGCGACGTCGTTTTTATTTCGTTCTGGCCACAATGTATCGATTTTATTCAATTTTTGAAGGATCTCTAGCAATTATAAGGCTAAGAATGATCTCAATAAACCCTTTTAAAAACCATATATTGTTCCTAAGCTGCGTTAAGGGGACATGGGCCGGTTTTCTGTACCACTTTCTCCCTTATGTTTAGCCCCATTAGTTTTCAGATGTTAAGATGTTTGCCCCATTAGTTAGTCGATTTTAAGACCCTTCGCCCCATTTCTTCGTCAATATTTAGACCTTTCGTGCTATTTACTGTAGGTGCCTGTAATGTTGGAAGAACCGGCCTTCGGCCGGGAAATTTTTCTACCGAAAAATTTACAAATTAATCTAGAAGGGGGATCTAATGGATGTTTGTTTAAATTTTATGGAGGTCTAGGGAGGAAACTAGAAAAATAATGAATACATGCAAAAATCGGCCAAAAAGTGAACCATCGGGGTTAAATCGTTGAAATATAGCTAGAATAAAATGCAACAGACGTCACCGGTACAGAAAGGGTTAAAAAAAATCCATTTACTGGTGATTTTATTAGACGATTTTATTCGGATTAGCAAGAGTATATAATATGTTATGCAGTTTAAAAGAGGGAAAAAGAAAAGAAACAAAATGGGAAAAGTGGGGATTGGGCCTGACTAGATAGATAGATAGATAGATAGATAGATAGATAGATAGATAGATAGATAGATAGATAGATAGTTAGTTAGTTAGTTAATTCTTTATTTCATAAAAGGTTACATGGTAACATTTTACATATATACAGATACTCAGACTCAAATCTTTATTTCATAAAAGGCAACACAATTAACTTTTTACATATATACAATAGAGATAACAGTAACCTCATACATTACCGCATTCTAGGTTCATGGTTTTGTACAAACATAATTCTTGACTTGATAGCATTTATATCATTAGTTTTCAAATCTGATACGTCATATTCATGTAATAGGATATGGTTAACTTCCTTTCCTAACGATAGGTATTCATCAAGGTTTAATAAACATTTCTGTAAAAACTTGCAAGGTTTTAGGAGACATTTGTGAGCAAATCTAATTTTTAACCAATTTAGATAGATAGAAATGTCATTAGTCCAGCCAATTCACATGCATGATGATTACTTTCCCAATATTTTAATTTCAGCATTTTCTTTATTGCTTTGTGGTAACCAATTGCAAATTGCTTAAGAGGAAGTTTGCACTTTTTGTTATAAAACCAAAATTCAGAACCATAAAAACTTGAGCAGTAACTTTGGAACAACTGAGTAAAAACCCTAACATTAACATTAGAAAATGTACGTAAAATACAATTAAATTCATTATAAAACTTGTTACGACACCTAATTACATCATTGTCATTATTTAAATTATCATCTATTATAAACCCTAGATACTTTTGTTCATTAACAACATTCAATATCTCTCCACATAGCATCAACTTTGGTTTTAAGTTTTTATCTTTATTGCCTTTGAAATACATGCATGATGATTTATTAATATTAATGTCAATATCAATTTCTTTTGCTTCATTTCCAAGCATATTTAGTAAAAACTGTAATCCCGATGACGATGGTGCTAATACAACAATATCGTCAGCGTAAGCACTAATATTACTTGATATATTTCCTAGTGTGCACCCCTTTTTACATTTAGACACTTTTTCAATCAGCTTATCTATATAAAGATTAAATAATATCGGAGACAAGACTCCTCCCTGTCTTACTCCATTCATTATTTTCCAGGGTTTTGATATTGAGTCTTTATGCTTAGTAGCAACCAGTTGATTTCTATAAAGATATAATATTATGTTCGCATAAAAGTGTGGAATACCTGCTTCAATAAGTTTACTTATTAATGTGAAATGATTAACTTTATCAAAAGCTTTTTTAAAATCAATGAAAGCTGTATAACATTTGAGTCTTCTAATCTGTATCTTAAAATTGTTTCTTTAAAAATCAAGCACGCTGAGGATGTAGAGTGATTAGCCCTAAACCCATGCTGCCTCTCATTAAAGTTCACATAATGCAACATTTTATATTTTAAGCAATATTCAAATAATTTAAGAAAACTGGCGATGATATAATAGGTCTATAATTATCCAAGGAGCTTTGATCTTTATATTTATCTTTAATAAGGGGCAAAATAAGTCCGGACGTCATCTCATCAGGCAAATGTCCATGTGCAATAAATGATGAAAACATTTTAGCAATTAGTCTTACCGCGCTTTCAGAACAAAACTTCACATGATTAGAATGAATGTTATCATGGCCAATGACCCAATTTAGCTCAGATAATGCCAAACAAACATCTTTGGTGTTGATAACTCCCAATAATTTGCCTCTTTGCACATGCACATTTAACTTGTCTCTTATAAGTTCATATTTATCTCTTTTCTGGCATTTGCTGTCATCAAAAACGTTTTTAAAATTCTGAGAAAATTTCTCAGCAATTTTACTGGAGTCACATTCACCTTCAATTTTAACATTTAAATAACACTTAATATTTTTAGTTTTCCTGACTTCTTTCCAGAATGCATTATATCTTTTATTGCTTAAAGACTCAGCTAATTTATCATTTCTAATATTGATTTTATTATTTTTAATATATTTGAATGCGTTCTTAAACAGTTTCCTGGAAGATGTCATATTGTCAAGTAAATCACCATATACAGGACAGCCATTTTCTTTCCATTTTAAGAAATGTTCTCTAGCATTTTTATACAACCCACTAACATGGTCATTCCATCCTGGTTTTATCTGATAATTTTTTGTACTTTCAATTGCATATTCCTCAGACGACTCTTTCAGTATACTTACAAGTGAGTTATAAATGTAATTCAATTCTGCAATATGACTATTGTTTTCACATTTGTATGTACAACAATCTAAACAACTAAAGTTCATTAAATCAGACTGTACAATAGTCTCACTCATTTTGTCTTTATAGTTTGTAACAACATCATTTGATGTAAATAACTTCCAGTTTATGAAGCTAGAAAACTTAGATTCAGGAATAATTTTTATATTGTCTAAATTAATATTAATTTTAAAAACTAATGGAAAATGATCAAATAATGCCAGGTCATATCGTACATTAATGTCAGTAATATAAGTGTTCATATTATCCGAAGCTATCACATGATCTAACCAACTAGTAGAGTTATTACCAGGAGACAAATAAGTAAAAGTTTCGTCCGGTAACACTTCATCAATAACACATAGGCTTTTATTATCAATTAGGTTCAATATCTCCTCCCAGAATCTGCCTTTACAGTAATTTGCATTAAAATCACCACTAATAATATTGTTAATATTTTGGTCATCAATGAAATTTTCTAAAACAGCAAGTGACTGTCTATATTCATCTATGCTATCATCATTCTGTTTATCGCAAGGCAGATACACATTAATAATTAAATATGTTCGTATTTTTGTCTTCAATGTTACACCTACAATTCTGTCATCACAAAACACTGACTCAATCTTATTACTTAATTTTTTGTTCCACATTATCGCCACCCCTTTCGACGGCCTACCCTCTATTATTCCCTCATTAGTTCGGTCTTCAACGCTGGCTATGCAGTCAAAAGATTCGTTAATAGTGTTCATAAAGGGAATATCATCCTTGAGCAACATTAATTCTTGTAATAAAATCATATCATATTCTAAGGTTAACTTGCGTACTGTGTCTATATTATTTCTTACAGAGTTACAATTATAAGAAGCAATACTAACCATATTTTGAAATTAACTACAATTTATACAGAAGTCTTTGATTTAGCCATATAAAACTTTCTCACATTAACATGTTTTGGCCAGCATTCCGGTTGAAGTAATTGTTCCCTATCTTCTAGTGTGACTGTCAGTTTGAAAGACTTCCAATCTTTTTTAGCTTGTAAAGATTCTAACTCAATGCATTTAATGGCCTCAACTTTTAGTTCATTTTTTGTGAAGTCGAGAATGTCATCACTATCAGATTCTAGATCGACATTTCCTATGCATATATCTACAGTTCCACGCTTGCCTTTAAACTTTGTCTTGCTGAATGTCTTTGTACCTCTTACACCAATAGGTTTACGTTGTTTTGGTTCCGAAGCGGCCTTTATTCCCTGATAATGTCGTGTTCTTCCTACCAAGGTGTATCCTTCTGTATCCACAATGGTGGTGTGATGTTCCGATCTTCCATCCCCCATGACAGTGGTGCCAAACCCTGTCACGCCACTGCCGGTAGCACTGGTGCCAGCTCTTGAAACTTTATCATCTCCATCAGTGATGCCAATTCTTGATCCTCCTTCCTCAGTATTGGTGGTGCCAGCTTCCTTAACCATCTCCTCCGAAAGAATATATCCAGGTCTTGATATTTTCTTGTTTGGGGTATCTCGATTTTGTTTATTCATTGCTCCATGTTTTGGCTTGGTTACTCTCGTCTCTAATATTGGTTCAGCAGATAATTGTGTCAGGGCTCTGGGTCTTGCAGTGAAGCCGGTAAATGAGACTGCATCACTTGTTTCACTCTCCTTACACAAAATGTCACTGTAGCTCGGTAATACAAGAGGAGAAACACTATTGTCTTGTTCATAATCATCGCTCTTTTCAAAATTCACATCGTCATTATTCGATAATTGTGACAAGGTAGGCGCAGATGGATTTCCTACAGTAGATAAAAGTTCATGTATCTCATCACTAAGGGTACAATTATTCACAGATTTCTTGTGTGCATCCTTAAAAAGTTTGTCAACATTTTCAACTATGATACTGTCTCGCTTCACTGATTCCCACATGTCTTTTTGCTTCATTTGCTTCAGCATACCTTTAATTTCTAATAATTCCTCCTTAATAACGAACTGATCATCCAACATGCTAACACTGTTCAGTCTTGTATCCTTTATTCCCTGTACTTCACTTTTCAGTTCATCAATTTGATCAGTTAGCTTCGCAATATATCCACCAATTATTTCATAACCATATGACGGAGGAAATGCTTCATGGTTAGCTGTCACAAACCTTGGTAGTTCAATTGATTCGTCATCACATTTCTGAAACATATCTACAATATCTGCAAAGTTCTCTTTTAATTTATTTTCAGATCTTCTCCATATAATTTTCATTTTGGCAGCTTCAAACAAAATTTCTTTTGCACTTTTAATCAATGACTCATCATAGAACATGGTACATGTACTTATTATGTCTTGTTTCGTCTTGGAATGTCTCACTGAAGCCACATAAGCCAACACAGAATTCTCAATGTACACAACGTCGCTCGCCATTTTGGATAGATAGATAGATAGATAGATAGATAGATAGATAGATAGATAGATAGATAGATAGATAGATAGATAGATAGATAGATAGATAGATAGATAGATAGATAGATATATGGAAGCCAGTGGGGTTTATTGAGATAGTATAGGCCCTCTTAACTCCCTCAGATCCTTCCTAAGCTAAAACTGAGCCAACATTAACCCCTTGAGGATCTAAGACGTCATTTTTGGTTTAATATTGTCTGGCTATTTTATTAGACGATTTTATTCGGATTAGCAAGGGTGTATATGGAAGTCAGGGGGGTTTATTGAGATAGTATATGCCATCTTAGCTCCCACAGATCCTTCCTAAGCTGTATTAAATCGTCTAGTGATAGCCATAATAACCTCTGTCACAACGCGTCATGATCCTCAAGGGGTTAACTATTATCTCCACACCCACCATAAACATAACTATAGGATACTATAGGATATTTTTACCATATCACAGAAAATAACAAAACATTTTAGTAAACTAAAAAAGTAAAGAATATATATATATATATACTGTACACACACATATATATATATATATATATATATATATATATATATATATATATACAAACGATACCCAATGAGGCTCAATGGTAAACTTTGCAATTGTATTGTGAAACAAAGCGGACAAAACTCAATAACAGTAATTGTTTCCCGATAGCTGGTTAAGCTGAAGTGAACTAATGGGGTTAATAACTGGATTATCCTGGGGTGTAATCCCTGGCTGACCTTCATTACCGAGGGAGAAGGGGGGAGAGGGGAGGGGTGGTATGATGGAGGCAGGGATGGGGAGGTGGTATGAGGGAGGGGGAAAGGGGAGGGGTGGTATGAGGGAGGGAGGGATGGGTGGTATGAGGGAGGGAGGGAGGGGAGAGGTGGTATGAGGGAGGGGGGGGAGGGGTGGGATGGAGGGGAGGGGAGGGGTGATGGGGGAGGGGGAGAGGTGGTAGGAGGGATGGAGGGGGAGAGGGGAGAGGTGGTATGAGGGAGGGGGAGAGGGGAGAGATGACATGAGGGAGGGAGGGGGAAGGGGGGTAGAGTGAAGGGTGGTATGAGGGAGGGAGGGGAGAAGGGGGGATAGGGGAGGGGTGGTATGAGGGAGGGGGAAAGGGGAGAGGGAAGGGGTGGTATGAGGTAGGGAGGGAGGGAGGGGAGAGGGGAGGGGTTGTATGAGGGAGGGAGGGTGAGTTGATAAAGTGGTGAATAGTGGGGGAGGCTGGAGGAATGAGGGAAGGGGATTTGAGGTAGCTGGGGGAGTGGCTGATGATGGTGGAAATAAAGGATTGAAGATAGAGCAGGGGGAAGTAGGGAAGGCAACGGATATCGGCCAAAAATGAATTGTCTATATTTCTAAAAAACTATATTGTAATTTATTGTGTACTGTAAATCCATCCAATTTGGTTTTAACTAAACTGTAGCATCCTACATTACAGACGAACAGACACACAAATACCCTATTGGACTGATTATAAATAGACATCAAGTATGGTGTTTGGTGGAGAGAACATAACATCTCATATAGCAACATTTAATAGACAACATTTAATACCTAATAAACCATTCCCGTCCATTCCGGCATAAACCTTACATTAAACAACATACCACGCACTATGGGCAGCTGCAGCTGCAAACACCTCTAATCGCTCTCCTTCAGAACTAAGCCAAAACAAAAACCCTGCCCCAAATACTGGAAAAATGAAACACCACCAAAAACTCCTCCATGTTGTTTCGGAAAGAAGTGCTGCGGTTCGAGAAAGTTGCGGTGGGGCTTGTGTATTCCAGGCAAGGAAAGCGAAGGGAAATATGTGGCAAAGAGAATTTTAATGCTTGAATTAAACTGGCCAAGCTGCTGGGAAGTTACTTTTATGTTGAGTTGAGAAAAATTATATTGTGTTGTGTATGTAAGTGTTAGGTTGTGTGT
>CM064483.1:63087680-63163440 GCA_032716605.1 Paralithodes platypus | reverse complement strand
TTTTTAGGTTGATGTGATACCAACCTGAAAGCTACAAAAATATAGAATATTAGGGTTTTAGGGTTCTGTACCAAAAACTGTTAAGCCCTACAAACTATATAATTATTATGGTTTTTAGGTTTCTGTACCAAAAACTGTAATGCTACAAACTATATAATTATTATTGTTTTTAGGGTTTTCTGTTTTTTACCAAACTGGTAAGCTACCAAAACTATATAATTATTTTGTTTTTAGGGTTTTCTGTACCAAACTGTAAGCTTACCAAAATATATAATAATATTATGATTTTTAGGGTTTTCTGCTACCAAAACTGTAAGCTTACAAAACTATGTATAAATTATTATGTTTTTAGGTTTTTCTCGTTACCAAACTGTTAAGCTACAAAAAAACTATATAATTATTATGTTTTTAGGTTTGGCTGTACCAAAACTGTAAGACCTACAAAAACTATTATAATTATTATGTTTTTAGCGTTTCTGTACCAAAACACTGTAAGCTACAAACTAATATAATTATTATGTTTTTTTAGGTTTTCTGTACCAAACTGTATAAGCCCTACAAACTATATAATTATTATGTTTTTTTAGGTTTCTTTTACCAAAAACTGTAAAGCCTACAAAACTATATAATTATTATTGTTTTTAGGTTTCTGTACCAAACGGTAAGACTACAAAACTATATAATTATTATGTTGTTTAGGTTTCTGTACCAAAACTGTGTAAGCTACCAAACTATATAATTATTATGTTTTTAGGTTTATTGCTACCAACATGTAAGCTAACCAAAAATATATACGTGTTATGTCTTTTTAGGTTTCTGTTACCAAACCTGTAAGCTACAAACTAAGGATATAATTATTATGTTTTTTAGGTTTCTGACTACCAAAAACTGTAAGCCTACAAACTATTATAATTATTATAGTTTTTAGGTTTCTGCTACCAAACTGTAAGCTACAAAACTATATAATTATTATGTTTTTAGGTTGCTGCTTACCAAACTGTAAGCTACAAAAAACTATAGAGATGATTATGTTTTTAGGGTTTCTCCGTGTCTGTACCAAAAACCTGATAAGCTACAAACCTATATAATATTACGGATTTTTAGGTTTCTGTTACCAAAATAAAACTGCTAAGCTACCAAACTATATAATTATTATGTTTTTTAGCGTTTCTGTTACCAAACATGATAAGCCTACAAACCTATATAATTATTATGTTTTTTAGGTTTCTGTACCAAACTGTCAAGCTAAAACTATGATAATTATTATGTTTTTTACGGTTTCTGTGACCAAACTGTAAGATACAAACTATATAAGTATTATGTTTTGTAAGGTTTCTGTTTCTTCCTTTTTTTCACCAAACTGTAAGCTACAAAACTATATAATTATTATGTTTTTAGGTTTCTGTACCAAAAACTGTAAGAGCTTACAAAAACTATATAATTATTATGTTTTAGAGTTTCTGTACCAAAAACTGTAAGCTACAAAACTATATAAATATTAGGTTTTTTAGGTTTCCTGCTACCAAACATGTAAAGACTACAAAAAAAACTATAATAATTATTATGTTTTTTTAGGTTTCTGATTTTTTTTTTTTTTTCCCAAACTTGTAAGGCTACACAAAAACTAGATAATTATTTATGTTTTTTAGGTTTCTGTACCAAACTGTAAGCTACAAAAAACTATATAAATTAGTTATGTTTTTCGGTGTTCTGTTTACCAAACACTGTAAGCTACAAACTATATACATTATTATGTTTTTAGGTTTCTGTACGCAAACTGTAAGCTACAAACTATATAATTATTATGTTTTTTTAGGTTGTCTTGGCCTACCAAAACTGTAAGTCTACAAACTATCATAATTATTAGGTTTTTAGGTTTCTGTAACCAAAACTGTAAGCTACAAAAACTATATAATTATTATGTTTTTATGGTTTCTGTACCAACACTGTAACGCTACCAAACTATATAATTATTATGGTTTTTAGGTTTCTGCTTTTTTTTACCCAAAACTTCGTAAAGATACTACAAACTATATAATTATTATGTTTTTAGGGTTTCTTGTCTCTCTTTTTTTACCAAACTGTAAGTCTACAAACTATATAATTATTATGCTTTTTTAGGTTTCTCGTTACCAAACTGTAAGCTACAAACAACTATATCAATTATTATGTTTTTAGGTGTCTGTACCAAACTGTACAAGCTCACAAACATATATAATTATTATGTTTTTTTTCACAACAACACACCAAAACTTCACATCCTAAAAAAAACTCAATTATGGAAAATCAACAAATACATGTGGCACTCCGAGGATTCGAACCCAGGATGACTCAAATGGAACAATTCCGTGGCCACTATGCATTACGCTATCCAAACTAACACCAAATAGAAGTCGTGTCAACCGAGTAGAAACCACCCACAGCCTTTCCTGGTAGTATAATTATATTTATTGAATTCTGGATAGGAGGACTCCGAGCCCAGTATCGGGATACATGGCCTCGTGTGTGACACCACCTCTTGTTTTAGAGGGGGGATGAGCATAATTGTTAGGTTATTTTTATTTATGTATCTTTTCATTGTGTTTAAGTTTCCTCGTTAGACCTCATCAAGCTTAACAAAAAAAACCCGCCCAAAAAACCCTCCTGCGAGAGATGAAATGAGTACATTTTTCGCGATGGCTGATTCCTTTTAAAGACTACAGGGCTCCGCTACTCGCTCGCCAGGAAAAAATCGACATAACTCAATTTGACCACCCCCGGAAAAAGTTTTAATAGTTGTACGAGAGAAAGGAAATGGGGCGCTTAAAGGTCTTCAACAATTGCACAAAAACTAATGAACCGAACGTCTTTGATCTGGGAAAAAACTACATGGGGGTCTAAAACATGAGGGGGAAGAAGGGGGGGGACCATATGACACCCCGGCTGCGTTCATGTAGATTAAAACAACCCGTATACGGTTGAGTCAGTATATTATTCTGGATGGTGTAGGCTACCCCATTAAAATGAATAAAATGGAAACACGTTGGTGGGCTTGTTTCTTAATGTTTATAAGGCGTTTTATTGTGCCACGTGGACGTACGAGGGTACCCAGTTCTCAACCTTGTATGAGAGAGAACGAGGAAGAGAGGACGAGGAAGAGAGAGGAGAGGATGAGAGAGAGATTGAGAAGAGGAGAAGGAAGACGATGAGAGAGATGAGAGAGGGAGAGCCCGAGATGGGGAAAGCGAGAGGGGAGGAGGAGAGAAGGAGAGAGAGATCTTAGGTATGCGTGAGCGTATGTATTGGTTAAACATGGTATGGTCTTTGGTATGGTATATGGTATGGGTTATGGTATGGTAGGTTCTATGGTATGGTTATGGGTATGGTACTGGTTATGGTTGGATTGCTATGGTAGCGTATGGTATGGCTGATGGTTGAGGTGAGGTGAGCGTGAGGTGATGGGATAGTATGGATATGGTTATTGGTATGGTGGGGATGGGAGGGTATGGTCTATGGTATGGTATGGGTATGGGTATGTTTTCGCTTTGGTATGAGTATGGTTATGTTGTGAGTATGTATGGTATGGTATGGTATGGTGATGGTGAGGTGAGGGTAGGTGAGGTGAGGATGAGAGTGAGGTGCATGATGGTGAGGTAGTATTAGTATGGTATGGTATGGTAAAGGTAAGGTAAGGTAAAGAAGGTATGGTTATGGTCATGGTTAGTTAATATGTATGGTGTATGGCTAAGGTATGGTATGGTTATGGATCTGGTCATGGTAAGGTAAGGCTTTAAGGGTTTATGGTATGGTATGCGTTATGGTACTTATGGTAGGTTGAGGTAAGGAAGTATTATGAGTAAGGCTATGGTATGGTAAGGTATGGTATGGTATATGGTATGGTTATGGTAAGGTAAGGTACAGGTAAGGTATGGTTAACGGTAAGGTATGGTATGGTTAAGGTAAAGTAAGGGAACGGTATGGTAAGGTATGGTATGGTATGGGTTAGGGAAGGTAAGGTATGGTAAGGTAGGTATGGTAGGGTAATGGTATTGGTATGGGTTGGGTATGGTAAGGTAAGGTAAGGTAAGGTCTATGGGAAGGTAAGGTTATGGTATATGGTAAGGTAAAGTAAGGTAAAGGTATGGTAAGGTATGTTATGGTATGGTATGGTAAGGATAAGGTGAGGTTAGGTAAGGCATGGGATGTATGGTATGGTCTATCGGTATGGTCGATTGAGGGTGAGGGTTAAGGTAAAGGTAAGGTAAGTTTTATGGGCCGCGGGGAGGAAACATGTTTTCTATTAATTTTTTTTTTTCTAACAAACTTTAGACCTAGTCGTCAAAAAAAACCCATGAGAGAGAGAGAGGATGAGATGAGGGAGGATGATGAGAGACGAGAGAGGAGTAGAGACGATGAGACTGACCGAGGTGAGCTATGGCGGACGCACGGAGCGAGAAGACGAGATTAGTCTGAGAGCGAGAGACGAGATAGAGGAGAGCCCGGATGGAGTTTTGGTGAGAGGGCGAGAGCGAGAGCTGAGAGAGAGGAAGATGAGGAGAGCAATAATAAAACGAGGTGCGGGCCCCCTAAAGGTATTGCGTGATGCGAGGGATATTAGGGCAGCCCTTGAAGTCACTCTTTAACACTAGCCGGGCCGACGCCTTGTGGGTTTTTATTACATGTTTGTATAATTGGTTTTGAGGATTATGGGGTAATTTGCCCTATTTTCGAGCAATGGCTTTTAGGTAACTTTGTCCCCTAGGCTAGCCAAAAACGCCTTTCCCAGTCACTTCTTTCACACAACTAAAATAAAATGCCCACTCAGAACCACCTTCAAAGCTCTCCGCCTCTCGCTCTCGAACTCTCGAATTCTCTCAATAGCCATGACATTGGGTGATATTAATCGCTCTTGGGAAAAAACAAAACATGGGACCCTCATTCTATTGTTACTCTATCGAAGCCTATTCAATAAAAACGGAAAGCATTATTAAAGACATAAAACCCACCCACAGTGTATTGATAGGGGATACCTCTCTCTATATATTGATCTATATTTTCGAGACTAGTAATTAATATGCAAACAAATAAAGGAATACAAAAATAAAACAATACAACGTAAATAAAAAACCCAAACCAAACCCCAGGGATATTCGTCCCCTTATCGAACCTCATTAAATAACGGGACACTATAATAAAATTACGGGAAGTCCCCCCCCCACCCAACAGTATATAGCGTAGTTTCTCCTCTATATATTATCCCTCGGCCTAGAAGTACTGTACACTCTATATATTGTTCGGGTTATAGGAAAAAAACCGGTGTGTCGCACTTCGGGGGGGAGGAAAACTTAGCCAAAAAAGAAACGAGGGACGGCAGGCTTTATAACTTTCTGCCTACCAGGGGCCACCGCACGTGTTATATTTTACTCTAGCTATAATTAACCCTTTGGGTACCAGCGGACAGGTGTTATATTGTTATTCTAGCCATAATTAGACGGATAGTATTGCAGCTTAGGAAGGCATCATGTGCTTAGTAATTAAAACGGGTTGGTGTGAGATAGTTTGAAGGCCTTATGTTTATAAACACAGGACACAAAACACAAACAGATAGACAAAACAAACTGACAGACCGAGCAGGATAAATATAACAAAACATAGAAACAGGCAGGGGCAAACACACACACACCCACACACACACAAGGGCAAATTATACAAACATATTACAGATAGACAGGCAGACATAGACGACACTACATAGACAGACAGGGACAAACAACACATCCATTTCACACTCACCACTCACCAACACACACACACCACCACAATTGGCGTTTCAGTCAGGGTAGCACCGTGGCCCATGACTCTTGAAAACAAACAACTTCGAAAAGCAAAGCACTAACAAAATAGTCCAACACTCAAACCTTAAAACTGACTAACCACACAAAAATAATAGAATGATCAGGTCAGTATTAAACCAGTAACGTAAAAAAGCGGATACAACTATTCATTCAAGTAAATAGGTTGAAGCATTTAGGTAAATTTGGTACAGCTGCTCAATTATCTAAATAATTATGAATCCAGCTCGATGTCTTACATATTTAAAATCGGTACAATTTTATTCTTACTAAATAATGTTTTACCCTTCCAATCGACGGTAACACTCTGCCTAAAGTGTTTAGAATCTAAATTACTCTTTTTCGCCTCCCTTAACCGGATCAGTATACGGTAAAGATTTTCTCTAATTGTGTGTGGTCATCATTAGATAAATTGTGTTCAGTTAAGAAGAAGGAGCAGCCTGATGAGAATTAAAGAGTAAGTTGGAGACAGTTTTACTCCTTACACCACCCAGAGAGCCGAAGCTTTCCTATGAACTCGGCAAAATCAACTGATGAGGGCTATGGAAAATATTCCAAAATTTGCGTCAATTGGGGTTAATGAACCTCTTAAACAAATAATAACCACCCACTTGTTTGTTTGGTTCCTTTTATATATTAGGACTAACCAAGTGCTTCAGTATCAAACCCTTACAGTACTGGTGACGTCTTTTTGTTTTATTGTCAGCTACATATAGGACGATATTATGAAGACCCTTGAAGAGTGATATATGGCTAGCTAAAACGGAATTAATTTAATTGAGATAGTCTGTAATCCTGTTAAGCGGTGTTGGACGGTCCTTCCTAACCTGAAATAAAAGGTCTAAAACCGTTGCCAGAAATATAATGAAAAGGACGGTTCACTGGTTACCTGGAATGAGTTACAAGGGCTGAGTATTATCACGTATACGAAAAGGGTAAAAAAAGGGGGGGACCGCGATTCTTTATTGCTAACTATGAAAAAGCAAGCTATATGTAATATAAACTTTCTAGCCCTTTCAAGGCCCATTATTAAAAAACCATCCTTCACAACCACACAACCAAAACACACACAACAACCACACACACACAACAACACACACCATACTGCCCAAGAAAGAGCTACCCCTTTAACCGTACCACAGCCAAGTATTCACTATAAATAAGTTTGTGTTAGTTTTAGTATTTACCAACTTTTAATTTTACCTGACAATGTGATAAATACCAAGGGCCCATTAACCAGGTATAAAAACGCCAGGAAATAGGAAATGATAATTTTATACACGTGGAAATATCATTGGGAAGGGCTATTTCCCACCGTTACTGTGATCAATAGTTTCCACAGGCTATTTCCACCGTACTGTGATTAAATAGTTTCCCAGGGCTATTCCACCGTACTTTGATAAATAGTTTCCCCAGGCATATTTTTCACCGCTACTGTGTAATAGTTTCCCCAGGATATTTCCACCGTACTGTGATAACAGTTTCCCCAGGCATTTCCACGTACGGAAATAGTTCCCCATGGCTATTTCCACGCTACTGTGATAAATAGTTTCCCCACAGGCTATTTCCACCGTACTGTGATAATAGGTTTACCCAGGGCTACTTTTCATCGCATGTTAGTGTGGCTAAACTAGGGCATCGTTCCTTATTATTATACACGGCACATAGTAGGTTATATCATACGGATACTTAACTATATAGTATAGTATCACAAAGCTATCATCGCCTATCGGCATTGAATTTAATACCTCCGGCGGTAAAAGATACATATTAAAATTGTACCCGACTCCTAAAAGCGACTTGTAGTCAATTGAGGGCAATGGGTCAAGTACACGATTGGTTTGCAGTTTGTTTTACATCGCTCAAAGTGGGAAGGTAGTGAACTTTCTCTGGGACACCCCCCACCCTTTCTCCCTTACGTTTCAGCCCCATTACCCATGTTTTAAGACGTTTGCCCCATTGGTTTGTCGATTTTTAAGATCTTTTGTCCATTTCTTTATCAATATCCAAAGACCGTTCGTGGCCATTTGTAGGTGTCGAAATTTTCCTGCGCGAGAAACAAAGCGCAAAAGCGGAGCCCTGTGATTTTGAGGGAAAACCGGCACCGAAAAACATTTACAAATGAATCTCGAAAGGCCCTGCCATCTCGGAGGATAATTTAGTAAGTTGAGGGAACACGCTTAGGAGGAGGATGGGGACGCTAGGCTGAGGAAACTACAAAAAATATAAATATTAATATTACAATTCTTAGAACATTAACGGAAGTTTGTCCTGTATGTTTCATTTTAAGATTTTTGCTTTGGTTAGAATTAGAGTTGAAGGGAGTGTCAAACTATCCAAGCGGCGAACCCGCGAAGCAGATAAGCGGAGCGAAAACCAAGCGAGGTGGAGAAACTAGCTCGTCCGCCCCATACCAGCAAAACAAGCCTGCACACCTGCGTGTGCCGTCAGAGGGGACCCTGCAAACTACTTCGATGACCGACGCTATGACGTATGATCGACGCCAGGAGCCCCATTGCGCCACGCACCTGCTATGCAATTCGAGGAGCTATGATAGGGGCGCGCACCATCACTCGCCTCCTGATTCGTTCCTACACCATCATTGTTTAGTATATAAGACCCGAGTAGTGGGCATTCAAATCAGTCTCATTTGGAGTTGGGGAAGGTGAACTTGCAGGAAGGAAGACGGGGTGAAGTATTATAATGGGATTGTGACTGTCAGTCAGATTATATAAGTGTGTTAAGTGGTTTCCGTTGTAAACACTTACGTTATGTTGGTTAGTGAGATATGTGATTGGGAATTAACGTTAACGCTATTATTATTACTTAACTATTTTAGTTGACTAACTTGTGGACTAAAGCAACTCTGTAAGTAATTCGGTTATGACGAAAGTAATACTATTGTTTTATATTAATACTTACGTGTTCTTTCATTTTCTTTTAATTAAGCTTACATTGCTTACGGTGCTTAGTACGGTGATGCTATTGTCTCATATTAGTAATATCGCCTTAGACTAACATGGCTGTGTTAATATTACTTCTAGTGATTTCCTAAGCTGAAGAAAATTCTTTTAGCTTCAAAATATTATTTTTGCTTTTCATATTATTTGAGTGAGACCTGAATCGAATCTATGAAGCGATCCTGTAACTTAATTTACTCCTAATCAAACCTCAATGTTACGTGGTTAAGAAATACATTTAACTAATTATTAAATATATATCTAACTTTTTATGTGACTTTGATATTAACGTAAGACAAGAACCAAGAATAATTACATTAAATATAAATAAAAGGACATATAAGAAACCTAGCTATTCATTTAAAAAAGGGTAAGAGACAGAAATATTCTGACCTCAATATTTATCTTTCAAGACTTGTTATAGAATTAATAGTCCTTCTTTAGATATAACTTATTCGGTTCATAACCATAGCCTACTAAGCTTCGGTTAAATAATAATTCTTTATAAATACTACATGACTTTAATTAGTTTCAGTATTTTTCATAATTAAAGAGTATCAGTCAATAAAGGATACCAAGTCCTAAGATCCAAAAGGAAAGGAAGCAACAACAGGAAATAATTTTATTAGCTTTTACTTTTGTTTTGCCTTCAGCTGACTGATACCTTCATATCTCTCTGTGGCTATAGATTCATCAAGTTAACCACTTGAGGATCGATCAGATGAGCGTAACAGAAAGAGTGGCGACTCCAGGGATTCGTTTCATTTAGTTCATTCACTGCAGTTTAACTACTTAAAAATACAATATTAATCATGCCTCAACTAATTAAAATGACGAAGATGCTCGAGTTGTAATAGAATCAGAACCCACAGCCCCTGATATTGACTGTCTGTCAAAATCCGAACTGAAAGTGCTTGCCTCACATCTCCAATTAACTGTCTCAAACATGTCCAAAGCTAGAGGTGGCTCAGACCATAAAAACTCAACTGTACCCTGTAGAAGGCGGGGAGGGTGACGGAGCAGTTGGTGGGATCCCGAGTAAACCTAGCCAACTTGATGAACAATTGCCACCTGGTTTGACCGGTGATCAAATATTCGAACTAGAACAAGACAAACTAAAAATAGAACTAGCCAGAATAAATACCGAAGCCAGAATAAAAGCAAATATCGAAGAAGCCAGCATAAAAGCCAGAGCAAATATCGAAGAAGCCAGCATAAAAGCCAGAGCAACGACCGAACAATGTGAATATCAATATCGTACGGCTCAACTAAACGTCAATACAAATGCTCCCTTAATTGCTCCCCCTCTGGGATTGACTATGACTAGTGTCATTCCACCTTTCACTGAGGATAAGGTGCAGGAATTTATTTGTTTTGTTTGAGGAAGTTGCTGGAGGTATGAAGTGGGACAAGAGATCAATGGGCTTTTATGTTACAAACCGTTGTGACAGGGCAGGGCTCGAGCCACGTATTTGTCAGAAGTAGCAGAAGTTAGGCAGGATTATGGACAATCTCAAAGAAGCTATCCTAAAAACCTATCAATTGCAAGCCTGAGGCTTACAGGCAAATCTTTCCGTAAAAACCAGAAGAAAGTATAAGAAAACCATAAGGTATTTGCCAGGACCCATGACTAAAAACTTTCAATCATTGGGTCAAGAGTAAGAAAGTCACAAGCTACAACGATCTGAAGGAGTTGGTCCTGTTAGAAAATTTCCTATGGAAAAATTGATTCTTCTGTATCCTATCATTTAAAGGGGAAAAAGGTAGATTGTCTTGCCGACGCCGCTGACATGGCTGACACATACGTGTCTCAACAACAAATTTCGTGGAAAGAAGCCCTACGATAATTCTAGTTCTAATTTTAAGTATCCCAATCACAAATCTGACAGACCCAGTCACAAGCCTATAACGTCTTCCCCAGCTTGACAAAATAGAATTGTTCCCCCAACTAAAAATGCGACTCAGGGCAATGGTAACAGAGGTGGGCCCCAAAGTAATAGTAATGCTCAAAGAGGGAACGTTTCCCGTATCCCCTAAAGTGTGTACTTTTTGTGGCATGAGAGGCCACCTAGCTTATCAGTGCTGGGCCAAGGAGAAAACCGAGAGTCGGGGCAGACAGTTGCCGCCGTATCTCAAACTCCATATGGGCCTTTAATGCAGGACTCCCGACAGAAGGAGTACCTAGCACAAAAAGTTCCTTTAATGCAGGACTCCCGACAGAAGGAGTACCTAGCACCAAAAGTTCCTTTAATACAGGATTCCCGACAGAAGGAGTACCTAGCAGCTAACGTAAATCATCTAGACAGGGGTGTAAGTAGCATGTGTGGTGCAACCCACAAGGGTTAAGCCAATAATAATTTCACCATCAGTGCAGGACAGTTACCGTCCCTTTTATTTCATCTGGCAACGTGAGATTAAATGGTTGTATGCATGAGGTAAAAAATTATGAAGAGACACAGGTTTTCTACTAGCACCCTCATGGTGAATCCTTACACTGAGTGCCCACCTGGCGAACCAGTTGTAATGAGAGGTGCTGGAAGGCCAATTTTATGCATACTTGGTAAAAAGGCGAAATTGAATGTGAGTTACTACAGGGTGAGGCCACCATAGCTTTGTGTAGGTCCCAAGATATCCCTGTGCCTGGGGTAACACTCCTTTTGGGGGAATGATGTAGCAGGTGAGAAGGTCCGACCAGACCCCATTTTGTCACTTTCCCCTGTTAACGAGCCACTAACCGGTGAGCTCGAAAAGGAGATGCCAACAGTTTTCCCTGTGTGTGCTGTCACACGTTCAATGTCTCAAGTAGCAGTTCCCTCAGACAGAAATGTACCGAATGTAAGAGTTGATGAAAGGGATGATGAGACGTGTGAATGCCGCTCCAACTGTGCCTGATGATGTGACTGAGGTGGATTTATCTGACACCTTTATGGCTCATCTTGACCCTAACGTATGACCATGAAACCCCTCCAAATTGTCCTAGCGGCCTGGTAGAGCTACAGAGAGATGATAGTGAATGTAAGGAGTTAGCTGCCAGGTCCGTGAGTGAAGAGGAATGTTGAGAAGGAGGGTGGTGAATGTTTCTACCTCAAAGGAGGAGTATTGTGGCGTAGATGGAGGCCGCCACACAGACCAATCGATGACGGGGCTTGGGACGACCATCAAGTAGTAGTCCCCAAACCTAGTCGTAGAGATATAATGGAAATGCACATTGTATTACCATTGGCAGGACAACTAGGTGTGAGAAAAACTCTAGACAGAATCAGAGCCCACTTTTACTGGCCAGGAATGCGTGCAGATGTAGTGGAGTTTTGTAGAGTGTGTCACACTTGCCAGATGACAGGAAAACCCAATCAGAAGGTGCCTGTACATCCTCTGGTGCCCTTGCCCGTTTTCGAGAATCCTTTTACTCGGGTGGTAGTGGACATTGTAGGCCCATTGCCTAAGACTTCCCAAGGTAACCTTTATTTATTAACTATCATGGACATGGCAACTCGCTACCCAGAGGCTATACCCTTAAGGACTACCTCTGCTCAAACTGTAATCAAGGAACTGCTCAAATTTTTCACCAGAATGGGTTTCCCCATGAGGTGCAAAAAAGTGATCAAGGAACTAATTTTACCTCTAACATTTTCCAGCAGTCCCTGAAGGAGTTGGGTATCGAGCATGTTAAGTCTAGCACCTACCACCCAGAGAGTCGAGGGGTTCTCGAACGATATTCATCAGACATTAAAGGGAATGGTTACGTAAGTATTGTACAGAGACCGGAGTGGTTGAGTGGGATAAGGGGGTACCTTTTCTTTTATTTGCTACTCGTGAGAGGTTCCAACGAATCCTGGGTTTGCCCCTAATGAGCTAGTTTTCGGTCACCAGGTAAGAGGTCCTTTGCAACTACTGCAGGATAGCCTAGTTGGCCAGGAGGGGAACCAAAACCTCCCTCAAGTATGTTTCAGATTTTCAAAACCCGGCTGAGATCCTCATGTGAGTTTGCCGCTCAAAACTTGACAGTGGACTAAAAGCTCCATGAAGACCTGGTATGACAGAAAAGTCCCGTGAGAGGGAGTTTAAGCACGGTGATGAGGTTTTGGTCCTGCTCCCACTTTTTGGCCAACCTTTATATGCCAAGTTCAGGGGCCCATATAAGATCATTCGGAGGGGTGAGCATTACCGATTATCTAGTAACTACCCCAGACAGGAGAAAGCCCACGCAAGTATTCCATATAAATATGTTGAAGCCCTACCATAGGTCCCCTGATTCCTCTCCTCCAGATTCTCCTACTGTGGCAGTGAAGGACAGGACATGTGAGCAGCCTGGTGCGGACAAAGCCTGCAGTGGGCTTACTGACCCGCAACAGAAGGTTACAGAGCCTGAAGGTATCCATGCAGACTTTGACTTGTTATGTAGCCTATCCAAGTTTCAGTATAATTCAGTGGCTTTGAGGGAACTACCATCTAAACTATGTCATCTTCCCTCTGATCAAGCGAACCAAACTAATCTCTGTTTTATCTCAGTCTCCCAGTGTGTTCCGTGATACTCCAGGGCTCACTTCTTTGGCCGTGCACGCATCGACGTAGGGGATGCAAACTCCCATTAAACTATCCCCCACCGTGTCTCGCCACAACGCAGGAGTATTACTTGGCAGGTCGAGCCTTGACTTTATGTTCTCTAATGAAATGATCACTAGGGCCTTAAGCCAGTGGAGTAGTCCGGTCATACTGGTGCCAAAGCCAGACGGGAGCCATGGGTTTTGTAGGGACCTATAGGCAAGTCAATGCTGTCACAAAGAACGATACCTACCCACTGCCACGGATCAAAGATTGCATTTACCAGTTTGGCCTCATACCAGCAGTAAGTATAATTAATGAGAGGATTTTTGGCAATTAGCTCTCCCTTGTAGCGAGGGTAAATATCATGTTTTTGTAGTGCGCTGTCAAGCTTCAGCTGTGAGATGCCTTGCAGTTCGAATAACGCTCCAGATACGTTCCGCATATGTTCTGATGTGGTACCTGGAGACGTTGCCTACTTTGGGTGATATCCTTATTATATCCTCATTATAATCTTGCTGTTGCCAATCTGGTGGTGAATCTATTTATGTATTATGTTTAAAATTATGTACTATACTCCTTAAAACTCTTTTCTAGGGGGGAGGTCTGACATACGGAGCCCTGGCTGTTAATTTAAGAGTGTAGAATTAGAGTTCAAGGAGCCAAACTACCCAAGTGGCGGAAGCAGACTAGCGAGCGAACCGAGCGAGTGGGAAACCATCTCGTCCCATACCAGCGCATACTTCGATGACCCGATGCTATGACGTATGATCGACGCCAGGAGCCCCCAGTGGACCACGCAACTGTTATGTGATTCGAGGAGCTATGATTGGAGCGCGCACCATGCACTCGCCTCTTGATTCGTTCCTACACCATCATTGTTTGGTATATAAGACCCGAGTAGTGGGCATTCAAATCACAATCAGTCTCATTTGGAGTTGGGGAAGGTGAACTTGCAGCTGGAGGAAGACGGGGTGAAGTATTATAATGGGATGTGACTGTCAGCCAGATTATATAAATGTGTGTTAAGTGTGTTCGGTGTAAACACTTATGTTATGTTGGTTAGTGAGATATGTGATTGGGAATTAACGTGAGGTGTTTAATGGTGTTGTAATGTGTTTAACTATTTAATTGGGAATTAACGTGAACACTACTATTATGTGTTTACATATTTGATTGCGAAAATTAAACGTAACGCTACTATTATGTGCTTAACTATTTTAGTTGCCTAACTTGTGGACTAAAGCAACTCTTTAAGTAATTGGGTTATGATGACAGTAATACTATTGTTTTATATTAATACTTACGAGTTCTTTCATTTTCTTTGAATTAAGCTTACATTGCTTAATGGTGCTTAGTACGGTGATGCTATTGTCTCGTATTAGTAATATCGCCTTAGACTAACATGGCTGTGTTAATATTACTTCTAGTGATTTCCTAAGCTGAAGAAAATTCTTTTGCTTCAAAATATTATATTTTGCTTTTCATATTATTTGAGTGAGACCTGAATCGAATCTATGAAACGATCCTGTAACTTTATTTACTCCTAAACAAACCTCAATGTTACGTGGTTAAGAAATACATTTAACTAATTATTAAATATATATCTAACTTTTTATGTGACTTTGATATTACTCCTGATGATAAAAATAATATAATACTATTAACGTAAGACAAGAACCAAGAATAATTACATTAAATATAAATAAAAAGACATATAAGAAAACTATCTATTCATTTCAAAAAGGGTAAGAGACAGAAATATTCTTACTTTAATATTTATCTTTCAAGACTTTTTATAAAATTAATAGTCCTTCTTTAGCTATAACTTATTCGGTTCATAACCATAGCCTACTAAGCTTCGGTTAAATAATAATTCTTTATAAATACTACATGACTTTAATTAGTTTCAGTATTTTTCATAATTAAAGAGTATCAGTCAATAAAGGATACTAAGTCCTAAGATCCAAAAGGAAAGGAAGCAACAACAGGAAATTATTTTATTAGATTTTACTTTTGTTTTGCCTTCAGCTGACTGATACCTTAATATATATCTCTGTGCTATCTAGATTCATCAAGTTAACCACTTGAGGATCAAGATACGTAACAAGTGTAATAATTATATCCTATTTTTAACGACTTTGCAAAAAAAAAAAAAAAAAAAAAAAATATATATATATACCGATATATACAGGGTATATATATATATATATATACAGTATATACAAAAAAGCGTACATGTAGCATTGTAGCTATTGATATGTAAACTGGAATAGGTATACTGTATATACAATAGAAATAACCAATGTGTAACCCGTGGTGTTAAACATTACAATAGATTTAGAAAAAAATGCCTCATATGTTTCCATCGTTCTGCAAATTACAAGATACTTATATAGAATGCCACCTACGTATCAATCGCCTGCCAATTGCAAAGCTTTACACAAAATAGCCGACCATGCGTCCATCACCGCACATTAAAGCCGGAGTCACACGATCCCTTTTTCGAGCAATTTGTACGGGCAATTATGGTCTGGAAGCTTTAAAAATTACACATCATCAGAATTTAGCCGCCAAACATATTCTACCTTCAGTCTAGTTACCGATACTAGTGCTAAAATGTCCCGAAATAATACGATAAAAAACTTGCTCATGGAAAATTGACGGAAAAACCGCTCGTGTGATAGCGGCTTAAATTATTCTGTTTTATTTCCGGCGGTATTTGTTTGTGTCAGGGTAAAATAAAGCCATTGCAACATTAGCCATGGGTATCAGTCTATCCAGCCGGTAGATAGTTTCAACCAGTAGACAGTTTCGACCAGCAGATCTCAACCAGTAGACCATTTCAACAAGTAGATCGTCTCAACCAGTAGATAATTTCAACCAGGATTCAACTATTACATTTTCACTAGTAGACCATTTCAACCTATAGACAGTTTCGACCAGCATATCTCAACCAGTAGACCATTTCAACCAGTCGACCATTTCAACCAGTAGACAGTTTCAACTAGTAAATTTCAACCAGTAGATGATTTCAACCAACAGATATCAACCAGTAGACCATTTCAACCAGTAGACCACTTCATTCAGTAGACTGTTTCAACCAGTAAATATAAACCAGTAGACCATTTCAACTAGTAGACCATTTCGACCAGCAGATCTCAACCAGTAGACCAGTTCAGCCAGTAGATCATGTGGACCAAGAGTCAATTTCAGCCATTAGACCATTTCAACCAGTAGATCATTTCAATCAGTAGACCATTTAGAGCTCTACGGATAGACCATGGTTGAGTTGTCCGGTACAAACAAAGCCATCACAATCTGGGCCACACGCGTCACACAAAATAATGTCCAACCCATCCTCGCTAGTTGGCAGGCAATATGGACCCAAGGTGTATGGACCCTAATGTAAGCTAATACTCCCAAGGTACAGACGTATTCATAACATTTCACTTGTTTCATATATATATATATATATTTATTATTAGGTACAGTAGCTGATATGTAGTTCCACTCTTAATGTTAGCAATAAACATATAATAGGTATGCTATAGGCTAAGATAGAAGACATATTTCAGGATACATGTAAGATCAGAAGGATACAGTATTTTGTCACATACATTGATATCCACTCAATGACAGTAGAGATGAACGGAAACCGAATATGTTTGACTCAGCAGAATAATTGGCTATATAACCATTAATTAACCTCTTGAGGATTCTGTCGCGTTTATCAGCGTAATCTGGCTATCACTAGAAGATTGTATTGTCTTTTGGAAATAAAACTAGGAATGAATGGGTCAAAATGGTCTCTATTATCCCTCTGACTCCCTCCATGTCTTCCTAACCTGAATGAAAATCGTCTACTGATAGCCAGATAAAAAGATAGAAAAGCGTTCCATTATCTTGAACGGGTTAAGGGGAGGCAGACCGTTTTTCTGGACCCCCTTCTCCCTAATGTTTAGCCCCACTAGTTTTGAAATTGTAAGACGTTCGGGCCATTAGTTTGGCGATTTTAACACCTTTCGCCCAATTTCGTAGTCAATTTTAAGACCTTTCGTCCCATTTAGGTGTCGATTATTTACTGGCGAGCGACAGCGAGCCTGCAATTTTAAAAGGAACCGACCTTCGGCCGGGACATCTTTCTACCGAAAAATGTACACATTTATCTTGAAGGGGGGGTCCATTTTTTTGTTTTCTAAGCTTGATGAAGGTCTAGGGAGGAAACTAAACAAATATATATGAATAAAATAATGAATTAATAGACCAAACAAACGGTCAGTCTCCCCTTAATTGGTCATATTATCAAACAGTTAAACATCAAACTACAAATCAAATGCAATCATGCACATTTTCCTCCCATGCACTAAACCACAGAATGTACACAAATTGATGGGGGTAACTGTACCATAAATACTATCCTCCCAACTTGGCAGGCAATATAAACTATAAGGTTGGGTGATGTCATACTAGTAATTTTTCGTCAATTTTCGGTGAGGAAGTTTTGTTCATACAACTTAATGGCATTCTCGCATTGGAATCGACAACTTGACTGCATTTATATACTCTAATGAAGCCGACATAATAT
This sequence comes from Paralithodes platypus, assembly GCA_032716605.1. Classification (NCBI taxonomy): domain Eukaryota; kingdom Metazoa; phylum Arthropoda; class Malacostraca; order Decapoda; family Lithodidae; genus Paralithodes; species Paralithodes platypus. The sequence continues at coordinate 63,145,519 of CM064483.1, read as the reverse complement.
AACACTTTGATGAAGCAGATACCAGTCACAATTGCCTGAATATATTCCTGCAAAAGCGCTCATATGACACCGACTTTAAGGGGAGGTTTTTAGTTAGTTCGCTAGACTTCCTTCAAGCTTAACATTACAGCCCCTAGACCCCCTTTCAAGATAAATTTGTAAAATTTTCGGTAGAAATATGTCCCGGCCGAAGGCCGGTTCCTCTTAAATTACAGGCTCGCTATCGCTCGCCAGGAAAAAAATCGACACCTAAATGGCACGAAAAGTCTTAACATTTACATAAATGGGGCGAAAGTTCTTAAAATCGCCAAACTAATGGGGCGAACGTCTTATATCAAAGCAATGGGGCTAACCATGAGGGAGAAAGGGGTCAAGAAAAAAATTCCTCAAGTGGAAATCTCCCCTTAAGCAGAGACTGGGAAGCTATTGTCGGTTATTATTCTATCCTACGGTAAATCAGATCCTTTGGCAAACGATTTAATTAACGATGATTGACAGACAAATACATAATTCTATTAATGATACCGCTTCACCCCAAGACGCAAGCTGAAGCAAGGCCGTTAATTATGGTTGACCCATCAAGGAATAACACATCCTTATAATTATGTCTATCTAGCAATACATCTCTCGATCTATCTATCCACTCTCTCTCTCTCTCTCTCTCTCTCTCTCTCTCTCTCTCTCTCTCTCTCTCTCTCTCTCTCTCTCTCTCTCTCTCTCTCTCTCTCTCTCTCTCTCTCTCTCTCTCTCTCTCTTATTTTTTTGTCTCTTATTTTTTTTTTCTCTCTCTCTCTCTCTCTCTCTCTCTCTCTCTCTCTCTCATATACACCCACACACAGGCAGGATGGATAGGACACTAGCGACACAGCCAGCAACACACGTCAATCCGTCTCGTTTATTGGGAAATATATACGCAATCCTGTTTACGTGCAAGCGTGTGTGTGTGTGTGTGTGTGTGTGTGTGTCTGTCTGTGTGTGTGTGTGTGTGTGTGTGTGTGTGTGTGTGTGTGTGTGTGTGTGTGTGTGTGTGTGTATGTGCTTGTGTATGTCTGTGTGTTTTTTTTTTTTTTTTTTTTGTGGGTGCTTGTGTCTGTGTGAATATATGTCTTTATTGTGTGTTTTAGTCTCGGTATACGTGGACATTTGTGTATCGTTTGGGTATTCAGAATCTCTTGTGTATGTGCTAATGTGTGTATGTGCCTGTTGGAATATAATTATGTGTTTGTGTGCACTACAACTAACTCAGCGATGGATGGCACAAATAGCAACACATTTAGCACCGTACGTCGAAACAACCATTTTGTTGGGAAATACAGTGGATATAATTATAAGCTATCATGTTTACGTGTGTGTGTGTGTGTGTGTGTGTGTGTGTGTGTGTGTGTGTGTGTGTGTTAGAGTGTATGTGTGTACGATAAATGTTGCATATGTGAATGTGGACTTACTTGTGTATGCGCTAATGTTTGTATGCGTCTGTTCCATTGTGCAGTATATATCTGTATGTATGTATGTACAGTCGCGCTAATAAGTCATGTCTCACCTGGCATTACGTTTTGCTCTCTGTTTGCTGTATTAATGTCTGTCAGATGTTGAATAGGGTGGGTAAAAGTAGGTAGCATGCTTGTATATCTCACTTGAATCGAATAAATAAAGTTTTAGACATTGCTGATACCAATTATTGATGGAAATATACTGGGTGCCGAGACATCACTTATTAGCCCGACTGTACAGTATGTGCTACCAATAAGACAAGAATAAATAGATGATCAATAGCAAACACATCCAACAATACACATAAGCCGATTGAGTTGGTGTGTGTTTTGTGTATATGTGTGTATATTCTCGAACCTTAGTGTACAGGTTGTAAGCCTACGAGAGTGCGTGAGTGTTATCGTGTGAGTGAGGACTTGTTTATATGTGTGTGTTCATGTGTGTATGTGTGCTAAGGCGGGTCACCGTTTTTTGTTTAATCTTTCTCTCGTTTTTCTCTTTCCTTGGCTTGTATCCATCTGGCCCCATTCAGCCAACTGTTTTAAGACGTTTATCCACATCCAAGTGTCGATTTCTTCCTGGCGAGCGATAGCAAGCCAGCATTGTATGGAGAAATCCGGCTTCGCCTGAGAAAGTTTTCTATCGAAAAATGTACAAATTTAGCTTGCTGTCAAAACAAAAATATATATATGCTGGCTCGCTACCGCTCGCCAGGAAAATATTGACACCTGGATGGGGGTAAACGTATTAAAACAGTAGGCTGAATGGGGCCGAATGGATACAAGCCAAAGGGAGAGGGAGGGAAAGAGAAAACAAGCGAGGTGGTCTCCCTTAAGGGGAGATTTCCACTTGAGATATTTTTTCTGGACCCCTTTCTCCCTCAGGTTTAGTCCCATTGCTTTTGATATTTTAAGACGTTCGCCCAATTATTTTGACGATTTTAAGAACGTTCGCCCCATTTCTGTCAATTTTAAGACTTTTCGTGTCATTCAGGTGTCAATTTTTTCCTGGCGAGCGATAGCAAGCCTGTAATTTAAGAGAAATCGGCCTTCGGCCGGGACATTTTTCTATCGAAAAATGTACAAATTTATATTGAAAGGGGGTTTAAGGGGTGTATTTTTAAGCTTAATGGAGGTCTAGAAAACAAACTAGAAACCTCCCTTAACAACAAAACAAGGATGGTGGTACGCTAGCGACACATCCAGCACAATACGACAATCCAGCCCGTTTATCCAGAAATCCTGCATCTACAAATTCATGTTAACTTCTGTCTGTCTGTCTGTCTGTCTGTCTGTCTGTGTGTCTGTGTGTGTGTGTACTTACACTAGTTGTACTTACACTAGTTGTATTTGCGGGAGTGAGCATGCTCGTTAATTCCCGCCTCCTAAGATATGTTTGTCATACCGTGTGTGTGTGTGTGTGTGTGTGTGTGTGTATCGTAACACCGATATTAAAAAAAGGCAGCAAATCCCTACCCAGTAACCATCGTCCAATTAGCTTAACCTCAATTGTATGTAAAATGCTAGAAACGGTCGTAAGAGACAGACTCGTAAATCACTTAGAGGCAAATAACTTACTTAAAGATAGTCAACACGGCTTTCGTAAAAAACGTTCCTGTTTAACAAACCTCTTAGACTTCTTCCACGATATCCTCAACCTCTACGATGAGAGTAAAGCTGTAGATATTATATACCTTGATTTTCAAAAGGCCTTTGACAAAGTTCCCCACAAACGTTTACTGCTAAAACTAAAAGCGCATGGAATACAAGACGGTGTGTTGAAATGGATAGAAAATTGGCTCAGCGACAGAAAGCAAAGAGTAGTCATAAACGGTAAGGCATCTAAATGGACCAATGTAAGTAGCGGGGTACCCCAGGGATCGGTACTAGGACCAATTCTCTTTCTAATTTACATCAACGACATAGATGAGGGTCTCACCTGTACAATCTCAAAATTTGCTGACGATACAAAAATTGCAAATAGCGTACTCTCAAAAGAACAAGTTGACGATATGCAACACAATCTAGATAAATTGTCATGTTGGGCCCAAATTTGGCAAATGAGTTTCAATACGGATAAATGTAAAGTACTAAATATCGGATACCTAAATGAGAAAGCAAACTATTCGATGAATGGCACTCAGCTTAAGAATGTAAACAGAGAAACCGATCTGGGAGTAACAATATCGAGTAACCTAAAACCGAGTCAACAATGTTCAGAAGTTGTTAAGAAGGCAAACAAAATAATTGGCTTTATAGGCAGGTCATTTGAGCATAAATCCAAAGAAGTTATCCTAACCCTTTACAATTCCTTAGTCCGCCCTCTTCTGGAATACTGCGTTCAATCCTGGTGCCCTTATTACCAAAAAGATATAAACAAGCTAGAACGAGTTCAACGTAGAGTTACCAAAATGATACCTAGCCTAAAGAACAAACCATACGAAGAGCGTCTTAGAGAATTAAACCTATTTCCTTTAACCCAGCGCAGATTAAGAGGTGACTTAATTCAAGTGTTCAAAATCATCAAAGGCATCGACAATATGAACTGTAGTAAGTACTTCACTATAGACCAATCTAATTACACGCGGGGAAACGGTTGCAAAATTATTGGTAAATCTTTTAACTCACACGAATCTAAGAATTTCTTCTTCAATCGAGTTGTCAACTTGTGGAATGGGCTTCCCCGAGACGTTATAGACTGCATCACCGTTGATTCATTTAAACTTCGCTTAGACAAATATCTCGCATCAAACCCGCGACTGACTGCGTTTGTAAATGAATAACTTTATTTTATCCCCCCCTCAGTTACTAACCCATCTGTCCCCTACTAACTTCCTAATCCTGCCACGGACATTAGTTCCAGGGCAGTAGTTCCCTTTCCAATGTTCCCTTACCCACTCTAAACCACTGTTTGGATACTTGATCCTCAGTGTTTTGGAGGACAAGCAGCCTAGAAGGGTCACTAGATATGTTGTTGCTTGATTTCCTTTGTACTCCTTTGTACTCCTTTGTGTGTGTGCGTGTGTGTGTGTGTGTGTGTGTGTGTTGTGTGTACGTGTGCTTCAGATCATGTACGTATCTATAATAATAAAGGTCAATGTTTGGTTGTTTGTCAGTTACTCGACCTTACCCGACCTTTGTTACTAAACTCCTCCCACAGTTTTGGTGCCAGGTGGGAGTTTGGGGTACCGTTGGAAAGCCCAGGCTTTGGAGATGGTTTTAGGCGAGTTTAGTGGAAATCAGAGACACTTTTGTTTAATAAAATTTTCGGCAGAACTTATGTAGTATACGGGAGCGAGAAAAAAAATGCGAAAAAAAAATCCGTTTGGGGCAGAAGGAGTCCTCCGATCGAAAAGGTGTATGGAACGAAAGTTGTTCGCAGCTCCCCAAAATGGGGGTACGGATGAGGTCAGATCCAAAATCGGAGGTCATTTAGCGGCCGAAATCGAGGTCGCCGTTTAATGAGGCACAGGGAGGTCGAGGCCGGTGATTATGGTAGTAGTAGTAGTATTGTGATGATTGTGGTAGTAGTGATTGATGATGGTGATTATGGTAGTAGAATTTAAACCCGGGCAACGCCGGGTACCCCTCCTAGTATCTTAATAAATAAAGGTCAATGTTTGTCTGTCTGTTAGTTACCCGACCTACCCTACCTTTGTTACTAAACTCCTCCCACAGTTTTGGTGCCAGGTGGGAGTGTGGGGCACCGTTGGAAAGCCCAGGCTTTGGAAATGGTATTAGGCGAGTTCAGTGGAAATCAGAGACACTTTTGTTTAATAACATTTTCGGCAGAACTTATGTAGTATACGGGAGCGAAAAAATGCGAAAAAAACGGCCGTTTGGGGCAGAAGGAGGTCTCCGATCGAAAAGGTGTATGGAACGAAAGTTGTTCGCAGCCCCACAACATGGGGGTACTGATGAGGTCAGATCCAAAATCGGAGGTCATTTAGCGGCCGAAATCGAGGTCGCCGTTTAATGAGGCACAGGGAGGTCGAGGCCGGTGATTATGGTAGTAGTAGTATTGTGATGATTGTGGTAGTAGTGATTGATGATGGTGATTATGGTAGTAGTAGTGATGGTGATTATGGTGATTACCCGGGCAACGCCGGGTACCCCTGCTAGTGTGCTAAAATGTGTTTGTGTTTGCTATCAATAAAACAAGAATATATATCCCTATCCTCTAAGGGAGTGTGACGAAAGAGTTGTATTATTATTATTTTGTTTGTTTTGTTTATGAGAACATAATATATAATGCATTTCGTCCAAGTTGAGTGTAAGTTTGTTTGATATATTCCAATTAACCCTTTCACGCTCATATGACGCAGAGGTTGCCAGATTAGCAATAAGAAATAGAGTTCTCTCACTCTTATAATTACCTCTCCAAAATTAGTTTTCTGCCCACAGCTATCTCAAATACAACTGCAGAGGTTGAAGTAACTAAACTAAAGGTTTCTAAATACCCCTGATGGTAATAAAGGCTTTAAAGTATCCCCAATAGGGTCAAAATCGCGTCATATGTCGGAGAGGGTTAAGCACATGAATCAATTCCTGGTGCATTCTGGTAAAACGAGCATTGATATCTGGATTTTAAGAAAATATTATCGACAACTATTTATAACTAATGATCGTACGTGAGTGAAAAAATAGATTTGCCATAAATATACTGTATAGAAGGCAAACAGTAGAGGACTCTGATTTGTTTCTTTATGGTACATCATATTATGTTGTTTAATTATTCAGATATATGACCTAGATGTTGGGCAAATTGTCAAATTGTCAAACCAAGCCAGAGTTGCAACCCTGATACCATAGTCATTAAGTTTATGCAAACCAAGCAAGAGTTGCAACCCTGATACCATAGTCATTAAGTTTATGCAAACCAAGCAAGAGTTGCAACCCTGATACCATAGTCATTAAGTTTATGCAAACCAAGCAAGAGTTGCAACCCTGATACCATAGTCATTAAGTTTATGCAAACCAAGCCAGAGTTGCAACCCTGATACCATAGTCATTAAGTTTATGCAAACCAAGCCAGAGTTGCAACCCTGATACCATAGTCATTAAGTTTATGCAAACCAAGCCAGAGTTGCAACCCTGATACCATAGTCATTAAGTTTATGCAAACCAAGCAAGAGTTGCAACCCTGATACCATAGTCATTAAGTTTATGCAAACCAAGCCAGAGTTGCAACCCTGATACCATAGTCATTAAGTTTATGCAAACCAAGCAAGAGTTGCAACCCTGATACCATAGTCATTAAGTTTATGCAAACCAAGCCAGAGTTGCAACCCTGATACCATAGTCATTAAGTTTATGCAAACCAAGCAAGAGTTGCAACCCTGATACCATAGTCATTAAGTTTATGCAAACCAAGCAAGAGTTGCAACCCTGATACCATAGTCATTAAGTTTATGCAAACCAAGCAAGAGTTGCAACCTTGATACCATAGTCATTAAGTTTATGCAAACCAAGCAAGAGTTGCAACCCTGATACCATAGTCATTAAGTTTATGCAAACCAAGCAAGAGTTGCAACCCTGATACCATAGTCATTAAGTTTATGCAAACCAAGAAAGAGTTGCAACCCTGATACCATAGTCATTAAGTTTATGCAGCAGAATTTATGTTCCACCGCAGTAAATGCTTTTGGCAGATCCAATAATATTCCTACTGTATACGGTACATATTTTTCCATAAATTCAAGAATGTCTTTGGTGACCTTTAATAGAGCGGTCTTAGTTGAACGATCTTTCTGAAATCCGTATTGCGAATTACTATGTATACTGTTATTTTTACAATGTTCAACAAATGTGCTGTTTACTATTTTTTCAAACATCTTACTTAACCCTCTCCGACATATGACGCGATTTTGAGCCAATTGGGGATACTTTAAAGCCTTTGTTACCATCAGGGGTATTTATAAACCTTTAGTTTAGTTACTTCAACCTATGCAGTTGTCTTTCAGTTAGCTGTGGGCAGAAAACTAATTTTGGAGAGGTAATTATAAGAGTGAGATAACTATTTATTATTGCTAATCTGGCAACCTCTGCGTCATATGTGCGTGAAAGGGTTAAGGCTGGCAAGTCAGAAATTAGTCGGTAATTCGAAATTAATAGTTTTTTCTTGTTATATAAATTGGTACAACTTTAGCAATTTGTTAAGGATCAGGAACGACACCATCTGAAAACGTCGCGTTACAGAAATGCACTAACACCGAGGTAACAGATGACACAACTTGTTTAATAACTCTCATAATTATAACATCACAACCTGGTAACACATCGATTTAATATTTAATAATAAGTAATCTTTGTGGTCAATGTTTGCACAGTGGCCAAGGAGCGAATCGTGCAGGAGCTTGTTTTCTGTTGGACACGCCGGCCAATCACTGTCGCTATTGGCTTCCTATTGTCATCCGGGACCGGTCGTTTGTCGTTGACGTAGGCGTACTGTAGGTTCAGTTGTGGGTGTGTGGGTGTGGGTGTGGGTGTGTGTGTGTGTGGGTGTGGGGGGGGGGGCCTTCACTCTCTGGTACATGAGATAACAGACATTTTGGCAGCCAGGGCATCGGCCGTGGGTAGAGGGTAGGAGGCCCAGGATGCTTTGGTCCAGATTACTGCAGCTGGTGAGGTTTTTGGGGGGTGCGGTGGAGATGTGACGTGTGAAAGGCAATTGACCACTTGCGAGTTTCGTTCTATAAGGAAGTTGGGCCTGTAAACATCGATATTAAACACAAATACAGTAATTATGAAAGTTTCTGATGGATAAATAGTATGTTTAATTTGGTATTGTGTATTAATAAATGTACTAAAACCGCATTATAGCTGATTATTATCGATGTCTACAGCTCCAACTTCCTTATAGAATGAAACACGCAACTGGTCAATTGCACGACCCTGACCGCTCAGGATCCTGTGAAGGGTGGGGGTGTTGTAGGCGGTGTAACAGGGACCGGTGTCACGGGCGGGGTAATAGGGATAATTTCAAGGCGTCTCCATCGGGACTATCCCAAACATACGCAAATATAAACACACACACATACATACATTTCTACAGACACCACAATGATTCCTTACGCTCCAATATATATCCACACACATTATTCAAGCATGTAAATACAATATATACACACACAAAACACAAACACATACAAATACAATTATGTATATATATACAGTATACACACACACACACATATACAGTATACACACACACACACATATATACACATCCATCGGCCACCAGAGTGTTTCCTTCAGCGTTACTATGCATCCACAAACAGCCAAGGCCTCCAGGGATATTTGTCACCTTGCTGAGGCATAGACAGTTACATAGAGAGAGAGAGAGAGAGAGAGAGAGAGAGAGAGAGAGAGAGAGAGAGAGAGAGAGAGAGAGAGAGAGAGAGAGAAAAGTGTGTGTATGTGTTGGAGAGAGAGAGAGAGAGAGAGAGAGAGAGAGAGAGAGAGAGAGAGAGAGAGAGAGAGAGAAGTGTGTGTATGTGTTGGTATAGCTCGGATACTGTAGAAACGAGAGTTGGCTTTCGTTTGGAACCCGATCTCTAGAATTGAAATCGTAGTCCAAAATGCTACAGCCTAGGCCAAAACTTTTCCCAACAGAAGACTCCGTATTGAAATCTCTCTCTCTCTCTCTCTCTCTCTCTCTCTAGAGAGAGAGGCTATCATCCCTGGTGGCCTATTTCTGCGTACGGTACTTCAATTTTTAAATTTTCAGTTAGGCTATCACCGCTGGTGGCCTATTTCTGCGTACGTACCGGTATTTCATAATTTTTGTTTTCGGTTAGTCTAGGCTATCATCCCTGGTGGCCTATTTTTGCGTACTTCAATTTTTAAATTTTCAGTTAGGCTATCACCGCTGGTGGCCTATTTCTGCGTACCTACCGGTATTTCATAATTTTTGTTTTCGGTTATTTTTGTTTTCGGTTAGTCTAGGCTACCACCGCTGGTGGCCTATTTCTGCGTACCGGTATTTCATAATTTTTGTTTTCAGTTATTTTTGTTTTCGGTTAGTCTAGGCTATCATCCCTGGTGGCCTATTTCTGCGTACTTCAATTTTTAAATTTTCAGTTAGGCTATCACCGCTGGTGGCCTATTTCTGCGTACCGGTATTTCATAATTTTTGTTTTCGTTTAGGATAGGCTATAACCCCTGGTGGCCTATTTCTGTTTAAATAAACATAAAATTGTTTTCGGTTCGGCTATCACTGCGTATTCAAATTTAACTTGGTTTTGTTTTAATTTTTGGTTAGGCTATCACCGCTGATAACCTATTTGTGTATATTTCAACATTTTTGTTTTCGGTTAGGCCTATTTAAGTAAGTGAAGCGACCTGAAGGGAGTGAAGTGTTTTTAAAGTGAGTTTAGTGTTTTTAAAGTGAGTTAAGTGTTTTTAAGTGAGTGAAGTGATCTGAAGAAAGTGATTGTCACCATGCCTCGTGCCTGTACGAACTGCGCCGGTAGGTTTGGTGCTTCCATGCTTGCTCCTGCCGATCCACAAGTCTGCCGACTCTGCCAGCAACGAGAGGATTTGACAGCAAAATTGGATGAAGCCCACAACAAGATCAACGCCCTCACCAGGAAGCTGGAATCACTCCAAGAGTTTGTAACACTCAACGTTGGAGTATCACTAACTCCAATTGTTTCAACTCCAGCATCCACCACCGCCCTAACGTCATCTGCCAACAATCCAACACCTGCAGTAGACACTGCAGCAGATGCTTCTGACGAACCTGAGCCGACATCAAACCAGGACAGCCGCCCTGTTCACCTTAGTCTCTCCCCCACTCCTCGTGCAAGAAGCCTGCTAGCACGAACAGTACCAACCCCTCGCCCCCGTTCTAACCACTCCTCTCCCCGACCTGTACGTACAGTCCCGCCACCACAGGTTTCCGGATTTACACCAGTGAGGAACGGTGCATGGCCAACGCAGAAAAGGTCTCATCTACCAGTCACAATGTCAAACAGATTTGAGATATTGGTAGAGATGGAAGACGAACCAGAAGAGACCAGGCTCGTTGGGGATTCCATCCTACGAGGACAGGTCGAAGAGTTCTGCGACAGAGTCCCAATTCAACGAAAAAGATTTTGCATCCCAGGAGCTGGACTGGACGACATTGTGGAAGCCTTCGAAGATACCACAAAGGATGCAAATGAAAATACCCTTTTTGTCATCCATGCTGGTTCAAATGACGTCATGCGCACCAGATCCGAAGAGTTGGAGAAATATCGCAAGATGATCCAGCACTACAAAAACAAGTCAAGGAATATCATCATCTCAGGCATTCTCCCCAAGATCGACGCACCTGACAAATTCTACGGCAAGGCCTTCAGCACAAATAGCCGACTAAAATATTTGTGTCTGAGGGAAGAAGTTGAATTCATCAACCTCTGGGACAACTTCTACAACCAGCCTACCCTGTTCCGCAAGGATGGCACTCATCTAAACCCTGTGGGTTCAGCACGCATGGGTCGTCTCCTACACGAAGCAGTCCGCAGCCATGGATCAAAAAACGCCATCCGAGAAGAAACAGCAGTGATATAAATTTTCCAACGCCAAGAAAAAAACAGAGGCAACCGAGGACCACCAGCGATAAGGACCGAAGACAGCGAGGACCGAGGACAGCCATGAACATAAATGTAGATCCGATAAGAACCAAAAATATTATTAAAGAGCGTTCCGTGAGTTCTAAAATAACAAATTTAAAGGTTTTCTATGCAAACGCTCGTAGCATACGCAATAAATTTTCAGATTTAGAGGAGCTAGTGTTTACAGAAAATTATGATGTGATTGGCATAACAGAATCTTGGCTCAATACAGAAGATAGAGACTTTTTAGCAGAGTATTCACTTCCCGGTTATGTAATGTTTGAGAAAAGCCGAATAAATCGAAATGGAGGTGGCGTTTTACTTTATATCAAAGAAAGTCTTAACCCTACCCTCTTGTCAAAACCTCAAATTGTGAACGTCGACGCATCTTTTGTGCTAATAAAGAATAATAAAGGTACAAAAATAATACTTGCATTAATATACAGACCTCCAGCTCAATCAGTGCAAACTGACCGAGAAATTTACGAACAAATTGCAGATGTAAGTAACTCACAATATACCGTAATTTTTGGCGACTTTAATTTACCTGTGACCAAGTGGGGCGATACTCTTACTTCACACTCCGGACATGACTTGTATACGAACTTGCAAGAGAGTTCGCTTTATCAATTTGTTCGAACGCCAACCCGTGGTAATAACGTTCTTGACATTGTACTTGCAACAAAAGAAGAATTAATAGAGAATTTGAATGTTGGTGATGAATTCAGTAACAGCGACCATCGTACGATAACTTTCACTTTAAAGTTTACTAGTAACGAACCAAATAGTAGCATCGAAAAAGTCCCTAATTTCAAGAAAGCAAACTTCCATAAACTTAGAGCTATGTTTAAAGAAACTGACTGGAGCTTTTTAATTAACAATAATGACATAAATACATCTTGGAAGTTATTCGAAACCACTTACCTAAAAGCAGTGCAAGACTGCATACCATCGAAAATACGGCGTCCAGGCCATAATAATAAGCCCAAATGGTGGAATAAAGATATTTCAAACTGCCTGCTTGCTAAAAAATTTGCTAATGATAGATTAAAATCCTCACAAAATGACGAAGAACGGGTGAAATTTGTAGAGCTACGACGCAAAGCCAAAAAGTTAATTAAGCAAAGTAAAAAGACCTTAGAGTTACATATTGCGAATCAAAGTAAAACAAACCCGAAAGAATTCTATAGTTATATCAGAAAGAAAAAAGTAGTTACTTCAACTGTTGGACCGTTAGTCGATGAAAATGGAGAATACACCAAAGACGAAGTACAAATGAGTAATGCCCTGCATACCTTTTTTGCATAAGTTTTTACAACAGAAGACCTCAGTGATATCCCTACACCATCGCCGATTCAGATTGATAATTCAGATGTTTTAAGCAATATCACCGTTACAGAGAGAGAAGTATTGAATTGTTTAGATAAACTCAAGGTAAATAAAACGCCTGGACCTGATACAATCTCGCCTAGAGTTCTAAAGGAAGCTAAGGATGAGCTCTCCAAACCACTGACATTACTATTCAATAAATCCTTGCAGTCTGGAACTATGCCTGATCAGTGGAAGCTAGCCAACGTAACACCGATATTCAAAAAAGGCAGCAAATCCCTACCCAGTAACTATCGTCCAATTAGCTTAACCTCAGTTGTATGTAAAATGCTAGAAACGGTCATACGAGACAGACTCGTAAATCACTTAGAGGAAAATAACATACTTAAAGATACTCAACACGGCTTTCGTAAAAAACGTTCCTGTTTAACAAACCTCTTAGACTTCTTCCACGATATCCTCAACCTCTACGATGAGAGTAAAGCTGTAGATATTATATACCTTGATTTTCAAAAGGCCTTTGACAAAGTTCCCCACAAACGTTTTACTGCTAAAACTAAAAGCGCATGGAATACAAGACGGTGTGTGTTGAAATGGATAGAAAATTGGCTCAGCGACAGAAAGCAAAGAGTAGTCATAAACGGTAAGGCATCTAAATGGACCAATGTAAGTAGCGGGGTACCCCAGGGATCGGTACTAGGACCAATTCTCTTTCTAATTTACATCAACGACATAGATGAGGGTCTCACCTGTACAATCTCAAAATTTGCTGACGATACAAAAATTGCAAATAGCGTACTGTCAAAAGAACAAGTTGACGATATGCAACACAATCTAGATAAATTGTCATGTTGGGCCCAAATTTGGCAAATGAGTTTCAATGCGGATAAATGTAAAGTACTACATATCGGATACCTAAATGAGAAAGCAAACTATTCGATGAATGGCACTCAGTTTAAGAATGTAAACAGAGAAACCGATCTGGGAGTAACAATATCGAGTAACCTAAAACCGAGTCAACAATGTTCAGAAGTTGTTAAGAAGGCAAACAAAATAATTGGCTTTATAGGCAGGTCATTTGAGCATAAATCCAAAGAAGTTATCCTAACCCTTTACAATTCCTTAGTCCGCCCTCTTCTGGAATACTGCGTTCAATCCTGGTGCCCTTATTACCAAAAAGATATAAACAAGCTAGAACGAGTTCAACGTAGAGTTACCAAAATGATACCTAGCCTAAAGAACAAACCATACGAAGAGCGTCTTAGAGAATTAAATCTATTTCCTTTAACCCAGCGCAGATTAAGAGGTGACTTAATTCAAGTGTTCAAAATCATCAAAGGCATCGACAATATGAACTGTAGTAAGTACTTCACTATCGACCAATCTAATTACACGCGGGGAAACGGTTTGCAAAATTATTGGTAAATCTTTTAACTCACACGAATCTAAGAATTTCTTCTTCAATCGAGTTGTCAACTTGTGGAATGGGCTTCCCCGAAAACGTTATAGACTGCATCACCGTTGATTCATTTAAACTCCACCTAGACAAATATCTCGCATCAAACCCGCGACTGACTGCGTTTGTAAATGAATAACTTTATTTTATCCCCCCCTCAGTTACTAACCCATCTGTCCCCTACTAACTTCCTAATCCTGCCACGGACATTAGTTCCAGGGCAGTAATTCCCTTTCCAATGTTCCCTTACCCACTCTAAACCACTGTTTGGACACTTGATCCTCAGTGTTTTGGAGGACAAGCAACCTAGAAGGGTCACTAGATCTGTTGTTGCTTGATTTCCTTTGTATTCCTTTGTACTTTGTACTCTCTCTCTCTCTCTCTCTCTCTCTCTCTCTCTCTCTCTCTCTCTCTCTCTCTCTCTCTCTCTCTCTCTCTCTCTCTCCCTATCCTTGGCGTTGTCTGAGTGTAGAGATCTCTTTTGTCATCCCTCTGATCCAGCACCGTGGAATTATTTTATGGTCAGGCCATAAAAGCATCATCCCTGCTTGGGTTTGAGGAGAAGCTATCTTATGTGTATACCGTATTTATATATATATATATATATATATATATATATATATATATATATATATATATGATATTAATTATTGTCATTATTATATAAGCTGTCTGAGCCACCCAACAGGGTTCAGATACACCTGTAATAGATGATACCCCACAAATTACCGGAAAGTACTGGAGAGAGACTCCGACATCAAGAAAAACAAAGGAAAGGGCTAATTAGAAAGCCTAGAAGAAAAGATAATTAATTCGATTAAAACACCAATGAAAAGAACAAGTCATGATTAAAAAGACAAAAACAAATATTTCCGGCTGTAATAAAACATTTACTCTAGACTTAAAAGCTGATAAATGGGCTATCTGTACAACCTCATTTGGCAACTGATTCCACAGGTCTATAATAAAATAATATAATAAATCTATATCTATAATAAATATAGTAATAAAATAATAAATAAAATATAATAAATAATAAATAATAATACATAATAAATCTAATCTATAATAACACACCGAGAAAACTAAGTCGTAGAAACATTTATAAGAGTCAAGGCAAAGTCATTAAGGTTCCTAGTGAATTTTGTTGCACGAATTGGAATAAAAGGTTCTGGTAAGACACTATGTAAAGGATGCCGAAAATTGTTAACGATTTTACATTATACGACTAAGGGAACCAACTTGACGCCGATGATGAAGACTAAGGGAACCAACTTGACGCCGATGATGAAGACTAAGGGAACCAACTTGACGCCGATGATGAAGACTAAGGGAACCAACTTGACGCCGATGATGAAGACTAAGGGAACCAACTTGACGCCCATGATGAAGACTAAGGGAACCAACTTGACGCCGATGATGAAGACTAAGGGAACCAACTTGACGCCGATGATGAAGACTAAGGGAACCAACTTGACGCCGATGATGAAGACTAAGGGAACCAACTTGACGCCGATGATGAAGACTAAGGGAACCAACTTGACGCCGATGATGAAGACTAAGGGAACCAACTTGACGCCGATGATGAAGACTAAGGGAACCAACTTGACGCCGATGATGAAGACTAAGGGATCCAACTTGACGCCGATGATGAAGATCCAGAGATAGAGAAGGAGGAATAGATTTGATAGAATTAAGAGCATTATCAAACAATTTCATATGAAAAAAAAAAAAAAACTAATAGATTATGTTGTCTTATTTTCTTCGTTCTAATACATAAGATAGATAAACAGTAACTTGTCTTTGTTGTCCATTTCTGAAGATATTGGAAATTCTAAACATGTATATTTAAGGAGTTTCCCCATTTGTGTGCATGCATTAAATAACTTACTCCTATTATTTGATTACATGCGTCCTATATATTTGTTCTTATTCTGATTACCATTAAAAGATTTTCTTTAGCTTATAATTTACATATTGGATTCATTGGAGGTATACAGAGTACTTTATCAATAACCAATCTACGCAACACAGGACATTATGGAGCTGCATAGAATCATCTATTACTAGCCAAAATTATATGTAACAAGGTAACATTTACTGCTGAGGTTATTAATACTATTATCTATATTATCCATGGATGAAGATAATGCAGGCGGTTTTAATATTGTATGTCTAAACTATAAATGCCTTGTTATTGTTTGGGATTGGGGCACGTGTTTATCTTCTGATCTATCAACCATTTCCAATTGCTGCAGAAACAATCTTGTTGCTTTCAATGCTTCCAAAGCCCAATTTATCCAATTATCTACCCATCAAGAACTCCCACAGGTCTATCCCTTGTACTTCAACAATACAAAAATCAACCTTTATTTTCTTCTCTCAGTACTCTTGTGCCTCTTTTTCGTTTGATCTCATTTGAAAATACCATATTACCACTCATGCTAAAACGGCTTCCAAGAAGCTGAGTATGCTCAGCCGCCTCAGGGGGTTCTTTACCCCTGCACAGCTTCTTGCTCTGTACAGGGGCACAGTACGTCCATGTATTGAGTCCTCTTACATAGCGCTTCTAGACAAAGTAGAAAAGAAAGCCTTTTATCTCATTAACTCACGTCCACTCACCGATTCTCTGCAATTTATATCTCTCTTTGCCGCAATGTTGCATCTCTCTCGCTATTCTACTGCTATTACAACAATCAGTGTTCCTCAGAGCTCTCTCAGAGTATACCACCTCCCCTATGTAGAGCACGTAGCACCCGTCTTGACAACCCAATCCCACTCCTACTCTGTATAACTCTCCGATATTCCCAACCTTTCTTCTATTCAACATCTGAGCTCTCGAACTCTCTTCCTGAATCCAGTTTTACCTCATCCTATGACTTAAATTGCTTCAAACCTCGTGGGTTCAGCCATTTTGGCTCGAACATTACTTGATTTTGGCCCTGTCACTCTTTCAACTCTGGACGAGACACTCGTCACGGGCAGTTTTGCCTTTTGTCTCCCTCATCTACATAGACAAAACTGTATACTATATTCTGTATGGCAGCAAATAAAAACACTTCCTTAGGTTCAAAAGTATGCAACAAATAAACAACAACTTTAAATTTTTCCGTGACAGCATACACTATTACCTTATGTGCAAACACATGTTTGGAATAAATGATGTTTCCATATTTGTCCATTTGGGAACAGTGATAAAGGAGCTGCTTTCTTTGCTTGTATGCACAAACCTAACATGGATTGACAAAATAAACTCAGAAAAAATGACAAAATGAATAAACACCATATGAGGAGGAGCACTATCCTATTGATCCTCATATGGTGTTTATATTCGATCATGGATTATCTTACTCTATCTATATTCTCTGGCCCAATCCCTACTTATTCTTTTTTTTTCCTCTTTTCCCTTTTGTTTTTATTTATTTATTTATTTATTTATTATTATTTTTTTTTTTTTTTTGGGGGGGGGTTATCTTATTACACTTGCATAAATAACAAATATAATAATTCGTCCGCACCTCCCACGACATCCTAAAAATAAGCTTCTTGTGTTTACTACATCATAAACTATTCACTCGCTATATAAGTATATTCATGGAAGCAACAATGTCATATTTTGGTTAACATCGTAAAATGTGCATTAACCCCTTGAGCCTTGTGACGCGGTTTAGCAGTCTATTCTAGCTATCATCAGACAATTTTACTCAGATTTGGAAGGCCCTCTAGTAATCAATGTGGTAAAATAATCCTAATTAACCCTCTGACTTCCAACTCCCTAAGCTGACTAAAATCGTGTAATGATAGCCAAAATAAAATGAATAAGAAATGCATCAAAAGGTTATCCTTAAAGTTAATAGTAATAGCTGATGATGAAAACTCAATTACCTTGGCTACCTTTGAAACAATAACGTCTTTGAAAAAGCCATAATGTTGCAAAAAACAAAAAAATAGTATCAATGTGCTGTTGCGATAATGATGTCCAGAGTTACGGTACCCTGGAGCTTTTTAATATCAATAATGCTTAGATATGTTTGTTGACCATAAAAATCAAGTTAAGATGTTGGCAATACTGTTGCGTATCCTGTGACTAAAAATAACAAAATACTGTGAATTACACTTTACTCAACAGGTATCCCAGAAGCTATAACAAATGTAATAATAATGCATAATCAAATGTCTAATTTAAGAAACACACCTAAACATTGTGTGCCCGGTGGTCCAGAATGATCTTTAATGTATAGTTCACGAGCCAAAATATTTCCCCATCATCAATTTACGACAATGATAAATGTTGTTTATGGAAGGGCACGTCAGCCGCAACGGAGGATGTTCTTTTTAGACCACCCTTGTTTCGTCCCATTAATTTGGCGATTTTCAGACGTTTCACCTTATTATTTTTGGGATTATAAGAAGCTTCCCTTCCTTCAGGTGTCGATATTTTTCTAGGCGAGCGATAGCAAGCCTGCAAAGTTGCCATATTCCAATTGCACCAAAGACCATCTCGATCCCGTAGTGGTACTACATAGAAAGGTACAATCACATACATTTTGGAGATTACGGTCTAGAGGCAATTGTATCCCTGTTTATCTGGTAATTGACGCTGCAGGCAATTTAATAAGGAATGTGAAATTTCATTCATATTTAGTAACTCATTTGGTGACAATTCCCACAATCAATATATAGTCAAAAGTCAATGAATGATTATTAATTTTGTACATACTACAGAGATACAAAACCTCTACATTTTGTTTACATACGAATGCGGCATCGCAGACAAGAAGTGTGTGTATGTATGTATGTATATACTCTGGCACCTTCCCCAGTTTTCCTTTTTTTTTTTTTTTTTTTTTTTTTTTTTTTTTTTTTTTAACAGAGTAATTTTAATTGAAAGTTTGTCAGTGTTACTGTGGTTGTACAACGATCGATGATTATTAATGTACTTCTGCATCAAATTTGTTAGTATAATAAACGATATTTTGATTAGGCCTACATGAGCACAATTTGGGAGGCAGACTTGAAATATATTGCTCAGAAATGTTTACAACGTTGGCAGGGCTACCGTTAACTGTTTACAACGTTGGCAGGGCTACCGTTAACTGTTTACAACGTTGGCAGGGCTACCGTTAACTGTTTACAACGTTGGCAGGGCTACCGTTAACTGTTTACAACGTTGGCAGGGCTACCGTTAACTGTTTACAACGTTGGCAGGGCTACCGTTAACTGTTTACAACGTTGGCAGGGCTACCGTTAACTGTTTACAACGTTGGCAGGGCTACCGTTAACTGTTTACAACGTTGGCAGGGCTACCGTTAACTGTTTACAACGTTGGCAGGGCTACCGTTAAATGTTTACAACGTTGGCAGGGCTACCGTTAACTGTTTACAACGTTGGCAGGGCTACCGTTAACTGTTTACAACGTTGGCAGGGCTACCGTTAACTGTTTACAACGTTGGCAGGGCTACCGTTAACTGTTTACAACGTTGGCAGGGCTACCGTTAACTGTTTACAACGTTGGCAGGGCTACCGTTAACTGTTTACAACGTTGGCAGGGCTACCGTTAACTGTTTACAACGTTGGCAGGGCTACCGTTAACTGTTTACAACGTTGGCAGGGCTACCGTTAACTGTTTACAACGTTGGCAGGGCTACCGTTAACTGTTTACAACGTTGGCAGGGCTACCGTTAACTGTTTACAACGTTGGCAGGGCTACCGTTAACTGTTTACAACGTTGGCAGGGCTACCGTTAACTGTTTACAACGTTGGCAGGGCTACCGTTAACTGTTTCAATATTTATGAGAGTGATAAATGTTGTTTATGGTCGGTCACAACGACTCTCCCACTGAACAACACAGGACGGCTGAAATATGTTAAGGGAGCCCATCTCGCTTTTTTTATCTTTCTCTCCCTCTCTCTTTGTCTTGTATCCATTCGGCACCATTCAGCCTACTGTTTTAAGATATTTACCCTATCCAGGTGTTAATATTTTCCTGGCGAGCGGTAGCGAGCCAGGAAAGCAAGTAAAATTTGTACATTTTTCGATAGAAAAATTTCTCCGGCGAAGCCGGATTTCTCCATACAATGCTGGCTCGCCAGGAAGAAATCGACACCTGGATGGGGATAAACGGCTTAAAACAGTTGGCTGAATGGGGCCGAATGGATACAAGCCAGTGAAAGAGAGACAAGGAGAGAAAGATAAAACATAAACTGGTGGCCTTATCCTGTGCATTAGCGGTCATCCACCAAATATGACCATCATGATACTATTTGTCTATAGGGAATGCTTGAGTGACTAGAAGTGTTATTTAGAATGACAAACTTATTACCTTCTGTTAGCTGACATTTAGATATAGTTGTAGTTAAGTAGTCATCCACGAAATATGTCCACCCTTATGACATGTGTATATAAGATGACATCATTATATTGTTTTGTATTACAGAGGGACCCATATATATACCGAGGTCATTCGGGTTATGAATAAAATTCCCATTGTCTAAAGAATGGTTGGGCGGTGAGGGCAACTTAGAATACCAAATAGGATAATATGATTTCGACATTACCACGCACCCAAGAGTGAAACGTTAGTCTCAGTCTTTCTTCTATTCAACTGCTGAGCTCTGGAACTCTCTCCCAGAATCAGTCTTTCCCTCTTCCTATGACTTAGATTGCTTCTAACTCCGTGTGTCCAGGCATTTTGGCTCAAACGTCCCTTGATTTTGGCCCTGTCACTCTTTTAACTCTGGGGAGGCACTCGATGCGGGCAGTTCTGCCTTTTGTCTCCCTCACTCACATACAAAAACAAATCTTATTCTAAAGATGTAGCGTCGTGATCATTAGTACAACACCTACACACCTATTTGAATTAGTATCGAACGTGAACGGGGAAATACAATTCATTCTTCATAGTTTTACTTTAAAGATATATAAAATTGAATAGGGAAAACCTTACTAATGATCACGGCTGTACTATCCTGGGATACATATCGTGGCCTTAAGATTTGGAAAATATCTTAAATAGAAATTAATCCTCTACCTAATTCTTCACCTAACTTACAGTTACGTAAATATTAATAAGCAGATCAAAAGCGGAATCGGATCGATGATAAAAGATGGTCAAACGATAACAGGTGACATACACATGGCAAATATGCTCAACAAGTATGTTGGTTCAGTTGTCACAGAAGAAGTAATCGGTCATAACCGGAAAACAATATAGTAAATATCACCATCAGTGTTAGCGAAGTACTAAGAAAATTGAGAAATCTCTATATAAATAAGACCCTGGGACACGACATGCTCCACCCCAATATATTTATAAGAATATTAAAGACGAGATAGCCAAACCCCTGACACAGCTATTTAACTTATCATTACTACAGGGGATCGTACCGAGTGATTGCAAAAATGCGAACATCACGCCAAAATACAAGAAGGGAGCAAGGCTAAAGCAAGTAATGACTGACCAATTAGTCTAACTTCAATTATAGAAAAAAATAATAATGGAAAAAACCTAAGAGATAAGATAGTAGATTACCTCGAATCAAACAACCTAATCAAAGATACTCAACATGGCTTTAGATCAAATAAGTCATACCTAACATCTTTGATTTAGGCCTAATTCTATAATAAACTATTCACATACAACGTTATGACGAAATCACTAAACATAATCTTGGACTTTCAAAAAGCTTTCGATAAAGTGCCACATACTGTAGGAAACTAATGGCTAAGCTGGAGAGGATAGGTATCAAAGGTAAAATTAATTCTTGGATAAACAAAACTGGCTTACAGATAGAAGACAGAGAGTGGTGATAAATGGAGTGGAATCCGAGTGGAAGCCTGTCACTAGTGGAGTTCCGCAGGGTTCGGTCCTTGGACCGGTCCTGTTTTTAATTTACAGTAACGATATCGATGTAGGGATAAACAACACCATCTCCATGTTCACCGGTGATACAAAGATAGGGAATACAGTCCTGACCGAAGAAGTTAGAAATGCGCTGCAAACTGATTTAAACAAGATAGCCGAGTGGTCTGATAGATGCTAGATGCCCTTCAATGTCGATAAATGTCAGGTGCTGCAGGTCGGTAGCAGAAATTAGAAATACAAATATGAAATGAATGGCCAACAAATAAAAAACACAACGCTAGTAAAAGACCTAGGGCTACTAATATCTGAAAACCTAAACACTTCTGACCAATGTATAGTAGGTGCAAACAGGGCAAACATAGCATTGGGCTTCGTTAAACGAAAATGTACTGATAAACATGATAACGTAATTGTGCCAAAGTTCAAAAGTATGGTGACGCCCCACCTTGAATATGGTGTGCTGTTCTGGTCACCTTATCTGATCAAGGACATAGTAAGACTCGAGTCAGTGCAGCGTAGAGCGACGAAGATGATACCCTCATTGAGAAATAAACCATATGATGATAGACTTAAAAGCTTGAATCTGTTCTCATTAAAAAAGAGAAGGCTGAGGGCTCAACTTATTGAGGGCTTCAAGCTACTGAAAGGCTTCGACAAAGTAATTAGAAATGCGCAATTCACATTCAACAATAATACTCAACTCGCGGAAATGAAATTAAATTATATACCAAAAAGGCAAACCTAGATGTCACAAACAGTGGAACAAACTGCCAGCGAGAGTGGTGGAGAGCGACACAATAAACGCTTTCAAGGGAAGGCTTGACCTCTATCTCGAGGGGGCTGGGGTGATATGAAAAACAAACAAAAACAAAATTAGTTTGTAAGGCCGGACTGCCTAGTAAGGCCCTCGAGGTCTGTGTATCTTTGTAACTATGTAACTCTCTCTCTCTCTCTCCAAGTATCAACATGTTTTATTGCTTGCCCGCATCCACTCTGTGGGCGGTAAATAAAGATTATTAAGCCAATTCAAGTTCACGTAACAAACATATATATATACTGTATACATAACTGGATGAAGCCGAGCCCCTGTTTTGGATTACAGCTGGTATTTCTGTATTTCTGATCGCTCGACGCACTGGCAATATAGGAAATGGAATAATGTGCTCCAGGCGTCCACAGCTCTCTCCTCCCTCTCTCTCTCTCTGCCTGAGATAATAATAATGCCTTCTCTTCTCTCTCTCTCTATGATATCTTGTTATCTATCTCTCTCTCTCTCTGTAACCTAAGATAATAATAAAGCCTTCTCTTTTCTCTCTCTCTCTCTCTAACCTGAGATAATAATAAAGCCTTCTTTTCTTTCTCTCTCTCTCTCTCTGGTATTGTGGGTGTTTGGCTATATGTATATACTGTATATGTGTTTGCATGTATATATGTTTGTATCCCTGTATCGCCATTATATTAATATCTGTGTCACTCACTTATCAAGCGTGTAATATATTAACCTGTGATAATATAAATACATTATAATGAGTATACCTGTCCAGTGACCTACCCTTCCATATGTCATTTCCAGTCACTTCCTGTAGGTTCGATATATCAGATTGCAGTAGAGGCCCATGAACTCTGAAGCAAGTCAGTTCATATCAGACGACCAAATTGGACGGATTCGTTCACGGTTATTTGGCTTCAATCTTTGAGTGAATATGTTAACCAAATCAAAATGTAAAGATATTCTATTATGCCGGATTCTACAAAACCAGAGCACATCATCAGCCTACAAGTCAATGCCTCATCACTTGGCCTCCTTAGAACTCAGTCACCCCTACAACCAAGTCATGCTCTTCAGACCAGCAGCGGGACTTACAGCACATGAGGATGCAAAACCGGATGGAGAGGTTGGTCAGTAGCTTACCCGTTCCTTTGCTAGGTCATCCTACCAAGACACGCTTGCTATGTTTGCCAAGCAAGGCCCCATTGCGTCCTCCGACTTAAGAACCGTTGCATCTCACAAATAGATTTGGATTGCTGCGTCCGCTGAGCTATCCAACACACTTGCTGCATCCTCCGAGCAAGGCCTCAGTGTGTCCTTCGACTGAAGAATTATTGCGCACGTCGGCTGAATGGTTTTGACTTGCTGCGCCCGCCAATCTTTCCTAGAGAGTTGTGTAGAACAAATTTCACCTAGTGATATGGCCTCCTATCACCGCACCAGCATACTCGCACAGCGAGGAAACAAGGCACATATTATTAGTACATATGGTAAAGTACCTCCTTTACCTAGTGTACCGACAGCCCAGCTGATTAAGCCTCTGACCCCAGTGAAGATGACCCAACAAGACTACAGTCACACCCCAAAAAAGAAGCAGAGGAAAAAGAGAACGAGAAGTTCTGGTCCACCATTGTCCTATACCTCAGGGAAATGTATACTTTCAAAGTTAGGAGCGAAGTAACAACAATAGTGTTTGCTGTTCTCAACTTGCGAGATCCTTTTGTTCATATACAGTATACTCACACATCACACACTCTGTCCCCTTTGTCATATTTTATAGATGATATATATATATATATATATATATTCCATAGGCACCTCAATCTATACATTTCTGCAACATTCGTGGCCTTACCTCTATCTTCAACTCTGTGGAACACCAACTTTCCTCTGCCAACCCTTACAATCACACAATATGACATATACTTATCTATACAGAGAGAGAGCCAAGTGGGTCTCCCTCCACACTTACATGCAGGGAGACCCACGGTAAGGTCCTCGCAGAAGCAAAGGCCAGAGACGAACTGAATCCTGAACTAAACGACCGGGTATCAATGCCTCCTTGGCCATTCAACATATCTGCAGTGCTGAACTACAACCACTCTCACTAATAAGTTAACTAAGAAATATTAATACTATAGAGTACTACATTACTATATATAAACAGTATATATATATATATATATATATATATATATATAGTAAATATGAAGATTACTTAATGGAAAATAATAATTATAATTAATATTAATCTTACGCCAGACAGAACCGCCCACAGCCTTGGAGTAGACAAGAATGAGAGAGAGAGAGAGAGAGAGAGAGAGAGAGAGAGAGAGAGAGAGAGAGAGAGAGAGAGAGAGAGAGTGAGGCAGAGAGAGAGAGAGAGAGAGAGAATGGCGACATACTCACTGGTTATTTAATTAATTGCCTGGGGGGAAAGGTGTCTAGGTTTCAATACACCATTGCACAATATAATATGTTTCCCGTCATACTTCTCACTACCCTAAAAGCCTACAGATGTGTTGTACAAATGGATAGTCTAATTAGTCTTATTACATAAATTACAATGCTGGCTCGCTATCGCTCGCCAGGAAGAAATCGACACCTAGATGGGGGTAAGCGTCATAAAATAGTTGGCTGAATGGGGCCAAATGGATACGAGAAAGAGAGAAAATTAGAAAATATTAAAAAGCAGGTGACCCCCCCTTAAGGTCTTGGGTGAAGAAAAAATATATAATACAATAGAAAAATAAAAAACAAAACAAATGCTTTTCCGCCTTAACCCTTTGAGTACCAGTGACGTGTGCTATACTGTATTTTAGTTGTTATTAGACGATAATATGCAGCTCAGGAAGGATCTGTGGTAGTTAAAAGGGTTGGTTAAGATAGTTTTAAACCTTATTAATGCTAGATATCCTTCCTAAGCTGAATACAATCGTCCAATAGTTGCCAGAATATGACGAAAAGGACGTCCCTGGTACTGAATGGGTTAAGCGGGGTCGATCCTGGGCTGCCTGAGGGGAGACTCCAAGACGCTCTGCACTTCACCAACCAACCGTTGATAACAGTGTGGAAAGTTATAGGATGCTAGGTCTTAACTATACAGGTACAGTGTGTGAGGTGCATGTTATATGTTACTGTAATATTGGAAAGGCTGTAGTTATGAGTGTTGTCTGTAACTAGTTAAACCAGCTCTCTCATCCTGAGCATGTGATAATATGCACATTATAATTGCAACACTGCTCTACTGCACCTCTGATGTCTGCCATTGCAGGAAGGGGTTGAGGGACTATGGGGATAAGTGGCAAACACATTCAACATTTATTGCACAAAAGTTAACCCCTTGAAGCTCTGACGCATTTTAGCAGTTAATTTGGCTTTCATTAGACGATTTTATGCAGCTTAGGAAGGACCTGTGAGTATTTAAAGGGTAAATACTATCTCAATCAACCCTTTGACTTCTGTATACCGTTACTAATCTGAATAAAATCGTCTAATAGTAGCCAGAAAACAGAACAGAAACGCGTATTGGAGCTTGAAAGGGTTAATAAGTTAGAATATGATGAACAGCAAACCTGTGGTAAATGTTAATATTTATTAACAGTAAAATGTGTAATATAATGTTGTGACCATAATAGAACACGGTCTACAATAACAAAAATAAAAACAATGGTGCACATTTTACAAGTTTCAACACTTAGTTACATTTCCGGAACTATTGACATTCACTACTTAAAAATACGACTATAATTAGACCATAAAGGTGTTTTAAATACGACTATAATTTATTTTGAATTTTAGCCAATCATCAAATTACAAACACACATTGTACACACAGACAGTATATATTTAGTTAGGCAATACTTGTTTTTAATAAATGGTCATAAGCTACACTCTTTTCGTAGTCTAGGTATAACAACATTACGCAGTATATACATTTTAAACTAAAACATGATTTCTTCACTCAGCAACTAAGTAATATTATATTTACTTCAAGAAGGATTTTAGGCTTTTCAAAATACAAACAGTTTGTCATCTTTAAACTAGTTGATAAACTAAGTGACATAGATACAATTGTCTGGCGGATGAGCTATTTAACAAATACATTTATAAACGAAAGAAATAAAATGTGATTTGAAGAAAAAGAATCATGTGTTAAACTATCGTGTTGTTGATAATAATATACTGGACTGTCTTGTCTGGAGCGGTGTGAACTCTATAGTCGAGTCCCTGGTTCAAACCAACAATTCAAGGAGAAACCCGGCCTACATTATTATTAATAGTATTATTATTTTTATTTTTATCTTTATTGTTATTGTTATTATTATTATTTTTTGAATCATCATTATTATTATTATTATTATTATTGTTGTTATTTAGGTAGTAGATGATTATTAAGCGTGCAATAGAAATAAACTTATATGAATAAAGATGAGTGCTTAGATTTGTCTTTCTTTGTTTTCCTCAGTTAGGCAATAGATTGCTAAGGACATTATTTATAGAATATATTATGAATTACTTTATTGGTAACAGGTGACAAGTATGCATTGGATGTTTTACCTATTGACTACCATGTTTTGTTGTTTACATTTAATTATACATTTAACAACATAATATGTATATTCATGAGTGTAATTAAATCATCTAGTGTTAACAAATTCATTAAACCAGACTATAATTGTACTATAAGGCATAATTATGTGAAGTAGCTTTCAGTTATTTATTATCTTAATCAAATCTAACAATAATATAAGGATTAAGATGACCAATAATTCAAAGACACGGAGGGGTGAATTATTCACACAGCAATTAAAATTAATATCATCGTTGAATTATGATTATCCCACTATAGGCTATACCTACAATTCACACTACATCGATAATATTGAAGTGGTTTATAGCTACAGGCATACTATACATGATAACGATAACAGGTGTAAGGTATATATATATATTCAATTAATTAATTGCCATGACCTATTTACCTTAATATATGAGTATGTATTAACAAACGTAAATAATATGCGGAAATACCCCCGAAGCATTATAATATATTAGCCAGTTCACAGCCGGGCGGTAAGAGGCGAGAGCCTCACTGCCTGGTTGTCTGATCGAGTCCTGAGTTAATACAAGACTTTGTCAGACAGTGACTGGTTAGGTGGCCACCGAACAGACTGGACAGATCGTCCAGTATTAATTAGGTGGCCACTGACAGATCCCAAGGTTAAGGCCTTGGCCAGTATTAGTAGTAGTGTAGAGGCCCCTCTGGTTCCAGTAGTGTCCTTCCGGCTAATCGCCGTCCAGGTTCCTGAACAGGCCACACTGGTTCCTGTAGGGGCCTTTCCGGCTCATTGCCATAGTAGTAGTAGTAGTAAAGTAGTAGTAGTAACAACATTGGCCCCTCTGGTTCCAGTAGTGTCCTTCCGGCCAATCGCCGTCCAGGTTCCTGAACAGGCCACACTGGTTCCTGTAGGGTCCAATGTTGCTATATATATATATATATATATATAGCAACATTGGAACCAGTGTGGCCTGTTCATCCTGAACAGGCCACACTGGTTCCTGTAGGGTCCAATGTTGCTATATATATATATATATATATATATATAGCAACATTGGAACCAGTGTGGCCTGTCATCTGAAACAGGCCACACTGGTTCCTGTAGGGTCCAATGTTGCTATATATATATATATATATATAGCAACATTGGACCCTACAGGAACCAGTGTGGCCTGTTCAGGAACCTGGACGGCGATTGGCCGGAAGGATTAATCGAGTTTAGGAGTAAAATTGGTTGGTGGAGAGAACATATTAATATATATGTTCTCTCCACCAACCAATTTTACTCCTAAACTCGATTAATGAAATTAACAAACACATGATCCCAAGGCCTTGGGTAAAGAGTTCCTTGATATTGATATTGATATTGATTTGGTATTGATAAATACGCTCAATGTAATGAAAGAGTGTGGAATTTGTTTGTGTTTTTATGTTTTGTTCAAACCGGGGATTCGAACCTAGGATGCTCACACCGAAAATCAACATTGCGCCACGAAGACAGTTAAAGAATACTGCACAAGCCTACGATTTATTATGCAGTTTCGAATCCTGCATACCAATCTTAGCATGTACAATATCGCAACTGCACTATCGGAGGCTATGCATAGGTGAATGGAAATAGTAATAATGGGGCACTTAACCCTAGGGAAGGCCTCTCGATAAACTACTACTGAATGAATTAATATGTTCTCTCCACCAACCAACTTTACTCCTAAACTCGAGATATATATATATATATATATATATATATATAGTATACCGGTATATATATATTATTAATATTTTTTTTTACACATGAAATTACCATAATTCAACGATGAGATAATATTTTTACTTTCTGTCTGAAAGTATTGGTCATCTTATGACAATTGTTAGATAATATATAACTGAAAGCTTCTTCACAATTATAGCCTGATTTAATTAATTTGTTAACACTAGAGGATTGTTTTACACTCATGATTATAAATATTATTTAGTTATAGGTATAATTTAATGTAAAACAAAAAATGGTAGTCAATAGGTAAAACATGCAATGCATACTCGTCACCTGTTACCAATAAAGCAATGCACGATATATTCAATAAATATTTTCTTCAACAACATTATTTCTAACTGAGGAAAACTAAGACATCATCAATTACAACAGGGTCCAGGAGAAACAATGACAACAGGGTCCAGGAGAAACAATGACAACAGGGTCCAGGAGAAACAATGACAACAGGGTCCATAAGAAACAATTACAACAGGGTCCAGGAGAAACAATTACAACAGGGTCCAGGAGAAACAATTACAACAGGGTCCAGGAGAATCAATTACAACAGGGTCCAGGAGAAACAATTACAACAGGGTCCAGGAGAAACAATTTGTTTGAAACTGTTGTGGGTTGTAACAACTGTTGCTAAAATGTAAAGGTATCCCAGAATGATGCCCACAAAGACTATGGTATATTATTATTAGTAGTAACCCCTTGATGATTATGACGCAGTTTGACAGATTATGCTGGATATCATTAGACGAAGTTATACTACTTAGGAAGGCTCTCTAGGAATCAAAAGGTTAAAAACTATCTCAATAAACACTATAGTTCCCACAAGTTCTTCCTAAGCTGAATACAATCGTATAATAATAGCCAGAAGAAACTGTCAAAATGCGTCATAATCCTGAAGGAGTTAATAAGTCAATTAAGATGTTTTTGACACAAATATAACAAGAGTATATCAGACTATCTGGGACCCTCTGAGGAATTGTTGTATTGTGTTAAATTATCGATTATGTAAATTATGGAAGTGCAGCAATTGGAAAACAAATGTTAAACAAAAACAAAATCTTTTAGTGCTCAATCAGGAAATACGTGGTTATTTTCTGGCTCGATCGGCCAACCAGTCAGTAAGGCTTTCACCTCTTACCGCTCGGCTGTGACTCGGTTCATGCATTATAATAATTTTGGGTATTTCCGCATATTGTCTTCCTGCTAATAACTAATTTAGACCTAGTGCTAACTTAACGCTAGAATAGTATAAACGATTTATGTCACTGATAGATATATTATATTTACATATCATGTATTTATTGGTTGTGTAAATCAAAGAATCACAAGCCAAACCCATTTATTGGTTAGTAAATAACTCCTGAGAGAATACTAGTGTGCTGGTGTTCTAAACCCCTTGACTTGGAGAGGAGTTAGCCATAATACAGGTAAGCAAGGTATTATTATAGTGGAGTTACTTTAGGTAGTTTTAAACCTATTAAATACCAGACAACTTTCTTAAACTAAATAGAACCACTTAAAGTAAGAGAGAATAATATAAATCTGTTGTCATCTTACTAAGAGGATAACGCAAGATGATGTTGTTTTAGGGATGGATGACCTCTACGTCTACGAGCGAAAGATTTGCTCATTATCACAATAACTCAAATTTAACTTTATGAAAAACGTTTGAAATGTTTACAATATTGCTTAGATGTAGCAAAGCTATGAAGGTTATCGTCCGGTTGCATTTACAAATGTTATTAGGGAAACATTAGGCGATTTATACAACTTAAGGAGGATCTGTGGGAATTAAATGTGTAGCTCTTATCTCAATTGACCCTCTGACTTCCATATAAATGTTATAATCTGAATATAATCGTCAAATAATTGCCAGAATAAATTATAAAATATCGTCATAATTCTCAGGGGATCAATATACATTTGGACAGATAACTATTTTATATAATGTATATGAATAATAGATGTCTAAATTGAAGGTAGATTGTCTTCATAGCTTCTTTAATGGCTAACATAGTGGGATAGTTAGGCCTACTTGTACCAGTTGATATTTACAATATGATGTAAGTCTTCAGTTTGACATAATACTATTACTATTATTACTACTACTACTACTACTAATACTAATAATAATAATAGTAATAATAATAATAATTTTAATAATAATAATAATAACATTAATAGTAATTATAATATTAAAAAGATGCAGTTTGGGACTCTTTGTGAGCTGGTGGTTCGAACAAGGGACTCAGGATTGAGGGTTCACACCGCTCCAGCCAGGACAATCCTGCATCTTATTTTCAACAACACTAACGTCACCATATGATTCTCGATATCCATGTTAAGGGGAGGCAGTTGGTTTTTCGAGTCCTCCTCCTCCCTCATGTTTAGCCCTATTAGTTGTGAGATTACAAGACATTTGCCCCATTAGTTTGACGATTTTCGGACATTTTGCCCCATTTCTTTGCCAATATGAAGACCTTTCGTGGCCAGCCCTATAAGAGTTGCGTTTTGTAGCTCAGTGGTCTGGTTAAACTACTATTATATATAAAAAGAAAAAAAATCGTGCCATTTAGGTGTCGATTTTTTTCCTGGCGATCGATAGCGAGTCTGTATTTGAAGAGGAATCGACCTTAGGCCGGCACATTTTTCTACCGAAAAATGTACAAATTTATATCGAAGGGGGGTCTTGTGGGTGTTTTTTTTAAAGCTTGATAGAGGCTTAGAGAGCAAACTAACCCCCTCCTTAAACCATTGAGCCGAACCAGTAAATTATGCTGCACAATACCGTCTGAGCTCTCTTTAATATAAGAGACCCAGCTTATATATTATATAGGTGTTGTGATAAGAGACAGGTCATTAGTTCATGATAACAAAATAATCACTATAGTTTGTTCACTTAAGGGGAGGCAGACCGTTTTTCTGGACCCCCTTCTCCCTAATGTTTAGCCCCACTAGTTTTGAGATTATAAGCCGTTCGGCTCATGTTTGGCGATTTTAATACCTTTCGCCCGATTTCGTTGTCAATTTTAAGACCTTTCGTGCCATTTAGGTGTCGATTATTTCCTGGCGAGCGATAGCGAGCCTGCAATTTTAAGAGGAACCGGCCTTCGGCCGGGCCATTCTACCGAAAAATGTACAAATTTATCTTGAAGGGGGTCTAGTTTTTTTTTCTAAGCTTGATTGAGGTCTAGGGAGGAAACTAAAAAAAAATATATGAATAAATTAATTAATAGACCAAACAAACGGTCAGTCTCCCCTTTACCCAGCTAGGAGCGATCAAAAGAAAATTGCTGATTGGATGATATAGCATCGTGAAAATGGGTTAGTAACATCTCTTCACAATTTTGCTTAATATTATGTTTACAAGAACAAAACTGTATCATATTTAAATTATTATAATTTTGTCATAGTTTGATATATCGAACTTATAATATTAGGCTAATCTGTGATTGCGTGACATAATTGATATTAATCACGTTATGCACTGAGTAGCATATATTATAAACTCGATATATCACTACATATTAAACTTAAAACAATTTTGAAAACGTCACCGTCTTCTAAACGTATATATTGTGAAATTATTAACACAATTTATATACTGATATTGATTGATTTTTGTATGTAGAAAACGTCGGAAAATAATCGAAACCCCGTCTAAAATGAACAAGTTAATACATTTATATTGTGCGTAAATCTTCATATGATCATCCTCATTCATATAAGTATATTTGTATTGCAAACTTTTAAAACACCAGCAACTTATACTGGCTATTCTGCGTTTAATAAGGCATTATGAGGCAAAACATATAATGTGAAGATGTTGCCTTGTTAAAACAAAATATCCATCAGCAGTCCTATCTATATAAAAACAGTGTTAACGTTATGTTTCAAGTGTTTAGACTACACCATTATACAGTTGGTAAATACTCTATATATTCTTTGGATATTCTAGTTTCCTATGCGAATGAAAGAGACAAAAGGCAAAGCTGCCTGTAGCGAGTGTCTCACCCCAAAGTTGAAAGATTGACAGAGCCAAATTCAAGATACGTTAGAGGCACCATCTTTGGCCACAAGGAGCTTGAAGCATTTGTTTTTGTTTTTGTGCTTTTTTCTATGTGATTGAGGGAGGCAAAAGGCAGAACTGCCTATAGCGAGTGCCTCCCCCATAGTTGAAAGAGTGACAGGGCCAAAATCAAGGGACGTTCGAGCCAAAATGCCTGGACACACGGAGTTTGAAGCAATTTAAGTCATAGGAAGTATATGTCACAGGATGTGAGAAAGACATACTAATAATTATTAGTTGTTTATTCTCACCTTTATTTAATGTTTATATACATATACGTACAGTATGTTATGCTTCCCGAACTATAGATCATATAATAAGACACATACTATAGGATCACTAACCCGAGCCAGTGAATATGATTCATAATATATAACTCACACACAATGTATTGTTGTACTATATTGTGGAAATACAAAATAATCATAGTAGGCATGCATGGTTATATTTATAATAATCATAGTAGGCATGCATGGTTATATTTATTATATTGATATAGTAAAGTTTATTTAAAGACATAATACATGTATCTCATTTGCAAAACTCATTTATATATAGCTCTAATAATTATGTAATAATTATGTAATGATTTTGAAGGAAACAATATGCAGAAATACCCCCAACTGATTATAAGATATCTGTCAGCTGACAGCCTGGCGGTAAGAGGTGAGAACCTTACAGCTTGGTTGGCTGATCGAACCTGTTTGTTTCGTTACTGTTCTTGTATTTTATCTTTTACTTGACTTTTATTTTATGGGTGTGAGTGTGTTTTTTTGTTTTCCTTGGTGTGAACACACCATGAAAGTGACAAGAAAGCTTTTACTAGAGAGTTGATAAATCAGAAGAATCAAAGTTGAGAACACAACAGAAACAAGATTGATGCGCTCATATACGCAATATCCACCTTTGGCATGCAACTGAAGATGGAGATAGGAGGAGGATACAGAGAAGAGTTTGTTGTCAGTACTCTCTGACAAATGGATTTCCAGGATTGGCTGAGGAGAGGTGATGTTAAGCAAAGGGGAAGTTAGAGGAAATACCATGAATTTATCCAGAACAAAAAAATATCTGTCAATATGCATCATAATCCTCAAGGGGATAATTATTCGCAATACAAACATAATTTTAGTATGGGTCTTGAGGGTTAATATGAAGACACTATAGACGTGAAATGTTAAATGGATTAGGTTGAGGTGATTGATTCCGAGATGGCTTTCCAAGTTTGATAAGACTGCCCTGTCTGGAGCGGTGCGAACTCTCAATCCTGAGTCCCTGTTCAAACCACCAACCCAAGAAGAGGCCTGGCCTAATATTTGTATTATCAATATTATTATTATTATTATTATTATTATTATTATTATTAAAGCCGGTTGCATCAAAGCCAGTGTACAAAAACATCGAGTAGGAAGTTTCTTCTCATTCAACCTGTCCCAAAGAAGGGTGACCGTCCTTAAGCCTCCAACTATCGTCCAATTGCTCTCAATTCTTGTATGTCT
Organism: Paralithodes platypus; assembly: GCA_032716605.1. Lineage (NCBI taxonomy): Eukaryota > Metazoa > Arthropoda > Malacostraca > Decapoda > Lithodidae > Paralithodes > Paralithodes platypus. Next base: position 63,111,117 of record CM064483.1, on the reverse strand, counting down.
AAAGTTATTTTAACTATTCTTAACTCAAAATTACTCAAACATTTGTCTTTTCATAACCTACTTTCAGATCGCCAGTATGGTTTCCTTAAGGGCCGTTCTACTGATGATATTCTTTCTTATCTTACAAACTCTTGGTCATCTTATAGAGTCTGGCACAAATATCTTATTTGTAAGCTACCGTTCTTGGATTATCTCCCTCTAGCTGTGCCTTTGTCTCAGATTTCCTTTCTGACCGTTCCATAGCCTCAGTTGTGGACGGCCATCACTCACTACCTCAACCTCATAAGGATTAAGATGACCAATACTTCAAAGACACAGAGGGGGTGAATTATTCAAACAGAAAGTAAAATTAATATCATCGTTGAATTATGATTATCGCACTATAGGCTATACCAGCATTTCACACTACATCGATAATATAGAAGTGGTTTATAGCTACAGGCATACTATACTTGATAACAACAACAGGTGTAACGTATATATATATATATATATTATATATATGGGAAAAAGTCGGTAAGCTTTTCATCACACCATTGCCGAGTGGGCTAAAGCGTTGGATGTTCTTTTGATTGACTGTAGTTCAAATCCTGGCTGAAGCCTAGGCATTTATTAATGTAACTCGAGCATATTTGTGATATATTCTACACACACACACACACACAATATATATAATATATATATATATATATATATATATATATATATAATTAGTTAATTGTCATGACCTATTTACCTTAATATATGAGTATGTATTAACAAACGTAAATAATATGCGGAAATACCCCCGAAGCATTATAATATATTAGCCAGTTCACAGCCGGGCGGTAAGAGGCGAGAGCCTCACTGCCTGGTTGTCTGATCGAGTCCTGAGTTAATACAAGACTTGGTCAGACAGTGACTGGTTAGGTGGCCACTGGACAGATCGTCCAGTATTAGTTAGGTGGCCACTGACAGATCCCAAGGTTAAGGCCTTGGCTAGTATTAGTAGTAGTGTAGAGGCCCCTCTGGTTCCAGTAGTGTCCTTCCGGCTAATCGCCGTCCAGGTTCCTGAACAGGCCACACTGGTTCCTGTAGGGGCCTTTCCGGCTCATTGCCATAGTAGTAGTAGTAAAGTAATAGTAGTAGTAGTAACAACATTGGCCCCTCTGGTTCCAGTAGTGTCCTTCCGGCTAATCGCCGTCCAGGTTCCTGAACAGGCCACACTGGTTCCTGTAGGGGCTAATGTAGCTAGTAGTATATATATATATATATATATATATATATAATTTATACACTACTACCTTTTTTTCTACACATATAGTGTGAAATTATCATAATTCAACGATGATATTATATTTTTACTTTCTGTCCCTCTTGTTAACTCTAGACGATTTTATTACACTCATTTAGTTAGTCAATAGGTAAAACATGCAATGAATACTTGTCACCTGTTACCAATAAAGCATTGCAAGATATATTCTACAAATATTTTCCTCAACAACCTTTTTTCTAACTGTAAAACAAAGACAGCAAAATATAAGCACTCTAAGCTGTTGTGGGTTGAAACAACAGTTGTAAAAGTTAAAGGGCAAAGGTTAAAGGTATCACTGAATTTATAGCCATGAAGGTCCCAAAGTACACAGTACACTGTACCAGTGGCGTCTTTGTAAATGTATTCTAGGTATATTAAGCCGATTGTGTGCAGTTTATAAGGGATCTGAGACAGTAAACAAAGGTTAAGTGAGATAGTTCGAAGCCTGTCAATTACTCGAGACCCTTTTTAATCTGAATAACATTGTCTAATATTAGCCAAAACTATGTGTACAAGATGGCACCGGTACTGAAAGGGTTAAGGATTTGGGTGAAAACAAAAATAAACTCCTTTGACGCCTTGAGCGGGGTCGATCCTGGGATGACTGAAGTTAGATTCCAAGACGCTCTGCACTTCACCATAATGGCATGGACAGTTACAGGATGTGAATTATGAAAATAAACCAACATCAGAATGTCTGCACTGTGGAAGAGTAATTGTCAATTTATGGCTAATCCTCAATGGACCACTTACGACTGTTAGGCTATAAAGAAGTTGGGGTTGTGGTTATCAATATAAAGCCTATCTACTTACTGAAATGTGTATGCCTCTCGATCTTGACAACTCTCTCTTTCACACCACCTATTTCTCTTCTCACTCACTAATTGACCACTTGTGAGTTTCGTTCTATAAGGAAGTTGGAGCTGTAGACATCGATATTTAGCAGAATTACCAACTAATATGGTCGTTGTACATTCATAAATACATCAAACCCAATTCAACATACCTTTCATCCATTATAAACCTACATTATTATTGTATTTATGTTTTATATGAATGTTTACGGCTCCAACTTCCTTATAGCCTGAAACTCGCAAGTGGTCAATTGGCACTGTCTCCCATATAATACTTTGGTATGAATATTTATACAATTCTAACGTATTGAAAACAGCGAGAGTACTGTATATACAATGGTATGTTGGACCCAGTAATATCTTTCCATCAACACCTGGGGACTTGTGTACCCGATACTTTAAGGGGAGATTTCCACTTGAGGGATTTTTTTCTTGACCTCTTTCTCCCTCATGTTTAGCCCCATTGCGTTTGAGTTTTTAAGATGTTCACCCCATTAGTTTGGCGATTTTAAGAACGTTCGCCCCATTTCTGTCAATTTTAAGACCTTTCGTACCATTTAGGTGTCGACTTTTTCCTGGCGAGCGATAGCGAGCCTGTAATTTAAGATAAACCGGCCTTTGGTCGGGAAATTTTTCTACCAACAAATTTACAAATTTATCTTGAAAAGGGGTCAAGGGGGTTAAATTTTAAGTTTGATGGAGGTCTAGGGAATAAACTAAATACCTCCCCTTAAGATTACCCCTCCAGTAGCATGACCGCACACACACACACACACACACCCACATATACTGTATATAAGAACATAAGAACATAAGAAAATGGGAGTCTGCAGAAAGCCGATCGGCACACACAAAGCAGATCCCTCTCACACCCAACCCCAATTACAAGGCCTAATTATAGGCCCAACTCACTAATACCATGAGGACCGACCTCACCAAAACTGTCAGAGATCAACACAAGATTACGGGGGTCTACAGAGCGCCGATTGGCCCACACTCGGCAGAACCCCCTTCAAACCCAACCCATCTCGTCCATATGCCTATCTAAATTTATCTTAAGGCTCCCTATCGTTCTCGATCCTACCATGTCACTCGGTAGCCTATTCCACATGTCTACAACTCTGTTACCAAACCAATATTTACCTATATCTTTTCTGAAACGAAATGTATCTAATTTGAAATAATTTGCTTGAGTTCTTTCGCTATCACTGAGCTTCAGTACATTTTTCATGTCCCCTTTATTAATCCCACTAACCCACTTGAAAACTTCTATTATATCCCCTCTAACTCTGCGTCTTCCTAACGAATGTAAGCCTAATTTGTTCAACCTTTCTTCATATGGTAGATTTCTAATACTATGAATCATGTTTTTCATTCTTCGCTGTACTCTCTCCAACGAATCTATGTCCATTCTGTAATAAGGACACCAAAATTGAACAGCATAATCCATATGAGGTCTTACTAATGATAATTAAAGTTTTAAGATAACATCGGCAGTTCTGTTACTCACACTCCTTGAGATGAACCCGATAATCCTTACACACTGTTATCTAGGCTTCAAATCGTTGCTAACAAACACACCCAAATCTTTCTCGCAGTCTGAGTTTTTTAATTCCGTATTAGCTGTATTTACAGGGTGTTTTAAAACAACACTGCCAGACCTCATCTGCTAATTATTAAATACAATAACGAAGAAGATTATCTAAGGACAAAATGCAAAATAATATACCATTAATGATTTAAACCGCATAGAGTAAAATAATTAGTGACACCCAGGTATGAGCTATAATCCGAACACGGGCTAGTGTCCCCCCTCCCCCCAAATAGCCTACCTCTTGCCTCCCATCCCAGTTCCAGTTTTTCTTCGAAGCTTTGGAGTCATAACGAATCTTCTCATGTGTTTAATCATCTGCTCGGCCATGGTGCTATCTTCTTCTGTCATAGTGATTTTATTTACCTTATAATATCACATAAATATGGATTGTCGTTATTTAGGTGTGTCTCTGCCTTTGTTATTTTATACTCGTTAAGTCCAAGTGACGTAAATTTTTTGTTTTGGGTACCATTAGATGATTTTAAATATTCATTAGTGAACACCGTATACTTGTATGTCTACAGCTACGTAAAATCGTCAAACTTCAACCATAAAACTGATAGACATATTTCGTTAGTACTCTGTGATAATAGTAACATAATGAGGTATTTCTATTGAAACAGTAAATTGCGCAGGAACAATTGTTTCCCATTCAAACAGTTTCACGAACGATTAAATTACCTATAGGAGTGTTCGGATACCTGACCCAGACTTGAGATTCATTATTTTACCTCTTGGTCATCGTTACAAATGGTGCATATCTTTTTACGCTACTTGGATTATAATACTTAGCAGTTTTCTTCTAATTGCAAAATATCATTACCAATTTTATGTTACTTTGATTTTGTAATTATTCATATGTGATTAGGTCATTCGATATCTCCTCTTTACCTTTTTTACTTGGTAATCATTCATATTATGTATCATATGTTTTGTGCTGAACTCAGAACCCTGTTTTGCTACATTTCTAAATAACCATTTATCTCCGTTACAATATATATTTTGGTAAAAATAGAATAGAAATATGTGTATTATATATTTGTATCAATGTGGTCGTCATACTCTGGCAGTGTTGTTTTAAAACACCCTGTATACTGTATATATATATATATATATATATATATATATATATATATATATATATATATATATATATATAATTATATTTATATACCGGTATATATATATATATATATATATATATATATATATATATATGTATATATAATATATTATGTATCACTTATAATTCAATTACATTTGCATATACATTAATCACATATTTCAATTAAATACATAATAATCAAAATAACATATTTTGCTGCGACCAATGCAACATATTTAGGCATCAATTACTCAAACGAACCGCGCATCCGGACCAATAGTTTCCATTTGATTATCAGCAAGTGAATTATCACGAACATTGTGATACATAAACACAATTTAAGGGGACAGGGGCCGGTTTGCTGGTCCACTTTCTCCCTCATGTTTAGCCCCATTAGTTTTCAGGTGTTAAGATGTTTGCCTCATTAGTTAGTCGATTATAAGACCTTTCGCCCCATTTTTTCGTCAATATTTAGACCTTTCGTGCTATTTAGGTGTCGATTTTTTCCCTGGCGAACGAAAGTGAGCCTGTAATGTTGGAAGATTGGGCCTTCGGCCGGGACATTTTTCTACCGGAAAATGTACAAATTAATCTAGAAGGGGGATCTAATGGATGTTCTTTTTAAATTTGTTGGAGGTCTAGGGAGGAAACTAGAAAAATAATGAATTCATGCAAAAATCGCCCAAAAAGTAAACCATCCCCCCTTAATCGGATTGTCGCCTCTCGTCGCCGCGGCAATCACTCCTTCTCCCTCATATTTAGCATATTAGTTTTGAGGTTTTAAGACGTTCGTTCCCCTAGTTTGGCGATTTTGAGACCTTTCGCCTCACTTTTTGTCAATACTAAAACCTTTCGTGCCCTTTAAATGAATAAATATATAGACCAAAAACCAAGTACTACCCCCTTAACCCTTTCAGCACCATGACGTCATTTTAACCTTAAATCTGGCTAACAATACACGATTGTATGCAGTTTAATTAAGAAGAACCTATGCTATTCGGAGGGTTATTGGAGATCGATGTTACCCCTTTGAGCCCCTAGAGGTAGATCATCAACTAAAGAAAATCGTCTAATGGTAACCAGAATATGACGGAAATTACGTCATGGTGGTGAAGGGGTTAAGCGACAAACTATAAAATAAAGTAAAAATGGAATATAGTATTGGTTACATTATAACAGACATTACAACAGACATTATAACAGACATTACAACAGACATTACAACAAACATTATAACAGACATTACAACAGACATTACAACAGACATTATAACAGACATTACAACAGACATTACAACAGACATTATAACAGACATTATCACAGTTATTTCTCTATGCTCTCTTTCTTTCCCGCTCACGGTTAAGGGGAGGCAGACCGTTTTTCTGGACCCCCTTCTCCCTAATGTTTAGCCCCACTAGTTTTGAGATTATAAGACGTTCGGCTCATTAGTTTGGCGATTTTAACACCTTTCGCCCCATTTCGTTGTCAATTTTAAGACCTTTCGTGCCATTTAGGTGTCGATTATTTCCTGGCGAGCGATAGCGACCCTGCAATTTTAAGAGGAACCGGCCTTCGGCCTGGAAATGTTTCTACCGAAAAATGTACAAAAAAGGGGGTGTTTTTCTAAGCTTGATGGAGGTCTAGGGAGGAAACTAAAAAAAATATATGAATAAATGAATTAATAGACCAAACAAACGGTCAGTCTCCCCTTAATTGGCATATCTACCTTTTGATTTCTTACCTATTACGAAGATTCAATTTACCGTCAGCTGAGATGAAACTGACTATAGTGTAATATGAAGGTAGTGAGGTAGGTTATTAAATATGAAAGCTAGGTATTATTACGATGAAGATACACAGTAGTTGCACATCCATTAACTATCGAAAAATAATAGTAACTAAAGGATTCAATTTACCGAAATTAAACCGACTATAGTGTATTCTGAAGCTGATAAAGTGACACAAGACCTCCTGTGACCCCGGCTTTATTTATATCTTTAGTTAATGACAAGGAATACAGATATATATTCATCCAATGTACAGTTTAGTGAGGTGTGTATGTGTGTGCATCACGAGAGGAAAATAAAATGGCAGAGGTGTCAAGAAATATTTCAGCGTAAATAAATAATAGCCATGTTATCCAGGCTCCAAATACACACACACACACACACACACACACACACACACACACACACACACACACATACGTGCGGTTGTGTGTTTATCGGTACTTATCAATTTGGTGCATGCTTACGAGTACATTTTTCGATTTTTAAATCTAAATTACACTAATCTAACCTAACATAACCTAACCTAACCTAACCTAACCTAACCTAACCTAACTTACCTAACCTAACCGAAAACACTCCATTTCAACGTATTTTAAAGAGGTGTGTACCGATTAACTGTCGCCCCAAACCTCATGTACCTGTAAACCTACAAATATCCAGAGATTTGTACCAATAAACACACAACCGCTCGTACACACACACACACACACACACACACACACACACACACACACACACACACACACACACACACACAACCAGAGCACAACCACACGGACTCAGTCGCAAGCGTTAATAATAATCAATAGGACAAAATTGAAATCTCAGTTACTAATATCCGTATTTACCTACAACTAAAATTATATTACACGCTTGTATTTAATTTGCTATAATATTGCACAGGTGGAAAGTGCAGTCAATAATACTCGCACTGCTCCCAAACCGCTAAGTTAAGGGGAGTCAGACCGTTTATCTGGACCCCCTTCTCCCTAATGTTTAGCCCCACTAGTTTTGCAATTTTAAGACGTTGGTTCCATTAGTTTGGGGATTTTATGACCTTTCACCCCATTTCTTTGTCAATATTAGGTCCCTTCGTGCCAATTAGGTGTCGATTTCTTCATGGCGAGCGATAGCGAGTATGTAATTTTAGGAGGAATCGGCCTTTGGCCGGGACATTTTTCTACCGAAAAATTTACAAATCTATCTTGATGGGGGGTCTAGGGGGTGTTTTTCTAAGCATGATGGAGGTCTAGGGAGGAAACTAAACAAATATATGCATACATGAATTAATAGACCAAACAAACAGCCACTGTCCCCTTAAGGAAATTTATTACCACTGCAAATTAATACCTCTGCCATAACATGATTTCTAGCGTAATTGCACGTGCCATCATTTCCAATATATCATGATTCTGGTATACGATCCCCTTTTATCGTATCAAATGGTCTGTAATTAATTCGTTTTAATGTGCAATATATTTGTTAACATTTCAATATGCCGGTGGTGTTTGATTCAAGTGCATGGTGCATAGTGCACAACCCAGTTTGGCTGTTTCGTTGGCTAAGGAAGTACTGTTTTGAGTGGCTATTATTAGTGCTGTCACAGAGTTGTTGCACTCCCTTGTTTCATATAATTATGTATCCTACTTATTGGTGTATTTAAGATACACGCTTTGGTGTCCTGCCCCTGCATTATTTCTGTTCTATATTAACGAGCATCTTAGAGCATCAGACGTTTTCAGAAGATTCTTTATCTGATTGCTGCAGGACTAGACTTCGTGTTTTCATAGAGCATTATAGAGTTAAGTGGTGAGTACTGACTCACACTAAAGTTAACGTAAGCATATACTCCTTTATTAAATCTTGTTATAGTTTATTCAAGCATTGTTATTACTTAAGAGCATTTTATTAACGTAAAGTACTCCTGTTGTGAGTAGGCTTGGCCGTCACCGGAAAGCCTTTGTAGAAGTGCACTAAAACCCAGTTAATTGATACCCCGTTATCCAGGAGATTAACTCTGGAGGGTTTAAGTGTTTTTGTTCACCGGCGTAATAGTTCGAGGGTTTGGAATTAGCGTACCGTTGTTGCAGATATAGCCTATCATCTAGTCCATTCTTAAGTGCCCTTGTTTATTTCGTAGTGCCGGTCGTAACAGTTAACTAAGAAATATTAATACTATAGAGTACTACATTACTATATATAAACAGTATATATATATATATATATATATATATATATATATATATAGTAAATATGAAGATTACTTAATGGAAAATAATAATTATAATTAATATTAATCTTACGCCAGACAGAACCGCCCACAGCCTTGGAGTAGACAAGAATGAGAGAGAGAGAGAGAGAGAGAGAGAGAGAGAGAGAGAGAGAGAGAGGCAGAGAGAGAGAGAGAGAGAGAGAATGGCGACATACTCACTGGCTATTTAAGTCATTGCCTGGGGGGGAAAGGTGTTTAGGTTTCAATACACCATTGCACAATATAATATGTTTCCCGTCATACTTCTCACTACCTATAAAAGCCTACAGATGTGCGGGGGTAAGCGTCTTAAAATAGTTGGCTGAATGGGGCCAAATGGATACAAGCCAGAGAAAGAGAGAAAATGAGAAAATATTAAAAAGCAGGTGACCCCCCCTTAAGGTCTTGGGTGAAGAAAAAATATATAATACAATAGAAGAAAAAAAACAATGCTTTTCCACCTTAACCCTTTGAGTACCAGTGACGTGTGCTATACTGTATTTTAGTTGTTATTAGACGATATTATGCAGCTCAGGAAGGATCTGTGGTAGTTAAAAGGGTTGGTTGAGATAGTTTTAAACCTTATTAATGCTAGATATCCTGGGCTGCCTGAATACAATCGTCCAATAGTTGCCAGAATATGACGAAAAGGACGTCCCTGGTACTGAATGGGTTAAGCGGGGTCGATCCTGGGCTGCCTGAGGGGAGACTCCAAGACGCTCTGCACTTCACCAACCAACCGTTGATAACAGTGTGGAAAGTTATAGGATGCTAGGTCTTAACTATACAGGTACAGTGTGTGAGGTGTATGTTATATTATGTTACTGTAATATTGGAAAGGCTGTTGTTATGAGTGTTGTCTGTAACTAGTTAAACCAGCTCTCTCATCCTGAGCATGTGATAATATGCACATTATAATTGCAACACTGGTCTACTGCACCTCTGACGTCTGCCATTGCAGGAAGGGGTTGAGGGACTATGGGGATAAGTGGCAAACACATTCAACATTTATTGCACACAAGTTAACCCCTTGAAGCTCTGACGCATTTTAGCAGTTTATTTTGGCTTTCATTAGACGATTTTATGCAGCTTAGGAAGGACCTGTGAGTATTAAAAGGGTAAATACTATCTCAATCAACCCTTTGACTTCTTTATACCGTTACTAATCTGAATAAAATCGTCTAATAGTAGCCAGAAAACAGAACAGAAACGCGTATTGGAGCTTGAAAGGGTTAATAAGTTAGAATATGATGAACAGCAAACCTGTGGTAAATGTTAATATTTATTAACAGTAAAATGTGTAATATAATGTTGTGACCATAATAGAACACGGTCTACAATAACAAAAATAAAAACAATGGTGCACATTTTACAAGTTTCAACACTTAGTTACATTTCCGGAACTATTGACATGTTGAGTTATCTGCTCAACAGGTGGCGTTGTGTGTCTGTAAGTGTGAGAGTCCGAGTGTAGGGGGTGAGACAGTGAAGCACGGGAACGAGGTGGCTTCAGAGATGGGGTCGTTTCGGGCCATGAGTGAGCACCGTGCCTCATGTGAAGGCAAGATGGCAGGTGCTCGTTGTACTCTACGTGCTTCACTGTCTCACTCCCTAGACTGGAACAAGACCTCACGGGCTTCACTGTTCATTGTAAAGCGGTGAATGTTAAGGCTCTCAGCCTATGCCCGAGAGGAAGTAAGTTGGAATATAGAAAAAAAAAAAAAAAAAAAAAAAATCACTACTTAAAAATACGACTATAATTAGACCATAAAGGTGTTTTAAATACGACTATAATTTATTTTGAATTTTAGCCAATCATCAAATTACAAACACACATTGTACAAACAGACAGTATATATTTAGTTAGGCAATACTTGTTTTTAATAAATGGTCATAAGCTATACTCTTTTCGTAGTCTTGGTATAACAACAATACGCAGTATATACATTTTAAACTAAAACACGATTTCTTCCCTCAGTAACTAACTAATAATATATTTACTTCAAGAAGGATCTTAGGCTTTTCAAAATACAAACAGTTTGTCATCTTTAAACTAGTTGATACACTAAGTGAAATAGATACCATTGTCTGGCGGATGGGCTATTTAACAAATACATTTATAAACGAAAGAAATAAAATGTGATTTGAAGAAAAAGAATCATGTGTTAAACTATCGTGTTGTTGATAATAATATACTGGACTGTCTTGTCTGGAGCGGTGTGAACTCTATAGTCGAGTCCCTGGTTCAAACCAACAATTCAAGGAGAAACCCGACCTACATTATTATTAATAGTATTATTATTTTTATTATTATCTTTATTGTTATTGTTATTATTATTATTTTTTGAATCATCATTATTATTATTATTATTATTATTGTTGTTATTTAGGTAGTAGATGATTATTAAGCGTGCAATGGAAATAAACTTATATGAATAAAGATGAGTGCTTAGATTTGTCTTTCTTTGTTTTCCTCAGTTAGGCAATAGATTGCTAAGGACATTATTTATAGAATATATTATGAATTACTTTATTGGTAACAGGTGACAAGTATGCATTGGATGTTTTACCTATTGACTACCATGTTTTGTTATTTACATTTAATTATACATTTAACAACATAATATGTATATTCATGAGTGTAATTAAATCATCTAGTGTTAACAAATTCATTAAACCAGACTATAATTGTACTATAAGGCATAATTATGTGAAGTAGCTTTCAGTTATTTATTATCTTAATCAAATCTAACAATAATATAAGGATTAAGATGACCAATAATTCAAAGACACGGAGGGGTGAATTATTCACACAGAAATTAAAATTAATATCATCGTTGAATTATGATTATCCCACTATAGGCTATACCTACAATTCACACTACATCGATAATATTGAAGTGGTTTATAGCTACAGGCATACTATACATGATAACGATAACAGGTGTAAGGTATATATATATATTCAATTAATTAATTGCCATGACCTATTTACCTTAATATATGAGTATGTATTAACAAACGTAAATAATATGCGGAAATACCCCCGAAGCATTATAATATATTAGCCAGTTCACAGCCGGGCGGTAAGAGGCGAGAGCCTCACTGCCTGGTTGTCTGATCGAGTCCTGAGTTAATACAAGACTTTGTCAGACAGTGACTGGTTAGGTGGCCACCGAACAGACTGGACAGATCGTCCAGTATTAGTTAGGTGGCCACTGACAGATCCCAAGGTTAAGGCCTTGGCTAGTATTAGTAGTAGTGTAGAGGCCCCTCTGGTTCCAGTAGTGTCCTTCCGGCTAATCGCCGTCCAGGTTCCTGAACAGGCCACACTGGTTCCTGTAGGGGCCTTTCCGGCTCATTGCCATAGTAGTAGTAGTAAAGTAGTAGTAGTAACAACATTGGCCCCTCTGGTTCCAGTAGTGTCCTTCCGGCCAATCGCCGTCCAGGTTCCTGAACAGGCCACACTGGTTCCTGTAGGGTCCAATGTTGCTATATATATATATATATATATATAGCAACATTGGAACCAGTGTGGCCTGTTCATCCTGAACAGGCCACACTGGTTCCAATGTTGCTATATATATATATATATATATATATATAGCAACATTGGAACCAGTGTGGCCTGTTCATCCTGAACAGGCCACACTGGTTCCTGTAGGGTCCAATGTTGCTATATATATATATATATATAGCAACATTGGACCCTACAGGAACCAGTGTGGCCTGTTCAGGAACCTGGACGGCGATTGGCCGGAAGGACACTACTGGAACCATCGAGATTAATCGAGTTTAGGAGTAAAATTGGTTGGTGGAGAGAACATATATATATATATATGTTCTCTCCACCAACCAATTTTACTCCTAAACTCGATTAATGAAATTAACAAACACATGATCCCAAGGCCTTGGGTAAAGAGTTCCTTAGTATTAGTAGTGTGGAATTTGTTTGTGTTTTTATGTTTTGTTCAAACCGGGGATTCGAACACCGAAAATCAACACGAATCGCCACGAAGACAGTTAAAGAAGCACAAGCACAAGCCTACGATTTATTATGCAGTTTCGAATCCTGCATACCAATCTTAGCATGTACAATATCGCAACTGCACTATCGGAGGCTATGCATAGGTGAATGGAAATAGTAATAATGGGGCACTTAACCCTAGGGAAGGCCTCTCGATAAACTACTACTGAATGAATTAATATGTTCTCTCCACCAACCAACTTTACTCCTAAACTCGAGATATATATATATATATATATATATATATATATATATATATATAGTATACCGGTATATATATATTATTAATATTTTTTTTTACACATGAAATTACCATAATTCAACGATGAGATAATATTTTTACTTTCTGTCTGAAAGTATTGGTCATCTTATGACAATTGTTAGATAATATATAACTGAAAGCTTCTTCACAATTATAGCCTGATTTAATTAATTTGTTAACACTAGAGGATTGGTTTACACTCATGATTATAAATATTATTTAGTTATAGGTATAATTTAATGTAAAACAAAAAGTGGTAGTCAATAGGTACAACATGCAATGCATACTCGTCACATGTTACCAATAAAGCAATGCAAGATATATTCAATAAATATTTTCTTTAACAACATTATTTCTAACTGAGGAAAACAAAGACATAATCAATTACAACAGGGTCCAGGAGAAACAATGACAACAGGTTCCAGGAGAAACAATGACAACAGGGTCCAGGAGAAACAATGACAACAGGGTCCAGAAACAATTACAACAGGGTCCAGGAAATCAATTACAACAGGTCCAGGAGAAACAATTACATTACACAGGGTCCAGGAGAAAACATTACAACAGGGTCCAGGAAACAATTACAACAGGGTCCAGGAGAATCAATTACAACAGGGTCCAGGAGAAACAATGACAACAGGTTCCAGGAGAAACAATTTGTTTGAAACTGTTATGGGTTGTAACACGTGTTGCTAAAATGTAAAGGTATCCCAGAATGATGCTATTATTAGTAGTAACCCCTTGATGATTATGACGCAGTTTGACAGATTATGCTGGATATCATTAGACGAAGTTATACTACTTAGGAAGGCTCTCTAGGAATCAAAAGGTTAAAAACTATCTCAATAAACACTATAGTTCCCACAAGTTCTTCCTAAGCTGAAAACAATCGTGTAATAATAGCCAGAAGAAACTGTCAAAACGCGTCATAATCCTGAAGGAGTTAATAAGTCGATTAAGATGTTGTTGACACAAATATAACAAGAGTATATCAGACTATCTGGGGAGCCTCTGAGGAATTGTTGTATTGTGTTAAATAATTATCGATTATGTAAATTATGGAAGTGCAGCAATTGGAAAACAAATGTTTAAAAAATTTCTTTTAGGGCTCGATCAGGAAATACATGGTTATTTTCCGGCTCGATCAGCCAACCAGTCAGTAAGGCTTTCACCTCTTACCGCTCGGCTGTGACTCGGTTCATGCATTATAATAATTTTGGGTATTTCCGCATATTGTCTTCCTGCTAATAACTAATTTAGACCTAGTGCTAACTTAACGCTAGAATAGTATAAACGATGTATGTCACTGATAGATATATTATATTTATATTTCATGTATTTATTGTTGTAGTTATTTGTTGTGTAAATCAAAGAATCACAGGCCAAAACCATTTATTGACTAGTAAATAACTCCGGAGAGAATACTAGTGTACTGGTGTTCTAAACCCCTTGACTTGGAGAGGAGTTAGCCATAATACAGGTAAGCAAGGTATTTTTATAGTGGAGTTACTTTAGGTAGTTTTAAACCTAATAAATACCAGACATCTCTCCTAAACTAAATAGAACCACTTAAGGGGAGATTTCCACTTGAGTGATTTTTTCTTGACACCTTTCTCCCTCATGTTTAGTCCCATTGGTTTTTAATTTTAAGACGTTTGCCCCATTATTTTGACGATTTTAAGAACTTTCAACTAATTTCTGTCAATTTTAAGACCTTTCGTGCCATTTAGGTGTCGATTTTATCCTGGCGAGCGATAGCGAGCCTGTAATTTAAGAGGAACCGACTTTCAGCCGGGACATTTTTCTACCGAAAAATGTACACATTTATCTTGAAAGGGGCTCAAGGGGGTGTTATCTTAAGCTTGAAGGATACCTAGGGACTAAACTAAAAAACCTCCCCTTAAAGTAAGAGAGAATAATATACATTTGTTGTCATCTTACTAAGAGGATAAAGCAAGATGATTTTGTTCTAGTGATGGATGACCTCTACGTCATGAAACATGAGGGAAAAAGGAGTCAAGAAAAAAATCTCTCAAGTGGGAGAAGTTTTCATATAATTTTCTACATATTATTATGGACCGACCTTATTATTCATTGGTCAGACTTTTTGTTTACCGAGATCATACATTTTGGCCAAATATTATAAATCTGATATTCAACATTCGCTGATTGAGTAATATCTTCTAATGTTAGGCAGAATAATAACTAGGGAGGCATCATAATATTATCAGGGTTAAATAATCGAAGCAAGTGTAATAATATTGTCCTCTATTAAGTTTATGTACCTGGCCGTTACAAAGAGCTTAGTTTAATTGTGAAAAAAAACATAATTACTCACACAAACTTACATAACTACAGTACATACACACATACACACACACATATATTATACACATACACATACACACACACACACACACACACATGCATACTCAGACATACGCATATGTTAGCAACGGTGCACACGCACACACATAAACAAAGTCTTAGACACACACACACGTACGCACACAGACACAACCAGACACAAACACACTCACTCAAGCACACACAAACACACTCACTCAAACACACACATTCACGCACAACACCAGACACAATCACACACACACACACACACAACCAGACACAAACACACATAACCAGACAAAAACACTTCAAACACACACAACCAAACACAAACACACACACTCAAACACACACAACCAAACACAATCACACTAACTCAAACACACACAACCAAACACAAACACACACACTGAAACACACACAACCAAACACAATCACACTAACTCAAACACACACAACCAGACACAAACACACTCACTCAAACACACACACTCAAACACATACAACCAGACACAAACACACTCACTCAAACACACACACTCAAACACACACAACCAAACACAAACACACTCACTCAAACACGCACACTCAAACACACACAACCAAACACACACAACCAAACACAAACACACTCACTCAAACACACACTCAAACACACACAACGAAACACAAACACACTCACTCAAACACACACACTCAAACACACACAACCAGACACAAACACACTCACTCAAACACACACAACCAGACACAAGCACACTCACTCACACACACAATCAACACAAACACACTCCCTCAACACACACAACCAGACACAAACACACTCACCTCAAACACACACACTCACACACAACCAGACACAAACACACTCACTCAAACACACACACTCAAACACACACAACCAACAAACACACTCACTCAAACACGCACACTCAAACACACACAACCAAACACAAACACACTCACTCAAACACACACACTCAAACACACACACAAACACACTCACTCAAACACACACAACCAGACACAAACACACTCACTCAAACACACAGCCCGTAGCCTAGTAGGGAGAGCTCTTGTCTCACACACGAGGGGTCGGGGGTTCAATCCCCGGCCGGGCGGAGACAAATTGGGCTTGTCTCCTTTCATGTGTTAGCCTCAGTTCACCTAGCTGTAAATAGGTACCTGGAATAAGTGGACGACGTTGTGACGTCCCATCTGGGGTTGGCAAAAATGGTACAAGGCGAGATGGGTATCATATGGTTCACCTAAGCTGATGGCTACCTAAGCCTTCGGGCGAGACGGTAGCGTCTATAGTGAGAATGGTACCATACAGATCCACCCTAAGCCTTCGTTTCCGATGTCGCCAATTGGCTAAAAATACAGACTACACACACATCCACAGCCATTCCAACAGTACATAAAACACTTGACATGCATTTCACGCAATACATTCCCAGTTAAGGAGGCGCGATAATAATGAGCTTAGCTCGCATTGCGTGGATTCCCCTTGACGAACAAGTAACTGAGTAACACAAACATACACACTCAAACACACACAACCAGACACAAACACACTCACTCAAACACACACAACCAGACACAAACACACTCACTCAAACACACACAACCAAACACAAACACACTCACTCACACACACGCAACCAGACACAAACACACTCACTCAAACACAAACACACTCACTCAAACACAAACACACACACTCAAACACAAACACACTCACTCAAATACAAACACACTCACTCAAACACAAACACACTCACTCAAACACAAACACACTCACTCAAACACAAACACACTCACTCAAACACACACAACCAAACACAAACACACTCACTCAAACACAAACACACTCACTCAAATACAAACACATTCACTCAAACACAAACACTCAAACACACATAACCAAACACAAACACACTCACTCAAACACACACAACCAAACACAAACACACTCACTCAAACACAAACACACTCACTCAAACACACACACTCAAACACAAACACACTCACTCAAACACAAACACACTCACTTAAACACACAACCAAACACAAACACACTCACTCAAACACAAACACACTCACTCAAACACAAACACACTCACTCAAACACACACAACCAAACACAAACACTCACTCAAACACACACAACCAAACACAAACACACTCACTCAAACACAAACACATTCACTCAAACACAAACACACTCACTCAAACACACACAACCAAACACAAACACACACAAACAGACAAACACACACACTCAAACACACACAACCAAACACACAAAACCAAACACACAAACAGACAAACACACACACTCAAACACACACAACCAAACACACAAAACCAAACACAAACACACTCACTCAAACACACACAACCAAACACAAACACACTCACTCAAACTTACACAACCAAACACAAACACACACAAACAGACAACACACACACTCAAACACACACAACCAATCACACAAAACCAAACACAAACACACTCACTCAAACACACAAAACCAAACACAAACACACTCACTCAAACTTACACAACCAAACACAAACACACACAAACAGACAAACACACACACTCAAATACACACAACCAAACACAAACACACTCACTCAAACACACACACTCAAACACACACAAGCAGACACAAACACACTCACTCAAACACACACACTCAAACACACACAACCAAACACAAACACTCACTCAAACACACACTCAAACACACACAACCAAACACAAACACACTCACTCAAACACACACACTCAAACACACACAACCAGACACAAACACACTCACTCAAACACACACAACCAGACACAAACACACTCACTCAAACACACACACTCAAACACACACAACCAAACACAAACACACTCACTCAAACACACACAACCAGACACAAACACACTCACTCAATCACAAACACTCACTCAAACACACACACACACTCAAACACAAACACACAGACTCAAACACAAACACACTCACTCAAACACACACCCAACCACAAACACACTCACTCAAACACACACACACTCACTCAAACACAAACACTCTCACTCAAACACACACAACCAAACACAAACACACTCACTCAAACACACACAACCAAACACAAACACACTCACTCAAACACAAACACACTCACTCAAACACAAACACACTCACTCAAACACACACAACCAAACACAAACACACACAAACAGACAAATACAAACTCAAACACACACAACCAAACACACAAAACCAAACACACACATACTCACTCAAACACACAAAACTAAACACAAACACACTCACTCAAACACACAAAACCAAACACAAACACACTCACTCAAACACACAAACCAAACACAACCACACTCAACACACAACCACACTCAACACACATAACAACACACACACCCAACCACACAAACCCACTCACTCAAACAAACCCACTCACTCAAACAAACCCACTCACTCAAACAAACCCACTCACTCAAACAACAAACACTCACTCAAACACACACAACCAAACACAACACACTCACTCAAACACACACAACCAAACACAAATACACTCACTCAAACTTACACAACCAAACACAAACACACAAATTCATCCTCAAACACACACAACCAAACACACAAAACCAAACACAAACACACTCACTCAAACACACACAACCAAACACAAACACACTCACTCAAACACAAACACACTCACTCAAACACACTCACTCAAACACACACAACCAAACACAAACACACACACAACCAAACACACACAACCAAACACAAACACACTCACTCAAACACACAAAACTAAACACAAACACACACACAACCAAACACACACAACCAAACACAAACACACTCACTCAAACACACAAAACTAAACACAAACACACTCACTCAAACACACAAAACCAAACAAACACACATACACACACATACAACCAGACACAAACACACACACAACCAGACACAAAAACACACACTCAAACACACACAACACTAGACACAATCACACTCACTCAAACACACATAAATACTCACTCAAGCAAGCAAGCAAACAAACACACACACACACAACCAGACACAAACACACACACACACACACACACACACGCACACTCAAACAACCACACACACACACGCACACAGCAATACCACACATACTCAGTCGCAAGTGTTAAGGGGAGGTATTTAGTTTGTTCCCTACGTTTTCATCAAGCTTAAAATTACACCCCCTAGACCAATTTGTACATTTTTCGGCAGAAAATTTTCCCGGCCGGAGGCCGGTTGCTCTTAAATTACAGGCTCGCTATCGGTCGCCAGGAAAAAATCGACACCTTAATGGCACGAAAGGTCTCAAAATTGACAGAAATGGGTCAAAATGTCTTAAAATTTCAAAACTACGAGGGCGAACGTCTTAAAATCTTAAAAGCAATGGGGCTAAACATGACGGAGAAACGGGTCCAGAAAAAAAATCCCTCAAGTGGAAATCTCCCCCTTAACAATAACCCAGTAGGACAAAATTGAAATCTCAGTTACTAATATCCGTATTTACATAAAACTACAATTATATTACACGCTTGTATTTCATTTCCTATAATATTGCACAGGTGGAAAGTGCAGTCAATAATACTCGCACTGCTCCCAAAGCGCTAAGTTAAGAGGGAGTCAAACCGTTTATCTGGACCCCCTTCTCCCTAATGTTTAGCCCCACTAGTTTTGAAATTTTAAGACGTTGGTTCCATTAGTTTGGGGATTTTATGACCTTTCACCCCATTTCTTTGTCAATATTAGGTTCCTTCGTGCCATTTAGGTGTCGATTTCTTCATGGCGAGCGATAGCGAGCATGTAATTTTAGGAGGAATCGGCCTTTGGCCGGGACATTTTTCTACCGAAAAATTTACAAATCTCTCTTGATGGGTGGTCTAGGGGGCGTTTTTCTAAGCATGATGGAGGTCCAGGGAGGAAACTAAACAAATATATGAATACATGAATTAATAGACCAAACAAACAGCCACTGTCCCCTTAAGGAAATTTATTACCACTGCAAATTAATACCTCTGCCATAACATGATTTCTAGCGTAATTGCATGTGCCATAATTTCCAATATATCATGATTCTGGTATACGATCCCCTTTTATCGTATCAAATGGTCTGTAATTAATTCGTTTTAATGTGCAATATATTTTTTAACATTTCAATATGCCGGTGGTGTTTGATTCAAGTGCATGGCAGGCTGCAACACTTCCATGTAATTAAATGTGTATATTATTGCGCTGCAGTTCTATGACGTCACTGGTACAAAAGGGTTTAATATGTAATGTGTCTGGTAATACTTGAATATGCACAGTGAAAACCTAATTAAGTTTATAGAAAGGATATGACAATGGTATATAATGGTGGTGTAATGGTTTAGATGCTTATGTTCTGGGTGTGGTGTCCCGAGTTCGAATCCCGGGAGGACCATATGCTTTCATTAGTTTATTCAGGTGCATTGGGGTTTGTAGTTGATGATTAATGTTAAGAACGGGGGGTTAATTAATATGTAATGATTAGGTATATTGATGGTGATTAACCTGTCTACTCTTTAACTGTACTCTGTTTCTTTTCAACTGACGGTAAGTTGCAAAGTTCCCACCAATATTTTTCAGTTATTGTAAAGATTATATTATTGCAATATGGTGTAAAAAGTGCACTGTATCAAGGAATTGTTGTGCCAACAGTGATGTATGGGGCTGAGACATGGGCTCTGAAGAAAAAGGAGAAAAGAGGGCTGGATGTGATGGAGATGAGCTGCTTGAGGAGTATGTGTGGAGTTACTCGTAGAGACAGATTGAGGAATGAAGAGATACGTAGGAGAGTGGGGCAGCAGGAACATTTGTCAGCCAGAGTGGACAGAAGGGTGCTGAGCTGGTATGGTCATGTTGAACGAATGGGAGATGAAAGGCTTACAAGATAATATGCGAGTCAGGTACAAGGGGAGATAGAAGGGCAGGAAGACCCCCATTGAGATGGAGAGACTGTGTAAGAAAGGCTTTGGATGATAGAGGAATGACTATAGATCAGGCAGGGGAAGTGGTGGTGGACAGGAGTGAATGGAGAATGCTTGTGAATAGTTGAGTGAACACGTGGTCATTTGGAGTAAGGGGTCGGGCGCAAGTTCGACTAGATAATAGTCCATCAGGCGCCTGGCCCGGGGAGACGATTAATATGAAGGGTGTGCCTGGAAGTGTGGTGGGAGGGCTTGTGGCTTTGGCTCCGCTGCATGTCTGCCTGCCGAGATCGGAACCTCTCCGGGTGGTCAGGGGCCGGGGGAGTGCTGGAGCGACCTTGGTAACCCGGGTCTCTGGGTCTTCTCCTGGGTGACCTGGATGTGTGTGAGTTTGTGTTTTTTATCAGTGTTTATTTTTTGTTTTATGTTGTTTTTGTGTTTTCCCTGTTCTTGCTCTGTCTTGAGTCGGCTACCCCCAAAATGGGGATTGGGATGAGCATATAGATAGATAGATAGATGGTGCTAACTATATAAACTTGGTGTTAATATGATGCGGAGACATAGTAGCTTCTTATATTCCCGTTAGTTATCGAGAAATCAGTTGCTATGGGATTCAATTTACCGTCAGATGAAATTAAACAGAGTATAGATAGGTTTATTACCAACAGTATAACTCAAAATGGTTATATTATCATGGACACTTTTATAAACCTTTGCGTACCATCATTGTATGCAGTGTAGTTAAATGTTTCATCTGCCGGAAAACTGAGTCTTAACATCTAAGTTATCGATACTTAAAGGGACAATATGACTCCACTATGTCGCTATATTCTATTAAGGGGGCATATTTAGCCCCATTAGAGTTCAGGCCTTTCGCCCCTTTTCTCTGTCAATATGAAGATTTCGTGACATTTAGGTGTCGATGTTTTCCTGGCGAGTGATAGCCTGTAATTTAGGAGGATACGGGCATTTTTTGACCGAAAAATGTACAAGACGATGATATATTTTACACCGTTAATTTTAGGAAACAGCTTAAGAAGAACCTGTGTAATTGACAACGTTCATTTGCATAGTTTTTACCCCTGAGTCATGAAGATATAGTATAAGCCAAAGAAAATCGTCTGATGGTAACCAGTTTCAGGCTATAAGGAAGTTGGATATGTAGACATCGATAGTAAATAGAAACGCAATACTAATGTTGGTTTCTGATGTCTACAAAGTATGTTGAATTGGGTTTTATTTATTTATAGAAGTAGCACAACCCTATTATAGCTGCTAAATCTGCTCATTATCGATGTCTACAGCTCCAACTTCCTTATAGAACGAAACTAGCAAGTAGTCAATTTACCATCAGCTAATAAATACAGCCTATGTGTTGTAATCCATTAATTATAACTTTAAGTAGGCGAGATATGTTAACTTCTATCCTCCGTAATTCACAACCCACTAGAGTAATCGAGTTAATATTTCTACCATTTAGGAGGATTCAGCCAGGAAATAGGTGTGGGAATTGACAGCCCATTTGTTCTAGCCCTTTTTCAGTTACAGAGGATAGAAGTTAAGATCTCTCGCCTACTTATAACGAATGGACTAGAGTAATCGAGTTAATATGTCTACCATTTAGGAAGAGTCAACCAGGGAATAGGTGTGGGAATTGACAGCCCATTTGTGCTAGCCCTTTTTCAGTTACAGAGGATAGAAGTTAAGATATCTCGTCTACTTACAAGACTGACATGTTACTCTTACTCAGTCCAAGTTTGTCGAGAATTGACCAGGAAACCCGACCATCCAAAACTAAGTAGCAGACACACTATTCATTAACGTGGAGTGTATGTGTGTGTGTGTGTGTGTGTGTGTGTGTGTGTGTGTGTGTGTGTGTGTGT
>CM064483.1:62995180-63085180 GCA_032716605.1 Paralithodes platypus | reverse complement strand
ACTGCCTATATGGTTTCTGAGTTTGAATGATATATATTTTAATAACATTTATATCAATACAAAACATTCCAATAATGCACTGCCTTACACTAATGTTCAATATCATACAGATAATAAACTATCAGCAGACACAAGTACAACAACAAAATATTATATTAAGTCAACGATAGTATTGGCAGATTATTAATTCAACGTGGGTTCTTCCAGGAAATTCAGCTTCTCCTCTGTGCATAATATAGGAACAGCATAGTGTATTCTGAATGTACTGCATACACGTGTACACATAATAATATAGGAACAGCATAGTGTATTCTGAATGAACTGCATACACGTGTACACATAATAATATAGGAACTGCATTGTGTATTCTGAATGTACTGCATACACGTGTACACATAATAATATAGGAACAGCATAGTGTATTCTGAATGTACTGCATACACGTGTACACATAATAATATAGGAACAGCATAGTGTATTCTGAATGTACTGCATACACGTGTACACATAATAATATAGGAACAGCATAGTGTATTCTGAATGTACTGCATACACGTGTACACATAATAATATAGGAACAGCAGTGTATTCTGAATGTACTGCATACACGTGTACACATAATAATATAGGAACAGCATAGTGTATTCTGAATGTACTGCATACACGTGTACACATAATAATATAGGAACAGCAGTGTATTCTGAATGTACTGCATACACGTGTACACATAATAATATAGGAACAGCATAGTGTATTCTGAATGTACTGCATACACGTGTACACATAATAATATAGGAACAGCATTGTGTATTCTGAATGTACTGCATACACGTGTACACATAATAATATAGGAACAGCATAGTGTATTCTGAATGTACTGCATACACGTGTACACATAATAATATAGGAACTGCATTGTGTATTCTGAATGTACTGCATACACGTGTACACATAATAATATAGGAACAGCATTGTGTATTCTGAATGTACTGCATACATGTGTACACCATAATAATATAGGAACAGCATTGTGTATTCTGAATGTACTGCATACACGTGTACACATAATAATATAGGAACAGCATAGTGTGTTTTGAATGTACTGCATACACGTGTACACATAATAATATAGGAACAGCAGTGTATTCTGAATGTACTGCATACACGTGTACACATAATAATATAGGAACAGCAGTGTATTCTGAATGTACTGCATACACGTGTACACATAATAATATAGGAACAGCATTGTGTATTCTGAATGTACTGCATACACGTGTACACATAATAATATAGGAACAGCATAGTGTATTCTGAATGTACTGCATACACGTGTACACATAATAATATAGGAACAGCATTGTGTATTCTGAATGTACTGCATACACGTGTACACATAATAATATAGGAACAGCATTGTGTATTCTGAATGTACTGCATACACGTGTACACATAATAATATAGGAACAGCATTGTGTATTCTGAATGTACTGCATACACGTGTACACATAATAATATAGGAACAGCAGTGTATTCTGAATGTACTGCATACACGTGTACACATAATAATATAGGAACAGCATAGTGTATTCTGAATGTACTGCATACACGTGTACACATAATAATATAGGAACAGCATAGTGTATTCTGAATGTACTGCATACACGTGTACACATAATAATATAGGAACAGCATAGTGTATTCTGAATGTACTGCATACACGTGTACACATAATAATATAGGAACAGCATAGTGTATTCTGAATGTACTGCATACACGTGTACACATAATAATATAGGAACAGCATAGTGTATTCTGAATGTACTGCATACACGTGTACACATAATAATATAGGAACAGCATAGTGTATTCTGAATGTACTGCATACACGTGTACACATAATAATATAGGAACAGCATAGTGTATTCTGAATGTACTGCATACACGTGCACACATAATAATATAGGAACAGCATAGTGTATTCTGAATGTACTGCATACACGTGTACACATAATAATATAGGAACAGCATAGTGTATTCTGAATGTACTGCATACACGTGTACACATAATAATATAGGAACAGCATAGTGTATTCTGAATGTACTGCATACACGTGTACACAAAATAATATAGGAACAGCATAGTGTATTCTGAATGTACTGCATACACGTGTACACATAATAATATAGGAACAGCAGTGTATTCTGAATGTACTGCATACACGTGTACACATAATAATATAGGAACAGCATAGTGTATTCTGAATGTACTGCATACACGTGTACACATAATAATATAGGAACAGCATTGTGTATTCTGAATGTACTGCATACACGTGTACACATAATAATATAGGAACAGCATAGTGTGTTCTGAATGTACTGCATACACGTGTACACATAATAATATAGGAACAGCATTGTGTATTCTGAATGTACTGCATACACGTGTACACATAATAATATAGGAACAGCATTGTGTATTCTGAATGTACTGCATACACGTGTACACATAATAATATAGGAACAGCAGTGTATTCTGAATGTACTGCATACACGTGTACACCATTATATATATACTTCAAACTAAAGTATGACAGACAAAGGAAATGGCTAATTTTCAGAGAGATTATTATGTATTATTTGCTTAAGGGGGTCACTGTTTTTTTTGGTTTTATCTGTCTCTCCTTTTCTCTCTGTCCCTGTCTTTTATCCATTCGGCCCCATCCAGCCAACTGTTTTAAGACGTTTATCCCCATCCAGGTGTCGATGTCTTCCTGGCGAGCGATAGCGAGCCAGCATTATGTGGAGAAATCCAGGTTCGCCGGAGAAATTTTTCTATCGAAAAATTTACAAATTTAGCTTACTGTCAAAACAAAAATATGTATATGCTGGCTCGCTACCGCTCGCCAGAAAAATATTGACACCTGGATGGGGGTAAACGTCTTAAAACAGTAGGCGGAATGGGGCCGAATGGATACAAGCCAAAAAGAGAGGGAGAGAAGGAGAAAAAAAAGTGAGGTGGGCTCCCTTAACCCATTGAACATACTCAACGAGGACGCTTTACTTCCATTTATTTGGGCTGTATGTAGACAATTATCTTCAGGAGGAAGCTGTGGGAGTCAGACGGCTAAGTGAGATATACTTTAGGCCTTTAATTGGTAGAGGGCCTTCCTAGACTGAATAAAAGCGTTTATCATGAGTCAGAATAAAGTCAAATCACTCACACTCACTCACACACACACACACACACACACACACACACACACACTAGCCGCACGGCTAGCTCAGTGTAACTCAAGGTAAATAAAACGCCTGGACCTGATACAATCTCGCCTAGAGTTCTAAAGGAAGCTAAGGATGAGCTCTCCAAACCACTGACATTACTATTCAATAAATCCTTGCAGTCTGGAACTATGCCCGATCAGTGGAAGCTAGCCAACGTAACACCGATATTCAAAAAAGGCAGCAAATCCCTACCCAGTAACTATCGTCCAATTAGCTTAACCTCAGTTGTATGTAAAATGCTAGAAACGGTCATACGAGACAGACTCGTAAATCACTTAGAGGAAAATAACATACTTAAAGATACTCAACACGGCTTTCGTAAAAAAACGCTCCTGTTTAACAAACCTCGTAGACTTCTTCCACGATATCCTCAACCTCTACGATGAGAGTAAAGCTGTAGATATTATATACCTTGATTTTCAAAAGGCCTTTGACAAAGTTCCCCACAAACGTTTACTGCTAAAACTAAAAGCGCATGGAATACAAGACGGTGTGTTGAAATGGATAGAAAATTGGCTCAGCGACAGAAAGCAAAGAGTAGTCATAAACGGTAAGGCATCTAAATGGACCAATGTAAGTAGCGGGGTACCCCAGGGATCGGTACTAGGACCAATTCTCTTTCTAATTTACATCAACGACATAGATGACAAAGGGTCTCACCTGTACAATCTCAAAATTTGCTGACGATACAAAAATTGCAAATAGCGTACTCTCAAAAGAACAAGTTGACGATATGCAACACAATCTAGATAAATAGTCATGTTGGGCCCAAATTTGGCAAATGAGTTTCAATGCGGATAAATGTAAAGTACTACATATCGGATACCTAAATGAGAAAGCAAACTATTCGATGAATGGCACTCAGCTTAAGAATGTAAACAGAGAAACCGATCTGGGAGTAACAATATCGAGTAACCTAAAACCGAGTCAACAATGTTCAGAAGTTGTTAAGAAGGCAAACAAAATAATTGGCTTTATAGGCAGGTCATTTGAGCATAAATCCAAAGAAGTTATCCTAACCCTTTACAATTCCTTAGTCCGCCCTCTTCTGGAATACTGCGTTCAATCCTGGTGCCCTTATTACCAAAAAGATATAAACAAGCTAGAACGAGTTCAACGTAGAGTTACGAAAATGATACCTAGCCTAAAGAACAAACCATACGAAGAGCGTCTTAGAGAATTAAATATATTTCCTTTAACCCAGCGCAGATTAAGAGGTGACTTAATTCAATTGTTCAAAATCATCAAAGGCATCGACAATATGAACTGTAGTAAGTACTTCACTATCGACCAATCTAATTACACGCGGGGAAACGGTTGCAAAATTATTGGTAAATCTTTTAACTCACACGAATCTAAGAATTTCTTCTTCAATCGAGTTGTCAACTTGTGGAATGGGCTTCCCCGAAACGTTATAGACTGCATCACCGTTGATTCATTTAAACTCCGCCTAGACAAATATCTCGCATCAAACCCGCGACTGACTGCGTTTGTAAATGAATAACTTTATTTTATTCCCCCCTCAGTTACTAACCCATCTGTCCCCTACTAACTTCCTAATCCTGCCACGGACATTAGTTCCAGGGCAGTAATTCCCTTTCCAATGTTCCCTTACCCACTCTA
Organism: Paralithodes platypus; assembly: GCA_032716605.1. Classification (NCBI taxonomy): domain Eukaryota; kingdom Metazoa; phylum Arthropoda; class Malacostraca; order Decapoda; family Lithodidae; genus Paralithodes; species Paralithodes platypus. Next base: position 63,080,269 of record CM064483.1, on the reverse strand, counting down.
AACCACTGTTTGGACACTTGATCCTCAGTGTTTTGGAGGACAAGCAACCTAGAAGGGTCACTAGATCTGTTGTTGCTTGATTTCCTTTGTACTCCTTTGTACCGTCCCTGCCTGCAACCCAGCAGGCCGGGTTTCAAATCTCGCTCAGGTTGATGAAGGTTTTCTGAGACATAGCCGGTGATTACCATCTCCCTTGAGCAAGGAGATGGGTATTTGTCATTGAAAATAATGTCTAGGAAGCGGGACAATACGAGCCAAAAACTCAATTCCTGTCAAACTACAATTATGAATACAATGTCAATTATGAATACACACACGCACACACACACGCACACATAGACAATATATATATATATATATATATATATATATATATATATATATATATATATATATATACCGGTATGTTCTTTTATTTCATAAATTTCATTTTAGTAAGCGTTGTTTCCACATAGCGATTTTGATAATTTAATTTGACTTTATATTGTCCTTGTCCCAATTTTGGTTTGTTTAGTTTGCAAGTTTTACATTTTAATTTAAAATAATATATATATATACGGTATATATATATATTGTCGATGATAATAAAAAATCCTCATATGGTGCATTTCGCCGGGAGCAACACATCTAGACTTAGCACACATGATGAACTATATATATATTTGCTTGGATATACTAATTATTATGTTTAATGTGTGTGTGTGTGTGTGTGTGTGTGTGTGTGTGTGTGTGTGTGTGTGTGTGTGTGTGTGTGTGTGCGCTTGTGTGTGTGTGTGTGTGTGTGTGCGCTTATCAGTGTGTGTATAATGTGCTTGCTGTGTGTGTATATGAGAGAGAAAATGAGAGAGAGAAATTTCATAAAAGCATTCCAGCCAGTTACTAAGGCATGATCGCTGTCGGCTGAATCCATGTTAGGAATCCATAATTAAGGCAGCTCAGACGGTATGGTGCAGCATAATTTACTGGTTCGGCTCAATGGTTTAAGGAAGGGGTTTAGTTTGCTCTCTAAACCCCTATCAACCTTAAAAGAACACCCACAAGACCCCCCTTCGATATAAATGTGTACAATTTTCGGTAGAAAAATTTCACGGCCGAAGGCCGGTTACTTCTATAATTACAGCCTCGCTATCGCTCGCCAGGAAAATATCGACATCTAAATGGCACGAAGGGTCTTAATATTGGCAAAGAAATGGGGCAAAAGGTCTGAAAATCGCCAAACTAATGGGGTGAGTGTCTTGAAATCCCATAACTAATATGGGTAAACATGAGGGAGGAGAAGGACTCGAAAAACCAACTGCCTCCCCTTAAGTTGTAAATTTCTAGGTAGTCAACTCCTACATATTATAGTCGATTTGCGTTTGGTGGATAGTAAATTGCCACTTCCAGATCTTGAAGACTCAGCTATTTTGAGAATTTGTTATCAAAATATACTGTTACTAATGAACATTTGGCATAAATACAGTACAAATGCTATCTATCTATTTACTCAGGCCCAATTCCAACTATTCCTTTTCCTTTTTTTATTTTTATTTTTTTATTTTTTTACACATGCAAAGTAGTTTAAAATATTTTCATTAAGTACGGATGAATAATTTGACAAGCGATTAACCCATACAATACCGGTGACATCTTTGTCATCATATTCTGACAATTATTAGGCGTCTTCTTGAGCCACCCCTAGTTCCTTCCACTACTTTGAAGATTTTACAACGATTTACCCCCATTAGTTTGGCGACAATAAGATGCTTCACCCCATTCAGGTGTCGATTATTTTCAGGTCGAGCGAAACTGAGCCTGTAGTTTAGAATAAATCAGCCTTAGGCCGGGACATTTAAGAAAAAAATACAAATTTAGCTAGAAGGGAGTCTGGGTGGTTATATACTGTATATATATATATAAAAACAAATATATATATATATATATATATATATATATATATATATATATATATATATATATATATATATATACCGGTATATATATATATATATATATACCGGTATATATATATATATATATTATTCACTATTCTACCGCTATTAGGATGAGCAAGTAATATACACACACATGGGATGGAAGCATATTAGCCTTTGAGGGGGGTGACCTGCTTTTTGTTATTTCTGTCCTTTTCTCTCTTTCTCTGGTTTGTATCCATTCGGCCCCATTCAGCTAACTATTTCAAGACGTTTATCCCCATCTAGGTGTTGATTTCTTCCTGGCGAGCGATAGCGAGCCAGCATTATATGAAGAAATCCGGCTTCGCCGGAGACATTTTTCTATCGTAAAATGTACAAATTTAGCCTGCTGTCAAACAAAAATAAATAATATGCTGGCTCGCTACCGCTCACCAGTACAAAATTGACCCCTGGATGGGGATAAACGTCTTAAAACAGTAGGCTGAATGGGGCTAAATGGATACAAGCCAGATAAAGATAGAAAAGGACAGAACAAAAACAGGTCACCCCCCTTAAAGCTGTATACACTCTAATTTCCCGGCAGTTTGGTCAAGGTGAATCGCTCACAGTTACGTAAATTTGCTCGGTCCGGTTGGTCAACTTCCGGTAGGTTGTTAGAGCTTGGTTTTCGTGACTCTATTTTGAGAGGATTCTTCATAAACGTAACTCTCTCTTGAAGCTTTGTGTAATTGACCACTTGCGAGTTTCAGGCTATTAGGAAGTTGGAGCCTTAAACATCGATATTAAACAGATATACAATAATAATGTTAGTTTTTGATTAATAGAATGTATGTGAAATTGGGTTTTATATATTGATAGATGCACTACAACTGTATTTTAGCTGTTCATTCTTCTAAATATCGATGTCTACTGCTCCAACATCCTTAAAGAACGAAACTCGCAAGTGGTCAATTAAGGAACACCCCCTTCTTAACATTAATCCTTCATTACAAACCCCAATGCACTTGAATAAATTAATGAAAGCATATATTATGGTCCTCCCGGGATTCGAACTAGGGACACCAAACCCAGGACATAAGCATCTACACCATTACACCACCAACACACTGAACACACCATAAAGACATCGGGAAAACGAAAAACAAAATTATATAAATAATAAACAAACAATATAAGTAGACTAAGATCAACACGAGACAAGGAACAAGAGAAGAAGAAGAAGAAGAGGAGGAGGAGAAGAAGGAGAAGAAGAAGAAAAAGAAGAAGAGAAAGAAGAAAAAGAAGAAGAGGAGGAGGAGGAGAATAAGAAAAAGAAGAGGAAGAGAAGGAGGAGGAGGAGGAGAAGAAGAAGAAGCAGAAGAAAAAGAAGGAAGAGGAGAAGGAGAAGAAGAAGAAGAAGAGGAGGAGGAGGAGGAGGAAGAGGAGAAGAAGAAAAAGAAGAAGAGGAAGAGAAGGAGCAGGAGGAGGAGAAGAAGAAGCAGAAGAAAAAGAAGGAAGAGGAGAAGAAGAGGGAGAAGAAGAAGAAGGAAAAGAAGAAGAAGAACAGTTAGTGATGTGAGCGTCCCGGGGTGATCCCACATTATCTCACCATAACCTTTTATGACGACCTCCTCCTCCACCCCCCCCCCCCCCCCCCCCCCCCCTCCTCCTCCTTAGATCTTTCTTCTTCTCCTCCTCGTTCCTCCTTCTTATATCTATTTGTTCTGTTCTTTCTCCTTCTTCTACACATCACACGTTTTAATTAGTTTGCCCTCTAGACCCATTTCAAGTAAAACAAAATAAAAACCTCCTCAAACCCTCCTTCAAGCTAAAGAATATCCCACTAGACATCTCTACAAGCATATATACAGTATATATATTTATAAATGTTTTATCACTTTTGTTCAGTAGAAAAAGTGACAACAGAAGGCTGGTTTCACTTACTGTATAGTTAAGGCTTGATCGCTCGCCAGGAAAAGATCGACACCTGAACGGGGCTAATATTATTGTAATCGACAAAATAATAAGGCGAATCAGATGCAAGAGATTAAGTTGAAGAGATAATGAAATGGATAATGAAAAGAAGAGCAGAAAAGAGAAGCAGGAAAAGTAAGAAGAAAGAAGAGAAGAAGCAGTAGAAGAAGGAGAAGTAAACAGAAGGAGGAAGAGAAGAAGCAGTAGAAGAAGGAGAAGTAAACAGAAGGAGGAAGAGAAGAAGCAGTAGAAGGAGAAGTAAACAGAAGGAGGAAGAGAAGAAGCAGTAGAAGAAGGAGAAGTAAACAGAAGGAGGAAGAGAAGAAGCAGTAGAAGGAGAAGTAAACAGAAGGAGGAAGAGAAGAAGCAGTAGAAGAAGGAGAAGTAAACAGAAGGAGGAAGAGAAGAAGCAGTAGAAGAAGGAGAAGTAAACAGAAGGAGGAAGAGAAGAAGCAGTAGAAGAAGAGGAAGTAGACAGAAGGAGGAAGAGAAGAAGCAGTAGAAGAAGGAGAAGTAAACAGAAGGAGGAAGAGAAGAAGCAGTAGAAGAAGGAGAAGTAAACAGAAGAAGGAAGAGAAGAAGCAGTAGAAGAAGGAGAAGTAAACAGAAGGAGGAAGAGAAGAAGCAGTAGAAGAAGGAGAAGTAAACAGAAGAAGGAAGAGAAGAAGCAGTAGAAGAAGGAGAAGTAAACAGAAGAAGGAAGAAGGGTTAGTGATACGAGGGTCCCGGGCGATAATGAAATGGATAATGAAGAGAAGAGAAGAAAGGAGAAACAGGAAACGTAAGAAGAAGGAAGAGAAGAAGGAGAAGTAAACAGAAGGAGGAAGAGAAGAAGCAAGAAGAGAAGGAGAGGTAAATAGAAGAAGAAGAAGAAGACTAAGAAGAAGTAAACAAAAGAAGAAGAAAAAGGGTTAGTGATGTGAGCGTCCCGGGGTGATCCCACATTAGCTCACCATAACCTTTTATGACGACCTCCTCCACCTCCGCCTCCTTAGACCTTCCTTCTTCTTCTTTCTCTTCCTCCTCATTTTCTTCTTCCCCTTCTTGCTTCCACAATTCTTCCTTAAGTTTCCCCTTCCTCCTTCTTCTTTCTCTTCCTCCTCATTTTCTTCTCCCCTCTCTTGCTTCCACAATTCCTCCTCCTTAGACCTTCCTTCTTCTTCTTTCTCTTCCTCCTAATTTTCTTCTTCCCTCTCTTGCTTCCACAATTCCTCCTTAAGCTGTCCCATTCCTCCTCCTTCTCCTCCTACACATTCCATCCCTTTTCTTTAGTTTTCCCTAAGACTTCCTTTCAAGGGTAGGTGTGGTGGAGTGGTCTTGCCACTAGACTGGTAATCCAATGGACCCTGGTTCAAATCCCGATACGTCAATGGGAAGATATAATTGGGATGGAATTTTTGCTGTACCTAGTATCAGTGTATTACCACAAAACACACCGAAACGCCAAATAAATACCCTTATTGTTCCCTGATTAAATAGCACTGCATGAATACTCTTATATTCAAAATATGCTATAGAGGTGCAATGCCTAGTGAGTTCATTGCTTAATAGGTGGCGTTCTGAGAGTGAGGGTCTGAGTCTAGGAGGTGAGACAGTGAAGCAGTGGAGTGAGGCAGCTTCAGAGATGGGGCTGCTTTGAGCCGTGAGTGAGCAACTAAGCCCCATGCATCCTGCGAAGGCAAGATGGCAGGGGCTGGTTGCAGCTAAAAAGAGCTTCATATGTCTCACCCCCTAGACTGGAACGAGACCTCACGGGCTTCTCCGTTCAATGTAGAACGGTTGAATGTATAGGCTCTCAGCCTATGCCCGAGAGGGAGTAATTGGAATATAGAAAAAAAAAAAAAAAAAAAAAAAAAAAAAAAACGTTCCCGAAACCTCCCATCAAGCTAAATGTTATAATCAAAATGTGTCAGAATGAATGACTGCAACTGTACATAAATATAAAAGGAAACTACCTCGTTGGGCCAGTAAGACTATTGCAGATATCCATTTCCTGTTATTATTGTAATTTTATGCTATTCTGGTGCTTGCCTGCAAAGTGTGTCATTTTCGGTTGTGGCTGCCAGGAGTAGATCGTATTTCTGCCTGGTGTAATTATAGTTATTTGTCTAGGTGGAATGGTTAGACACCGTTAGAGTGTTTAAGATGTGTATGTGGTAACCCAGGTTCGAATCCCGGGAAGATAACATGCTTTCATTAATTTCATAGGGAGGTGTTTGGTGTTGGGAGTGAAATTAATAAATTAGATTATATCATGTAATTTGTTAGTAATTTTGCATAACATCTTTAGTCTATGTATTTGTCTTCTTATTGCAATATATGACTTGTTTAAATACAGTACAAATATAATGTGACTGATCCCTCTGAAAGATTTGCTTTATATATATTATCAATATTTTAAAAATATTGTTGTGAGCTTGTGGATTCGACTTTATATTTGTCATTCTGTCTCTTCTCCACCTTAAAACCATAAGTTTATTTCTACAATAATGTTCAAGCATGTTTTCCGCTTTTTATAAACACTTGCATGCGTCGGCTTCACCGCTTTGTACTCTTTACACACATATCAGAAAAAACAATCAACCTGTATTAAAATGTCCTCGAAGGTAACGCCAATTATTAAAAGCAAGTAGTAAATTGCGTATACAAGAAAGTGCACACATTCGCTCTCTCTCTCTCTCGCTCTCTCTCAAACACACACACACACTGTTCTGTTTTTAAGAGCAAGGACACACACAGGCTGGCTCGCTGCAACCCCCACAAGTAAGTTTTATTGCAACACAAATATTGGGAATTGAAGCGAGTGAGACAGCTGGTCCGAGTTGTCGCCTTAGAGATCAAATCAGAGAGAGAGAGAGAGAGAGAGAGAGAGAGAGAGAGAGAGAGAGAGAGAGAGAGAGAGAGAGAGACAGAGTGTGTGTGCGGCAAGCATCCTCGAGGGGTCATCATACCTGTTGTTGCTTGAATTCCTTTGAACTCCTTTATACAAAAAAATCTCTCTCTCTCTCTCTCTCTGTAAACAGTGCACTGTTCACGATAAAAAACAATGCTGCAACCCGATGTAATGGAATGAAATTAATTAGAACAAAACAGAAAACGGCATGCATAGATGAGACACATATTTCTTCACATGCTCGTACAGTGTGGTTAAACAAGAGGAGTGGAATAGTTTACCAAGGGAAGTGGTCGACAGTAATTTAAGGGGGGTGACTTGTTTTGTTCTCTTCTTTTCTATCTTTCTCTGGCTTTTATCCATTGGCCCCATTCAGCCTACTGTTTTAAGACGTTTATCCCCATCCAGGTGTCAATTTTTTACTGGTGAGCGGTAGCGAACCAGCATATTTTTTATTTTTGTTTGACAGCAGGCTAAATTTGCAAATTTTTCGATAGAAAAATGTCTCCGGCGAAGCCGGATTTCTTCATATAATGCTGGTTTGCTATCGCTCGCCAGGAAGAAATCGACACCTAGATGGGGATAAACGTCTTAAAATAGTTGGCTGAATGGGGCCGAATGGATACAAGCCAGAGAAAGAGAGAAAAGGACAGAAATAACAAAAAGCAGGTCACCCCTTAATTGATACGTTTAAGAACAAACAACAATACCACAATTATTCACTACTAGGTTGGCTATGTGTAATTTCCCTTTCTAACGAATTGCTTTTTATACTCTATACAAACCTTCCTTGTGGGCATTTCCTGACCCTTAGGGATACACTTCAACCTATTTTCCGGTACGGCTTTTTAGCCGGAGGGAGCGGAGAGTGGAGAGAGAGCCTTCTACTTTACTGTCCTATTCTTCTACTATAAACTGTCCCTGTCTAGTAGTATTAAGGCCAGACTACCTAGTAGGGAGCGCAAGGTATGTGTGGTCTGAGTATCTGTGTAACTCTGTATAACTAACTCTCTCTCTCTCTCGCTTTCTTTCTTTCTCTCTTTCTCTCTCTCTCTCTCTCTCTCTCTCTCTCTCTCTTTCTCTCCACCCCCTTCTCGTCGGCTTCAATTTTCTCTTTTATTATATTTTTCGCCTCTTTTCTTTGCCTCTACTTCCTTTTCTTGTTTCTCTTATTCCATCTACGTTTTTGGTTTCTCTCAACGTCCTCTTCATCATCAAATTTTACCAATCTTTTTTGTTTCTGCTCAATTCAGATTTTTTTTATATAGTCTATATTCTCTTCGCCCCTCCATTCATTTGGCATTTTCTCAGGATTCTCATTCGTTTTTTTGTTCTTAAAGTGTGTGTGTGTGTGTGTGTGTGTGTGTGTGTGTGTGTGTGTGTGTGTGTGTGTGTGTGTGTGTGTGTGTGTGTGTGTGTGTGTGTGTGTCCTAAGGCCTTTGAATTAATTAGATTTTTTTATTGCAACCTTTTATTTGGTTTTGTTTTGGCTTTCATAAATTATAGGGCTTGCAAGAATTCGGGGCAATTAGCGTCCAATTCTGTACATGTATTTCTCCTGAATAATCTTGACATACCTGTTATTTGTCCTGCCTTGGCCTTGGAGCCCACCTCGCTTTTTTTTCTCTTTCTCTTCCTCTCTCAGATTTAGAGGAGCTAGTGTTTACAGAAAATTATGATGTGATTGGCATAACAGAATCTTGGCTCAATACAGAAGATAGAGACTTTTTAGCAGAGTATTCACTTCCCGGTTATGTAATGTTTGAGAAAAGCCGAATAAATCGAAATGGAGGTGGCGTTTTACTTTATATCAAAGAAAGTCTTAACCCGACCCTCTTGTCAAAACCTCAAATTGTGAACGTCGACGAATCTTTTGTGCTAATAAAGAATAATAAAGGTACAAAAATAATACTTGCATTAATATACAGACCTCCAGCTCAATCAGTGCAAACTGACCGAGAAATTACGAACAAATTGCAGATGTAAGTAACTCACAAGATACCGTAATTTTTGGCGACTTTAATTTACCTGTGACCAAGTGGGGCGATACTCTTACTTCACACTCCGGACATGACTTGTATACGAACTTGCAAGAGAGTTCGCTTTATCAATTTGTTCGAACACCGACCCGTGGTAATAACGTTCTTGACATTGTACTTGCAACAAAAGAAGAATTAATAGAGAATTTGAATGTTGGTGATGAATTCAGTAACAGCGACCATCGTACGATACCTTTCACTTTAAAGTTTACTAGTAGCGAACCAAATAGTAGCATCGAAAAAGTCCCTAATTTCAAGAAAGCAAACTTCCATAAACTTAGAGCTATGTTTAAAGAAACTGACTGGAGCTTTTTAATTCACAATAACGACATAAATACATCTTGGAAGTTATTCGAAGCCACTTACCTAAAAGCAGTGCAAGACTGCATACCATCGAAAATACGGCGTCCAGGCCATAATAATAAGCCCAAATGGTGGAATAAAGATATTTCAAACTGCCTGCTTGCTAAAAAATTTGCTAATGATAGATTAAAATCCTCACAAAATGACGAAGAACGGGTGAAATTTGTAGAGCTACGACGCAAAGTCAAAAAGTTAATTAAGCAAAGTAAAAAGACCTTAGAGTTACATATTGCGAATCAAAGTAAAACAAACCCGAAAGAATTCTATAGTTATATCAGAAAGAAAAAGTAGTTACTTCAACTGTTGGACCGTTAGTCGATGAAAATGGAGAATACACCAAAGACGAAGTACAAATGAGTAATGCCCTCAATACCTTCTTTGCATCAGTTTTTACAACAGAAGACCTCAGTGATATCCCTACACCATCGCCGATTCAGATTGATAATTCAGATGTTCTAAGCAATATCACCGTTACAGAGAGAGAAGTATTGAATTGTTTAGATAAACTCAAGGTAAATAAAACGCCTGGACCTGATACAATCTCGCCTAGAGTTCTAAAGGAAGCTAAGGATGAGCTCTCCAAACCACTGACATTACTATTCAATAAATCCTTGCAGTCTGGAACTATGCCCGATCAGTGGAAGCTAGCCAACGTAACACCGATATTAAAAAAAGGCAGCAAATCCCTACCCAGTAACTATCGTCCAATTAGCTTAACCTCAGTTGTATGTAAAATGCTAGAAACGGTCATACGAGACAGACTCGTAAATCACTTAGAGGAAAATAACATACTTAAAGATACTCAACACGGCTTTCGTAAAAAACGTTCCTGTTTAACAAACCTCTTAGACTTCTTCCACGATATCCTCAACCTCTACGATGAGAGTAAAGCTGTAGATATTATATACCTTGATTTTCAAAAGGCCTTTGACAAAGTTCCCCACAAACGTTTACTGCTAAAACTAAATGCGCATGGAATACAAGACGGTGTGTTGAAATGGATAGAAAATTGGCTCAGCGACAGAAAGCAAAGAGTAGTCATAAACGGTAAGGCATCTAAATGGACCAATGTAAGTAGCGGGGTACCCCAGGGATCGGTACTAGGACCAATTCTCTTTCTAATTTACATCAACGACATAGATGAGGGTCTCACCTGTACAATCTCAAAATTTGCTGACGATACAAAAATTGCAAATAGCGTACTCTCAAAAGAACAAGTGACGATATGCAACACAATCTAGATAAATTGTCATGTTGGGCCCAAATTTGGCAAATGAGTTTCAATGCGGATAAATGTAAAGTACTACATATCGGATACCTAAATGAGAAAGCAAACTATTCGATGAATGGCACTCAGCTTAAGAATGTAAACAGAGAAACCGATCTGGGCGTAACAATATCGAGTAACCTAAAACCGAGTCAACAATGTTCAGTAGTTGTTAAGAAGGCAAACAAAATAATTGGCTTTATAGGCAGGTCATTTGAGCATAAATCCAAAGAAGTTATCCTAACCCTTTACAATTCCTTAGTCCGCCCTCTTCTGGAATACTGCGTTCAATCCTGGTGCCCTTATTACCAAAAAGATATAAACAAGCTAGAACGAGTTCAACGTAGAGTTACCAAAATGATACCTAGCCTAAAGAACAAACCATACGAAGAGCGTCTTAGAGAATTAAATCTATTTCCTTTAACCCAGCGCAGATTAAGAGGTGACTTAATTCAAGTGTTCAAAATCATCAAAGGCATCGACAATATGAACTCTAGTAAGTACTTCACTATCGACCAATCTAATTACACGCGGGGAAACGGTTGCAAAATTATTGGTAAATCTTTTAACTCACACGAATCTAAGAATTTCTTCTTCAATCGAGTTGTCAACTTGTGGAATGGGCTTCCCCGAAACGTTATAGACTGCATCACCGTTGATTCATTTAAACTCCGCCTAGACAAATATCTCGCATCAAACCCGCGACTGACTGCGTTTGTAAATGAATAACTTTATTTTATCCCCCCCTCAGTTACTAACCCATCTGTCCCCTACTAACTTCCTAATCCTGCCACGGACATTAGTTCCAGGGCAGTAATTCCCTTTCCAATGTTCCCTTACCCACTCTAAACCACTGTTTGGACACTTGATCCTCAGTGTTTTGGAGGACAAGCAACCTAGAAGGGTCACTAGATCTGTTGTTGCTTGATTTCCTTTGTACTCCTTTGTACTCTCTCTTTGGTTTGTATCCATTCGGCCCCATTCAGCCTACTGTTTTAAGACGTTTACCCCCATCCAGGTGTCAATATTTTCCTGACGAGCGGTAGCGAGCCAGCATATATATATTTTTGTTTTGACAGCAAGTTAAATTTGTACATTTTTCGATAGAAAAATTTCTCCGGCGAAGCCGGATTTCTCCATACAATGCTGGCTCGCTATCGCTCGACAGAAAGACATCGACACCTGGATGGGGATAAACGTCTTAAAACAGTTGGCTGAATGGGGCCGAATGGATACAAGCCAGCGAAAGAGAGAAAAGGAGAGAAAGATAAAAAAAAAACGGTGACCCCCCTTAAAAAGAAAAGAAGTGTCAGAGTATATGAAAAGGGTTAAGCGGGGTACAGTCGCGCTAATAAGTGATGTCTCGGCACCAAGTATGTTTTGATCAATAATTGGTATCAGCAATATCTAAGCTTCATTTCTTCATAGCGAGTGAAATATACAAACATGTTCCTACACTTACCCACCCTATACAACATCTGACAGACATTAATACAGCACAGAGCAAGCCAAACGTAATGACAGCTGGGTCATGACTTATTAGCGCAACTGTACACTGAAGCAAACAGTCCAATTATTCCAAACTATTGTAACCTAGTGCAAAACATCAAACACGAGGCCATAACTGAATGATAATTGTCAACATGTAATATTGACGGGCCCATACATTTTCTGGAGCAAATGACAAACGAATATTAGTCAGCAATACGACCTATCAATGTTGCACGTAAATACATATTATTTTGTCTAGAACTGTCTCCCAAAATTGATCACCTCAAAGGATCTGCACTCAATTGCCAATGAAATTCGTCTAAAGTGATCAAATGGAATCGACAAAATTGATAATTGACTCGTTTACGATCCTTGTTAAAACGTTAATATATAACGTATGAGAAAATACGTTCACATCCTTAGAACCGCCTTCCTAAGTTATGCAAATTTCATAACGTACATAATTATATCATGTATTGTGGTACGCTAGCGCTTAACAAAAGTATAGTGTGTGATTAAGCGGAGGTTTTCAGTTAGTTCGCTAGACCTCCATCAAGCTTAACATTACAGCCCGTAGACCCCCTTTCAAGATAAATTTGTACATTTTTCGGTAGAAAAATTTCCCGGCCGAAGGCCGGTTCCTCTTGAATTACAGGCTCGCTATCGCTCGCCAGGAAAAAATCGACACCTAAATGGCACGAAATGTCTTAAAATTGACAGAAATTGGGCGAAAGTTCTTAAAATCGCCAAACTAATGGGGCGAACGTCTTATAATATCAAAAACAATGGGGCTAACCATGAGGGAGAAAGGGGTCAAGAAAAAAAATCCTCAAGTGGAAATCTCCCCTTATTAAATGATATGAGGCATACCGGTGCATCAATTATACACCAATAGCCCTCTGCCTCCTATCAATACACTGTACTAATAACACAATATATGAAACACTATATATGAAACACTATATATAATTTTATAGGGGGGGGGGGGTTTATTCTGGACCCCCTTCTCCTTTATGTTTAGTCCCATTAGTTATGACATTTTAAGACGTTCGCCCGATTAATTTGGCGATTGTAATCCTTTCGCCCAATTTATATGTCAATAGTAAAACCTTGCGTGCCATTTGTCAATAGTAAAACCTTGCGTGCCATTTGTCAATAATAGTAAAACCTTGCGTGCCATTTGTCAATAGTAAAACCTTGCGTGCCATTTGTCAATAGTAAAACCTTGCGTGCCATTTGTCAATAATAGTAAAACCTTGCGTGCCATTTGTCAATAGTAAAACCTTGCGTGCCATTTGTCAATAATAGTAAAACCTTGCGTGCCATTTGTCAATAGTAAAACCTTGCGTGCCATTTGTCAATAATAGTAAAACCTTGCGTGCCATTTGTCAATAGTAAAACCTTGCGTGCCATTTGTCAATAATAGTAAAACCTTGCGTGCCATTTGTCAATAGTAAAACCTTGCGTGCCATTTGTCAATAGTAAAACCTTGCGTGCCATTTGTCAATAATAGTAAAACCTTGCGTGCCATTTGTCAATAGTAAAACCTTGCGTGCCATTTGTCAATAATAGTAAAACCTTGCGTGCCATTTGTCAATAGTAAAACCTTGCGTGCCATTTGTCAATAATAGTAAAACCTTGCGTGCCATTTGTCAATAGTAAAACCTTGCGTGCCATTTGTCAATAATAGTAAAACCTTGCGTGCCATTTGTCAATAGTAAAACCTTGCGTGCCATTTGTCAATAGTAAAACCTTGCGTGCCATTTGTCAATAATAGTAAAACCTTGCGTGCCATTTGTCAATAGTAAAACCTTGCGTGCCATTTGTCAATAATAGTAAAACCTTGCGTGCCATTTGTCAATAGTAAAACCTTGCGTGCCATTTGTCAATAATAGTAAAACCTTGCGTGCCATTTGTCAATAGTAAAACCTTGCGTGCCATTTGTCAATAATAGTAAAACCTTGCGTGCCATTTGTCAATAGTAAAACCTTGCGTGCCATTTAGGTGTCCATTATTCCCTGGCAAGGGAAATCGTATTTTAGGATTAATTGGCCTTAGACCGGAACATATATCTACCGAAAACTGTACAATTGTATCTCGAAGGGGAGTCTTTAGGATATTGCTTTAAGGGGAGATTTCCACCTGGAGGATTTTTTTCTGGACCCCTTTCTCCCTCATGTTTAGGCCCATTGCTTTTGAGATTTTAAGATGTTCGCCCCATTAGTTTGGCGATTTAAAGAACCCTCGCCCCATTTCTGTCAATTTTAAGACCATTCGTGCCATTTAGGTGTCGATTTTTTCCTGGCGAGCGATAGTGAGCCTGTAATTTAAGGGGCATCGGCCTTCGGCCGGGACATTTTTCTACCGAAAAATGTAAAAATTTATCTTGAAAGGGGGTCTAGGGGGAGTAATTTTAAGTTTGATGGAAGTCAAGGGAATCAACTAAAAACCTCCCCTTAAGCTAGATGGAAGTTTCGTGAAATTAAAATAACACAAAATCAGACCCCCCATTAATTCCTTCCGAAACTGAATAAAATATGCTACTGACAGCAAGAATAAGATTAATAGAGGACTCTATACTACCTAAAGGGTCTATACAATTGCACAGTGTATGCGCGAGGTTGTCGGTGAACTATTGGTATTGCCTGTACCGCTGGCCAGATGTAGGTTGTGGGAAAAAAGGTCGTGTTCTGGGAATGGTGGTCGAGGCGCATTTTCTAGTGGCCGGGTTGCAATATGATTTTTGTGTGGTTTGCTCTTCTCTCGCTCTTCTCTGTCTCTGTCTCTGTCTCTGTCTCTGTCTCTGTCTCTCTCTCTCTCTCTCAATCTCTCTCTCTCTCTCTCTCTCTATATCTATCTCACACACACAGACACACGCACACACACACACACACATTGTGTTAAAGGCTCGCTATCGCTAGCCAGGAATAAATCAACACCTAAGTGGCACGAAACTTCTAAATATTGACCAAGCAATGGGGCGAAAGGTCTCAAAATCGCCAAACTAACGGAAATAACATCTTAAAATGTCTAAACTAATATGCTAAACATGAGGGAGAAGGGGGTCCAGAAAAAGCGACTACAACCCCCTTAAAGGGATATTGGTGGTACTAAACCTCTCTTGTACAGGGATAGAAAGGTAAATCACCAACAATATATCCAATAAGTATCCTAGGTTCGAGTCCTTGGAGTACCACATATGTTCATTAGTTTCATTGCTTTCATTAATTAGGTATATTTGTAAGTTAATTGACCACTTGCGAGTTTCAGACTATAGGGAAGTTGGAGCCGTGAGCATCGATATTCAGAGAAATGCAATAATAATGTGAGTTTCTGATGGATAAAAAATATGGTTAATTTGGTTTCATGTATTTGTATATGTATTATGACCGTATTGTACCTGATAATTCTGCTAAATATTGATGGCTACAGCTCCAACTTCCTTACAGACCAAAACTCGCAAGTGGTCAATTGGGGGGTTGGTGAATACATATGAATACTTTGTCCATACCCTTTTATATCCATTATATTATGAATAGGGGGTGTAAAGATAGGAACACGGTTGTATATCTCACTCTGAACGATGATTTAAGGGGGGGATGGACCGGTTTTCTGGACCACTTTCTCCCTCATGTTTAGCCCCATTAGTTTTCAGATGTTAGGATGTTTGCCCCATTAGTTAGTCGGTTTTAAGACCTTTCTCCCAATTTCTTCGTCAATATTTAGACTTTTCGTGCTATTTAGGTGTCGATTCTTTCCCTGGCGAACGATAGTGAGCCTGTAATGTTGGAAGAACCGGCCTTCGGCCGGCACATTTTTCTACCTAAAAATGTACAAATTAATCTAGAAGGGGGATCTAATGGATGTTTTTTTTTTAAACTTTGATGGAGGTCTAGGGAGGAAACTAGAACAATAATGAACACTGCAAAAATCGCCCCAAAAGTGAACCATCCCCCTTTAAACCTTAGATAGCGCTGATACCAATTATTGATCGAAATATACTTGGTGCCGCGACATCACTTATTCGGCCGACTGTACAAGGATAGAAAGGTAAATCACCAACAATATATCCAATAATTATATATATTTTGTCCATACCATTTCATAGCCATTATACCGCTAGTGGGATGCAGAAAATATATGATCTCCTTAATTGACCTTTGGAATGTCAGTTTCGGAGTGTGACCTTGGTTTTGACTTCCGAGGTATTCGTGCGATTAGCTTTCACTAAGGGGGGATGGTTCACTAAGGGGGGATGGTTCACTAAGGGGGGATGGTTCACTAAGGGGGATGGTTCACTAAGGGGGGATGGTCCACTAAGGGGGGATGGTTCACTAAGGGGGGATGGTTCACTAAGGGGGGATGGTTCACTAAGGGGGGATGGTTCACTAAGGGGGGATGGTTCACTAAGGGGGGATGGTTCACTAAGGGGGGATGGTTCACTAAGGGGGGATGGTTCACTAAGGGGGGATGGTTCACTAAGGGGGGATGGTTCAATTTTTGGGCGATTTTTGCATGTATTCATTATTTTTCTAGTTTCCTCCCTAGACCTCCATCAAAACACAACCATTAGATCCCCCTTCTAGATTAAATTGTAAATATTTCGGTAGAAAAATTTACCGGCCGAAGGCCGGTTCTTCCAACATTACAGGCTCACTATCGTTCGACAAGGAACAAATCGACACCTAAATAGCACGAAAGGTCTAAATATTGACGAACAAATCGGGCGAAAGGTCTTAAAATCGGCTAATGGGGCAAACATCTTAACATCTGAAAACTAATGAGGCTAAACATGAGGGAGAAAGTGGTCCAGAAAACCGGCCCATCCCCCCATAAATGTATCTCTATAATTTGAAATGTCATGAGTGTCACATTTTAATTTCAAGAATTAAATTAAGTGTTACCCCTGAATATAGTTGTATTGGTTTATAAATCAAACTATATTGTAATTTATTAATTATATACACGGTCAAAATTATGGCCTTAGCCCATTTTGGTCCAAGGGAGGCCATTTTGCAGCTAACCTCTTTGCTTCATTTATTAGACATTTTATGATATTACAACCCAGTAGTCTGACGATAAAAAGACGCTAAACCCCATTCAGGTGTCGAGTTTGTTCTGGGCGACCTACAACAAGCCTGTATCTTTAAAGAAATCGGTCTTCAGCCAGGACATATGTTTTATCGAGAAAAAAAAATCATATTTATCTTAAAATAAGTGTGGGTTGGCATTTTCTAGCTTTTGAAAGAAGTCTGGGAAGGGTGTTTTATTAACCTAGAGGACAAGCTAAAATAATTTGCTAGAAAATGGCAAAAACAAGCTAAATCCTCAATGTTAATTAAACACAATATCTTAATAAACCCCAAGACGTCGAACCAGATAGTGTTAAGGGGGGTGACCTGCTTTTTTCTCTCCTTTTCTCGCTTTCTCAAGCTTGTATCCATTCGGTCCTATTCAGCCTACTGTTTTAAGACGTTTATTCGTATCCAAGTGTCGATTTCTTCCTGGTGAACGATAGCGAGCCAGCATTGTATAGAGAAATCCGGTTTCACCGGAGAAATTTTTCTATCGAAAAATGTACAAATTTAGCCTGCTGTCAAAAACATTTAACAAAATATATGCTGGCTCGCTACCGGTCGCCAGGAAAAAATCGACACCAGAATGGGGATAAACGTCTTAAAATAGTAGGCTGAATTGGGCCGAATAGATAAAACTCAGGGGGGGTAGAGAGAGAGAGAGAGAGAGAGAGAGAGAGAGAGAGAGAGAGAGAGAGAGAGAGAGAGAGAGAGAGAAGAGAGAGAGAGAGAGAGATAGAGAGAGAGAGAGAGAGAGGAGAGAGAGAGAGAGAGAGAGAGAGAGAGAGAGAGAGAGAGAGAGAGGAGAGAGAGAGAGAGAGAGAGAGAGAGAGAGAGAGAGAGAGAGAGAGAGAGAGAGAGAGAGAGAGAGAGAGAGAGAGAGAGAGAGAGAGAGAGAGAGAGAGAGAGAGAGAGAGAGAGAGAGAGAGAGAGAGAGAGAAAACAACGAGGTGGGCTCCCTTAAAAGTATGTAGCCAGGTGTGGTATTTGTAACCCCCCCCCCCCCTCCCCCACTCCAACCCCTGTATCGCCCCATTAGGTTGACGATTGTATGGCATTTGGTCCCATTTAGGTATCAAGCGCTTAGGTATCTAGGCGAGCGATAGCAAGTCTGTAATTTAGGAGAAACCGACTTTCGGCTGGGACAGTTTTCTGCCGAATAATGTACAGATTTAACTTGTAGGGAGTATATGAAAGCGTTTTTTTTTTTTTTTTTTAATAGTCTAGAAAGCTGATTACATATAAATAGATTGCACATTTGAAAACCAAAATTCTCCTACTCAGTGGCTGTTATTTATGCATGAAGCCTGTCAAGGAAACGTTTATGCATGAAGCCTGTCAAGGAAACGTTTATGCATGAAGCCTGTCAAGGAAACGTTTATGAACTTATAATTACACTGTATATAAACAAGAACTTCGGCGAACTATTGTTTTTTAATGTGTTTTGAAATCAACAAGTGACATCTTGTTGTTAGCGAATATACCGATAGCTTTAAGGTAGCCCACCTCGCTTGTTTTCTCTTTCTCTCCCTAGTTCTCTCTTTGGTTTGTATACACTCGGCCCCGTTCAGCCTACTGTTTTAAGATGTTTACCCCTATCCAGGTGTCAATATTTTCCTGGCGAGCGGTAGCGAGCCAGCATATATATATTTTTGTTTGACAGCAAGCTAAATTTGTACATATTTCGAGAACAAAAAAATCTCGAAGCCGGATTTCTCCATACAATGCTGGCTCGCGATAATAGACACCTGGATGGGGATAAATGTCTTAAAACAGTTGGCTGAATGGGGCCATATGGATACAAGTCAGAGAAAGAGAGAAAGGGAGAGAAAGATAATAAAAGCAGGTGACGCCCCTTCATTATTCCAAGGGTCTCTCTCAATACATGGCCTACTTATCCACACCTTATTTATTTATGTGTTTAAGGGGGGTCACCGGCTATTTTTTTATCTTTCTCTCCTTTTCTCTCTTTCCCTGGCTTGCATCCATTCGGCCCCATTCAGCCAACTGTTTTAAGACGTTTATCCCCATCCAGGTGTCGAATTCTTCCTGGCGAGCGATAGCGAGCCAGCATTGTATGGAGAAATCCGGCTTCACCGGGGAAATTTTTCTATCGAAAAATTTACAAATTTAGCTTGCTGTGGAAACAAAAAATATACTGTATATATATGCTGGGCTCGCTACCGCTCGCCAGGAAAATATTGACACCTGGATGGGGGTAAACGTCTTAAAATAGTAGGCTGAATGGGGCCGAATGGATACAAGACAAAGAGAGAGGGAGAGAAAGAGAAAACAAAAAGCGAGGTGGGCTCCCTTAATATAGAAGTGTGCAGAGGCGGAGAGGAAGGAGTATTATGGACAGCTGCCACATGATTTATTTAGGCTACTTTACCAACTCTTTCCAATGTATTCTGGCCACAGTATTATTAGAAACTTGAATTTATATTGAGTCTGTGAGAATCAGAGGGATAATTATTGAAGTAGGTTTTATTCACTTAAGGGAGCCCACCTCGCTTTGTTTTCTCTTTCTCTCCCTCTCTCTTTGGCTTGTATCCATTCAACCCCATTCAGCCTACTGTTTTAAGACGTTTATCCCCATCCAGGCGTCGATTTCTTGATGGCGAGCGATAGCGTGCCAACATTGTGTGGATAAATCCGGCTTCGCTGGAGACAAAAATGTACAAATCAAGCTTGCTATAAAACAAAAACTATATATACGGTATATGATGGCTTGCTACCGCTCGCCAGGAAAATATCGACACCTGGATGGGGATAAACGTCTTAAAACAGTTGGCTGAATGGAGCCAAATGGATAAAAGCCAGGGAAAGAGAAGAAAGGAGAGAAAGATAAAAAAAAGCCGGTATCCCCCCTTAATTGACCACTTGCGAGCTTTGGACTAAGAGGAATTTGGAGGTGTAGACATCAACATTTTGCAGAATTACCACCTAAAATGCGGTTGTAGTGAATATGTTAACGTGGCTGGATTTCTGGTCTATTAAGGGGAGGTATTTAATTTGTTCCCAAAGTTTTCATCAAGTTTAAAATTACAAGATAAATTTGTAATTTTTTCGGTAGAAAAATGTCCCGGCCGGAGGCCGCTTGCTCTTAAATTACAGGCTCGCTATCGCTCGCCAGGAAAAAATAGACACCTTAATGACACGAAAGGTCATAAAATTGACAGAAATGGGGCAAAATGTCTTAAAATGTCAAAACTACTAAGGCGAACGTCTTAAAATCTCAAAAACAATGGGGCTAAACATGAGGGAGAAACGG
Source organism: Paralithodes platypus (assembly GCA_032716605.1). Lineage (NCBI taxonomy): Eukaryota > Metazoa > Arthropoda > Malacostraca > Decapoda > Lithodidae > Paralithodes > Paralithodes platypus. The sequence goes on along the minus strand of CM064483.1, from coordinate 63,059,998 downwards.
GTCCAGAAAAAAATCCCTCAAGTGGAAATCTCCCCTTAATTCATGTATTTGTTAGTCTCCTTGCTAGACCTCTATCACACTTAGAAAAACACCCCCTTTTCAAGATACATTTGTACATTTTTCGGTAGGGGCCCGGTTCCTGACGGTTTGTTTGGAGGTAGTGCGAAGCCCTATTATTGCTAGAGGTCCTAATTCCTAAAATCGGCTAACAGTTGCCAGAATGTGATGAAAAGGCCGTCCCTTGTGCTGCATCGGTTAACCCTTTCTACTGCCGCAGATCCTTCGTAAACTGAACACAACCGTCTAAATAGGACTAGAATCCAATAACAAACACGTCGCCGGTACAGAGTTTTAAGGGGAGATTTTTGGACCCCTTTCTCCCTCATGTTTAGAGCCCCATTGCTTTTGAGATTTTAAGATGTTCGCCCCATTAGTTTGGCGATTTTAAGAACTTTTGCCCCATTTTAAGATCTTTCGTCCCGTCTAGGTGTCAATTTTTTCCTGGCGAGCGATAGCGAGCCTGTAATTTAAGAGGAACCGGCCTTTGGCCGGGAAATTTTTCTACCGAAAAATGTACTAATTTATCTAGAAAGGGAGCCTAGGGGGTGTAATTTTAAGCTTGATGGAGGTCTAGGGAACAAACTAAAAACCTTAAGGGGGTAGTGCTTGGTTTTTGGTCTATATATTAATTTATATTTGAGTTTCCTCACTAGACCTCAATCAAGTTTAAAAACAAAAAAAAACGTAGACCCCCTTTGAAGATAAATTTGTCCCGGCCAAAGGCAGGTTCCTTCTAAAATTAGAGGCTTGCTATCGCTCGCCAGGACAAAAATCGATACATAAAGGGTAGGAAAGGTCTTAAAATTGTTAAAATCTTCAAACTAACGGAACGAATGTCTTAAAACCTCAAAAACTAATATGCTAAACATGAGGTCCAGAAAAAGTGAGTACTACCCCCTTAAATATGATCGATTTCCCCTACTAGCGGATCTCGAGCGGGGAGAACAGTTGGTAGGTTTCTCACATGGTAACGCTAATGCTTTACAAGACAATAAACGAGTGTGGGAGGAAGACACCTGAGCACCGTGATGATGATGATGATGATGTCGTGGGAGGAAAAGTATTATAGCCATGATAATACTAGCTACATTGGTATACCACCTCATCTACGTAGTACCCGCCTTGCAACACAATCCCACCCCTACTCTGTTCAACTCTCCAACCCAAGAGTGAAACGCTATTCTCAGACTTTCTTCTATTCAACTGCTGAGCTCTGGAACTCTCTCCCAGAATCAGTCTTTCCCTCTTCCTATGACTCAAATTGATTCAAACTCCATGTGTCCAGGCATTTTAGCTCGAACGTCCCTTGATTTTGACCCTGTCACTCTTTCAACTCTGGGGGAGGCACTCGCTGCAGGCAGTTATGCCTTTTGTCTCCCTCATCCACATAAGAAGATTTATATATATATATATATATATATATATATATATATATACACACTAACACACACACATGTGTGTTGCGGGGCTCCAGTCCTGACGGTATTCTTGACTTACAGTGTGCTGGCTAAATAATCCAGAAGAGTTAATAGCAAGAGCCAGACTGTTATCTTTATCCAATTTCACACTTTTCGAACTTTAAGCCCAAATTTAGTCTGAAGCTGTTCTGCCAGTGCTTCTTGAATGTTAAACTGCACTATTGAGAAGGATATTTGTATTTTATATATATTGCAGAATTTCAGTAAGCTTGAGTTTAAAGATTGATCAGCAGGGTTGCAGATTTATAAATATTTACTATCTAACAAAAATACATGGATAATAGCAGTGTTATTAAATAAAATGTATCTATTTGTATTTATATGCTGACGCACGAAATAATGAATAAGCTACACACCAAAACAATAGGTTGTTACAATATTCATATTACGTAAATTTAAATTGCCCGGCGAACCGTAACATTATCGAGTGAAATATACACATATCAAATGTGCCAGAAACTATTTTTGAAAGAGATATAGTCAATATCGTCTCGATCTTGCCGACGGAATACATAACACGCCAAAATACATACCACAACGCACACACCAAAATACATACCACAACGCACACACCAAAATACATACCACAACGCACACACCAAAACACATACCACAACGCACACACCAAAATACATACCACAACGCACACACCAAAATACATACCACAACTCACACACCAAAATACATACCACAACGCACACACCAAAATACATACCACAACGCACACACCAAAATACATACCACAACGCACGCACCAAAATACATACCACAACGCACACACCAAAATACATACCACAACGCACACACCAAAATACATACCACAACGCACACACCAAAATACATACCACAACGCACACACCAAAATACATAACACAACGCACACACCAAAATACATAACACAACGCACACACCAAAATACATAACACAACGCACACACCAAAATACATACCACAACACACACACCAAAATACATAACACAACGCACACACCAAAATACATACCACAACGCACACACCAAAATACATAACACAACGCACACACCAAATTACATACCACAACGCACACACCAAAATACATAACACAACGCACACACCAAAATACATAACACAACGCACACACCAAAATACATAACACAACGCACACACCAAAATACATACCACAACGCACACACCAAAATACATACCACAACGCACACACCAAAATACATAACACAACGCACACACCAAAATACATACCACAACGCACACACCAAAATACATACCACAACGCACACACCAAAATACATACCACAACGCACACACCAAAATACATAACACAACGCACACACCAAAATACATACCACAACGCACACACCAAAATACATAACACAACGCACACACCAAAATACATACCACAATGCACACACCAAAATACATACCACAACGCACACACCAAAATACATACCACAACGCACACACACCAAATACATACCACAACGCACACACCAAAATACATAACACAACGCACACACCAAAATACATACCACAACGCACACACCAAAATACATAACACAACGCACACACCAAAATACATACCACAACGCACACACCAAAATACATAACACAACGCACACACCAAAATACATACCACAACGCACACACCAAAATACATAACACAACGCACACACCAAAATACATACCACAACGCACACACCAAAATACATACCACAACGCACACACCAAAATACATACCACAACGCACACACCAAAATACATACCACAACGCACACACCAAAATACATAACACAACGCACACACCAAAATACATACCACAACGCACACACCAAAATACATAACACAACGCACACACCAAAATACATACCACAACGCACACACCAAAATAACGTGCAAACAACTGTTTTATTTATAATACAGACAGCACCATGCAGAAGAATAACTTAGTTATATAATTATTAATAATAATTGTCTGATTACTTATACAGCGCCTGTATCTCCTCTTTCGATAATTTTGTTAACACGAACATTTCGTTTCTGAACAAGTACATCTAATTTCAATGTAAAACATACCTACTATCTATATATATATCTATCTATCCATATATATATATATATATATATATATACGCAAACGCAAAAATATGGCTACTGTCTTTAACTTTAACTATAAATATATCTGTATTAATAGCATTTTTGCATTACAGTACACTACTGTTATTATTATCGTAATTACACAGTGCATTAGACCAACAAAACCCAAACCCACAAAAACTATAGCGTATAAATCTTGGTAGCCAACAAAAGGGGGTTCCCGGGTTTGAAAATGTCTGAGCATGAAGGCATATTGCCATGAAATATGCAGCAGTGCCCGTAGCTATTTGTTGGCCAGCATAATAAGTCACGAAGCGCGTTCTGTTTACACTCGCAAAACTGTATATATATTTTTAGTTTGTCGCTTTTCTCTCGCTGCCGTCAGTGTCTGAACAGGTCTTGAATATATAAAACCATCGCCTCATGCATGCAGAAAACCATCGCCTCATGCATGCAGAAAACTCTTCAGGAGTTTTTAGTTGACTTTGTTTCCGCTTCTATGAAAGCACTATAGGTAGCGCCAACGAACTTGACAATTTTCTTGACCCCTTAATTAAGGAGGGTGATCTGTTTTTATTATTTCTGTCCTTTTCTATCTTTCTCTGGCTTGTATCCATTCGGCCCCATACAGCCAACTATTTTAAGACCTTTATCCCCATCTAGGTGTCGATTTCTTCCTGGCGAGCGATAGCGAGCCAGCATTACTGTATATGAAGAAATCCGGCTTCGCCGGAGAAATTTTTCTATCGAAAAATTTACAAATTTAGCCTGCTGTCAAACAAAAATAAAAAATATGCTGGCTCGCTACCGCTCACCAGTAAAAAATTGACACCTGGATGGGGATAAACGTCTTAAAACAGTAGGCTGAATGGGGCCAAATGGATACAACCCAGAGAAAGATAGAAAAGGACAGAACAAAAACAGGTCACCCCCCTTAACTTCTCATAACTCATTTCATCTGACGGTAACTTGAATTCCTTAGCAACAGATTTCTCGCCGTCTCTTGCAACCTTTTGATGACCAAGCCCCACACAAAGCACCCTGCCATAATATATTGTTCGTCTCTGTTTGAAAATAAATATACACTCAATCTCACAACCCCACGACTTACGGCATTTTTCTCATTGCACCCCACACACACTTCCCGAGATCACAATGCTACCCGCAAACCTCACACTTCCGCATAACATCCCCCTGTCTTGCCTCTCCGTGTGTGTATGTGTGTGTATGTGTGTATGTGTGTGTGTGTGTGTGTGTGTGTGTGTGTGTTTTTTTTTTTACTGTCCCTCCAGCTTGTCAGTTCTTTACCGCAGTTCCCGACACTTAAGGGGAGTCACCGGATTTTGTTATATTTCTCTTCTTTTCTCTTTCACTGGCTTGTATCCATTCGGCTCCATTCAGCCAACTGTTTTAAGACGTATATCCCCATCCAGGTGTCGATTTCTTCCTGGCGAGGGATAGCGAGCCAGCATTGTATGGTGAAATTATTTTTCTATTAAAATATGTACACATTTAGCTTGCTGTCAAAACAAAAATACCAATTGCTGGCTCGCTACCGCTCGCCAGGAAAAAATTGACACCTGGATAGGGGTAAACGTCTTAAAACAGTAGGCTGAATGGGGCCGAATGGATACAAGCCAAAGAGAGAGGGAGAGAAAGAGAAAACAAAACGCGAGGCGGTCTCCCCTTAACCGCAGTGTGTGAGGTGCGGGAGGGGTGGACAAAAGGCACGTAGTCTGGAGTCACTGCCGCACTTCACCTGGGGCTTCTGGTGGAGGGAGGGGGGGGGGGGGGGGGGGGGGAGGGGGGGGTGAGGAGGGAGAGGGAGGGCTGAGGGAATTGTTGGGCGAAGTTTTGAGTTGACTTGGCTTGATACGGGTCTTACATGCTGTGACTTCGCGGTTCTTGAAACAGTTTGAGGAGAGTCAGTAGATTTAGGAGATAGATAGACAGCACAGACATATTTTAGCTTGAGAGTTACAGAAATTTTAGAGGAGAGGCTGCGAATGTTATAGAAATTGATAGTTGGCGTGACAGGCAATGGTCCAGATCATTTTGAAGGGTCGTCAGGCGAAGGACGTTGATTTGGGAAACTCCTCTGTGCATACTAGAACATGCATACTAGAACATGCATACTAGAACATGCATACTAGAACATGCATACTAGAACATGCATACTAGAACATGCATACTAGAACATGCATACTAGAACATGCATACTAGAACATGCATACTAGAACATGCATACTAGAACATGCATACTAGAACATGCATACTAGAACATGCATACTAGAACATGCATACTAGAACATGCATACTAGAACATGCATACTAGAACATGCATACTAGAACATGCATACTAGAAACATGCATACTAGAACATGCATACTAGAACATGCATACTAGAACATGCATACTAGAACATGCATACTAGAACATGCATACTAGAACATGCATACTAGAACATGCATACTAGAACATGCATACTAGAACATGCATACTAGAACATGCATACTAGAACATACATACTAGAACATGCATACTAGAACATGCATACTTGTATTGAGTATTGTTCACATGTGGGGGGAGGTTCCTCTCACACCGCTCTCCTAGACAAAGTTGAAAGGAAGGCCTTTCGTATCATTAACTCCCGTCCACTCACCAACTCTCTGCAATCTCTCTCTCTCCGCCGCAATGTTGCATCTCTCTCGCTATTCTATCGCTACTATAATAATCAGTGTTCCTCAGAGCTATCCCAGTGCATACCACCTCCTTTACGTAGGGCACGTGGTACCCGTCTTGCAACTCAATCCCACCCCTACTCTGTGCAACTCTCCAACCCAAGAGTGAAACATTACTCTCAAACTTTCTTCTACTCAACATCTGAGCTCTGGAACTTTCTCCCAGAATCAGTCTTCCCTCTTCCTATGACTTAAATTGCTTCAAACTCCGTGTGTCCAGGCATTTTGGCTCGAACGTCCCTTGATTTTGGCCCTGTCACTCTTTCAACTATGGGGGAGGCACTCGCTATAGGCAGTTATGCCTTTTGCCTCCCTCAATCACATAGAAAAAAAAAAAAAAAAAAAAAAAAACTCAAAAAAAAAACCTACTAGAACATGCATACTAGAACATGCATAGAACTAGAAACATGCATACTAGAACATACTAGAACATGCATACTACATACTAGAACATGCATACTAGAGAACATGCATACTAGAACATGCATACTAGAACATGCATACTACTAGAAACATGCATACATGCATACTAGAACATACATACTAGAACATGCATACTAGAACATGCATACTAGAACATGCATACTAGAACATGCATACTAGAACATGCATACTAGAACATGCATACTAGAACATGCATTCTAGAACATGCATACTAGAACATGCATACTAGAACATGCATACTAGAACATGCATACTAGAACATGCATACTAGAACATGCATACTAGAACATACATACTAGAACATGCATACTAGAACATGCATTCTAGAACATGCATACTAGAACATGCATACTAAAACAGCTTCCCAAAAGCTGAGTGTACTAAACCACGTCCGGGCGTTCTTTACCCCCACACACAAACAAGAAGAAAAGACTTAGTGTTAACTCACGTCCACTCACCGACGCTTTACAATCTCTAGCTCTCTTTGCCGCAATGTTGCATCTCCCTCACTATTTTACCGCTATTACAATAAACAGTGTTTCTCAGGGCTCTCTCAATGTATACCACCTCCTCTACGTAGAGTACAGAGCACCCGTCTTGCAACACAATCCCACCCTTACTCTGTACAACTCTCCAACCCAAGAGTAAAACGATATTCCCAGTCTTTCTTCTATTCAACAGCTGAGCTCTGGAACTCTCTCCCTGAATCCATGTTCCCCTCATACTATGACTTAATTTGCTTCAAACTCCGTGTGTCCGGGCATTTAGGCTCGAGCGTTCCTTGATTTTGGCACTGTTACTCTTTCAACTCAGGTGAAGGCACTCGTCACAGGCAGTTCTGTCTTCTGTCTCCCTCATCCACATATAACACAAAAATATATATATACCGGGTATATATATATATATATATATATACCGGTATATATATATATATATATATATATATATATATATATATATATATATATATATATATATATATATATATACTGTATATGTATATATGTGTGTGTGTGTGTGTGTGTGTGTGTGTGTGTGTGTGTGTGTGTGTGTGTGTGTATTAGGTAAAACAATGCATTGCTCAAAAATGTCAAAAGCAAGTGAATTCCTCATTACTAATTATACTATCTATCTATCTATATGCTCAGGCCCAATCCCCATTTTGGGGGTAGCCGACTCATGACAGAGCAAGAACAGGGAAAACACAAAAACTACATAAAACAACGAATAAACACAGATAAAAAGCACAAACTATCACACATCCAGGTCACCCAGGAGAAGACCCAGAGACCAGGGTCACCAAGGTCGCTCCAGCACTCCCCCGGCCCCCGACCACCCGGAGAGGTTCCGATCTCGGCAGGCAGACATGCAGCGGAGCCAAAGCCACAAGCCCTCCCACCACACTTCCAGGCGCACCCTTCATATTAATCGTCTCCCCGGGCCAGGCGCCTGATGGACTATTATCTAGTCCAACTTAAGCCCGACCCCTTACTCCAAATGACCACGTGTTCACTCAACTATTCACAAGCATTCTCCATTCACTCCTGTCCACCACCACTTCCCCTGCCTGATCTATAGTCATTCCTCTATCATCCAAAGCTTTTCTTACACAGTCTCTCCATCTCAATGGGAGTCTTCCTCCCCTTCTATCTCCCCTTGTACCTGACTCACATATTCTCTTTGTAAGCCTTTCATCTCCCATTCGTTCAACATGACCATACCAGCTCAGCACCCTTCTGTCCACTCTGGCTGACAAATGTTCCTGCTGCCCCACTCTCCTACGTATCTCTTCATTCCTCAATCTGTCTCTACGAGTAACTCCACACATACTCCTCAAGCAGCTCATCTCCATCACATCCAGCCCTCTTTTCTCCTTTTTCTTCAGAGCCCATGTCTCAGCCCCATAAATCACTGTTGGCACAACAATTCCTTGATACAGTGCACTTTTTACTTTCACTCTGAGATTTCCCGTCTTCCACATACTTCCCATTGCTCCGAAAACCTTCCTTCCTTCACACACTCTCTGTTTTACCTCCATTTCCATACCTCCACTCCTGCTTATCGTTCCTCCTAGATATTTAAAACACTCTACTTGTTCCAATATTTCCCCATCCAGCCTCACATCTAGATTCACCCTATGCTAATTATACAATATACCATAATTCGAAAGTCAGATTAAACAATGCTAACCCTAACTAATATATCCTATTCTAACCTACCTAATCAGCCCTTGCTTAACCCTGCAATACTTTTGCAGTATCCTTGCATCAAACTAATCAACGTTAAACTATCTTCTTCTACTTTAACCTAAGTTAACCTACTCTAATTAAATCTAACCCACTTTACCGTAACCTCAACCTAACTCAGCCTAACCCTACTCTTTAACAAATTCAAATCCTACACAGACTACCACAACTAAGTAAAAAACCCATTCCAAGCCTAACCTAAACTAGGTAAGCAAAACAAACCTTCAGCCAAATTTACCTTAGCCCTAACCTAACTCGACCCAAACAATTTCAAAGCCTGGTTAAACTAGCCAATGAAATGCCGCTAAAGAGAGTGGTAGACGAAATGATCCCTGTAATTAATTAGTTACAATAGGACTTCAGCGGCTCTCAACCTTCTGGATCATTACCTTGGACTTATAAATAATGCAATGTTATCTACAACTTTCATGATCCACCAATTATGTATAGGCATTTATTACTTTTTTATACATTTATTAGTAGTTATAAGTGTTCTCCAATTCTATTCATGAACATTATTTAGATAATCAATTATAAGTGTTATAGGTTTGGCCAGCACACTTTAAGCCAAGAATAGCGTCAGGACTGGAGCCCCTTTTCGAGAACTCCAGTCCCTTGATCCCGGTAACTTCCTGTTCACGCTAAAGACTGTCTCCTCCTTTCCTCTCTCTCCACACACACACACACACACACACATACACACACACGCTTTATATCACTAATGGGGTGTTGGGAGAGTGTTACATCATTCGGTGAAGTCGTCTAGACATAATGTGATCCTTTTGTATATATGTGCTGTGTATGTGTGTGTTGATGGCATGGCTGGCGGGAGGCGGAAGTGACGGAGGGAAGCGGAAGATAGTTAGTTAGCTGATAGATACAGTAGATGAAGATACACATAGATAGATAAAGTAGATCAATAGATACATATATAGATTGATTGACAGGTATGTAGATTGGTAGATAGATATATAGATAGATAGATAGATAGATATACAGTATATGAATATATATATGGAGAGAGAGATAAATTAATTGGATAGATAAAACAGATATATTGTTGGCTAGATTTATGGATAGATAGATAGCTTGATGGGTGTACAGACGCATACATTAATAAATAGATAAACCTCTTGCATATGTTTGTTGAAGGCTTGGCTGGGTTATATGGAAGGGAAGGCAGGAGAGAAGGAAATAATATGTAATGATAATGTACGACAGGTTGGGAGACAGGTATCCTGACCAGGATTCGAACCCACTCACTCCAGGTATATTTGGGAGAGTCGGGCACCGTAACCACTCGGCCATGAGCGGATGGCCGAGTGGTTAAGGTGCCCGACTCTCCCAAATATACCTGGAGTGAGTGGGTTCGAATCCTGGACAGGATACCTCTCTTCCAAGGAAAAAATAACATGGAAGTAATATTGAACAGTTGGATGACTGGATGGATGGCTAGATACATAGATAGATAGATAGATAGATAGATAGATAGACAGATAGATACAGATAGATAGATAGATACATATATAGATAGATATATATATAGATAGATAAATAGATAGATAAGTGGGGAGATTGATAGATAAATGGATAGTTAATTAGTTGTAAGGCATATGAAAGGAATATTGAATAGATGGATGGTTGGATATAGATAGATAGATATATAGATAGATAAATATATAGATAGATACAGATATATAGATAGATAGGTAGATAGATAGATAGATAGATAGATTAATAGATATATAGATAGATAGTGATATATATATATATATAGATAGATAGAGTTAGATAGTTAGATAGAGTTAGATAGAGTTAGAGAGAGAGAGAGAGAGAGAGAGAGAGAGAGAGAGAGAGAGAGAGAGAGAGAGAGAGAGAGAGAGAGAGAGAGAGAGAGAGAGAGAGAGAGAGAGAGAGGAAAAAACTAGGAAAAATAAAAGAGAGAGAGAGAGAGAGTGTGTGTGTGCGAGCGAGTGAGAACAAGAGCGAAAGAGATAAAACAAACTAGGAAAGAGAAAGAGAGAGACAGAGAGAGAGAGAGAGTGTGTGCTTGTGTGTATGCGTGCGTGCGTGCGTGTGTGTATTATCTTGATTCACACATGGGCGTATTTGTTTGATGGCATGTGAAATATCTCTGTGAAGGAAAGACGCTCAATTTTGTTATATGATTTTTGTATGTCGTGTGTGTGCCCCGTTATATGTGTGTGTGTGTGTTGGGGGGGGGGGGGTGTGATGGTTCTGTTGCGTGTGTGTGTGTGTTCATGTGTGTGTGTTATTGTGTGATGGGAGGGTTGTGTTTCGTCCATATTTGTATGTGCGTGTATGATTGTGTGTATGATTGTGTGTGTGCTTGTGTGTAGGTTTCTAACTATGTTTACACTACACCAATCATTTTATGTACATAAGACCATTTTTATCTCCAACACGCAAGAGTTAATTGGCAATATAAAAATTTTCACTCACTACATTTAACTATTCATGTTTTCAATGTAAATATATATTGTGGCATATGTTGTCGATTTGTTCGGCGTATTCAGTAACTGTTTTTATATCTGATATCAAATGAAGGTTCTTATACATTTTATCGGGTATTACTTCACGATAAATGAGAATATTATTGTATCTATAAAACTCGTCATCAATTATAGTTAAGTAATTAAATACTATAGTTAATAAATACAAATACTGACTGTTGTATATGTTGCCACCCGGTAGCTTACCAAATGACGGAAATGAAACGTGTATGCCACGTTATATACTGTATTGAAACGTGTATGCCAAGTTATATATTGAAACGTGTATGCCAAGTTATATATTTAAACGTGTATGGCAAGTTATATATTGAAACGTGTATGCCAATTATATATTGAAACGTGTATGCCAAGTTATATATTGAAACGTGTATGCCAAGTTATATATTGAAACGTGTATGCCAAGTTATATATTGAAACGTGTATGCCAAGTTATATATTGAAACGTGTATGCCAAGTTATATATTGAAACGTGTATGCCAATTATATATTGAAACATGTATGCCAAGTTATATATTGAAACGTATATGCCAAGTTATATATTGAAACGTGTATGCCAAGTTATATATTGAAACGTGTATGCCAAGTTATATATTGAAACGTGTATGCCAAGTTATATATTGAAACGTGTATGCCAAGTTATATATTGAAACGTGTATGCCAAGTTATATTGAAACGTGTATGCCAAGTTATATATTGAAACGTGTATGCCAAGTTATATATTGAAACGTGTATGCCAATTATATATTGAAACGTGTATGCCAAGTTATATATTGAAACGTATATGCCAAGTTATATATTGAAACGTGTATGCCAAGTTATATATTGAAACGTGTATGCCAAGTTATATATATATTTACTTAGCGGAGAAACAGCAGACTTGTTTATATCTGGTAATTGAAACATTAAATAACATGCTATCATTTCAATGGGTAATTAACCCTTTGAGTACCAGTGACGTGTGTTATATATTACTCTAGCTGTATTTAGACCATATTATGCAGCTTAAGAAGGATCTGTGAAAGTATAAAAGGGTTGGTTGAGATAGTTTGGAGCCTGATTAATGCTAGAGGTCCTTCCTAAGCTGAATATAAGCGTCTAATAGTTGCCAGAATATGATAAAAAGGACGTCCCCGGTACTGAACGGGTTAAAACATCGGCCGTCTCATAGCCATGTTTACAAATGATACACTAACCACACCGACCTTACAATCCAAACGAGGTGGTCAAGACTTAATTAAATTAGCGATAACAGAGCCACAAATTAAGGGGAGATGGGCCGGTTTTCTGGACCACTTTCTCCCTCATCTTTAGCCCCATTAGTTTTCTGATGTTAAGATGCTTGCCCCATTAATTAGTCGATTTTAAGACTTTTCGCCCCATTTCTTCGTCAATATTTAGACCTTTCGTGCTATTCAGGTGTCGATTTTTTCCCTGGCGAACGATAGTGAACCTGTAATGTTGGAAGAAACGGCCTTCGGCCGGGAAATTTTTCTACCGAAAAATGTACAAATTAATCTAGAAGGGGGATTAATTTTTTTTTTTTTTTTGATGGAGGTCTAGGGGGGAAACGAGAAAAATAATGAATACATGCAAAAATTGCCCACAAAGTGAAGTGAAGTTGAAGAAAATTAATGCATAACATTTCAATGGTTCAACTCTGAATAGCACCAAACATTGTAATCAACATTATTGCCACGATACATTTTAAGGGGGTCACCTGCCTTTATTCTCTTTCTCTCATGTTCTCTCTTTCTCTGGCTTGTATCCATTCAGCTCCATTCAGCCAACTGTTTTAAGACGTTAATCCCCATCCAGGTGTCGATATCTTCCTGGCGAGTGATAGCGAGCCAGCATTGTATGGAGAAATCCGGCTTCTCCGGAGAAATTTTTCTATCGACAAATTTACAAATTTAGCTAGTAAAAAAAAAAAATAAAAAAATAAATAAATATATATATATATATATATATATATATATATATATATATATATGATGGCTCGCTACCGCTCGCCAGGAAAATATTGACACCTGGATGGGGGTAAACGTCTTAAAACAGTAGGCTGAATGGTGCCGAATGGATACAAGCCAAAGAGAGAGGGAGAGAAAGATAAATAAAGCTAGGTGGGCTCCCTTAAGGTCATTCACGTTTAATTACTCATAACAGTTCGTGTACCACTGTAAAAAAAAAAAAAAAAAAAAAAAAAAATAATAATAATAATTTGTCTAGTGTAGATAGGCCTATACAGCATTACTGATGTGGTTGTATAATTAATCCTTATAAGATTATAGATAAGATTCATCATTCAAAATCCGTGTTATACGCTGTTATTATTATTATACACACACACACATACACTCACACACACACATATACAGTATATATATAAATATATATATATAATATACAGTATATATATGTATATATTTATATATATATATACCGGTATATATATATATATATATATATACACAGTATATATCTATATATATATATATATATATATATATATATATATATATAGAGAGAGAGAGAGAGAGAGAAAAAAATATATATATATATATATATATATATATATATATATATATATATATATATATATATATATATATATATATATATATACAGAGAGAGAGAGTGAGAGTGAGAGAGAGAGAAGAAGAAGAAGAGGAAACAGAAATAAACTGTCTGCCCCAAATATTGCCAGACCAATATGGCCGAAATACCATCGCTCCTTCCTTGTCCAACTTTTATTCTTTCTCCTTTCATCGACTATTTTTCTGCATATTTCATTTCTGGAGAGGCACCCACGAAGCACGTTTTTTTAGGGAGCAGCCCTTTGTGTCCCGTACTTTTACCGAGAAGACAACCAGCCAATCGACTCTGTGGAATTCGTCAGAGAGAATCGTTTGGGAAGGTAAATGCCGGCGTCACACGAGTCAGTTTATCGGTTACAGGTATCGGAGTATTCAATGCTTTACAAGTTATGATAGTACCTTAATTGATTTTGACGCCTATTCATATATTTTAATTGATTTTGATGCTTATTCTTATATTCCAATAGGACAGTAAACGACTAGTAGCTCTACGATACAAAATACAAATTTCAACATTATCAGACAGAAGACTCGATTTTAGCTACTGTTTTATTCGGATACCGTGGCTCCGATACAACAGCCTCTAAATATATGGGGGAGATGAAAGGAAAACGAGTAATTCATATTATCACCAACCCACCAATTAACTTACAAATAAACCTAATTAATTAAATCAATGATAGTAATTACTACATGTGGTAGGCCTACTCCAAGGATGCTAACCTAGGATATTCCCACCGAAATTCCGCGCAATAACCATTATGCTATCAAGACAGTTAAAGGTTTATGCACAAGCTAACGCTTTGTTATCCATTCTCGAATACTGGATATAAATCTAAGCATGTACACTCGGTCAAAGAGGTATCTGCACCCCTATGCTGATCATCTGGTGTGTACAGCTTGATAGGGTTGGCACCTCTGCCTGCAACTATATCCATGTGTCAGAGACGATCCTCTCTGACACATGGATATAGTTACAGGCAGAGGTGCCAACCCTATCGAGCTGTACACACCAGATGATCAGAGTAGGGGTGCAGTTACTTTTTTGACCGAGTGTACATTATACCCAACTGCACTGTGATAGCCTAATGATTACACAAATGGAAGGGGTCATTGATGGGGCCTAAACCACAATTGGTGATAACGTAGTTGTTTTGTATGTATTTTGCTTGACTTACCTTGGCAACACATACAAACACGAACATTCCCATAGACTCAGACAGTGTACCAGTCCGTGACCACCGCGGCCAGCCCCTGTGGACCAACCAGAACCTTTACATAGAACAAAATTCATTTATATTTTTTGTGTACAGCGTATGTTAGTTTTTTTGCTAGATCTTCACTTTAAGGAGAAATTTTCACTCAAAAGTTTTTTTTTTTTTTCTGGGCCCCCTAGCTTCGTCCACGTATTTCGTCTCATTACTTTTGAAATGTTAAGACCTTCGCCTCACTAGTTTGGCGATTTGTAGACATTTAGACCCAATTCTGTCAATTGTAACACCTTTCGAGCCATTTAAGTGTCGACATTTTCCTGGCGAACGATAGCAAGCCTGTAGTTTAAGAGGAACCAGCCTTCGGCCTGGACATTTTTTTTAACGAAAAATGTACACATTTATCTCGAAGGGGGATCTTGGGGGTATTTGTTTTAAGTTTGAAGGAGGTCACTTAACTTTCTAATTCTTATGGCAACACACAGAATATTAATGATAAAACCTGTTCGTACTAAAGAAGTCGGGCTATGAAAGAAAGCCTAATTGGGGTTTTTAACAACTTAATTAAGAAACTATCACGTCCTGATTGCAATGTAATATACCTTAACCAATTCTATTCAGTATAAGATAGTGCTATATATAATAATAATATTCTGGATGACTAAGACGATTTAATTCGGCTATAGAAAGTATGTCTATGGATTGAATAACATTAGAACACTCACATTGTAACTTCTTTTACTCCAAATATATAATATCATATAATGAGAGTCAGTACAATTATATAATGAGAGTCGGTACAATTATATAATGAGAGTCGGTACAATTATATAATGAGAGTCGGTACAATTATATAATGAGAGTCGGTACAATTATATAATGAGAGTCAGTACAATTATATAATGAGAGTCGGTACAATTATATAATGAGAGTCGGTACAATTATATAAACAGGCCTCATAATACTGCACGTTTTAAGCCGCTGTCACACGAGCGCTTTTTCCGTCAATTTTCCATGCCCAAGTTTGTTCTCGTATTATTTCCGGACATTTTCGCACTGGTATCGTTAACTAGACTGAAGGTAAATCATGTAATTAAGTGGCTGAATTCTGATAAAGTGTAAATTTGTAAGCTTCCAAACCATAATTGCCCGTAAAAATTGCTCGAAAAGGGTCTCGTGTGACTCCGGCTTTACCAAATAACAACCATCAATGAGTTACTACAATACAATTTATACCCTTAACCCCTTCTGTACCGACGACGTCTTTTCCATTATAATCTGGCGACTATGAGACGATTTGATTAAGCTTAGGAAGGACGTCTACCCATGGAAAGGCTACAGACTATCTCAATTTTCGGTGTGAGTGTCCTAGGTTCGAGTCCTAGGAGTGCCACATGTATTTATTGATTTCATTAATTGAGTTTAGAAGTGAAGTTGGTTGGTGAACAAAATATAATATGCCATCTCTCCTCCCCGAATCCCCAAGCTTCAGAAAATCGTCTAAATCTAGCTGAAATAATAATATATGAGAGACGTCGCCGGTAAAGAAGGGGTTAACCCTTTGAGTACCAGCGACGTGTGTTATATTATATTCTGGCTATATTTAAACCATAGTATGCAGCTTAGGAAAGATCTGTGGTAGTTAAAAGGGTTGGTTGAGATAGTTTGAGGCCCTATAATTGCTAGAGGTCCTTCCTAAGCTGAATAAAATAGTCTAATCATTGCCAGCATTTAATTAAAAGGATGTACCCGGTACTGGAGGGGTTAAAGTAATCCCAGTGTTGACAGTACCTGCATAATGAACACACATAAGAGGTCAACAACGAACATTTAAGGAGGAATGGGACGGTTTTCTGGACCACTTTCTCCCTCATGTTTAGCCCCATTAGTTTTCATATGTTAAGATGTTTGCTCCATTAGTTAGTCGATTTTAAGATTTTTCGCCCCATTTTTCGTCAATATTTAGACCTTTCGTGCTATTTGGGTGTCGATTTTTTCCCTGGCGAACGACAGTGAGCCTGTAATGTTGAAAGAACTGGCCTTCGGCCGGGACATTTTTCTACCGAAATATGTACAAATTAATCTAGAAGGGGGTTCTAATGGATGTAAGCTTGGTGGAGGTCTAGGGAGGAAACTAAAAAAATACATGAATAAATGAATGAATAGACCAAACAAACGGTCTGCCTCCCCTTAAGAATAGCTGCACTCTTGCTGGAATTTACTGTTGACATTTCTAACGACGAGCAAATACCAAGCTAAAACAATGAATTCCCCGAAGAGTATAAAGCATAATTTAGAAGGTTCAGAAGGTTTTGTGTTTTTTTCATATAGACTAACGTTCAAAGAGTAAGCAAAGACAAACACATGACAACAAATATGAATTCCCGGAAGTACTTTGATGTGCCTTAACCCGCAGAGTGCCAGACAATTATTGACCCTATGCATCTGCCAGTGCCAGAGGATTTTTTATTTTTATTTTTTTGGCTAAATCTATCAAGTTGGGTGAGAAAGGAAGGATAATGGTAAAAAAAACACTCCCCTTGTCCATTTTCGCCAGAAATCAGGTCCCCGATGGTCCCGAATGTAGCTGAAATTTTCAGAGTAAATCATCGACTTTTATGGTATCGGAACGTATAGGTAGGAGGGTGGTCGGAGGGTGGTTTGGGGGATGGTGGGGGGAAGGTAGAAGTGTAATTGACTCGTGTTACAAATATGAAGCCGATTGGTGAGGTAGTTTCGCCACCACGGATTTTCCTTTTTTTTCCTTTACTTCGTACGGATACGCTGGAAGTGGGTGGTGGGAGGCGGTTGGGGGTGTGGTGGGGGGAAGGCAGAAGGGTAAGGGACTTGTCACACATATATGGAACCGATTGGTGCAGTCGTTTCGCCGCCACAGATTTTCCTTTTTTTTTTCCTTGTGAGGCGATCTATAGTCAGCGAGTGGGTGGGGGGAGGGGGTTGTGTTGGTGGTGGCAAGAAGCCAGAAGGGTAAGGTACTGTACAGTAGCCCAACTAAGTTTTGCGACAAAATTGGGTACGTGGCACCTGTCTAGTTTGCACTCCCGTCCCAAGCCCGTGTGGTCCTGTCTAGCAGAGACCCGTGGTGTCCAGGCAGCCCCCACCGCCTACCACAGCCAGGGCACACAGTACTCGCACACGTTGGGCGCTACATATGACAATATTGCTATCATTATTTGTTTGTATCATATTAGAAGTCTCTCTCTCTGAGGTTAATATCAATCGATGTTCACGCTACACTATTTGTAGATTAACACACACACACACACACACAGAAGCGGAAGGCAAAGTTCAGTGTTTTAAACCCACATTCTACGCTGATTTCCCTGATAAAACAATGAGGTGTAAATAATTGTGTTCTTTTATCTAATTAACACACTTTAAATAATACAGGTATGTTATAATCTGCATCATCTTGCAGTGCTGGGTTATACGAGTAGTTCTATTTGCAACATCTGCATCAGGTAATATTATTAATGATAAGAACATGTATTAATATACAGCTAAAGTTCTTACTGTTGCTATGAGATACTATTAGAATATAGACAATTATCGTTACCGTATCATGATTTTAGAATCTAACTTCGATGAAATTCTGTCTACTATGGAAATATTTGGGAGTATAACTAAACATTATTTAGTTTACCTGGTATATAATTTAAGTTCTAATTTACAGAATCACACACACACACACACACACACACACACACACACAGTGGTCCGTAGCATATTGGTTAGCGCACTTGGTTCACAGCCAAAAGGACACGAGTTCCATTCACAGGCGGGAAAGAAACATTTTGGCAATTCTTCTTACAAAATGCGCCTCTCTTGACCTAGCAGTATAAATAGGCCTCTGGAATAAGAGGCCACTTACGACGTCTTGTTTAGTGTTGGTGGTCTATTACCGTACAGGTCAACCAAACACTCAAAATTCAGATATCGGCAATTGGCTGATTACAGATTACATGCATATCTACAGCCACTCCAACCATGCATTAACACTTCATGCAATATATTCCCAGGTCAAACGTTTTTCGGTAAAAAAATAAAAATAAATAAATAAATAAAAAAACGTGAAGCTGTAATTATTGGAAACTGAGGTGATCAGAAAATCTTCAATACTCTCTTACCCACATCACACCTAGTCATCAATTCAGCAAGGTTGCTGAACGCGGTAGTATGGTTGGGATGAGCGAGAGTGGGATGTCGGAACGTTTACCGGTGGCAAAAAAGGTGGGAAGAAGGACAAATGACAGACCAACATAGAAGTGGAGCTAAGCGGAAAACAACGTCATAACAGGACCAATAAATTAAACAGGAGGCTATATGGATAACCATCCATTCTCCAACGCCGAGGTAGCTAAGCAAAATTTGCAATTTCAAACTTCTACAGAAACTATACGCAAGAGATTAAAGGAGATGGGATATATACATAGATCACCAGCCGTCAACCAAAGCTAACCAAGAGGCACAAACAAACCAGGCTTGATTTTGCTCAACTCTTTGTTGACCAGGGCATTGACAATTGGGCACGAGTTGTTTTGATACTGTCAGAGAGGCTCCATAATAGTACCAGGACGATTAAAATTGTATCACTTAGCCGAGTTGGCGGGGGTTCTTCAAATAAGAATAAAGGTTGCTTCTCTATATCCGCTCATGGCCGAGTGGTTATGGTGCCTAACTCTCCCAAACATACCAAGAGTGAGTGGGTTCGAATCCTGGTCAGGATACCTCTCTCCCAACCAAGAGTTATTTTCTCAGACAAGAAAACTTTCAGCTCAACCACGCATGGGTCGAAGACTGCGCTGTTGGAGGCCTAGGAACACACGGCATGCGAGTTAGGCCTAGTTGATGTTGTGCATAAAATATATAGAATAGTCATCATACAGAGGAATACTTTCCATCATATCACTCTTCGCTGATTTCATATTAACCGAGCATTTTAAAACATCTTAATTTCTTTACTCATCCACTAATACCCCTAACTTACTAATTAACTCCTTACTTATATTGTCCAAATACTATTAAGCTAGCATGACTTGATATAATATGCACATTAACCACTCCTGTCTATACCATCGGTTGTTTACCTAAAAAACACGTTCGGTTTAGTAACTCATCCTAGCCACTTCGCCCGCCACTATCTGTGCAATATAGGATAGATCTTCCCCTATTACTTACCTCCCCCCTTAGTGAATGCATGTAACTTGTTTGCTAATATAATACATAATACCTTACCTAAACTATCATTGGTGAATAGAGAGACCAGTTTATCACGAGGATCAATAAATATATAATCATTAATCCCATTAGGATTGACTAATTTTGTCAGTTTAATCGGGCTTTTCATTAGAGGGTTTATACAACTTAAAGAGGTTCTGTAGGAATTATAGGGACACATACTATGTCATATTTACCCTCTGACTTTCATATTCCCTTTCTACTTTGAATAAAATAGTCTCCTTTTCTACTCTGAATATAATAGTATAATGCTAGTCTGAATAAACTGCCAAATACGCGTCCTGATTCCACTAGGCCTACATAAACATTAACATAAACAAAAATCATAAAAGAGGGATTTTTTCAGAGGGATGATTCCATGGGCTGACTGGTCCATGGTATAAAGACTAATATTAGTCTTTATACCATGGACTGGCCCATTCACGGCGGATCCCATTGACAATCAGCACATCACAGCCATGTACCTATATAATTATGTGTCAAATCTTTCTGTCGTTATTTATCCTACTGTAGCAATCGGTAGCCTATTTTACATATCTACCAAACTTTTGCATGTTTATCACGGAGCAGCAGTCCGTTTTCACATCGTCTTTGTGGATCCCACTTACAACTAAACCATCTGTATCATATCCTCTCTTACTCTACACTTCTAATTTATGTAAGCCTAATGTTTTCCCAAGTCCCCTTTCTTTTGTACTGACCATATCTTGTATTTCATGATATTCACTACCTCAATAGTGGTTTGCTTCTGTTAAATGTTCTAACTCATTCTGGCTATAATTCCGTGTCATTTGGCCTTAGTCGTCAGGCGTTAGAATATTATTGATGTTCTAATGTTCTATTATTCTGGATTGTTTTGCCATTCTTCTTTGTACCGTCACTTCCAATCAATCTATGAACATTGGACAGCAAAATTAAAAACATAATCCATGTGAAGCCTTACTATAGACGGATGAAATTTTAAAATTACATTGTTGTTATTCACGCTTCTACTGTAGATATCTATTAATAACTCTGATTTCAAACAATGTTGCATTGCTTTTTTGGTTTCATATCACGACTGACGATGACTTCCAAACCTTTTGTAATAATTGAGTTACTTAATTCCATGTTATTTAGCCATCTAGATACCACTGATATTGCGTCTAGCCCCTGTCACCACTCAGATTGGTGAACAAATTATATATATTTTTTTCTTCTGAGATATAGCTGGTGGTTACTGGCTACCCTGGCCTTGAGTAAGGAGATGGGTAATGGAATCGGACATCACAAGAATGCATTGAGCTATTGAATCTCCTCATACGGGAGATATGTGGTGCGTAATTATTGACGAAACAAATATTGTTAAATTTATATCCTGAAATTTCTGTCGATTTCCCAATGTTCACTAAACTGCATGTATTTAGTTACATTAAATATCAACTGACAGGGTATTGCACCATTCGGGTAGTGTATCAAATTATTTTTGGAGAGCATGAATCGTTTCAGGATCACTAATTCAACCTATATTTAGTGTCATTTGAAAAATTAGCAATCTTTTTAGTTAGGCCTAAATCAAGGTCGTTAATGTAAAACATTAACAATTGAGGAACTAAAACTGACCATCGTGTAAGACCCCAACCTTCACTGCACCCCAGTCTGATTGTATAAGCTACTGTTAATGTTAATTATTGGTTTCCTACTAATTAGCCATGGTCTAATTCACGTAATATAGTTCGCCCTATTCCATGAGCTGCTTCTTTAATCAGCAATCTTTCATGTGGATATTTATCGAAAACTTTACTGACATGTCAATATCTTTGAAGGTATTTTTTGTCTGTTTGTCGATTCGTATGCTTGGGAAAAGAAAGGTTAATAGATAGCGAGACACACGTAACCAACACGGTTAAATTCCATTACAAGATTGATGATTAAGAATTTAACAAATGTGACAGCAGCATACTCCTCTTAATTTGACGTTTTTAATTTAGTCAGTAGCCAGCCCTTATTCCCATAAGGGGTAGGGAGTATCAACAAGAAACACATGAAAGGAGGCAAAACAAGAGGCGGCAGGGAAAGAATCCATACAACAGTTCGCGGAAGCAGGTCAAAACGGCCACACTCCGAAATGGCCAAAACCGAAATGGCCACAACCACAACGGCCACAAACCGAAATGGCCACAAACGGAAATGGCCACAATCCTAAATGGCCACAATCCTAAATGGCCACAGACCGTGATGGCCACAATCCTAAATGGCCACAATCCTAAATGGCCACAGACCGAAATGGACAACAAGGGTCACCTGCGCGCGGGTAGTGACTGGTTGAGGCCAGCCACCAGCGCTCGCACTGGTTCAATCCAAGATATACAGTATATCTTGGTTCAATCCATAACTCAGATTAAGTTTTTTGTGTTCTATTGAACTATATAATTACAGTTATTGGCAAAGGAAATGCAGTACAAATATCGTTCAAATATATATAGATGTAATATGAAATATGCATAAATATAAGATACCAATTGACAGATTTTGATACTTTGATGTGTTCGCCACTCTGATGATACCCATCACGCGTAAATACCATTAATACATTGATTAATGAACTTATTGTTCACTATTTTATTTAAGAGAGAGAGAGAGATACATATATATAGATAGGCTAGATAGATAGATAATTATACAGTAGAGTTTTTTTTTTTTTGGTGATGGTTATAGCGCTAGTGGTCCTATAATGTGTATATAGTCATAATTATTATAATAATTATATATTCCAGATTGGGGAGACAAGTAGAATCGGATAGTGCTATAGAGTACCTCCAAAGTAATCTAGATACTTTACATGATTGGTTAGTAAATTGGCATGTGGCATTTAACATTAAAAAATTAAAAGTATTAAAGATAAGGACGGTGAATACAAATGCAAAATATATACTTGCTTATACGGAATAACAAATCTCAGGCTGTGAGAAAGCTCTGGGTGTGTTTACTAGCAATGAACTGAAGGGCAGGAAACAATGTATAAGCATTCGTAAAAAGGCAAACAGGATTCTCAGGTTCATCTCTAGAAGTGTAACAGAACTGCTAATGCTTTCTTGAAACTTTATATATATATATATATATATATATATATATATATATATATATATATATATATATATATATATATATATATATATATATATATATACAGTATATATATATATATATATATATATATATATATATATATATATATATATATATATATATATATATATAATATATATATATATATATATATCTATATATATATATATATATATGGTATATATATATATATATATATATATATATATATATATATATATATATATATATAGATATATAGTCATTAGCGAGACCTCATGATTATGGATTATGCTGTTCAGTTTCGGTGCCCTTATTATGTTTGAATGTATGTATATACTCATGCACATACCCCATTGCTGGGGGTGACCGACTCGAGACAGAGACCGAACAGAAACCTTTAAAGTTCCAATTCTTAGGTTTCCTGGACCACTTTCGTGTTCACTCGCCCCTTTCTCTGTCTCGTTGAGTAGGAAAATTGTTCAAGCAGAGGAGGATTCCTAGCCTCCTGCCCCCTTATTATAGAATGCATTAAGATTCTCTAAAGGCAATCTACCGTAGAATGACAAACATTATCCAAATATTTTAGACAGTTATCATACGAAGATAGTTTAAAACCCGTTGGTTTACATTCATTAGAAAGATGAAGCTGTAGAGAAGATATAACAGAGGTGTTAAATGGATGAAGGGAATAAACAAAGGGGACATTACTAAAGTACTAAAGCTGAATGATTGCGAAATAACCCGTAAAACTTGATTCAAACGAGACAGATTCCTCTTTAATAAAGCCATG
Organism: Paralithodes platypus; assembly: GCA_032716605.1. NCBI lineage: Eukaryota > Metazoa > Arthropoda > Malacostraca > Decapoda > Lithodidae > Paralithodes > Paralithodes platypus. The sequence goes on along the minus strand of CM064483.1, from coordinate 63,035,464 downwards.
GATAAGCATTGATTTGGAAATAATGCTGTGGAGGTAGGTGAACTTAGGTAGGTGATATGTGGAATAAATCACCTAGTACTTTAATCAGCTCAGAAACCGTGGACGTAATAGGGATAGTCATATGAATGACATTCGATGGGTGTGAAAGAGATCTGCCTCGGGTGGGGCCAGTAGGCCCCTCTGCAGATTTCCGTGTATATATATATATATATATATATATATTATATACTGTATATATATTATATACTGTATATATATTATATACTGTATATTATAACTCACAAGTACACGTAAGCTACTAAATGTATTTATACTCTGGTCTTGGTTCGACCCCTTACAGTTAGGTCGGTTGTCTATGCTTAAATCAATTTCAACCAGAGTTGTTTGGGGGTACTTGTAAAAATCCCTGTATGGTATCCTGGAATAGGGATCCTATATATATATATTATATATACTCTTGTATATATTCATATATATACCTACACAAACACACATACATACACACTCACATACATTTACTGAAAGAGAAAATACTGGAGGCCGATGTCAAAGTCCCACCAGCTACACAAGACCATTGAGGTAATACTCTATACATTGTTAGTGAGCCTATCTGTGAATAAATGGTGTTTCCCGGCAGGGTCAGGTCAAGGCGACCGTGGCCAGGTATGTACAGTTGGCCACACAAAAAATATCCACTCATAGTTTCTATATATGAAAGGAAGAATATTATGATTAGACTTACACAACTAATTTGTAACAAATTTGTAACAAATCGTTACCCGCCAATCGGCTTTCTGCAGACTCCCATGTTCTTATGTTCTTATAAGGGTCCCGGCCTAGTTGGCTATAAAAAAACGATTCTTCCTTTCACTGAACCAAGGTTCTGTTATGTTACCCGGGATACCGAACCTTTACAATTAGCCTTTCCCTTCCTCAATATAATTTTTCTTCCAGTATCTACCTTATCAAATTAACTCCTCCTTGTCATCTTGTGGTATATATAGCTTATCGAATTACGTCCTTCTTGTCAACATGTTGGCTATAACACAATTGCTCTTTCTTTCACCGATCCAAACTTCTGTCTTGTTTCCCGGGATGCCAAACCTCCTTCATATAATTTTTCGTCAAGTGTCTAACTTACCAAATTACCTCCTTGTCAATATGTATAGCTTATCGAATTACGTGTTTCTTGTCAACATGTTCTTCTAAGTTTTGTCTTAAAAAACAGTAGAATTATTACACTTTCCTTTTAAATTTAAAAGCTGTATTAGTGTTTGAGTTGATCCTTTTAAATATGAAATCTAGCCATTCAAATACAATTATGTGTTTTTCAACAACCAAATGTTTTTTTAGTGATACCCATAATTAGCGCAGGTAGGTTTATCTTTGTTTAACATGTTTATTATGGTAAAACCACACATACAGCAGGTTTACCATTAAGCAGGTCTGCTATTGATGCGTTGATACTGCTTATTTTGTTAGTGTTTATATCATTAGCTTGACAACTAATAGAAACAAATTGTGCTCATTTGATTCATACATATTTGTTAATTTTCAGTATAAGATACATAATTTTTATTTGGCTAGAATTAGACAATTTAATTCAGCTTAGAAAGGACCTTTAAGTGTCAAAGGAACAACTACTGTGTTACTTAACCCTTCCACTCCCACTGGTCCTTCCAAGTTGAGTATAATCGTCCAATGGTAGTTTTACCCTGTTCAATATAGGTAGGCCAGAAATCCCGACCCCTCTCATAATTCAGACGGGACTTCAGTAATTGACCAAATATAGCTACCTTTTGGGAAGAGTCAGCCAGGTAATAGGTGTGGAATTTACAGCCCATTTGCTCCAGCAAAAGTAATGACACTATACCTTTTTGCTAAAGTATTTATGCAATGTATATGTTTGGTGATTAAACCATCAACTGGTACATATGTTTTTATTTTATAAATGCTGTATTTCATATTATAACTATATATTTATTTGAGCGTGTTTTCACTTAAATTGTTGTTATCTAAGACCGTGTTAATATATACAGTTCAATAGATTGCACTGGTGGCTGGCCTCAATCAGTCACTACCCGCGCGCAGGTGACCCGTGTGGCCATTTCGGTCTGTGGCCATTTAGGATTGTGGCCATCACGGTCTGTGTCCATTTAGGATTGTGGCCATTTATGATTATGGCCATATCCGTTTGTGGCCATTTCGGTTTGTCGCCGTTTTGATGGTGGCCATTTCGGTTGTGGCCATTTCGGAGTGTGGCCGTTTTGACTTGAAAGGCTGTTCGCTCACAAACATTCGGAAACCTCAATCACTTATTAGCCCCCAAGATGACTGGCTTCACCTCAGATGCTATAAACGTTCGGACAAATTAAGTCTCTTAGTCATTTAGCTGTATAAAATTACATTTTATTGAGTAACATCTAATACAGTTGATGCATATAAACGTTTAGGATAACTCATACAATCTATACCCGGTGTCAGCGAACTTGGAGCTAATCCTGACCGCATAACATATTATAAAGAACAAAACAAATATATGAGTAGATCAGGAAATAGATGAAGAAATTGACTACCCGTTTCTTGAGCACTTTTTGGGTTATAGAAAGGCTAAGGATAAGAATTAAAGCCAATGTCGCTGACACCAACACCAAGAATAGTGTTAAGGAGGCCGGGGCTCTTATTAAAACAATCACTAACAAGTGTATAATAGATTATAAAATAACAATCTATGCAACTTATTGTGTTCATTTTAAGTTATGCATACAATGTGGATCTATAAAGTAGTGACGCTTACCATTCTGGTGTGTGTGTGTGTGTGTGTGTGTGTGCTAATCTACAAAGTTTGTCGCGCGTAAATCTATTATATTGAGAGAGAGAGAGAGAGAGAGAGAGAGAGAGAGAGAGAGAGAGAGAGAGAGAGAGAGAGAGAGAGAGAGAGAGAGAGAGAGAGAGAGAGAGAGAGAGAGAGAGAGAGAGAGAGAGAACTTCTAATATGATACAGAGAGCGAGAGAGAGACTTCTAATATGATACAAACAAATAATGATAGCAATATTGTCATATGTAGCGCCCAACGTGTGCGAGTACTGTGTGCCCTGGCTGTGGTAGTGTAGGTGGGGGGGGCTGCCTGGACACCACGGGTCTCTGCTAGACAGGACCACACGGGCTTGGGACGGGAGTGCAAACGAGACAGGTGCCACATACCTAATATTTTGTCGAAAAACTTAGTTGGGCTACTGTACATGTGGTAGCAATATGAAAGCCATAGGGGCAGTCGTTTCGCTGCTACGATTTTTTTTCGGCGAGTCCGTATATATACGGACCTGGCACTGGGCGTGACAAGACCCTAGTCCGTATATATACGGACCTGGCACTGGGCGTGACAAGACCCTAGTCCGTATATATACGGACCTGGCACTGGGCGTGACAAGACCCTAGTCCGTATATATACGGACCTGGCACTGGGCGTGACAAGACCCTAGTCCGTATATATACAGACCTGGCACTCAGGGCGTTTTAAGGGGAGATTTCCACTTGAGGGACTTTTTTCTTGACCCCTTTCTCCCTCATGTCTAGCCCCATTGCTTTTGAGATTTTAAGATGTTTGCCCCATTAGTTTGGTGATTTTAAGAATTTCCGCCCCATTCTGTAAATTTTAAGACCTTTCGTGCCATTTAGGTGTCAATTTTATCCTGGCGAGCGATAGCGAGCCTGTAATTTAAGAGTAACCGGCCTTCGGCCGGCACATTTTCCTACCGAAAAATGTAAAAAAAAATCTTGAAAGGGGGTCAAAGGGGTGAAATTTTAAGATTGCTGAAGGAGTAGGAAACAAACTAAAAACCTCCCCTTAACCCTCTGAGTACCAGCGACGTGTTATATTTTATTCTAGCTATATGTAGACGATATTATGCAGCTTAGGAATTATCTGTGGTAGTTAAAAGGGTTGGTTAGGATATTTGGAAGTCATATTATTGCTAGAGGTCCTTCCTACGCTTAATAAAATCGTCTAATAGTTGCCAGAATAGGATGCAAATGACGTCACCGGTACTGTACGGGTTAAGTCGGTGTCACACTAAAGTATATTATCGGATACTATAAACAAAAGTCTATTCGCTGTAAGTTGGCGAGAAATCATGACCTCTATCCTCTGTAGCTCAAAAAGGGCTAAAGCAAATTGGCTGTAAATTTCCACATCTATTCATTGACAGAAGTTAAAAAAAAGTAGTTACCTCGACAATCGGCCCATTAGTTGACGAAAAGGGGGAACAAATTGATGATGTAACTCATATTTTTTTTTTTTTTCATATGAGTGACATTCTCAATAAAAATGTTGCATCAGTGTTTACTGAGGAAGACATTAACTCTGTTCCTCATATTCCGCCAGTTCTCATTAACAACTGCAATGCCCTATGGCCACTTTAAAATTACGAACGCAGATATCTGCAATGCAATATTTAAACTAAAACCCAACAAATCCCCTGGACCAGACACATTTTCGCCAAGTCATTAAAGAAGTAACGGATGACATTTCAAAACCACTAACCCTTCTGTTTAACAAATCTATACAATGCAATAAAGTCCCAAAAGATTGGAAGTTAGCTAACGTAAGGCTCATTTAAAAAAAAGGAAATAATACCCTGCCTGGCATATATATATATATTTTTTTTTTCTATGTGATTGAGGGAGGCAAAAGGCATAACTGCCTATAGCGAGTGCCTCCCCCATAGTTGAAAGAGTGACAGGGCCAAAATCAAGGGACGTTCGAGCCAAAATGCTTGGACACACGGAGTTTGAAGCAATTTAAGTCATAGGAAGAGGGAAAGACTGATTCTGGGAGAGAGTTCCAGAGCTCAGATGTTGAGTAGAAGAAAGTTTGAGAGTAACGTTTCACTCTTGGGTTGGAGAGTTGCACAGAGTAGGGGTGGGATTGAGTTGCAAGACGGGTACCACGTGTCCTACGTAAAGGAGGTGGTATGCACTGGGATAGCTCTGAAGAACACTGATTATTATAGTAGCGATAGAATAGCGAGAGAGATGCAACATTGCGGCGGAGAGAGAGAGATTGCAGAGAGTTGGTGAGTGGACGGGAGTTAATGATACGAAAGGCCTTCCTTTCAACTTTGTCTAGGAGAGCGGTGTGTATATATATATATATATATATATATACAAGTCATTAAAGAAGTAACGGATGACATTTGAAAACCACTAACCCTTCTGTTTAACAAATCTATACAATGCAATAAAGTCCCAAAAGATTGGAAGTTAGCTAACGTAAGGCTCATTTAAAAAAAAGGAAATAATACCCTGCCTGGTATATATATATATATATATATATATATATATATATATATATATATATATATATAAACTGCTGGCGTGACGCCGGCTTTACTCAACACGAATAACGAATATCAAGAATGTTATATAATCAAGACTCGTGTATATATTTTAATGTGTGTATTTTTTGCATACAGAACAGAAAGACATATTTGAAAATGCCAAATCCTCGAAGTACTATGACACACCTAATTCAACACAGCTAGCCCGGAATTTGATATAATATGGCAGTGCAAACATTTTAATTTGCGCTGTATTTTGTCATATAGCTTTGTATTCAGAGTAAGCAAAGACAAATGACATGAAACAAATATATAATGATTCTCAGAACTACTTTGAAGCGGCTTGCTTTACACAGGTAACGGTTATTGGACATTTTATAATATTCTGAAGTATTGTTCAGAGTAAGACCAGAAGACCATACCGTATTAAAAAAAAAAAAAAAAAAAAAAATATATATATATACGGTATATATATATATATATATATATCCCCGTAGTACTCCGACGACCAACACTCAACACAGCTAACAGATATCAAAACATATATAATATTCTGAAGTATTGATATTTTAGTGTCTGTTATATTTGTCCTTTCCTGTATATTATTGTTCAGAGTCAAAACAGAAAACCACACCCAATGAAGAAGATAAATAATAAACAAAAAATTAATTCCCCGAAGTACTCCGACCACCATCACTTAAGGGGGCCCACCTTGCTTTGTTTTCTCTTTTTCTCCCTCTCTCTTTGGCTTGTATCCATTCGGCCCCATTCAGCCTACTGTTTGAAGACGTTTACCTACATCCAGGTGTCAATATTTTCCTGGCGAACGGCAGCAAGCCAGCACATATATATTTTTGCTTTGACAGCAAGCTAAATTTGTACATTTTTCGATAGAAAAATGTCTCCGGCGAAGCCTGATTTCTTCATAGAATGCTGGCTCGCTATCGCTCGCCAGGAAGAAATTGACACCTGCATGGGGATAAACGTCTTAAAACAGTTGGCTGAATGGGGCCGAATGGATACAAGCCAGAGAAAGAGAGAAAAGGAGAGAAAGATAAAAAAAAAGTGCCCCCTCTTAACACAGATTGCTGATATCAGGAATTATATAATATTCTGATGTGTAGATATTTTTAAGTGTTATATTTTTGGTTTCCTGTATGTTATTGTTCAGAGTAAGAACATAACACAAATATGAAAATATAGAAATTGAGTCCCCCAAGAAGAGCAGTGTGACGACTCAAACCGGGTGTTGGATGTTATGATTTATATTTAATATTCTGAAGAGTTGATTGCTTTGCGTGTGTTGGGATTTTTAAGAACAGAAACAGTTAAATAAGATCGTAATTCCTGAAAGTATTATGACGCCTTTTTTAAGACAAGTATATCTAGAGCATTTATTGTCTAGGGGTTTAGGTTTTAGCGTGTTTGATTGTAAATGGATTAGTATTCTGAATATTAAATATTTGTGTGATATGAGCCAGCTAGGGCTCGAACCCAGACCAGTAGAGCAGCACTCCAACACCTTAACCACTTGGCCTCCGAGGAGTTTAAAAGTAGTGGCTTCACTTGGAATCAGAATCCATCCACCACCACCCGCTCCGACTCATGGTCACATAGCTAGATGCCATACACACGTACACCTCACACACACTATAGTTTATTCGCTGTAAGTAGGCGAGAAATCATGACCTCTAACCTCTGTAACTAAAAAACGACTAGAGTAATCGAGCTAATATTTCTACCATTTGGGAAGAGCCCGTCAAGGAATGGATTTAGAGATTTACAGCCAATTTACTCTAGTCCTTTTTGAGTTACAGAGGATAGAGGTCATGTTTTTTCGTCTACTTACAGCGAATATACTATAGAGAAGGATACTTGTAATCTAGGGCACATTAAAAGCCTCTGTGAATAAACAAGTAGAGCCCTAATATATTAAATATATAGTTGTGATATGACCCAGCCAGGGCTCGAACCTAGGCCAGTAGTGGAAAACACAGACTATACTGTGTGTTTTAGTGCCTGTCCAGTAGTATTACGAGTATGTATCACTACTGAACATATATACAAACAGATGTTAAAAACTAATTCCCAAAGCCCTTTGAAATGCCTTCTGCAGTATGAATCAGAAAGTTTATATACCTGTATACAGTATAAGTGTTGATATGTTATTGTGTGAGAACACTTCTACATGTGTAAAAACAAACGCATCAAATACTGTATATATAACAATTCTCGGAAGTACTTGGACCCAATAGTGTTTATAAAATTGTTTAGATTGTGTGTGTAATGTGTGAATAATTGTATGCACAGTATTATTTTTGAGTAAGTGACCCTATTACGCGTGCACTTTATGGGGGGGGTCACCGGCATTCTTTTTATCTTTCTTTCCTTTTTTTTTTCTTTCCCTGGCTTGTATCCATTCGGCCCCCTTCAGCCAACTGTTTTAAGACGTTTATCCTCATTCAGGTGTCGATTTCTTCCTGGCGAGCGATAGCGAGCCAGCTTTGTATGGAGAAATCCTGCTTCGCCGGAGACATTTTTCTATCGAAAAATTTACAAATTTAGCTTGCTGTCAAAACAAAAATATATATATGGTGGCTCGCTACCGCTCGCCAGGAAAATATTGACACCTGGATGGGGATAAACGTCTTAAAACAGTAGGCTGAATGGGGTCGAATGGATACAAGCCAAAGAGAGAGGGAGAGAAAGAGAAAAAAGCGAGGTGGGCTCCCTTAAGAAATATCATGCCAAAATGAATTCCCCAAAACATTTGAACACGCCAATGTATCATGTATCAAATAGTTTATACACAGAAGTATTGATGTGGTATTGTACTTCTGCATTTAAAATATAAGCTGAGTATGTTAGAACACTAGATTTATAGAACACAAAATAACACATCTAGCGAAATTCCCAGAGGTACAGTGACACAGCAGCGTTCATAACAAAATCTATATTACACCGAATTGCTGATTTTGAGTGTGTGTTTTATTGTAGTCAGAGAAGTACTGTAGTATGCAACATCACTACTGGTTAACGGACATCTCAACCAGTAGGCCATTTCAACCAGTATCTCTCAACCAGTGTCAAATCAACCATGACTATCCAAACCAGTGTCAACCTAACAATATTGGTTGAATTAGCACTGGTTGAGAGCTACTGGTTGAAAATAGTCTACTGGTTGAGATGTCCGGTCACCATCACTAGTACATGAATAGAAACATACATGTAAACAAATAATTACCGAAGTATATTGACACCCATTATACAGTGTGTATCAGAAGTGTTGATATACCATTGTATTTTCTGCATTTGGAATGTAATAGGATTATATAAGAACACTACTGGATATGTAAACACTACTGGATTATATAAGAACACTACTGGATATGTAAACAAGATATGTTAATAGGATACGATTCCCCGAAGTACATTGACACAACAGCGTTTATCAGGAATTTTACAATTAATAGAAGTATATATTTTGAATGTGGGATTAATGTGTGTATATTTGTCTGCATAGTATGTGCCACTGCAACACTTATTGAAACTTCATGACAACAATGAATTTCCCGAAGTACATTGACACTGTCATTTGGATCAGACAGTTTATATACATTAGTTCTGATATTCACATGATAATGCATTTTTTAGTCTGTGTATATTATAACAGTACGAGAATAGAAAAGTACATGTCAAAAACGAATCCCCCAAGCATAGTACTTCAACAGGCTTTAGTAAACACACATAACGTAATTCAGAACTTTTGTATCTCACAAACAGTGCATAATTTTTTCTGTGTGAGATATTGTGCATGCAAATTATTATTTTGAGTATGTTACAACGCTGAAAAAAATATATCGAAAAATGCAGAACAAAACGAATTCGTCGCAGTACTTTTACATGTCTTATTTAACATCAGTAATCAGGATTTTTTAGTACAGGGGTGATGATTTTTCTATTCTTACATGTTGATTAGCATTTATAATGAGTAATGACACGACTGCACATATATATATATATATATATATATATATATATATATATATATATATATATATATATATATATATATAGTGTATATATATATATATATATAGTGTATATATATATATATTTTTTTTTTTTTTTTTTTTTTTTTCTATGTGATTGAGGGAGGCAAAAGGCATAACTGCCTATAGCGAGTGCCTCCCCCATAGTTGAAAGAGTGACAGGGCCAAAATCAAGGGACGTTCGAGCCAAAATGCCTGGACACACAGAGTTTGAAGCAATTTAAGTCATAGGAAGAGGGAAAGACTGATTCTGGAAGAGAGTTCCAGAGCTCAGCTGTTGAGGAGAAGAAAGTTTGAGAGTAACGTTTCACTCTTGGGTTGGAGAGTTGCACAGAGTAGGGGTGGGATTGAGTTGCAAGACGGGTACCACGTGCCCTACGTAAAGGAGGTGGTATGCACTGGGATAGCTCTGAGGAACACTGATTATTATAGTAGCGATAGAATAGCGAGAGAGATGCAACATTGCGGCGGAGAGAGAGAGATTGCAGAGAGTTGGTGAGTGGACGGGAGTTAATGATACGAAAGGCCTTCCTTTCAACTTTGTCTGGGAGAGCGGTGTGAGAGGAACCTCCCCACACATGTGAACAATACTCAATACAAGGGCGCACTATGCCCCTGTACAGAGCAAGAAGCTGTGCAGGGGAAAAGAACCCTCTAAGGCGGTTGAGCACACCCAGCTTCTGGGAGGCTGCCTTAGCAAGACTGGTAATATGGTCCTTCCAAATGAGAGCAGAAGAAAAAGAGACACCAAGAATATTGAGAGAAGATGAAGGGTTGATTTTTGTATTGTTGAAGAATAAGGGATAGTCTGCTGGGAGATCCTGACGGGTAGATAGATGGAGAAATTGGGTTTTGGAAGCATTAAAGTTAACAAGGTTTTCTCTGCCCCAATTGGAAATAGTATTTAGATCAGAATTTAAGAGTTCTATGGCTTCATTAAGTTTGTTGTTGAGGGATTGCTGGCTGGGGCGTTCTGAAAAACTAATGGAGTAGTGTAAGGTTGAGTCGTCTGCGTATGAATGGATGGGAATTAAGGTACAGTTAAGGAGATCATTTATAAAAATTAGAAAGAGAATAGGAGATAGGACAGAGCCCTGAGGAACACCGGAGTTTATAGGGTGAGGAAGTGAACAATGGCCGTCCACAACTGCGGCTATGGAACGGCCGGAAAGGAAATTAGAGACAAAGGCATAGAAACCGAAGGAGGGTAGTTTAGAAATTAAAGATTTATGCCAGACTCTATCGAAGGCTTTCGATATGTCTAGTGCAATAGAAAAAGTCTCACCGAAATCCCGAAAGGAGGATGACCAAGAGTTAGTAAGATATGAAAGAAGATCACCAGTAGAGCGACCCTTAAGGAAGCCATACTGGCGATCTGAGAGAAGATTATGAGAAGAGAAATGCTTAAGAAATTTGGAAGCAAGAATAGTTTCAAAAACTTTAGAAAGACAAGAGATGAGAGCAATTGGACGATAGTTGGAGGGTTGAGAGCGGTCACCCTTCTTTGGGACAGGTTGAATGTGAGCAAACTTCCAGCATGAAGGGAAGACGTTAGAGGATAGACAGAGACGAAAGAGTTTGCCTAGGCAGGGAGTCAGCACGGAAGCACAGTTTTTGAGAAGAACAGGAGGAACACCGTCCGGATATATATATATATATATATATATATATATATATATATATATATATATATATTATACAGTATATACTGTATGTATATTTATATAAATGTATTTATATATATATAAACACTAGAGCCTCAATCACACAATCAAGTTTATCAAAGAATTGAATTGAAATCTGGGATTCACAACCATTGTTCTTAATATTTGCAGGGAATTTTGTTATCTAATCTTGAAACAGATATAACGTGATTATCAACTACAACGATCAAAATACTATTACAAAAGAGGTGACATATGCCAGATTAAAAAAAAACAGGATATAAGTATTTTACTCTGATACTACAACTCCGACATATTCAGAGTTATTTAAGCCGGTTTATCACATACAATAATCGTGTGCCGATTGCCACAAAACGCAGTTCTTGACCTCTTCGACAACCAAATTTTGATATTTTTGGGATACTCCTGGAAGTCTTTCAGTGTCTTATTATTCCATGGTGAGTCGTCAAACATAAACAAATTTCTGGACATGTTAAAAAGTTCTGTGGTGTACGCCAAATTTGTGCCACTCCATGAGACACTTCCTGGTATTCCGTGCCGAATCATAGCTCGTCCTAGCTTATTTTTTTTCCTCCGGAGCGCTTCATTTTGCTTTGCAGCAATGAAAAACTGTTGCGAGATCATGGTATTGCAAGGAACTGCACATAATACCATAAGGTCGTTGAACACTGACAAGACAGCCCCTTCAAGACTGGTACGAACACCCACGACGCATACAAATCCTGTGTCTTGCCGAATTTACTAGAGATCGCGGCGAAAATGGCTGGCATCGTTAGAGTCGTATCTCTACCGTATCTCTTCCGCACGACTTGATAAGACTCTAGTGATGCCGATACAGTGGAGAAACGAATGCTATGAAGAATATAGGAAAAGTCGTGCGAAGGGTACACGACTAGTCAACGCAAAAGATACGACCCAAAAGACTGCGATACAACTCAGAAGAATCGTATCGACGCCGCATCGACATGCAACCGGATTGAGGCTAGACGCGCGGTTGCCAACTCGACCGTTGCCAATTTTCCGCACAGAAGAGATACGGTCCTCACAGCAGGCTTACGTACCAGACGACGTTGATACGGGCCATACAGCTTTGATACTGACCATACGTCTTTGATACGGACCACACGATTGTGATACGGCGAGTTCGTGATGGAAACCAGACTCAGACGATTTATTACAGTTGCCGGGGGATTCCCACAAACTTTTGAACAGCTGAAAATCTTGTATCGACCCCCGATACGTCGCTTGGACCGTGAGAGTGACCCACGGATAATTTCCGATATCCACGATTATGTTGCCGATTCGCCGTATCAGGCTGAAATTTCGAGTCGGGAACTCGCCTGGAGGGCTTTTCGTGTCAGTGTGCAACGTTTAGAGTTCCAAGAATGGTCTCTCTCTCTCTCTCTCTCTCTCTCTCTCTCTCTCTCTCTCTCTCTCTCTCTTATCCATCATATACCTACCACTTCATCATAACCCAAATGTCAGCTACTGTTAACATTTAGAACAATATTCCTCTCTCACACCACCATTAATATTTTTCTCTCATCCTCAACGTTCTAACATTCTACCATTTCAAAATCATTCTTGCAATAGGTAGTGCAGACTTTTCTGTTATGACTGCAGCTATTGTTGTTTACTATTTAATTGTATAATTATGTATTCTCTCTTTTATTACTAATGTGTCTTTCATTTGTTTGTGTGACTGTCTTGTGTGCATCTGTGTGCGTGTGCGTGTGTGAGTAGAAGCTTTACTAATTTTAAAATAATAATAATAATAATAATAATAATAACAATAATAATGATAATAATAATAAAGATAATAAGAATTATATTTATATTAATAACGAGAAAGGCTTTGTATTTAAACGGTATATTCACTGTGATATAAGCCAACCAAGGTGATTCACCTTTCAAAGCTGACCTATCTTCATCATTTAATATATCGTAATTTTATGTGACAAAGAAAAGCCTGAAATAATACCATTATTCTCTGCTTTTGCCGCATTATCATTATAACACAATTTAGTAAAAATATTAGAATACGGTAATAAAAGATAAATACATTAATCATCATCATAAATATAATTATATATAATAATCTAAATCGGCAAAGACATGTCTTTATATGTTACATTTAGTTCGTATCAGAGACAAACACTATTTAAGGGGAGGTCTCCACTTGAGGGATTATTTTCTTGACCCCTTTCTCCCTCATGGTTAGCTCCATTGCTTTTGAGATTTTAAGACGTTTGCCCCATTAGTTTGGTGATTTTAAGAATTTCCGCGCCATTCTGTCAATTTTAAGACCTTTTGTGCAATTTAGGTGCCGATTTTAGCCTGGCGAGCGATAGCGAGCCTCTAATTTAAGAGTAACCGGCCTTCGGCCGGGAAATTTTTCTACCGAAAAATGTACAAATTTATCTTGAAAGGGGGTCAAGCGGGTGACATTTTAAGATTGCTGGAGGAGTAGGAAACAAACTAGAAACCTCCCCTTAAACGAGCATTATGAAATAGGTTCCATGTCATCTCAACCAGTAGACCATTTCAACCAGTAGCTCTCAACCAGTGCCAAATTAACCCAGACCAACCAAACCAGTGCCAAAATATAGTACTTACCTAATCTAACCTAACCTAACTGTATTGGTTGATTTGGTACTGGTTTAGAGCTACTGGTTGAAATGGTCTACTGGTTGAGTTGACCGGTCACCTATGAAATGCACTCCCTATTGTAACATGTCCAAAGGCTTTACAAATCGTTTCAGTTATTTACGCTCATAATCCGGCAAACCACTATGATATGCACGGCTACACGGTATACCTGTTGCCATATATAATTCAGCCTTAAGGGGAGACGAGTCGCTTTTCTAGACCACCTTCTCCCTCATCTTTAGACCCATTAATTTGGCGATTTTATGAACTTTCGCCCCATTTCTGTCAATGTTAAGACCTTTCCTGTTAATTAGGTCTCGATTTTTTCCTGGTGAGCGATAGCGAGCCTGTAATTTAAGAGGAATTGGCCTTCGGCCAGGACATTATTCTACCGAGAAATTTACAAATTTATCTTGAAAAAGGGTCTAGGGGGGCTTCATTTCAAGATTGATGGAGGTCTAGCGAGGAAACTAGAAAAATAATAAATAAATAAAAAAATTGACAAAAAGTGAAGGATCTCCCCTTAATGTTTGCTGCAAATGGAATAATTTTTGTTCCTGTTACAATTGCGCTCGAATATTTCTGATTTGTCAACAAATATTCGAGTGAAGCAAAAGCGTTTTTTGCATATTGCAGTGGGAGAAATCCGGCTTCGCCGGAGAAATTTTTCTATCGAAAAATGTAAAAAGTTAATTTAGCTTGCTGTGAAAATAAAAATAATTTCCATAAAGGCATATTTACATGTCGGAATTCTCCCGCAACAATTCATCTGCAACTTTAAGGGGGGTCACCGTCTTTTTGTTGTCTTTCTCTCCTTTTCTCGCTTTCCCTGGCTTGTATCCATTCGGCAACATTCAGCCAACTGTTTTAAGACGTTTATCCCCATCCAGGTGTGGATTTGTTATCGCAAGCCAGCATTGTATGGAGAAATCCGGCTTCGCCGGAGATATGTTTCTATCGAAAAATGTACAAATTTAGCTTGCTGTCAAAACAAAAATATATATATGCTGGCTTGCTATGGCTCGCCAGGATAATATTGACATCTGGATGGGGGTAAACGTCTTAAAACAGTAGGCTGAATGGGGCCGAATGGATACAAGCCAAAGAGAGAGGGAGAGAAAGATAAAAACAGCGAGGTGGGCTCCCTTAATCTTGCATCTTTTGAAATATACTGTTATATGAATTATGACGCTTATAATAAACTTAATTGCTGCGCTCTCGTGCTGATACCATTGGCAGCTCGACTGAAGATACATTGTTTTAAGGGAGCCCACCTCGCTTTTTTTTTTTTAGCTTTCTCTCCCTCTCTTGTTCTCATATACTGAAAGAGTTAAATCCAAACTTGGTAGATAACTTATTCAGGATGAGCTTTAGAGATAAATGTATTGTATTATATTTATCTATAATTTATTTGATTTAGCTAGTATTATATTCATCTTCGGAAGGACCTGTGCGGGGCAGAATGTTAAATTGAGAAGGTTTGTAACACTTAAGGGGAGACGGACCTTTTTTTCTATTAATTCATGTATTTCTTTATTTCTTAGTTTTCTCGCTAGACCTCCATCAAGCTTAGAAAAAAACCCCCTAGACCCTCCTTTAGGATTAATTTGTACATTTTTCGGTAGAAAAATGTTCCGGCCGAAGGCCGGTTCCTCTTAAAATTGCAGGCTCGCTATCGCTCGCCATGAAAGAATCGACACCTAAATGGCACGAAAGGTCTTAAAATTGACAGCGAAAAGGGGCGAAAGGTGTTAAAATCGCCAAACTAATGGGCCGAACGTCTTATAATCTCAAAAGTAGTGGGGCTAAACATTAGGGAGAAGGGGGTCCAGAATAACGGTCTGCCTCCCCTTAAATTAAAATATCATGAATATTGAGAGTAAATCGTGAATGAAGTGAAATGAAAGGGGGAGAGAGAGAGAGGGGGGGGGGAGTGTGTGTACGCGCTTATGTGTGCGGGGCTGAGCTTGAAGGCGAGTATGTAGTGTACATTGGGGCTTGTTTTGGTTTAGTTTGTGTTTAGTCCCATTAGTCTTCAAATTGTAAGGCGTTTGGTCCGTTAGTTTGGCGATTTTAAGACCTTTCACCCCTTTTCTGTGTCAATATTAACACTTTTCGAGCCATTTAGGGGATAGCGAGCCTGTAGTTTAGAAAGAACCGATCACCATCTAAATTACAAATAACACAGAGGGAATAAAAGCGAGGACATTAACCAAACAAGAATAATGTGGTCAAAGTTAGTGTTGTTGTTAATAAGATGTTGAACTGTCCTGTCTAGAGCGGTGTTGAACTGTCCTGTCTAGAGAGAGCGGTGTGAACTCTGAACCCCGAGTTACTTGTTCGAACCACCAGCTCATCGTTACAACTCTTCATCTTTTGATATTATATATTTGTCCTCCTCTTATTATTATGGTTATTATTATTATTATTATTAGTAGTAGTAATAGTAGTAGTAGTAGTAATATACTACTACTATTACTACTACTACTACTACTACTACTAATAATAATAATAACCATAATAATAAGAGGAGGACAAATATATAATATCAAAAGATGAAGAGTTGTAACGATGAGCTGGTGGTTCGAACAAGTAACTCGGGGTTCAGAGTTCACACCGCTGAGACAAACTCATCCCAGCGTGGATAAAGTCGCACACCCCGAATGATACAGAGAGGGAGCTGCTCGCACTGCCTCCTAGGTTGGGAGGGATGGGAATTATCGACCCAGTGAAGAGGGTGGTAACGGAATACCAATACTCGGTAAAGATAACAGGATCTCTCACTGACCGTATCATAGCACAAGATTCTGACGGTGAAGTAGACCAGGCAGACATCTACAACATCAGAAAGACCATCACGTCAGAGAGGCAAAACTCACAGAAAAATGACCTGGCACAATTGATGGGACAACTTCACCCGAGACAAACAAGAAAACTACAAATAGCACAAGAAACGGGCGCTTCAAATTGGCTGACAACACTACCAATCAAGGCAAAAAGCTTCAATCTCAACAAACAAGAATTTAATGATGCTATTGCACTGAGGTATGATTGGCCGATTGAAGGACTGCCCGATCGATGCGTTTGTGGAACCATCAACGATACAGACCACACCATGATATGTAAGAAAGGAGGATTCATCAGCATCAGGCACGATGAAGTAAGAGATATAACAGCGAACATGCTCAGGGAGGTGTGTAGAGATGTGGTGAGCGAACCATCACTCATTCCCTTGGGTGGAGAGACCATGCAGCACAGGACGGCCAACACATCCACTGAAGCAAGATTGGACGTTAGTGCAAGAGGCTTTTGGACAAATGCACAGCGAGCGTTCTTTGACATAAGAGTATTTGACCCAATGGCCCACAGCTACAGCGAGCTGTCTCTGGAGGCTGCACACAAGAGGAACGAACGAGAGAAGGTCAGGACATATGGAGAAAGGATCTTACAAGTCGAACATGGCAGCTTTACCCCACTAGTCTTCACCACATCAGGAGGGATGGGACTCAGGGCCCAGTGCTTCTATTCAAGGCTAGCAGAGATCATCGCAGAGAAGAAGCAACAGCCTAGGAGCCACGTCGTAGCCTGGATGAGATGCCGTCTATCTTTCTCATTGCTCAGATCAGCACTACTATGCCTGCGGGGAACAAGAAGGTCTGCACCACAACCAGTGACGGTGGCAGAAGTAGACTACGAGGCAGCAGTGGCAGAGGGTCGCATTGGAAGGAGACTGGATTGAAGTTGCATGGTGTAGAATAGTAGTATCTGATGCTTGTGAAATTTAGTATGTGTACAATATTAAATATAAGGTAGTGGTGGTGGTGATGGTGGAGGTGGTGATGGTAGTAGTAGTAACATGAAATGTATGAAAAATATTAAATAAAAAACAATGTAGTAGTAGTAATCCACGATGATGAGTCTGAGTGCTTACCCCGGAATAGGAAGTAGCTGAATGACAACAAAGTCAGGCGCTTTGATGACTATTCTGACCTAGTCTAGGGTCCAAAGAGGGGATGCACAGACTGAGTGGTTGAAAAAAAGTAGTAATAGTAATAGTAGTAGTGGTAGTAGTAGTAGAAGTAGTAGTATAGTATAACAATTATAATTAATTATATTACATCTGTTTTAACTAATATCTTATTATATATATAGCTTGTATTAAGGTATTAATATACTGTATATAATAATAATACAAAAAAAAAAAAAAAAAAAAAAAAAAAAAAATAATAATAATAATAATAAGTGTTCTAGTCTGTCAGCCATCTTTTTACTATATCGTGTTATTTGTGTGGCCGTGATAAGTACACAAATGTAATGATTTAGTAAGTGACAATTTTCACTAAGCACCGACATACATTGGTTAGTTTGTTATCAATATACGTGACCCTCTGACTCATTGTTTATCTTCTTTATAATCCACTTTGGCTGATTGTCAAATTTCAGTATGTTCTTGACTGAAATCTATTGTTTTCTTCACACACACACACACACACACACACACACACACACACACACACACACACACACACACACACACACACACACACACACACACACACACACACACACACACACACACACACACACACACACACACACACACACACACACACACATATATATATATATATATTTGAATGTGTGTATATATGACTGTATTAAATGACTATGAATATCGTCATTCTAAAGTTTGAATTGTTTGGGGTTTAGAGTTCAACAATATCTAACCGCGGAATCAGTGTATACCAAATCTAGCTATATGTATATATATATATATATAATATATCATACATAACCCGCCCCCCCCCCCCCCCCCCACCACCACCATCACTACACTGATTACTTATATGTTTATTAACGCTTCCAACAAACATTCCAGTATTTCCTTACATGATTTTAGGTTACTCCTCAACAATGTCGAAACGAGGTGACACCCACAACCAAATAATTGGTGATGGGCTGGTCTATCAGAGTGAGAACTGAGCGATCTCTGCCATACCCATAACTTACTCTGACTGTTCCTTTTACTTATATATTTTCTAGATCTCAAGTGGCGGCGTCTCTTCCGTGGATCCAGACCAATCTACCAAGATTGGAAGCCAAAGCGTCACATTTTTCCTTTGCCCCTCAACTTTCTCTTCATAATTGCTGAGGGGCACAGGGCCCTGGGTGTGGCTTTGGTTTCCCGGGCGTTTCCGCACCCTCCTCAGCTCCCCGCCATAGAGTGGCTTCAGTCACCCAGGCTTTATTGTGGTCAGCAGGGAGGGTTCTGTGGGGGCGCTCGGTTATGGCCTTGGCCTTGCTCGAGGCCTTGGGGCTGTTCGGCCAGGCAGCTTGGGAAACAACAACAACAACCAAATAATCCCAAAACCTCCATGACATGTGTTCAATACCTCGCATTTATTTCAATATTGTTGGATGGATATATTTCTCCCTAACCATTTCACTAATACTTTGTCTCTCTCTCTCTCTCTCTCTCTCTCTCTCTCTCTCTCTCTCTCTCTCTCTCTCATCCACTTTATTTAACTTTATGTTATCCTCCCCTCAGTTACTAACCCATCTGTCCCCTACTAACTTCCTAATCCTGCCACGGACATTAGTTCCAGGGCAGTAGTTCCCTTTCCAATGTTCCCTTACCCACTCTAAACCGCTGTTTGGACACTTGATCCTCAGTGTTTTGGAGGACAAGCAGCCTAGAAGGGTCACTATATCTGTTGTTGCTTGATTTCCTTTGTACTCACTCACTCACTCACTCACTCACTCTCTCTCTCCCTCTCTTTCTCTCTCTCTCTGTCTCTCTCTCTCTCTCCTCTCTCTCTCTCTCTCTCTCTCTCTCTCTCTCTCTCTCTCTCTCTCTCCTCTCTCTCTCTCTCTCTCTCTCTCTCTCTCTCTCTCTCTCTCTCTCTTTGCAGGGACTGTGGTAATAATAGTTGCATGCTAAATATAACCTGTAGACGAAGTGACCGCATTTTGTTCTAGCATAATATTTAGTATGATAGAAATTTAATTAACCCGGGAATGGCGAAGGTCCTCAAGTGAGTCTGTAGTGAGATTTTTTGTTTATTTTTTTTTTCCCATATGAAAGAAATATCTCACTCCAGACTCAATTGAGGACCTTCGCTGTTCTTGGGTTAAGTAACAAATATGCAACGGATAAAACAAAATACAAGGATAATTAAAAACTCACCCAATTCCTGGTCCTGGTCACCACACGGGGCAGAAGACACAGCTCAACACTGAAACAAGGAGATGGATACATTAACTCTCAGAAAACCCGATGGAGCAATTATTCCTTTTCTATTTTCTGGCTTTTATTAGAAGATTTCATTTAAGGGGGGATGGGCCGGTTTTCTGGACCACTTTCTCCCTCATGTTTAACCCCATTAGTTTTCAGATATTAAGATGTTTATCCCATTAGTTAGTCGATTTTAAGACCTTTTGCCCCATTTCTTCGTCAATATTTAGACCTATCGTGCTATTTAGGTGTCGATTTTTTCCCTGGCGAACGATAGTGAGCCTATAATGTTGGAAAATATTTCTACCAAAAAATTTACAAATTAATCTACTGTAGAAGGGGGATCTAATGGATGTTTTTTTTTAATTTGATGGAGGTCTATGGAGGAAACTAGAAAAATAATGAATACATGCAAAAATGATGGAGGTCTAGGGAGGAAACTAGAAAAATAACGAATACATGCAAAAATCGCCCAAAAAGTGAACCATCCCCCCTTAAATACGGCAGGGTGTATGGAGGTCGGAGAGTTAATTGAGATCGTCTGTACTCTTTTAATGTCCACAGATCCTTCCCAATTTGCATATAATCGTCTATTGATAGCCATAAGCAACTGTCAAAATGTGTCATAATCTTCAATTTTTACCTGTATAATTCCCACAGATCCTTCCCAAGCTGCATAAAATCGTTTAATGAGAGCCATAATCAACTGTCAAAATGCATCACAAACATCAAAGGGTTAAAACAAAGAATGCCACGCCAGTTTGTCACGTTAAGGGAGCCCACCTCGCTTTTTTTCTCTTTCTTTCCCACTCTCTTTGGCTTGTATCCATTCGGCCCCATTCAGCCTACTGTAATAAGACGTTTACCCCCATCCAGGTATTAATATTTTCCTGGTGAGCGGTACCGAGCCAGCATATACAGTATATGTTTTTGTTTATGAGAGCAAGCTAAATTTGTACATTTTTCTCCATACAATGCTGGCTCGCTATCGCTCGCCAGGAAGATATCGACACCTGGATGGGGATAAACGTCTTAAAACAGTTGGCTGAATGGGGCTAAATGGATACAAGCCAGGGAAAGAGCGAAAATGAGAGAAAGTTAAAAAAAGCAGGTGACCCCCCATAATAAAGGAGTACCGTCTATATTAACCCCTTCAACACCATCACGTACATTCTATCACCAT
The DNA here is from genome assembly GCA_032716605.1 of Paralithodes platypus. Classification (NCBI taxonomy): domain Eukaryota; kingdom Metazoa; phylum Arthropoda; class Malacostraca; order Decapoda; family Lithodidae; genus Paralithodes; species Paralithodes platypus. The sequence continues at coordinate 63,014,320 of CM064483.1, read as the reverse complement.
TAGAGGATATTCTTTACCTTACAATCTACCTGCAGGACTCAAAGGGGTAAATATACGATCTCAATACACCCCCTGAATAACATAGGTCCTTCCTAAACCTTTCTGTACCAGCGACGACTGTTATGTTTTAGTCTAGCTATATTTAGACGATGTTATGCAGCTTAGGAAATATATGTGGAGTCAGTATATCACACAGGATCAGGTATTAGAATAGGAGTACAATTATAATGACCGATGACTGCACCAGAACTAAGCTGATTTATAGGCAACTCTCACACATAATCTTTAACCTCATTGCTATATTTCGGCAGTTCCAGTCTGGTTGTTTCCTTAATAAATATATAAGAATCAAGGTATTATGACCATCATTACTATTATCACTAATACTATATATATGTACATTATATATATATATACTCCCAGCCGGGATCGAACCTCCGACATTCAGAACGAGTGTCCAAACTTTTAATCCACTACACCACGGCGTGTTAAAGTAATTTTAACCTTTTGCTGTATATATATATATATTAAGGAAAATGGAAATCCTACTTGGAGGAGTCGCAGGATCCATATTCCAGGATACAATACAGGGATTTTTGCAAGATTACCCACGCAACTCGGGTTATGGAGGTTTAATTTATCATGAATATCAAGTATATCTCACAAATACACGTGAACAAATAAATGCTTAAATACTCGCAGCCAGTATCGAACCTCCGACATTCAGAACACTGTGGTGTAGTGGATTAAAAGCTTGGACACCCGTTCTGAATGTCTGAGGTTTGATCCAGGCTGGGAGTATTTAAACATTTATTAAATAACGCGTATTTGGGATATACATATATATATATATATATATAAATAAACTTCAAAATGCCAAAAGAGTGTGTTTTGAATATACACCTATCGCTGGGGTGAGAATATCCCAGCTCAAAATAATACCACCTTAAAAGCCTTACTCAAGTTCCCTCCCCCCTCCCTCCCCCCATACACAAACCCCCCCCCCCCCCCCCCCCCCCTCGCGCTGTTCATAACAAGATATTTTGAGTGGATTCTTGTTATTCCGTATCTGTGTTGTGTTGTTTTTCTTCTTAGAAAGGCGGATTTGCACATGTTTGTTTACATCCAATGGGTAACTATATACGATTTTTGTCTGCGTATTTAAATTATGTCATCGGATTTGTGCTATTCGACATTAACACTATACGATCCGACGTATTGTAGGTTACTATGATATTTCGTTTAGTTATTGTTGAGGATTTTGCTTGTTTTTTGTTTTAAATTATCAAGCAATGTATTTCAGTTTGTTTTCTAGGCTAACGAAAACGTCTTCCCAGACACCCTTCAAACTAACAGAATGCCCTCTCAGACTCCCTTACAGGTACATTTTTCGATAGAAAAATATTGTGGCCGTAGGCTAATTTGATTTCCTCTAAGTTACAGGTTTGAATATAATATTATATATATATATATATATATATATATATATATATATATATATATATATATATATATATATATATAATGCTCAGGTAGGAATATCGGCCTACCTTTATATAATCATTGTTTTGAAAAACTGGAAATGCTACAAGTATCGTGATATTGACTTTGTGTGAACCATGTCCATGGTCATGCTGTTATCGTAGAGACCTGCTGAGTTATTCATTATAGGTGTGTAGGTCAGCGGAAATTCCGATATCTACAGTAGACACAGCCAATATTATTTACCCGGATAACTAGAATTAACCCCTTCTTACATAATATTCTAGCTATATTTAGACGATTTTACGCAGTTTAAGAAGGATCTGTCGTAGTAAAAAGGATTACGTAAGATAGTTCGAAGCCTGTTTATTGCTGGAGGCACCTTGTAAACTGAATACAAGTATATTATAGTAGCCAGAATAAAGTTTAAAAACGTCACCGGCACAGAAGGGGTTAACAAGAAATAAAATGGTTCTGTATTGCTAGACTATAATTTCTCTGTTTTTGTTTATATTTTCATCAATGTTAGTATTACTTTTGTATTAATATTGTTAGTATTATTGTATGTTTGTATGTATGTATGTATGTGTGTATGTATGCATGTATGTATGTGTGTATGTGTGTATGTATGTATGTATGTATATACTCAGGCACATACCCATTAGCTGGGGATGGCCGACTCGAGACATCAGAACAACCCAAGTAAATTACAAATTTAAAAAATCAAACACATCTACTGTACAGTAGGTCACCCAGGAGAAGACCCAGAGACCAAGGATCATGAGGGGTCTCCAGCAAAAGATACCATGTCCCAGATAACCCAGAGAGATTCCGGTCATAGTAGGCAGACATGCACGCAGCGGAACTATACCACAATGCCCGCCTACATATATATTAAAATAAGTTAGTTAGGTTAACTATTGTTACCCTACGCTAGGCTAGCCCTATACTGCCTATATTTCAGTGTATAACCAGGTGAATAATTCAGCGTATATACAGTGTATGATCCAGTGTATTTTTAGTGTATAATTAAGTGTATTTTCAGTTTCTTATTTTACCCACTTGACTGGTAAACTTTGTTTATCAGTTTCTTTGTGTGTGTGTTTAGCGACGCTAGTGCCATCTAGCAATTGTTTCAGCTTAGCGACTGTTGTATAGTTATTATTTTTGTATTATATTTTGTTCATTTGAAGTGAAGTGAAAATTTGAAGTGAAGTGTTCATTTGAAGTGAATGGTGAAGTGTTTTGAAGTGAGCGAAGTGATTTGAACTGAGTATAGTCATTTGAAGTGAGTGAAGTGATTTGATACCTAGTTAAGTGATTTGCAGTGAGTATATTGACTTGAAGTGAGAGAAGTGATTCACATTAACTTGAAGTGAGTGAAGTGATCTGTAGCTTTTGTTATTGCCACCATGTCTCGCGCCTGCACGAGCTGTTCCGGTAAGTTTGGATCTACCATTTTTGCCCGTACCGACCTTCATGTATGTGTATGTCGATTCTGCCAGCTCATAACTAGGTTATGTCGGCGAAACTGGACGAAGCTCTCAACAGGATCAACTCCCTCACCATGATGCTGGAATCACTTCAAGGGTTTGCAGCACTCAACGTAGGAGTGTCACCAGCTATAGATATCACTGCATCAACGTCAAGTGCCACCAGCCCAACGCTTGCAATGCCCACTTCAGTTGACGCACCAGCTTGGGAGGAATCAATTAGCAACTTGGCCTTCCCTCAGGACAACTTCTGTGTGGTGAGGAACAACATTCGACCCACTCCGAGGAAGATCATCCCCATCACCGAGTGCCACAACCGTTTCAAGATTTTAGAGGACTCGGACAACGAAGAGGAAACGGAAGAATTTCAGCTGGTTGGAGACTCAATGTTTCGTGGCCAACTTACGGAGTTCTGTGCCAGGGCACCTGGGACCAAGAAGCGCTTCTGTATCCAGGGTGGTGGTGTGGACGACGGTGTTGCTGCAATCAACGAAGTGTCCAGACTAGCCCCGCCAACCACAGCGTACGTTATCCACGTTGGATCCAATGATGTGCAGCAGACCCGATCAGAGGACCTTATGCTCAAGTACCGGAAGATGATAAAAGTCTTACAAGGAAAAATCATGCAGGATCTTAATATCAGGAATTGTCCCCAGGATCGGTGTAGAGAGACGGTTCTTCAACATAGCCACCAGCATAAATCGTCGGCTTGCCAACCTGTGCAAGGAGGTGGACATCGGATTCGTCAATACCTGGGATGCCTTCTACCACGAAAATCATCTGTTTTCAAAGGACGGAGTACATCTGAACCAGGTGGGAGCATCTACCAAGACTGAGCCCAGCTTGAGTAGATCATTCTGAATCTCTTGTGTGTTCGATGGAGACTATACTTTAAATGCGTGCGATGGAGACTATACTTTAAATGTGTGCGATGGAGACTATACTATAAATGTGTGCGATGGAGACTATACTTTAAATGTGTACGATGGAGACTATACTATAAATGTGTGCGATGGAGACTATACTATAAATGTGTGCGATGGAGACTATACTTTAAATGTGTGCGATGGAGACTATACTTTAAATGCGTGCAATGGAGACTATACTTTAAATGCGTGCAATGGAGACTATACTTTAAATGTGTGCGATGGAGACTATACTTTAAATGCGTGCGATGGAGACTATACTTTAAATGTGTGCGATGGAGACTATACTTTAAATGTGTGCGATGGAGACTATACTTTAAATGTGTGCGATGGAGACTATACTTTAAATAAATGTGCGATGGAGACTATACTTTAAATAAATGTGCGATGGAGACTATGCTTTAAATGCAATGTTTTCGTCGTCAGGGAATTTGGAGATTCTGCATGATAGTTCATCTTAAGGGGAGATTTCCACTTGCGGGATATTTTTCTGGACCCCTTTCTCCCTCATGTTTAGCCCTATTGCGTTTAGATCTTAACACATTCGCCCCATTAGTTTGGCAATTTTGAAAACTTTCGCCCAATTTGTGTCAATCTTAAGATCTTTCGTGCCATTTAGGTGTCGATTTTTTCTTGGCGAGCGATAGCGAGCCTGTAATATAAGAGGAACCGGCCTTCGGCCGTGGAATTTTTCTACCGAAAAATGTACACATTTATCTTGAAGGGGGTCTAGGGGGTGTCATTTTAAGCTTGATGGAGGTCTAGGGAGCAAACTAAAAACCGCCCCTTAATAGATAGGTACCTGTATGAGATTATAACCGAAATAATATGTCAATTCTAATCTTACTGAAAGAGACGGTTATATTTATTGTGTGCATATGTTTTCACTCTGTTAAGGGAGCCCACCTCGCTCTTTTTCTCTTTCTCTCCCTCTCTCTTTGGCTTGTATCCATTCGGCCCCATTCAGCCTATTGTTTTAAGATGTTTACCCCCATTCAGGCATCAATATTTTCCTGGCGAACGGTAGCGAGCCAGCATATATATATTTTTTTTTTACAGCAAGATAAATTTGTACATTTTTCGATAGAAAAATTACTCCGGCGAAGCCGGATTTCTCCATATAATGCTGACTCGCTATCGCTCGCCAGGAAAAAATCGACACTTGGTTGGGGATAACAGTCTTAAACCAGTTGGCTGAATCGGGCCGAATGGATACAAGCCAGGGAAAGAGAGAAAAGGAGAGAAAGATAAAACAAAACCGGTGACCCGCCTTAACATATATCATATATAATTATCTTCCTACTCCAACTACCGCTACATCTCTTCCCTGCAGTGGTGGAGACGGGTATGTAGTTTTTAATTAAGGGAGGTGATTAATTTAGAATGTCATGAAATGTATAAACACAATTATTATTAAACTCGCAAGTAGGTCACAAGTACAGATTTTCCTTAGCAAACCCGGAAACTCGTATTATGTTCTTGTAAATAGATGTTCTGTATTATGTTCTTGTAAATAGATGTTCTGTATTATGTTCTTGTAAATAGATGTTCTGTATTATGTTCTTGTAAATAGATGTTCTGTATTTTCTAGTGTTATGTTTTATTTCTAAAGATATGTTATTTTATTCTTAAAAGGGGAGATTTCCACTTAAGGGATGTTTTTCTTGACCCCCTTCTCCCTCATGTTTAGCCCCATTGCTTTTGATATTATAAAACGTTCGCCCCATTAGTTTACCGATTTTAAGAACTTTCACCCCATATTAAGACCTTTCGTGCCATTCAGGTGTCGATTTTATCCTGGCGAGCGATAGCGAGCCTGTAATTTAACAGGAACCGGCCTTCGGCCGGGACATTTTCTACCGAAAAATGTACAAATTTATCTTGAAAGGGACTCCAGGGGGTATAATTTTAAGCTTGATGGAGGTCTAGGGAACAAAGTAAATACCTCCCCTTAAGATATATTATATAATTTTAAAGTTGTATTATGATCTTTGAAGTTATACTATGTTCTTCTAAAAACATGTTATGCTCTTATATAGCTATAGTATGGTATTCTAAAGTTATAATGTGTTCTTCTAAATGTATATGTTCATTTTAAAAGATACATTATGTTCATCTATCAATTGTAAGTTGGACTAGATAATAGTCCATCAGGCGCCTGGCCCGGGGAGACGATTAATATGAAGGGTGCGCCTGGAAGTGTGGTGGGCGGGCTTGTGACTTTGGCTCCGCTGCATGTCTGCCTGCTGAGATCGGAGCCTCTCCGGGTGGTCGGGGGCCGGGGGAGTGCTGCAGCGACCTTGGTGACCCTGGTCTCTGGGTGTTCTCCTGGGTGACCTAGATGTGTGTGAATTTTGTGTTTTGTCTGTGTTTGTTCGTTGTTCTGTCATGTGTTTTGTGTATTTTTCCTGTTCTTACTCTGTCTTGAGTCGGCCCCTCCCCCCCCCCCCAAGAAAATAAAAAACTAACAAATAATAAAATAGAGTAAAATAGAAAATAAAAATAAAAATAGGAAAAGTGGGGATTGGGCCTGAGCATATACATACATACATACATACATACATACATACATACATACATACATACATACATACATACATACATACATACATACATACATACATACATACATACATACATACATACATACATACATACATACATACATACATACATCAATAGTATTCAGACCAGATACTGTTGATATGAGGAGCCAGTCAATAGCCAAACCTGCACTCCCTTAAAGGGGTAGGGAGGATCAGCAAGAAACATGGGAACAAGAATAGGGAGGAGAGGGGAAGAATACATACAATAGGCACCCACCAAAAGTAGGCATCCTAGCATTAGGAAACCATTCATTCACTAGCCCACCCAAATCATTGGCTTTACCTCAGATGCTATAAATATTCCACAACAAAGTCGTTTCACATTAAGGGGGGTGACCTGCTTTTTGTTATTTCTGTCCTTTTCTCTCTTTCTCTGGCTTGTATCTATTCGGCCCCATTCAGCCAACTATGTTAAGACGTTTATCCCCATCTAGGTGTCGATTTCTTCCTGGCGAGCGATAGCGAGCCAGCATTATAATTATGAAGAAATCCGGCTTCGCCGGAGAAATTTGTCTATCGAAAAATTTACAAATTTAGCCTGCTGTCAAACAAAAATTAAAAATATGCTGGCTCGCTACCGCTCACCAGTACAAAAATTACACCTGGATGGGGATAAAAGTCTTAAAACAGTAGGCTGAATGGGGCAAAATGGATACAAGCCAGAGAAAGAGAGAAAAGGACAGAACAAAAACAGGTCACCCCCTTAACATAATGGGGTGAAGACCTTCCTGGTTTGTCATTTAACCCATTCAGTACCGAGGCCGTCCAGTTAACTTTATGTTGGCTACTATTAGACGATTTTAGTCAGGTTAAAAAGGTCCCCCACATGTTCCTCTTTTCTCAATCATGGTTCCAAGGTACAGTCGAGGTTAATAAGTGTTGTCAGATATTTCACAAAGTTTCGGACACTGACTAATACTCTGAGGGATAAGCACTTTTCCCAGTAACTATAAAGATACCAATAACACTTCTTGAGCGAAAACCACTGGAATCTATGAGAACACTTAAGGGGAGGTATTTAGTTTGTTCCCTCCGTTTTCATCAAGCTTAAAATTACACCCCCTAGACCCCCTTTCAAGATAAATTTGTACATTTTTCGGTAGAAAAATGTCCTGGCCGCAGGCCGGTTGCTCTTAAATTACAGGCTCGCTATCGCTCGCCAGGAAAAAATCGACACATTCATGGCACGAAAGATCTTAAAATTGACAGTAATGGGTCAAACTGTCTTAAAATGTCCAAACTACTAGGGCGAACGTCTTAAAATCTCAAAAGCAATGGGGCTAGACATGAGGGAGAAAGGGGTCCAGAAAAAAATATCTCGAGTGGAAATCTCCCCTTAATACCCCCACTAGTACATAAACCCTTCTAGTACTTGAAGTTGTTCTCCGTAACATTACAAACAGCGTCTCCTTCATTTTCTACTAACACTACTTTGCTTTTATTAACATTTACTTTCAGACCTACTGGCATAGGTCAGTACTCGCATTCAGCAAATATTTATGCGTCTTCTGCATACATCAGAGTTGAGACCGTCATTCTGTTACCATCATTCATAATTTGTACTCCCTCTCTTCTTGTTTTGGTCTTCACTTCTCTCAATACCCCTTCCATGTGCATATTGAACAACCAGGGCGACATCACACATCCCTCTATCACTCCAACCTGGACATATAACCATCCACTTAGTGTGCATTTTCCTCTTTTCTCAATCATGGCTCCAAGGTACACAAACCCTTCGAGTACTACTTCAAGTTGTTCTCCGTTTAACCGTAACATTACAAACAGTGTCTCCTTCCTTTTCTACTAACATTACTTTCTCTCAAGATATAAAAGCCTGTATCAAGTATCAAACGAGCAAATTTGTCGTCAACATTGTTCTGGCAGCTTATGAGGAGAACTTCATAAATATTAATGCATCCTACGTTAATTAACTTCCCGTCTACTTCCCCATACTATAGTCGGTTTATTTCCAGCTGATGGTAAATTGAATCCTTTAGCAGCTGATTTCTCGATAATTAATGGAAAAATATGAAACTAATATGTCTGCCCATCATCATCTTGCCAAGTTTTCATAATTAGCAGCATATTTCGCTACAAAATGTTCGTAATAGCCAAGTAATTAAGATGAATATGTGGCAATTTAACATCAGCTGGAAAAAATGGACTATAATAAATAATACCCCCAAAATGCTTCTTTAAATTTTTTTGAAAATTGTAAGTTGAAAATAAACGCTCTCCTGTGATACCAGTTCAAAGTCCACATATCTCACACAGCCACGGTAAATAGGTGTCCAAATGGCTTTTCCACGAAGATATTCTCATTCAGTAAGTGTCACGAGGATAAATTATTTTCTTGACGGTGAGGATGAGCATCTAATTAAGATGATGTTAACGACAAGAACAGTTGTGATGATGCAGAAAGCACTCAGAGTAATGATTTTATTATTCAGATTTGTTACACAATTACTTAGCTTACTCTTCCTAAAGAATATACATAATATCTCTGATAATAATGATGCTACTAATGAGGAGAAGCTTTTTCTACTAATACTAATACTACTACTACTACTACTAATAATAATAATAATAATAATAACAATAACAACAATAATTTGATAATGATAATTATGATAAAAATAATAATTATTAGTTATTATTATTATTTTAATGTGTATTAAAGATTATATATATATATATATATATATATATATATATATATATATATATATATATATATAGTATATACAGTATATATTATATATATATGTATATATATAATAACACAAATATTAAACATACAAATGAAGAAGACGAACAAGAATCAAAAACAGGAATATCGTCTTCACAACCTTCACCTCTTCCCCGTATTCCTCACCTTCCACACACCCACCCACCCACACACACACACACACACACACACACACACCCACACACAGGTATAAACGGTAAATACGGCTACAAATTGGCTTTCCCCGAATACCCGTCCATTCAGTGGTGTGTCGTTCCCGTGAATGAGAACACACAAACACTTGGCGGAAACCGGAGGAAGAGCAATATATATGTATTTATCTTATGTTTATTTTATTTTGTTATATGTGTTTGCATAGGGTTGAACTTTTCGACAGTATTTTGTGCATGGGTCGTAAGGGAAGAGTTAAGAAAAGATTAGCAACCATTCTATGTTTCATATAATCTTTTGCCACTGGCTCTAATATCGATCGAGAGAAGAGTCAAACAGTGTCGACTCTTCTTGAAAACTCGAGCTCATTAGAGAGAATTGGCTCTATATTTTCCGAATTCAAAATGGCTGAAGTTGGTCAATTTCTGTATACCTAAGAATCTCTGATATTTGGGTGAGATGCAGACACTCGGTTGTGGGGGATGGCAGATGATGTGTCACGGTTCAGCCAGTCCATTATTGAACACTTTGAATGTTTATGGATTGTTCAAACCGTTGTATTCTCCGTGTTCCCTCTAAGACGCCTTCACCACAAGATATGTTGTTGCTTGTTTTCCTTTGTACTTTGTAGTCTCCCCTCCCTCCTCACTTTTCCCCGGCCAAACACCAATTTCTTCCATATTGTAGGCTCGCTATAGCTCGTCATGATAATATTAACACCTGAATAGAAAAATAATTGGCTTTATAGGCAGGTCATTTGAGCATAAATCCAAAGAAGTTATCCTAACCCTTTACAATTCCTTAGTCCGCCCTCTTCTGGAATACTGCGTTCAACCCTGGTACCCTTATTACCAAAAAGATATAAACAAGCTAGAACGAGTTCAACGTAGAGTTACCAAAATGATACCTAGCCTAAAGAACAAACCATACGAAGAGCGTCTTAGAGAATTAAATCTATTTCCTTTAACCCAGCGCAGATTAAGAGGTGACTTAATTCAAGTGTTCAAAATCATCAAAGGCATCGACAATATAAACTGTACTAAGTACTTCACTATCGACCAATCTAATTACACGCGGGGAAACGGTTGCAAAATTATTGGTAACAACTCACACGAATCTAAGAATTTCTTCTTCAATCGAGTTGTTAACTTGTGGAATGGGCTTCCCCGAGACGTTATAGACTGCAGCACCGTTGATTCATTTAAACTCCGCTTAGACAAATATCTCGCATCAAACCCGCGACTGCCTGCGTTTGTAAATGAATAACTTTATTTGATCCCCCCTTCAGTTACTAACCCATCTGTCCCCTACTAACTTCCTAATCCTGCCACTGACATTAGTTCTAGGGCAGTAGTTCCCTTTCCAATGTTCCCTTACCCACTCTAAACCACTGTTTGGACACTTGATCCTCAGTGTTTTGGAGGACAAGCAGCCTAGAAGGGTCACTAAACCTGTTGTTGCTTGATTTCCTTTGTACTCCTTTGTACTCTCACTCTCTCTCTCGCTCTCTCTCTCTCATTGCCTCTTATCCTAGCATTACCGACATACTGTATATGAATCCACTCTAACTATATCAAAAATATCCTATATATTATTTTGGTTTTGTATTGGAAAGAAGAGTGGTGTTGTAGTGAAATGGATATAAAAAAAAAAAAAAAAAAAAAAATATATATATATATATATATATATATATATATATATATATAATGTTTATCTTTGTAATAAACCTAAGCAACACACAGGCTTGACGTGCACCAACATACGCTGACGTTAATATCAATACGTCACTCGAAAGTAATGTCAGCTGGGTGATGCGAGTCATATATTGTGATGACGTGTGTGTGTGTGTATTGTGTGTGTGTGTGTGTGTGTGTGTGTGTGTGTGTGTGTGTGTGTGTGTGTGTGTGTGTGGGAGTGTGCAAGTGTGTACGTGGGTGGGTGTAAGTGTATACGTGTGTGGGTAGGTGGGTGTCAGTGTATGCGTGTGTGTGTGTGGGTGGGTTGGTGGGTGTAGTGTGTACGTGTGTGGGTGGGTTGGTGGGTGTAAGTGTGTGTGTGTGTGTGGGTGTTGGTGGGTGGCTGATTGTCAGTGTATGTGCGCGTGTATGTGTGTGGGTGGGGGGGGGGGTGTAGTGTGTGGGTGGGTTTGTGGGTGTAAGTGTGTGTGTGTGTGGGTGGGTGGGTGAGTGTCAGTGTGTCTGCTTGTGTGTGTGTGTAGGTGTGTGTGTGGGTGGGTGGCTGATTGTCAGTGTATGTGCATGTGCGTGTGTGGGTGTGTGTGTGGGTGGGTGGGTGTTGGTGGGTGGCTGATTGTCAGTGTATGTGCGTGTGTGTGTGTGTGTGTGTGTGTGTGTGTGTATGTGTGTGTGTGTGTGTGTGGGTGGGTGTTGGGTGAATGATTGTCAGTGTATGTGCGTGTGCGTGTGTGTGTGTGTGTGTGGGTGGGTGGGTGAGTGTCAGTGTGTCTGTTTGTGTGTGTGTGTAGATGTGTGTTGGCCGTCGTTACGTTGAAACATGTGACAGGATGATTGGTAAAAGTGACAGTAGACAGATGATAGACGGACAAATTATCACAGATACTAGAGTGTGGTGGACGCCAGTGTGACAGGTGTTTATAGTATTAAAGGGGTATTACTCGCTTTTTATGGAACCCCTTCTCCCTCATGTTTAGCGTATTCGTTTTGAGGTTTTAAGACGTTTGTTCCGTTAGTTTGGCGATTTTGAGACCTTTCGCCTCATGAGTTTTCAATATTAAAACCTTTCGTGCCATATAGGTGTAGATCGGAAGATAGGCGTGCTATGGCTTCATCATGTGAGTTTTGGAGTAATTACATGCTGGGTTGTTGTGGAAAAGTACGAGTGTAAGACAGAGGCATCACCATATGAGTAGATAGTACTAGCGGTGCAGCTGAGAAGATAGTTAATGAATTATTATGTTCCTTCCAACAACCATCCATACTCCTAAAATCGATTAATGAAATTTACAAACACATGTGGCAGCCCGTGGACTCGAACCCAGGATGCTCACACCGAAAATCAACACCTTATACATCGCACCACGAAGACAGTTAAAGGTTGGTGGACACTGCCTACGATTAATTTGAAAGAGAACTGGAGACAGGAAAGAACCCTGAATAACACTGGAGTAGATAGGCTGAGGAAGTGAGCAATGGCCGTCATGAACAGCCGCAGCTATGGAACGGCCAGAAAGGAAATTAGAGATACAGGCACAGAGAGAGGGATAGAAGCCGAAGGAGAGTAGTTTAACAATTGAATAATTGTGCGAGACTTTATCGAAGGCTATTGACATTTCTAGCACGATAAGAGGATGGCCAAGAGTTAGTAAGAAGCTGATAAAATCAAGGGGTTAATTGGGATAGTGTTTCGATTGCTAAACATTCTTCACAGGCTGATTTAATTGATCATAATACACATAGAAGTAATAATTGAATATAAACACATGAACAGTATGCAAGTAGTTAACAAAATAGTGTGGAAACAATGGAGTGGTAAGATACAGAGTTGGAGTCAAAATGTCGATCACCTTTCAAACCACCTCTACCCTGTTTGACTAGGCTATCCCAGGTGAGGAAGAGGTATATGGAAGGTCAAGGTTAATAGTCTGGCAACACCTCCTCCACTCGACTTTAAGGGGGGTCACCAGTTTTGTTTTATCTTTCTCTCCTTTTCTCTCTTTCCCTGGATTGTATCTATTCGGCCCCATTCAGACAACTGTTTTAAGACGTTTATCCTCATCCAGGTGTCGATTTCTTCCTGGCGAGCGATAGCGAACCACCATTGTATGGAGAAATCCGGCTTCGCTGGAGACATTTTTCTATCGAAGAATGTAAAAATTTAGCTTGCTGTCAAAACAAAAATATATATATGCTGGAAAATATTGACACCTGGATATAGAGGAGTCAAAATGTTGAGCACCTGTCAAACCACCCGAACCCTGTTTGACTAGGCTATCCCAGGTGAGAGGGGGGGGTGGGGGGGAGAGGGGTGAGGGGGAGGTACAGTATATGGAAGGTCAAGGTTAATAGTCTGGCAACACCTCCTCCACTCGGCTTTAAGGGGACACTCACTGCTTTTTTGGCCTATACATTCATTTCCTTAGTTTATTCAAGTACATTGGGAATTGTATTTGATATTAATGTTAATGAACGGGGTGTTACTTATTAATGTTAATGAACGGGGTGTTACTTATTAATGTTAATGAACGGGGTGTTACTTATGTTAAAGAACGGGGTGTTACTTATGTTAAAGAACGGGGTGTTACTTATGTTAAAGAACGGGGTGTTACTTATGTTAAAGAACGGGGTGTTACTTATTAATGTTAATGAACGGGGTGTTACTTATTAATGTTAATGAACGGGGTGTTACTTATGTTAAAGAACGGGGTGTTACTTATGTTAAAGAACGGGGTGTTACTTATGTTAAAGAACGGGGTGTTACTTATGTTAATGAACGGGGTGTTACTTATTAATGTTAATGAACGGGGTGTTACTTATTAATGTTAATGAACGGGGTGTTACTTATGTTAATGAACGGGGTGTTACTTATGTTAATGAACGGGGTGTTACTTATGTTAATGAACGGGGTGTTACTTATGTTAATGAACGGGGTGTTACTTATTAATGTTAATGAACGGGGTGTTACTTATTAATGTTAATGAACGGGGTGTTACTTATTAATGTTAATGAACGAGGTGTTACTTATTCATACATTCCTAGTTTCCTCGCTAGAATCCCTAAAACTTAGAAAAACATCCCCTAGACCCCCCTCAAGATAAATTTGTAAATTTTTCGGAAGAAAAATTTCCCGGCCGAAGGCCGGCTCCTCCTACAATTACAGGCTCGCTATCGCACGCCAGGAAACAATCGACACCTAAATGGCACGATAGATCTTGAAATTTTATAACGAAATGGGACGAAAGGTCATAATATCGCCAAACAAATGGGCCGAACGTCTAAAAATCTAAAAAATAATGGGACTAAACACGAGGGAGAAAGGGGACCAGAAAAACGGTCTGTCTCCCCTTAATTGCATATTGCATTTTAGCTCTTGCAATACGATGACTCAATTGTATTTATGGGGGGGGGGGGGCTATTTTTGTACGCCATCTTGTTTACGCTATTTTTGTACGCCATCTTGTTTACGCTATTTCTATGTATTTGTTTATTTATGTATTTATCTATTTATCTATTTACGCCATACTTTACTGTACCTATCATTTGATGACTTAAAGGGGAGTCACCGGCTTCTTTTTATCTTTCTTCTCCTTTTTTCTCTTTCCCTGGCTTATATCTGTTCGGCCCCATTCAGCCAACTGTTTTAAGACATTTATCCCCATCCAGGTGTCGATTTCTTCCTGGCAAGCGATAGCGAGCCAGCATTGTATGGAGATATCCGGCTTCGCCGGAGACATTTTTCTATCAAAAAATGTACAAATTTAGCTTGCTGTTAAAACAAATATATATATAATGCTGGCTCGCTATCGCTCGCCAGGAAGAAATCGACACCGGGATGGGGATAAATGTCTTAACACAGTAGGCTGAATGGGGCCGAACAGATATAAGCCATAGAAAGAGAGAAAAGGAGAGAAAACAATTCAAGAGAAAGAGACACCAAGAATATTATGAGAAGATGAGGGGTTAATTTGTATGTTGTTGAAGAGTAGGTCATAGTTTTCTGGAAGGGGGAGACGAGTTGACAGATGGAGAAATTGAGTTTTGGAAGTATTGAAAGTAACAAGGTTTTCTCTGCCCCAATTTGAGATAGTAGAGAGATTAGAAGATAGGTGCTTTATGGCCTCCTTACGTGAGTTTTGAAGTTCCTGCTGTGTATGTTGTTGAGGATGTCTAGATAAATAGTGTAGTGTAGAGTCGTCAGCATATGAGTGAATGGGGCTGGAGGTGCAGTTGAAAAGGTCGTTAATTAATAAGAAGAAGAGAATTGGAGATAGAACAGAACCCTGAGGAACACCGGAGTTGATAGGTTGAGGAAGTAAATGGTGGCCGTCCACAAGCGCAGCTATGGAACGAGCGGAAAGGAAATTAGAGACAAGGGCACAGATGGAGGGATAGAAACCGATGGAGGTTAGTTTGGAAATAAGGGATTTGTGCCAGACTCTATCGAAGGCCTTCGGTATGACTAGCGCAAAAGAAAAAGTCTCACTGAAGTCCCGAAAGGAGGCTGACCAAGAGCTAGTAAGATATGAAAGAAGATCAACAGTAGAGCAGCCCTTGAGGAAGCCATACTGGCAGTCTGAGACTAGGTTATGGGACGATAAATGCTTAAGACATTTTGAGGTAAGAAAAATGTAAAAAACTTTAGAGATGCAAGAAATGAGAGCAATTAGACGATAGTTGGAGGGCTGAGAGCGGCCACCCTTCTTTGGAACAGGTTGAATGAGAGCTAACTTCCAGCAAGAGGGGAAGATATTAGAGGAGAGACAGAGACGGAAGAGTTTGCCTAGACAGGGAGTCAGCACGGAAGCACAGTTTTTGACTACAACAGGAGGAACACCGTCCGATTCGTATGCCTTCTTAGAGAGGGCGGAAAGAGATACATGATTTTAGGCTTAAGTAGGAGAGATGGGGGTTGAGAGGGAGGAATCATCCAAGGCGGAGTTTTTAGCGAAAGTGTTAGCGAAGAGTTCAGCTTTGTCAGAGGAGGAAGTGAGGGTAGTGCCGTCAGAGCGGAAAAAAGGAGGGAAAGACGAAGAAGAAAAATTGTTGGAGAGGTTTTTGGCTAGATACGTGAAGGCTTGGGAAGAGTTAGAGTTGGATAATTCAGTGCATTTATTATTGACGAAAGTGTGTTTGGCGAGCCGAAGAACAGATTTGGCTTGATTCCGGGCAGAAACATAGGAAGTATGAGATTCTTGAGATTGAAGGCGACGGTACCGCTTGAATGCTTCCTCCTTATTGCGGACAGCAGTAGAACAAGCATGAGTATACTAAGATTGTTTTGCATTAGACTGAGAGACAGAAATGGAGTGTATGGTTCCATGCCTGAAAGGATTACCTCGGTATTGCGTTCAGCATTCTCCGAGAGTCCCCGGCCACAGAAGCTTTAGTCATACCATGGGAGATCAAAGAAGTACTGCCGAAGAGCCTCCCAGTCGGCAGCGCCAAAAGTGCCACAAGCGCCGCCGGCTGGGAGGATCGGGAGGCTGTAATGGAGAGATAGGACAGATGACAGAAATAAGTTTGTGGTCGGAGGAGCCCAAAGGAGAGAAAAGATTTACAGTATAAGCAGAAGGGTTAGACTATAGAAGTTAGAAATAAGTCAAGAATGTTGGGCTGATCTCCGAAGCAATCCAGGATACGGGTTGGTTGCTGGACTAGCTGCTCTAGGTCATTTAGGATAGAAAAGATGAAGGCTTGTTCACCAGGTTGGTCAGTGGAAAGAGAGGAGAGCCATTGGCAGTAATGAACGTTGAAATCTCCTAGGATGGAGATTTCTGCGCAAGGAGAGATGGATAGGATGTGTTCCACTTTAGAAGTTAGATAGTCAAAGAATTTTGGATAGTCGGTAGAATTAGAGGAGAGATAAACAGTGCAGAAATATTTAGTCTGAGAGTGACAAGAAAGCTTTAGCCAGAGAGTTGAAAATTCTGAAGTATAAAATTTGGGAACACGAGAGAAAGCGAGATTGTTGCGAACATATACGTGTTACGACCGGGGCTCGTATAAAACAAGGGCTCTTAATCATTGGACTAGGAAAGCACACAGCCACAACGGTAACACTAGATCCAACCCCTGAACTTATAATGCCGGCGCACAAAAACACCTATACCCTCCAGAGTTAAATCTGCGATAACGGGGTATCCTATAACTCGGTATAAGTGCACTACTACTACAGGCTGATGATCTCTGATACAGCCTGATCACAACAACATACAATTACGTTAATAAGGTATACTAGGAAAAGATAAAGATCTTAATTAAATCACTGCAATGATTTAATGCAAACTAGAAGAAGGTATATTTAAAGTTACTCTAAACAATAATGAACTGTCACTCCTATACTAAAGAAAGTGAACGAAAGTCCCAAAGCATCGAGCAGGAATCTTCTGAAGAAAGTCTGATGCTGGGGTAAGATGATCGTATCGGATTTTGAACTGTTATATAAAGCAGGGTCAATATAGGACAAGTGTAGAGACAGACAGTGTCAACTGACACGGGAATAACGATAAATGCACACTAGTATTATTTCCAACAACAAAAGAAGTCCTTCGTCAGGCAACTCAAAAAACCTGCTCAGGTTGTGCAACTCAACAACAACCAAGGCTTACAGTCAACGTGAATAAGAATGCTGCATACATAACATAAGAGCTTATAATTCTAAACGGGTGTCTGCTAGGCTAATAAAGTCTAGCTGGGATGTCGTAGGCTAGGAAACAATGGCTGAGCAAGCGGCTCGTAGCCTAGCGAGGTCCTTAAGACTGTGCGGCCAAATTACGTTAATTGACGGGGTGCTCTCTTGAGAGATCCAGATCGCTAGTATCTGGTTCTCTCCTGGCGACCCTCTCAAAGTCAAAACAAAACGAGTTAGCACAGTGCTGGGTGGCAGAGGCAAAAGCCCTCACTCGCAGCACAGTGCTAAACTCACAAGGTACACAGTCAAAAAGACCACCTAGGCTTCCCACGTCTCCGTTGCGATTGTACAGGTTAAGCAAAACCTGGTACACATCGGAAATCACAACACACATAGCCTTACCCCAGTCTAGCATTAAATAGCCCAGCAGACAGCCAAGGAATAGGCAGGGAGACACCGTAAGTGTGTCGAACCTCTACAGACAAAATGGTAACCCCTCTAAAATGCCTAACTAAACATATAATATCTGAGAGCTTCAGCATATAATACGATGGCCGATATATGAAATCGTGCAGAACCAAAGGGGAGTTATGATATTAAATAGAGAGGAAGAATGAGAGGTAAGAAGTTGAGAGAGAGAGAAAGTGCTCTATAGGTAGAAGTCGGGAGACAGGGGGGCAAGGAACATGTGAAGGGTATGCTAGTTAGGCAAGCTCGGAAGAGAATAGCTCCTCGGGATCACACACAAAGGCATGGTGGTCAGCATAGAGTAAGAATACCTAAGAGGGGTGTCTAGGAAAATAAGCCGTGTTAAAACTCTCCCAGACATATATGACGCGATCGCGTCATATGGAACTTATAACCAAAAACTCATATGACGCGATCGCGTCATATGGACTTATCTCTATGCGTCTCCAATAAGTTTATGACGCAATTTTGCATCATATGAGCTCAGTAAGTCCGATAAGTTAGCTTACGATAAAACCGTTGGTGGCAACCTCAGCCTCCTCTGATAATTCTAACGGCCGCAGTGTTGTTGTGAGTGTAGTGCGAGGCAGTGGCAATGATCCTGGGGCTCCCGCCTCCTCGGACTTATTGGAACATAATATGTCGGAGGGAGTTAATAGTAGTTGGCTATTATTTACAGATTTGGCTGGAACCCTGCACTAGATGGCGGTAGCGCATAGCTCCTCCCTATCGCGGGAACATACTTCTGTCGTCTGTTTATTGACAGTTCCTCTCCCTTGCTGCAATGGTGTACACGTGTCTCGTGTAGAGTCTGTAGAAACTCATGTAACTTGTTTGCTATCACCATATCAGCCATAGTCATTATGAATATAATGATTTAAGAGTACACTGATATGCAAAAGCACTCCAAAGTATTGCTTACACTGAAATGTGAACAA
>CM064483.1:62962680-62990180 GCA_032716605.1 Paralithodes platypus | reverse complement strand
CAATCTGAATCGGCGATGGTGTAGGGATATCACTGAGGTCTTCGGTTGTAAAAACTGATGCAAAGAAGGTATTGAGGGCATTACTCATTTGTACTTCGTCTTTGGTGTATTCTCCATTTTCATCGACTAACGGTCCAACAGTTGAAGTAACTACTTTTTTCTTTCTGATATAACTATAGAATTCTTTCGGGTTTGTTTTACTTTGATTCGCAACATGTAACTCCAGGGTCTTTTTACTTTGCTTAATTAACTTTTTGGCTTTGCGTCGTAGCTCTACAAATTTCACCCGTTCTTCGTCATTTTGTGAGGATTTTAATCTCTCATTAGCAAATGTTTTAGCAAGCAGACAGTCTGAAATATCTTTATTCCACCATTTGGGCTTATCATTATGGCCTGGACGCCGTATTTTCGATGGTATGCAGTCTTGCACTGCCTTAAGGTAAGTGGTTGTGAAACACTCCCAAGATGTATTTATGTCGCTATTGTTAGTCAGAAAGCTCCAGTCAGTTTCTTTAAGCTTTGATTTAAGTTTATGAAAATTTGCTTTCTTGAAATTAGGGACTTTCTCAATGCTGCTATTTGATAGAGAGAGAGAGAGAGAGAGAGAGAGAGAGAGAGAGAGAGAGAGAGAAGCAGAAGAGAACAGAAAGCCATGCTGGCTGTCTCTTATTAATTAATTAGATTTTAGGTACTCAATTATTTTATCTCTTAAAATTGTTTCAAGATTTCTTCCTGTTACTGACATCAAACGTCTTGGTCTATAATTACTTGCTTTGACTTGATAACCCTGTATGAAATTGGGTGTAATTTTTTCTGTTTTCTAATCATTAGGGAGCTTCCCTGTTGTAGTGATAAGTTAAATATATTGGTCAAGGATTCGCTTACTTCTTGTTTTACTTGATTTAACCAATTGAGCACCAGCTGATTTATAATAAATGTACAACCTGGAACCAGCAGGTTGTATTTTTTTCTTCCAGAAAACACATGGGATGGGTTAGTAATAAAAGAAGAACCACACAAAAAAACCGATCACCATTTAGGGGCCCACACGCACGCGCGGCTGGACTTGGAGGGCTTCCAACCATCGGTACCGTTGCGTGGGATACTAAAGCAGTTCCCATACAAATCTGAATCTTTCAAGTGCCATAGGACAAGAGTAATTAATGCCAACGCAACCATTGCGTCGCTGGGGTTTAGCGTTACATATAGTACATAGGTGACTTATAACGTGCGTCGTCGCTGGTACTCAAGGGGTTAATATTCATTTCTAGTATGAATATTATCAAGCCCTGATATTTAATTTACCTAATTTATATAATATTTTACTTGCGCTGATGATAAAGTTTCCGTCTATTTCATTTGTCGTTATTATAAAATCTTATGCGGTTTCCTTTGCTGTGTCTGTAAAAATAGAACTGAAGTATTCATAAAGTGATATCGCAATATCTTTGTCAATTTTCACTATATGATCATCTAAAGATAACCCTCTCACCTTCACTGGAAACTTCTATAACTTACGTTCCATGACATAGAATCCCTTGACTGCTGGGCTACGATTGAAGATCAAATCCTCCCTGGTTCACCCTCCCAGGTGAAGGGGGCTTCCTACAGTGTTGCCATATGACTATCATTATAAAACTTACCAACCCTTGTTCCCAGCGAAATGAATACTCAAATTGAGTATTTGGTTGGATTTACCTAGTTTCTAAAGTATTGAACACACACATCGCGTATTTGCATATCGTTGCATTTAGGGACACCATTCATGATCACATGAATCGCGGTTCCAAGCCTCTGAGAGAGAGAGAGAGAGAGAGAGAGAGAGAGAGAGAGAGAGAGAGAGAGAGAGAGAGAGAGAGAGAGAGAGAGAGAGAGAGAGAGAGAGAGAGAGAGAGAGAGAGAGAGAGAGAGAGAGAGAGAGAGAGAGAGAGAGAGAGAGAGAGAGAGAGAGAGAGCAACAATCACCTACCCCCTGCTGGCTGCCTCTTCTGATAGTGTTGTGTGTCACAGGCAGAGGGCGCCTGAGGGGGGAGCAGAGGAAAGAGACCAAAAAGGAAGGGCCGATGAGAGGAGAGAATAAAAAAAGGAAAAGCGGATATATATATATATATATATATATATATATATATATATATATATATATATGTGTGTGTGTGTGTGTGTGTGTGTCCGTAAAGATAAGTAGATAGACAGAGAGAGAGTGGGGGAGGGGTATAATGAGAGGGGGCAAGCGAGATAAGAGGTAGTGAGGAAGGATTGGGAGGAAGATAGTAATTACTGTAGGGTTGGTTAATACAAAGCTCTAGGAGTAATGAAAACAAAGAGAATATGGAGGTAACTTAACCTTCCCAGTATTAGGACACCTTTTATACTGTGTTCAGGATATTATGAGACGATTTTATTCAATTATGTTGAAGGCCATCCCATTGGTCCCGTAATTCAACAAATATCCTGGCTACACCGATACGTCAAGAAAATACCCTCTTAGCGTTACCACCTCATAGCAAAGAAGATACTCGACCATATACAATGATGCTGTGAATATGCGCTCTCATAAACATGTGATCATTCTGACCTCCAACATGACTTCCTGAACTAAGTAAACTCTTGTAATAATAGCCAGGAAAAAAAGGAATACAAGTGTCCTTAAATGTTGAAGGAGTTAATAAATAAAAGAACAAATTAGGGTGTGACACGAGGAGGAGAGCATCGTATGGGGTCGACACAATAAGGACCTTTAAGGGGAGGCAGACCGTTTGTTTGGTCTATTAATTCATGTATTCATATATTTTTTTTAGTTTCCTCCCTAGACCTCCATCAAGCTTAGAAAAACACCCCCTAGCCCCCCCCCTTCAAGATAAATTTGTACATTTTTCGATAGAAAAATGTCCCGGCCGAAGGCCGGTTCCTCTTAAAATTGCAGGCTCGCTATCGCTCGCCAGGAAATAATCGATACCTAAATGGCACGAAAGGTCTTAAAATTGACAATGAAATGGGGGGAAAGGTGTTAAAATTGGCAAACTAGTGGGCCGAACGTCTTATAATCTCAAAACTAGAACATTAGGGAGAAGGGGGTCCAGAAAAACGGTCTGCCTCCCCTTAAATGCTGTAGGAGTTAATAAATAAAGGAACAAATCAGGGTATGACACGAGGAGGAGAGCTTGGTATGGGGAAGACACAATAAGGACCTCTAAGTGTGCGAGAGAAACAAGAGCTTCTGATGATGTTGTATGTCACTAACAGAGGTCGCCTGGGGGGGAGGGGGAGAGAAAAGGAGGGTGAGAGAGAGAGAGAGAGAGAGAGAGAGAGAGAGAAATAGGAAGCATGCGAAATATAGAGTAACCAACACAGCAAAGGTGAATAAAGAAACATGGATGAAAAAAGAGAAGAGACGCAGAAGAAAAAGAAAAACAGAAACTAATAATATAATTCGACTAGATACGCAAAACTAAATATTCATCTATCTATCTAACTATCTAACTATCTATCTATCTATCTACTCATGCCCATTCCCCACTTTTTTTATATTTTTGTTTATATATTTTTTTCTTTTTTACCGGGGATGGACGACTCAAGACAGAGCCCGAATAGGGGCAACACAAAAATAATTACTAAATAACTACAATACGCTAACTAAATACACTCATAAATAGATAAATCATGAAGTAAGTATGAAGGACGAGAGAAGGAGCCAAGTTACCGTGAGGGCAAGGAAAAGTGTGTGTGGATAAACAAAAAATATTTCTGATAGTGTTGTGTGTCACTTGCAGAAGGCGCCGCAGGGGTAGGAAGAGAGGAGGCGCGCAGAGAGAGCGAGAGAGAGAGAGAGAGAGAGAGAGAGAGAGAGAGAGAGCGAGAGAGAGAGAGAACTGGGGGAAATATTAGAAGGCTGTCATTGGCGAGAAGTCAAGAACAAAGTAGAAGTGATATATACATGCATATATATATATATATATATATATATATATATATATATATATATATATATATATATATATAGTATATACTGTATATACTGTATGTATACATAATATAATGTGTTTAAAAAAGACACCATAAATATACAGGGAACTGGAAGTACCGGTAACACATAACCAAGGCCCTAATATGCACCAATAATGAGATTGAAATAATTTAAATACAATAAATTAATCGAACCCCATGCCATGGACAAAAATAGGTGGCCATTGTCCTAACACAGATCCACTTCGTCCCAACCACACAACACACACGCACACACACACACGCACACACGCACACGCACACGCACACACACACACACACACACCCACACACACCATCAAACCAGTGTCAACAACAATAATAAGGAGCTCTATCCCCCTCCATCACCGGACAGACAGTCTTACTAGGAGCTACAAGAAGGTACTTTGTGTTATTTATATTTGTTGTGGGATTAGGGGGGGGTCACCGTTTTTGTTTTATCTTTTTCTCCTTTTCTCTCTTTCCCTGGCTTGCATCCATTCGGTCCCATTCAGCCAACTGTGTTAAGACGTTTATCCCCATCCAGGTGTCGATTTCTTCCTGGCGAGCGAAAGCGAGCCAGCATTGTATGGAGAAATCTGGCTTCGCCGGTGACATTTTTCTATCGAAAAATGTACAAATTAAGCTTGCTGTCAAAACAAACATATATATATATGCTGGCTCACTACCGCTTGCCAGGAAAATATTGACACCTGGATGGGGGTAAACGTCTTAAACCAGAAGGCTGAATGGGGCCGAATGGATACAAGCCAAAGAGAGAGGGAGAGAAAGAGAAAAAAAAAGCGAGGTGGGCTCCCTTAAAGGTGGTGACTCTTTCCAAATGGTAGTAATATCAGCTCAGATAAAGTAGAACATAACACCGATAAGAGAGAGAAGGAAAGAAAAACATATCATGAGATAATTTGTTAAGCAGACACGAAATAGTTTTTAGGGAGTATAGCATACATAGACAATACTCAGTAATGCTTAACCCTTTGAGTACCAGCGACGTGTGTTATCTTGTATTCTAGCTATATTTAGACGATAGTATGCAGCTTAAGAAGGATCTGCGGTAGTTAAAAGGGTTGGTTGCGATAGTTTGAAGCTATATTATTGCTAGAGGTCCTTCCTACTCTGAATATAATCGCCTAATAGTTGCCTCAATTTAAAACAAAGGGACGTCACCGGTACTGTATGGGTTAAATTCCTCAATAAAACACATATATATTATTTAGGTGAAAACGGCACAGTAGAGAGAAGATGCATACTGGGTTACAACATTTATTAAGGGGAGGTTTTTAGTTTGGTCCGTAGATATCCTTCAAGCTTAAGATTACACCCCCTTGAGCCCCTTTCAAGATAAATGTGTACATTTTTCGGTAGAAAAATGTCCCGGCTGGAAGCCGGTTCCTCTTAAATTACAGGCTCGCTATCGCTCACCAGGATAAAATCGAGACCTAAATGGCACGAAAGGTTTTAAAATTGACAGAAATGGGTTGAAAGTTCTTAAAAATCGTCAAAATAATGGGGCGAACGTCTTAAAATTTGAAAAATAATGGGGCTAATCATTAGGGAGAAAGGAGTCAAGAAAAAAATCCTTCAAGTGAAAATCTCCCCTTAAACACACACTCACAAACACACACACACCCAAGCGGTGGTGTGTTTATCGGTACACACGTTAATTATGCATGCTTACGAGTACATTTTTCGATTTATAAACCTAAATATAACTATCTAGATAAAACTTTACCTAACCTAACCGAAAACACACCATTTCAACGCATTTTAAAGAGGTGTGCACACTTAAATTGTCGCCCCAAACCTCATGTACCTGCAAACCTACATATTTAGTCAATTGTATACTTTTAATTAAGGACTCCACCGCTTGTCCACACACACACACACACACACAAAACACACAAAAAACACACACACACACACACACACACACACACACACACACACACACACACACACACACACACACACACACTTATAGACAAATAAAACAGCGAGAGAGAATATTGAGAACATGGAAAATAAATGAAGGGGACGAAGAGGAGACAATCAAAAGAAAGCTGAATCGAGCATTAATACAAAAGGTGGGATAAAACTTGATGATGAAAAGGACGTTAAGAGAAACTAAAAACGTAGATGGAATATAAGGGCCAACACAAGGAAGTAGAGAGAAAGAAAAGAGGCGAACAAGAAAATAAAAGAGCAAATTGGAGGAGAGGAGAAGGGGTGTTGGGAGAGAGAGAGAGAGTTAGAGTTACAAGGAACAGTTAGTATCTCAGAGACCTTGCTGTCCATTCCGAGGAGATACTCGAAGTGGAAGGAGAGAGACTGTTTAGTGCACTATACTCTTTACAGAGTGTGCAAAATACTATCTATTCTCTTCTTGAACTGCTCTACTGAAGAACTATTTACAACTTCGGAGGGAAGTTTGTTCCAGGTAGAACAGATCTTATAATTATGTGAAAAAGTTTCCACAGATACTAGTGCTGAACGTTTTTAATTCTAATTTCCAGCCATGGTTGCGTGTTGTGTTCATATTGAGGCCAAACATTTTTGCTATAATCCACATTGTCAAACCCATTAAGTATTTTAAAAACTTCAATGAGTTGATCTCGTAGTCTGAGAGAGAGAGAGAGAGAGAGAGAGAGAGAGAACAAATGCTATAGGTAGCGCCAACAAACTTGACAATACTCTTGATCCCTTAACTTCATATAACTCGAAATGAATGAAAGCAATCGGGTGTGGATATTTACAGCCAGTTTGCCCTAGGGCCTTTTGAGTTACAGATCATAACAAATGTAACTATACTGTAGATAAACTAAAACAAATACAGTTAAGCAATTCACCAAAATCATCGGGTTAGCATATAAATACAAACCATTACGAGCGAGGACAAACAAAAACACAAACACACACACAACC
This sequence comes from Paralithodes platypus, assembly GCA_032716605.1. Taxonomy (NCBI): domain Eukaryota; kingdom Metazoa; phylum Arthropoda; class Malacostraca; order Decapoda; family Lithodidae; genus Paralithodes; species Paralithodes platypus. The sequence continues at coordinate 62,983,259 of CM064483.1, read as the reverse complement.
AAGAGCGCCAACACAAACACACACACAACCAAGAGCGCCAACACAAACACACACACAACCAAGAGCGCCAACACAAACACACACACAACCAAGAGCGCCAACACAAACACACACACAACCAAGAGCGCCAACACAAACACACACACAACATAGAGCGCCAACACAAACACACACACAACCAAGAGCGCCAACACAAACACACACACAACCAAGAGCGCCAACACAAACACACACAACCAAGAGCGCCAACACAAACACACACAACCAAGAGCGCCAACACAAACACAACCAAGAGCGCCAACACAAACACACACACAACCAAGCGCGCCAACACAAACACACACACAACCAAGAGCGCCAACACAAACACACACACAACCAAGAGCGCCAACACAAACACACACACAACCAAGAGCGCCAACACAAACACACACACAACCAAGAGCGCCAACACAAACAAACACACAACCAAGCGCGCCAACACAAACACACACACAACCAAGAGCGCCAACACAAACACAGAAAAGAAGAAACCGAGCGAGTGAGAGGCCAAACTAAATTACCCTCCCCCCCCCCCCCCCCCCGACTTCCCAACCTGCTCTTCCGAAATTTCCCCGACAACTTGCGAACAACAACAACAAAACGAGCGGGACCGGAAAGAAAGTAGAAAATGAAGAGCGGGCCGAGGAGAGGTGGGAGGAGGGGTGGGGGGGATGTAGGTGGGGGGTGAGGGGGGATAAGAGGTGGGGGGTGGAGGGTGCGGGGGGGGGATAAGAGGTGGGGACAAGTGGGGGGAGTGATAAGAGGTGGAGGGATGAGGTGGGGACGGGTAGGGGGGTGGAGGGGGGGGGGAAGAGATGGGAAAGGGTGGGGGGATAAGAGGTGGGGATGGGTGGGGTTGGATAAGAGATGGTGGGGGCGATAAGAGGTGGGGGGAGGGGGAGTACAAAGGAAATCAAGCAACAACAGTCCTAGTGACCCTTCTAGGCTGCTTGTCCTCCAAAACACTGAGGATCAAGTGTCCAAACAGTGGTTTAGAGTGGGTAAGGGAACATTGGAAAGGGAACTACTGCCCTGGAACTAATGTCCGTGGCAGGATTAGGAAGTTAGTAGGGGACAGATGGGTTAGTAACTGAGGGGGGGATAAAATAAAGTTATTCATTTACAAACGCAGTCAGTCGCGGGTTTGATGCGAGATATTTGTCTAAGCGGAGTTTAAATGAATCAACGGTGCTGCAGTCTATAACGTCTCGGGGAAGCCCATTCCGCAAGTTGACAACTCGATTGAAGAAGAAATTCTTAGATTCGTGTGAGTTAAAAGATTTACCAATAATTTTGCAACCGTTTCCCCGCGTGTAATTAGATTGGTGGATAGTGAAGTACTTACTACAGTTCATATTGTCGATGCCTTTGATGATTTTGAACACTTGAATTAAGTCACCTCTTAATCTGCGCTGGGTTAAAGGAAATAGATTTAATTCTCTAAGACGCTCTTCGTATGGTTTGTTCTTTAGGCTAGGTATCATTTTGGTAACTCTACGTTGAACTCGTTCTAGCTTGTTTATATCTTTTTGGTAATAAGGGCACCAGGATTGAACGCAGTATTCCAGAAGAGGGCGGACTATGGAATTGTAAAGGGTTAGGATAACTTCTTTGGATTTATGCTCAAATGACCTGCCTATAAAGCCAATTATTTTGTTTGCCTTCTTAACAACTTCTTAACATTGTTGACTCGATTTTAGGTTACTCGATATTGTTACTCCCAGATCGGTTTCTCTGTTTACATTCTTAAGCTGAGTGCCATTCATCGAATAGTTTGCTTTCTCATTTAGGTATCCGATATGTAGTACTTTACATTTATCCGCATTGAAACTCATTTGCCAAATTTGGGCTCAACATGACAATTTATCTAGATTGTGTTGCATATCGTCAACTTGTTCTTTTGAGAGTACGCTATTTGCAATTTTTGTATCGTCAGCAAATTTTGAGATTGTACAGGTGAGACCCTCATCTATGTCGTTGATGTAAATTAGAAAGAGAATTGGTCCTAGTACCGATCCCTGGGGTACCCCGCTACTTAAATTGGTCCATTTAGATGCCTTACCGTTTATGACTACTCTTTGCTTTCTGTTGCTGAGCCAATTTTCTATCCATTTCAACACACCGTCTTGTATTCCATGCGCTTTTAGTTTTAGCAGTAAACGTTTGTGGGGAACTTTGTCAAAGGCCTTTTGAAAATCAAGGTATATAATATCTACAGCTTTACTCTCATCGTAGAGGTTGAGGATATCGTGGAAGAAGTCTAAGAGGTTTGTTAAACAGGAACATTTTTTCACGAAAGCTGTGTTGAGTATCTTTAAGTATGTTATTTTCCTCTAAGTGATTTACGAGTCTGTCTCGTATGACCGTTTCTAGCATTTTACATACAATTGAGGTTAAGCTAATTGGACGATAGTTACTTGGTAGGGATTTGCTGCCTTTTTTTAATATCGGTGTTACGTTGGCTAGCTTCCACTGATCAGGCATAGTCCCAGACTGCAAGGATTCATTGAATAGCAATGTCAGTGGTTTGGAGAGCTCATCCTTAGCTTCCTTTAGAACTCTAGGCGAGATTGTATCAGGTCCAGGCGTTTTATTTACCTTGAGTTTATCTAAACAATTCAATACTTCTCTCTCTGTAACGGTGATATTGCTTAGAACATCTGAATTATCAATCTGAATCGGCGATGGTGTAGGGATATCACTGAGGTCTTCGGTTGTAAAAACTGATGCAAAGAAGGTATTGAGGGCATTACTCATTTGTACTTCGTCTTTGGTGTATTCTCCATTTTCATCGACTAACGATCCAAGGGGGATAAGAGGTGGGGACGGCTGGGGGGCTGGAGGTTGTTGGGGTGGAAGAGAGGAGAGGAGGACGACCTAATGGGAAACTAATAAAAACCGGGACTTGCCGGTGTTAGGAGAAAGTCAAAAGTCGGACTACTTTAAAACACCGAGTCTTCAGTCATTCATTTTGTTTAATTTCCCTCGCGTGTTCTCGGCCACTTCAGCTTGTTTGTATATATATTTTTATTTCTACTAATCAATTAAAATCATGCCCTGATTAGCTACCAGTGGAAATGTAGAAAGTAAATATCATGACAATTTACACAACACATCTTTAGTCATTTGTGAATTCCTTTTGCTCACGTTATTTTCCCCACGTTTTTGGCTTTTTCATAGAGATGAAAATCTTATTGACTCCACGTGTTGCTTCTAGTAGCCTACATTAAGGGGGCCAACTTCGCTTTTTTTCTCTCCCTCTCTCTTTAGCTTGTATCCATTCGGCCCCATTCAGGCTACTGTTTTAAGACTTTTACCCCCATCCAGGTGTCAATATTTTCCTGGCGACCGGTAGCGAGCCAGCATATATATATTTTGTTTTGACAGCAAGCTAAATTTGTACATTTTTCGATAGAAAAAGGTCTCCGGCGAAGCCGGATTTCTCCATACAGTAATGGCTCGCTATCGCTCGCCAGGAAGAAATCGACACCTGGATGGGGATAAACGTCTTAAAACAATTGGCTGAATGGGGCCGAATGGATACAAGCCAAAGAAAGAGAGAAAAGGAGAGAAAGCGAAAAAAAGCAGGTGACCCCCCCCCCCTTTAAAACCAAAGACTGACGATTTGCCATTATAAGAAATAAAATGAAGGTAGGATGCATTGAACTCAACATCTGCAACCATTTACTCCGTTGTTGCATGTTTTTGTATTTAAAGAGGGTCGTTTCTGATTTTAAACTAAAGGTTGGGCGTGTGCTAGAAAAAAAAAGTGATTTTGTTTTTCTTGGAGGTTGTTGTTGTTGTTGTTCCCCAGGCTGCCTGGCCGAACAGCCCCAAGGTCCCGAGCAAGGCCAAGGCCGTAGAGCGCCCCCACAAAACCCTCCCCGCTCACCACTAACAAAGCCCGGGTGACCGAAGCCACTCTAAGGCAGGGAGCCGAGGAGGGCGCGGAAACGCCCGGGAAACCAAAGCCCCACCCAAGGCCCTGTGCCCCTCAGCAATTATGAAGGGAAAGTTGAGGGGCAAGGGAAAAATGTGACGCTTTGGCTCCCAATCTGCCAACTTTTAGGTTGGCAGTAGGGAGGTTAATCCACGGAAAAGACGCCGTCACTTGAGATCTAGAAGATATATAAGTAAAAGGAACAGTCAGAGTAAGCTATGGGTATGGCAGAGATCGCTCAGCTCTCACTCTTGGAGGTTTAATTAAGTCAAGCAAACATATAAATGAGGAAGGAAGTAGGAGAGTGAAAGTTAGTAGAGTCTGTTGCTAGTGATCAATTTTACACTTAAGCTGATGAGTTGTTAAAGAGAAAGAAAATGAAAAGTTAGGGTATTTTTGAGCCACGCATTGCCAATCATTTATTTTTATTTCCAAACTTGTTGTTCGGTTCATTAGTGTGTGTGCTTAAGGGGCTGATGGGCCGGTTTGCTGGACCACTTTCTCCCTCATGTTTAGCCCCGTTAGTTTTTAGATGTTAAGATGTTTGCCCCATTAGTTAGTCGATTTTAAGACCTTTCGCCCCATTTCGACGTCTATATTTAGACCTTTCGTGTTATTTAGGTGTCGATTTTTCCCTGGCGAACGGTAGTGAGCCTGTAATGTTGGAATAACCGGCCTTCGGGCGGAAATTTTTTCTACCGAAAAATGTACAAATTAATCTAGAAGGGGGATGTAATGGATGTTTTTTTAATTTGATGGAGGTCTAGGGAGGAAACTAGACAAATAATGAATACATGCAAAAATCTCCCAAAAAGTGAACCATCACAGACAGTAGTTTTACGGACTAGATTTATTGCTAGTCAAATTATTTACGTGACTTGTTGAGTGCGGGCGGTAAAGAAAACACATAAATCAACAAACACATCTTCGCTCCTATATTGTTTTTGTCACCTCGCGTGTCACTCACTTTCATTGATGAGATTGCTTTTCCCTGTCAATTAAAGGAGCCCACCTCGCTTTGTTTCTCTTTCTCTCCCTCTCTCTTTGGCTTGTACCCATTCGGCCCCATTCAGCCTACTGTTTTAAGACGTTTACCCACATCCAGTTGTCAATATTTTCCTGGCGAGCGGTAGCGAGCCAGCCTATATATGTATATTTTTTGATAGCAAGCTAAATGTGTATATTTTTCGATAGAAAAATTTCTCCGGCGAAGCCGGATTTCTCCATACAATGCTAGCTCGCTATCGCTTGCCAGGAAGAAATCGACACCTAGATGGGGATAAACTTCTAAAAACAGTTGGCTGAATGGGGCCGAATGGATACAAGCCAGGGAAAGAGAAAAAAGGAAAGAAAGCTAAAATAAGCAGGTGACCCCTCCTTAATTAAAACCATGTCCTGATGAGCTGCCGGTGGAAGAAAAATAGAAAAGGTCCGGATAAATTGAACACTACGATTTGTTGGTCATTGTTTTCCCTTCTCCTCGTATGCCGTATATTATGTGTACTATGTATGTATGTACGTATGTATGTATATACTCTGGCAATTCCCCCAGTTTTCCTACTTTTTTTTGTGTGTGTGTGTGTGGGGGGGGGGGGGGACTCAAGACAGAGCCCGAACAGGGACATCACATAACATATAAAAAAAAAAAAAAAAACATATTATGAGAGTTTCAAGTTCGGATTTTGTCCCAACATATAATGCACAGGGTATAGCATTAGTTATTACAGTGCTTATAAGGCCTTGCACTAACCCCGTTTTGGTTTTGGCCTTTCTGGTTAAGGGGAGGTATTTAGTTTGTTCCCTAGACCTCCATCAAGCTTAAAATTACACCCCCTTGAGTCCCTTTCAAGATAAACTTGTACATTTTTCGGTAGAAAAATGTCCCGGCCGAAGGCCGATTCCTCTTAAATTACAGGCTCGCTATCGCTCGCCAGGATAACATCGACACCTGAATAGCACGAAAGGTCTTAATATGGGGTGAAAGTTCTTGAAATCGCTAAACTAATGGGGCAAACGTTTTATAATATCAAAAGCAATGGGGCTAAACATGAGGGAGAAAGGGGTCAAGAAAACAATCCCTCAAGTGGAGATCTCCCCTTAAGGGGGTTCACTGGCTATTTTGTTTTATCTTTCTCTCCCTCTCTCTTTGGCTTGTATCCATTTGGCCCCATTCACCCTATTGTTTTAAGACGTTTACCCCCATCCAGGTGTCAATATTTTCCTGACGAGCGGTAGCAAGCCAGCAAATATATATTTTTGTTTTGTCAGCAAGCTAAATTTGTACATTTTTCGATAGAAAAATTTAGCCGGATTTCTCCATACAATGCTGGCTCGCTATCGCTCGCCAGGAAGAAATCGACACCTGGATGGGGATAAACGTCTTAAAACAGTTGGCTGAATGGGGCCGAATGGATACAGTCCAGGGAAAGAGAGAAAAGGAGAGAAAGATAAAAAAAAAACGGTGACCCCCTTAAGGTAGTTAGGAATGTCGCCGCTTTGCCATATGAGAGAGAGAGAGAGAGAGAGAGAGAGAGAGAGAGAGAGAGAGAGAGAGAGAGAGAGAGAGAGAGAGAGAGAGAGAGAGAGAGAGAGAGAGAGAGAGACAGAGAGAGAGAGAGTTACATAGAGTTACACAGATACTCAGACCACACAGACCTTGCGGTCCCTACTAGGTGGCCTGGCCTTAATACTACTAGACAGGGACAGTTTATAGTAGAAAAATAGGACAGTAAAGTAGAAGGCTCTCTCCTCACCCACCACTTCCTCCGGCTAAAAAGTCGTAGCGGAAAATAGGATGAAGTGTAACCTTATGGGTCAGGAAATGCCCACAAGGAAAGTTCTTGTAGAGTATAGAAATACATTAGTTTGAAAGGGAAATTACACATGACTATTAATTAATTCCTATTGTTTTAACCAATATTCATCAGATGATCGTCCAGTCTTTTCGTAAACGAATCAATTGACCACTTGCGAGTTTCAGGCTATAAGGAAGTTGGAGCCATAAATATTGATGTCAAATTGATGTACACTAATAATGTAGGTATTTGATGGATAAAAGGTATGTTGAATTGGGTTATGAATGTACTATGACCATGTTTTAAATGCTAATTCTGCTAAATGTTGATGTCTACAGGTCCAGCTTCCTTATAGAACGACAACTCGCAAGTGGTCAATTGAATCACTGTCGACCACCTCCCTTGGTGAACTATTCCACTCTTTCATCACACTGTATGTGATGACATTTTGTGTCACATCTAGGCATGCCTATTTTAATTAATTTCATTCCATTACCTCGGGTTGCAGCATTGTTATTAATCGTGAACAGTGCACTTAGAGAGAGAGAGATTATTGAACGAAGCCTACCACCGCTGCCCTACCATCCCCCACAGACCGTACAAGTGGTTCTGTTTTATTGAGAGAGAGAGAGAGAGAGAGAGAGAGAGAGAGAGAGAGAGAGAGAGAGAGAAAGAGAGTACAAAGGAAATCAAGCAACAACAGATCTAGTGACCCTTCTAGGTTGCTTGTCCTCCAAAACACTGAGGATCAAGTGTCCAAACAGTGGTTTAGAGTGGGTAAGGGAACATTGGAAAGGGAATTACTGCCCTGGAACTAATGTCCGTGGCAGGATTAGGAAGTTAGTAGAGGACAGATGGGTTAGTAACTGAGGGGGGGATAAAATAAAGTTATTCATTTACAAACGCAGTCAGTCGCGGGTTTGATGAGAGATATTTGTCTAGGCGGAGTTTAAATGAATCAACGGTGATGCAGTCTATAACGTTTCGGGGAAGCCCATTCCACAAGTTGACAACTCGATTGAAGAAGAAATTCTTAGATTCGTGCGAGTTAAAAGATTTTCCAATAATTTTGCAACCGTTTCCCCGCGTGTAATTAGATTGGTCGATAGTGAAGTACTTACTACAGTTCATATTGTCGATGCCTTTGATGATTTTGAACACTTGAATTAAGTCACCTCTTAATCTGCGCTGGGTTAAAGGAAATAGATTTAATTCTCTAAGACGCTCTTCGTATGGTTTTGTTCTTTAGGCTAGGTATCATTTTGGTAACTCTACGTTGAACTCGTTCTAGCTTGTTTATATCTTTTTGGTAATAAGGGCACCAGGATTGAACGCAGTATTCCAGAAGAGGGCGGACTAAGGAATTGTAAAGGGTTAGGATAACTTCTTTGGATTTATGCTCAAATGACCTGCCTATAAAGCCAATTATTTTGTTTGCCTTCTTAACAACTTCTGAACATTGTTGACTCGGTTTTAGGTTACTCGATATTGTTACTCCCAGATCGGTTTCTCTGTTTACATTCTTAAGCTGAGTGCCATTCATCGAATAGTTTGCTTTCTCATTTAGGTATCCGACATGTAGTACTTTACATTTATCCGCATTGAAACTCATTTGCCAAATTTGGGCCCAACATGACAATTTATCTAGATTGTGTTGCATATCGTCAACTTGTTCTTTTGAGAGTACGCTATTTGCAATTTTTGTATCGTCAGCAAATTTTGAGATTGTACAGGTGAGACCCTCATCTATGTCGTTGATGTAAATTAGAAAGAGAATTGGTCCTAGTACCGATCCCTGGGGTACCCCGCTACTTACATTGGTCCATTTAGATGCCTTCCCGTTTATGACTACCCTTTGCTTTCTGTTGCTGAGCCAATTTTCTATCCATTTCAACACACCGTCTTGTATTCCATGCAGAGAGAGAGAGAGAGAAAGAGAAAGAGAAAGAGAAAGAGAGAGAGAGAGAGAGAGAGAGGTAGTATTGAATGAAGCCTACCACCGCTGCCCTACCATCCCCAGCAGACCGTACAAGTGGTTCAGTTTTATTGACCTATCAGGGCAGGTTAACGTGACCGGTCTGTGGGAGGGCTGTGGGATAGGGGTGCTGTGGGAGGGTTGTATGATAAGGTGCTGTGGGACTGTGTTGGGTTCTGTGAGAGTTTTTTTTTTTTTTTTTTTTTGTGAGTGAGGGAGACAAAAGGCAGAACTCCCACAGGATGCTGTGGGAGGGAGGTACAAAGGAGTACAAAGGAAATCAAGCAACAACAGGTCTAGTGACCCTTCTAGGCTGCTTGTCCTCCAAAACACTGTGGATCAAGTGTCCAAACAGTGGTTTAGAGTGGGTAAGGGAACATTGGAAAGGGAACTACTGCCCTGGAACTAATGTCCGTGGCAGGACTAGGAAGTTACTAGGGGACATATGGGTTAGTAACTGAGGGGAGGATAAAATAAAGTTATTCATTTACAAACGCAGTCAGTCGCGGGTTTGATGCGAGATATTTGTCTAGGCATCAACGGTGCTGCAGTCTATAACGTCTCGGGGAAGCCCATTCCACAAGTTGACAACTCGATTGAAGAAGAAATTCTTAGATTCGTGGGAGTTAAAAAATTTACCAATAATTTTGCAACCGTTTCCCCGCGTGTAATTAGATTGGTCGATAGTGAAGTACTTACTACAGTTCATATTGTCGATGCCTTTGATGATTTTGAACACTTGAATTAAGTCACCTCTTAATCTGCGCTGGGTTAAAGGAAATAGATTTAATTCTCTAAGACGCTCTTCGTATGGTTTGTTCTTTAGGCTAGGTATCATTTTGGTAACTCTACGTTGAACTCGTTCTAGCTTGTTTATGTCTTTTTGGTAATAAGGGCACCAGCATTGAACGCAGTATTCCAGAAGAGGGCGGACTAAGGAATTGTAAAGGGTTAGGATAACTTCTTTGGATTTATGCTCAAATGACCTGCCTATCAAGCCAATTATTTTGTTTGCCTTCTTAACAACTTCTGAACATTGTTGACTCGGTTTTAGGTTACTCGATATTGTTACTCCCAGACCGGTTTCTCTGTTTACATTCTTAAGCTGAGTGCCATTCATCGAATAGTTTGCTTTCTCATTTAGGTATCCGATATGTAGTACTTTACATTTATCCGCATTGAAACTCATTTGCCAAATTTGGGCCCAATGTGACAATTTATCTAGATTGTGTTGCATATCGTCAACTTGATCTTTTGAGAGTACGCTATTTGCAATTTTTGTATCGTCAGCAAATTTTGAGATTGTACAGGTGAAACCCTCATCTATGTCGTTGATGTAAATTAGAAAGATAATTGGTCCTAGTACCGATCCCTGGGGTACCCCACTACTTACATTGGTCCATTTAGATGCCTTACCGTTTATGACCACCTTTTGCTTTCTGTCGCTGAGCCAATTTTCTATCCATTTCAACACACCGTCTTGTATTCCATGCGCTTTTAGTTTTAGCAGTAAACGTTTGTGGGGAACTTTGTCAAAGGCCTTTTGAAAATCAAGGTATATAATATCTACAGCTTTACTCTCATCGTAGAGGTTGAGGATATCGTGGAAGAAGTCAGAGGTTTGTTAAACAGGAACGTTTTTTACGAAAGCCGTGTTGAGTATCTTTAAGTATGTTATTTTCCTCTAAGTGATTTACGAGTCTGCCTCTTATGACCGTTTCTAGCATTTTACATACAACTGAGGTTAAGCTAATTGGACGATAGTTACTGGGTAGGGATTTGCTGCCTTTTTTGAATATCGGTGTTACGTTGGCTATCTTCCACTGATCAGGCATAGTTCCAGACTGCAAGGATTTATTGAATAGTAATGTCAGTGGTTTGGAGAGCTCATTCTTAGCTTCCTTTAGAACTCTAGGCGAGATTGTATCAGGTCCAGGCGTTTTATTTACCTTGAGTTTATCTAAACAATTCAATACTTCTCTCTCTGTAACGGTGATATTGCTTAGAATATCTGAATTATCAATCTGAATCGGCGATGGTGTAGGGATATCACTGAGGTCTTCTGTTGTAAAAACTGATGCAAAGAAGGTATTGAGGGCATTACTCATTTGTACTTCGTCTTTGGTGTATTCTCCATTTTCATCGACTAACGGTCCAACAGTTGAAGTAACTACTTTTTTTCTTTCTGATATAACTATAGAATTCTTTCGGGTTTGTTTTACTTTGATTCGCAATATGTAACTCTAGGGTCTTTTTACTTTGCTTAATTAACTTTTTGGCTTTGCGTCGTAGCTCTACAAATTTCACCCGTTCTTCGTCATTTTGTGAGGATTTGAATCTATCATTAGCACATTTTTTAGCAAGCAGGCAGTTTGAAATATCTTTATTCCACCATTTGGGCTTATTATTATGGCCTGGACGCCGTATTTTCGATGGTATGCAGTCTTGCACTGCTTTTAGGTAAGTATTTTCGAATAACTTCCAAGATGTATTTATGTCGTTATTGTTAATTAAAAAGCTCCAGTCAGTTTCTTTAAACATAGCTCTAAGTTTATGAAAGTTTGCTTTCTTGAAATTAGGGACTTTTTCGATGCTACTATTTGGTTCGTTACTAGTAAAGTTTAAACTGAAAGTTATCGTACGATGGTCGCTGTTACTGAATTCATCACCAACATTCAAATTATCTATTAATTCTTCTTTTGTTGCAAGTATAATGTCAAGAACGTTATTACCACGGGTCGGTGTTCGAACAAATTGATAAAGCGAACTCTCTTGCAAGTTCGTATACAAGTCATGTCCGGAGTGTGAAGTAAGAGTATCGCCCCACTTGGTCACAGGTAAATTAAAGTCGCCAATAAATACGGTATCTTATGAGTAACTTACATCTGCAATTTGTTCATAAATTTGTGTGTGGGAGAACAGTGGGGAGGCTGTAGGATCGAGGAGGGTTCGATGGCCGTAGGAGAAATGAAGAGAGACCTATTAAGTCATACTATTATTAATAGTACGGATCATTGCGAAAGGTGAGGAGGTGGACAAGAAAGAAATAGATAAATTTGTATTGCGAGTCTAAAAAATGTGAGGTGCTGTAGATGAGAGGAAGCTGTGGTATGGTAGAGATTCGTAACTGCCGAGAGAGAGAGAGAGAGAGAGAGAGAGAGAGAGAGAGAGAGAGAGAGAGAGAGAGAGAGAGAGAGAGAGGAAAGCATTATTCAGCCTATTAAAATGCACTTAATGTAACCTCTGAAGTAATAAGTATTAACAAAGAGCGAGAGAGAGAGAGAGAGTAGGTGGGAGAGGTCCGCAACTGTAAGAATAAATAATACCTGCGTGATAGATCCGTAATTGTGTGATTGATATACTGAATGTGCGAGTCAAAGAGAGAGATCCGGTAATGTGGGAGGAAGAGATCCGGGTTCCTGTATCACGGTATACCCCATTTTATTTACACTTATTTTACACTTATTACCATTATTTGTACACTTATTTTACACTTATTACCATTATTTGTACACTTATTTTACACTTATTACCATTATTTGTACACTTATTTTACACTTATTACCATTATTTGTAAACTTATTTTACACTTATTACCATTATTTGTACACTTATTTTACACTTATTACCATTATTTGTACACTTATTTTACACTTATTACCATTATTTGTACACTTATTTTACACTTATTACCATTATTTGTACACTTATTTTACACTTATTACCATTATTTGTACACTTGTTTTACACTTATTACCATTATTTGTACACTTATTTTACGCTTATTACCATTATTTGTACACTTATTTTACACTTATTACCATTATTTGTACACTTATTTTACACTTATTACCATTATTTGTACACTTGTTTTTTCAGTTTATATACTTTTTCTGTGTTATTAATCCATTCACCACCATGACACAATTTCCATCCAATTCTGGTTATCATTGACCGATTTTCATTAGTTAATAATCTACCTCTATGACTCAGAAGGGTTAATACGATCTCAATAGAGAGGTACCTGGTGCTGTGGGAGAGGTAGTTATGGTGCTGTGGGAGAGGTAGTTATTGTGCTGTGGGAGAGGTACTTATTGTGCTGTGGGAGAGGTAGTTATGGTGTTGTGGTAGAGGTAGTTATAGTGTTGTGGTAGAGGTAGTTATAGTGTTGTGGTAGAGGTAGTTATAGTGTTGTGGTAGCGGTAGTTATAGTGTTGTGGTAGCGGTAGTTATAGTGTTGTGGTAGCGATAGTTATAGTGTTGTGGTAGAGGTAGTTATGGTGTTGTGGGAGAGGTAGATATAGTGTTGTGGTAGAGGTAGTTATGGTGTTGTGGGAGAGGTAGTTATAGTGTTGTGGTAGAGGTAGTTATGGTGCTGTGGGAGAGGTAGTTATGGTGTTGTGGTAGAGGTAGTTATAGTGTTGTGGTAGAGGTAGTTATAGTGTTGTGGTAGAGGTAGCTATAGTGTTGTGGTAGAGGTAGATAGTGTTGTGGTAGAGGTAGTTATAGTGTTGTGGTAGCGGTAGTTATAGTGTTGTGGTAGCGGTAGTTATAGTGTTGTGGTAGAGGTAGTTCTGGTGTTGTGGGAGAGGTAGTTATAGTGTTGTGGTAGAGGTAGTTATGGTGTTGTGGGAGAGGTAGTTATAGTGTTGTGGTAGAGGTAGTTATGGTGTTGTGGTAGAGGTAGTTATAGTGTTGTGGTAGAGGTAGTTATGGTGTTGTGGGAGAGGTAGTTATACTGCTGTGGAGGTAGTTGTGGTAGAGGTAGTTATAGTGCTGTGGTAGAGGTAGTTATAGTGTTGTGGTAGAGGTAGTTATAGTGCTGTGGTAGAGGTAGTTATAGTGTTGTGGTAGAGGTAGTTATAGTGTTGTGGTAGAGGTAGTTATGGTGTTGTGGTAGAGGTAGTTATAGTGTTGTGGTAGAGGTAGTTATGGTGCTGTGGTAGAGGTAGTTATAGTGTTGTGGTAGAGGTAGTTATGGTGCTGTGGGAGAGGTAGTTATAGTGTTGTGGTAGAGGTAGTTATAGTGCTGTGGTAGAGGTAGTTATGGTGTTGTGGGAGAGGTAGTTATGGTGTTGTGGGAGAGGTAGTTATGGTGTTGTGGGAGAGGTAGTTATGGTGGTGTGGTAGAGGTAGTTATGGTGTTGTGGTAGAGGTAGTTATGGTGTTGTGGTAGAGGTAGTTATGGAGCTGTGGTAGAGGTAGTTATAGTGCTGTGGGAGAGGTAGTTATGGTGCTGTGGGAGAGGTAGTTATGGTGTTGTGGGAGAAGTAGTTATGGTGCTGTGGGAGAGGTAGTTATGGTGCTGTGGGAGAGGTAGTTATGGTGCTGTGGGAGAGGTAGTTATAGTGTTGTGGTAGAGGTAGTTATGGTGTTGTGGTAGAGGTAGTTATAGTGTTGTGGTAGAGGTAGTTATGGTGTTGTGGTAGAGGTAGTTATGGTGTTGTGGTAGAGGTAGTTATAGTGTTGTGGGAGAGGTAGTTATAGTGTTGTAGTAGAGGTAGTTATGGTGTTGTGGTAGAGGTAGTTATGGTGTTGTGGTAGAGGTAGTTATAGTGTTGTGGTAGAGGTAGTTATGGTGTTGTGGTAGAGGTAGTTATAGTGTTGTAGTAGAGGTAGTTATGGTGTTGTGGGATAGGTAGTTATGGTGTTGTGGTAGAGGTAGTTATGGTGTTGTGGTAGAGGTAGTTATAGTGTTGTGGGATAGGTAGTTATGGTGTTGTGGTAGAGGTAGTTATGGTGCTGTGGTAGAGGTAGTTATAGTGTTGTGGTAGAGGTAGTTATGGTGTTGTGAGATAGGTAGTTATGGTGTTGTGGGATAGGTAGTTATGGTGTTGTGGTAGAGGTAGTTATGGTGTTGTGGTAGAGGTAGTTATAGTGTTGTGGTAGAGGTAGTTATAGTGCTGTGGGATAGGTAGTTATAGTGCTGTGGTAGAGTTAGTTATAGTGCTGTGGTAGAGGTAGTTATGGTGCTGTGGTAGAGGTAGTTATGCTGCTGTGGTAGAGGTAGTTATAGTGTTGTGGTAGAGGTAGTTATGGTGCTGTGGTAGAGGTAGTTATAGTGTTGTGGTAGAGGTAGTTATGGTGCTGTGGTAGAGGTTTTTATGGTGCTGTGGTAGAGGTAGTTATAGTGCTGTGGGAGAGGTAGTTATAGTGTTGTGGGAGAGGTAGTTATAGTGTTGTGGAAGAGGTAGTTATGGTGTTGTGGGATAGGTAGTTATAGTGTTGTGGTAGAGGTAGTTATGGTGTTGTGGTAGAGGTAGTTATGGTGTTGTGGTAGAGGTAGTTATAGTGTTGTGGTAGAGGTAGGTGTTGTTTTAGAGGTAGTTATAGTGTTGTGGTAGAGGTAGTATAGTGTTGTGTAGAGGTAGTTATGGTGTTGTGGTAGAGAGGTAGTTATAGTGTTGTGGTATAGGTAGTTATAGTGTTGTGGTAGAGGTAGTTATAGTGTTGTGGTAGAGGTAGTTATGGTGTTGTGGTAGAGGTAGTTATAGTGTTGTGGTAGAGGTAGTTATAGTGTTGTGGTAGAGGTAGTTATGGTGTTGTGGAAGAGGTAGTTATAGTGTTGTGGTAGAGGTAGTTATAGTGTTGTGGTAGAGTTCGCTATAGTGCGGTGGGATAGGTAGTTAGAGTGCTGTAGTAGAGGTAGTTATAGTGCTGTGGGATAGGTAGTTATGGTGCTGTGGTAGAGGTAGTTACGGTGTTGTGGTAGAGGTAGTTATAGTGTTGTGGTAGAGGTAGTTATAGTGTTGTGGGAGAGGCAGTTATAGTGTTGTGGTAGAGGTAGTTATAGTGTTGTGGTAGAGGTAGTTATGGTGTTGTGGTAGAGGTAGTTATAGTGTTGTGGTAGAGGTAGTTATGGTGTTGTGGTAGAGGTAGTTATAGTGTTGTGGTATAGATAGTTATAGTGTTGTGGTAGAGGTAGTTATGGTGTTGTGGTAGAGGTAGTTATAGTGTTGTGGTAGGTAGTTATGCGGTTGTGGGATAGGTAGTTATGGTGTTGTGGTAGAGGTAGTTATGGTGTTGTGGTAGAGGTAGTTATGGTGTTGTGGTAGAGGTAGTTATAGTGTTGTGGTAGAGGTAGTTATGGTGTTGTGGTAGAGGTAGTTATAGTGTTGTGGTAGAGGTAGTTATAGTGTTGTGGTAGAGTTCGCTATAGTGCGGTGGGATAGGTAGTTAGAGTGCTGTAGTAGAGGTAGTTAGTGTGGGTAGGTAGTTATGATGCTGTGGTAGAGGTAGTTACGGTGTTGTGGTAGAGGTAGTTATAGTGTTGTGGTAGAGGTAGTTATAGTGTTGTGGGAGAGGTAGTTATAGTGTTGTGGTAGAGGTAGTAGTTGTGGTAGAGGTAGTAGTTGTGGTAGAGGTAGTTATGGTGCTGGGACAAAGGTAGGTATGGTGTTTTGGTAGGGTTATTTATGGTGTTGTGGAAGAGGTAGTTATAGTGCTGTGGTAGAGGTAGTTATGGTGTTGTGGTAGAGGTAGTTATGGTGCTGTGGGAGAGGTAGTTATGGTGTTGTGGTAGAGGTAGTTATGGTGCTGTGGTAGAGGTAGTTCTAGTGTTGTGGTAGCGGTAGTTATAGTGTTGTGGGAGAGGTAGTTATGGTGCTGTGGGAGAGGTAGTTATGGTGTTGTGATACGGGTAGTTATAGTGTTGTGGTAGAGGTAGTTATGGTGTGTGGAGAGGTAGTTAGGTGTTGTGGAGAGGTAGTTATGGTGTGTGGGAGAGGTAGTTATGGTTTTGTGGGTAGAGGTAGTTATAGTGGTGGGAGAGGTGTAGTTATGGTGTTGGGGAGAGGTAGTTGGTGTTGTGGTAGAGGTAGTTATAGTGTTGTGGGAGAGGTAGTTATAGTGTTGTGGTAGAGGTAGTTATAGTGTTGTGGGAGAGGTAGTTATGGTGTTGTGGTAGAGGTAGTTATGGTGCTGTGGGAGAGGTAGTTATAGTGTTGTGGTAGAGGTACTTATAGTGCTGTGGGAGAGGTAGTTATGGTGTTGTGGGAGAGGTAGTTATGGTGTTGTGGTAGAGGTAGTTATAGTGTTGTGGTAGAGGTAGTTATAGTGTTGTGGTAGAGGTAGTTATAGTGTTGTGGTAGAGGTAGTAATAGTGTTGTGGGAGAGGTAGTTATGGTGTTGTGGTAGAGGTAGTTATAGTGTTGTGGTAGAGGTAGTTATAGTGTTGTGGAAGAGGTAGTTATAGTGTTGTGGGAGAGGCAGTTATAGTGTTGTGGTAGAGGTAGTTATAGAGCTGTGGTAGAGGTAGTTATAGTGTTGTGGTAGAGGTAGTTATAGTGTTGTGGTAGAGGTAGTTATAGTGTTGTGGTAGATGTAGTTATAGTGTTGTGGTAGAGGTAGTTATAGTGTTGTGGGAGAGGTAGTTATGGTGTTGTGGTAGAGGTAGTTATAGTGTTGTGGTAGAGGTAGTTATAGTGTTGTGGTAGAGGTAGTTATAGTGTTGTGGTAGAGGTAGTTATGGTGTTGTGGTAGAGGTAGTTATAGTGTTGTGGGAGAGGTAGTTATGGTGTTGTGGTAGAGGTAGTTATAGTGTTGTGGTAGAGGTATTTATAGTGTTGTGGTAGAGGTAGTTATAGTGTTGGGAGGTAGTTATGGTGTGGTAGAGGTAGTTATGGTGTTGTGGTAGAGGTAGTTACGGTATTGTGGTAGAGGTAGTTACGGTATTGTGGTAGAGGTAGTTATAGTGTTGTGGTAGAGGTAGTTATGGTGTTGTGGTAGAGGTAGTTATAGTGTTGTGGTAGAGGTAGTTATAGTGTTGTGGTAGAGGTAGTTATGGTGTTGTGGTAGAGGTAGTTATGGTGCTGTGGGAGAGGTAGTTATGGTGTTGTGGTAGAGGTAGTTTTAGTGTTGTGGGAGAGGTAGTTATGGTGTTGTGGTAGAGGTAGTTATGGTGTTGTGGTAGAGGTAGTTATAGTGTTGTGGTAGAGGTAGTTATGGTGCTGTGGGAGAGGTAGTTATGGTGCTGTGGGAGAGGTAGTTATAGTGTTGTGGTAGAGGTAGTTATGGTGTTGTGGTAGAGGTTGTTATGGTGCTGTGGGAGAGGTAGTTATGGTGCTGTGGGAGAGGTAGTTATGGTGCTGTGGGAGAGGTAGTTATGATGTTGTGGTAGAGGTAGTTATGGTGTTGTGGTAGAGGTAGTTATGGTGCTGTGGGAGAGAGGTACCGGGTGCTGCGGGAGAGAGGTACCTGGTGCTGTGGGGGAGAGAGGTACCTGGTGCTGTGGGGGAGAGGTACCTGGTGCTGTGGGGTGGGAGAGGTCGGGAACAAACGGTAATGGTGGCAGTAACCGGGAATGGTGGGAACTAGAGACCCTATACCAACAGAGATCGGCCAACCTCCGCCATTTTGGTGTCACGGGTGTCGTTTTGCCTTCCTTTACATTCATACTATCCATACGCATTATAAGTATTCGACAATGCTTTTACATAATTGATTACTTGTCCCTTGGCCATAAGTTCTATAGGATCACAACATTTAATATTATATCATATCGTTATTTAAGGGACGATGGGCGTATACTGTATAATTATTTGCTCAGGTTGTTATATTTATATTTATTTTTATTACTTTCACCCCTAGACCTCCATCAAGCTTGAAAACCCCCCCCCCCCCCCCAAGACCCTCCTTCAAGATAAATGTGTACATTTTCGATAGAAATTTTTTCCGTTTTCTCATAAATTATAAGCTCGCTATCGCTCGCCAGGAAAAAAAACGACACCAAAATGACACGGAAAGTCTAAATGATGACAAAGAAATGGGATGAAATATCTTAAAATCGCCAAATTAATGGGCTAAACGTCATACAATCTGAAAACTAATGGGGCTAAGCATGAGAAAGGAAGGGGATCAGACAAATGTGTATCATCTCCCCATAATGGCGTCCGAAGAGAAAGATGGGCGCTCTCTCTTAATACAAGATCTCTAGTGGGAACGAGAATAGCCCAGATTTATCAAATTTGGCCAAGGTGTGTAATTGTAGGCTTAATGTTAATTTTCGTTATATGACTTTTTTTTTTTTGCAAGGCTGCACGCATTTATAATATGATATGCACCTTCATATGTTGCAATTAAAAAAAAAACACGCGTGCACAAAAATGAATTAACATTATTATTTTTGAGTTATATATACAGTATATATATATACAATAATAATCACACAAAATAATCGTCTGGCAGTACATAGGATTAAGCAAAAATGGGATCATCTGACTGAAAGTGTTAATTTTGATTTAACCGTTTCTGTATTATTCTTACCCGAGCAAGGAATAGCCACGTCATTATCGTGGGTAATAATGGTATAAGTCTTAATTGTGTATTCAAATTATTAATATACACCCGATATGTAGTTAGTTATAATTATGCAAAATATTTCGTAAGTTCGCAATTTTGTATTGCAAAAAAAAAAAAAAAAAAAAAAAAATGGTAAAGGGAATGAGTGACCTGACTAAAATAAACAACTAGGTTTACATCGTTAAAACGAAATAAACAACTAGGTTTACATCGTTAAAACAAAATAAACGACTAGGTTTACATCGTTAAAACAAAATAAACAACTAGGTTTACATCGTTAAAACAAAATAAAC
Source organism: Paralithodes platypus (assembly GCA_032716605.1). Lineage (NCBI taxonomy): Eukaryota > Metazoa > Arthropoda > Malacostraca > Decapoda > Lithodidae > Paralithodes > Paralithodes platypus. Next base: position 62,963,915 of record CM064483.1, on the reverse strand, counting down.
AACTAGGTTTACATCGTTAAAAAAAATAAACAACTAGGTTTACATCGTTAAAACAAAATAAACAACTAGGTTTACATCGTTAAAACAAAATAAACAACTAGGTTTACATCGTTAAAACGAAATAAACGACTAGGTTTACATCGTTAAAACGAAATAAACGACTAGGTTTACATCGTTAAAACAAAATAAACGACTAGGTTTACATCGTTAAAACAAAATAAACAACTAGGTTTACATCGTTAAAACAAAATTATATACAAAATAATAACTCGGTTTGAGTAGAATAACAAAACGTATATATTTAAGGGGAGGTGTTTAGTTTGTTTCCTACTCCTCCAGCCATCTTAAAATTTCACCCCCTTGACCCTCTTTCAAGATAAATTTGTACATTTTTCGGTAGAAAAATGTCCCGGCTGAAACCCGGTTCCTCTTATATTACAGGCTGGCTATCGCTCGCCAGGATAAAATCGACACCCCAAATGGCACGAAAGGTTTTAAAATTGACAGAAATGGGTCGAAAGTTCTTCAAATCGTCAAAATAATGGGGCGAACGTCTTAAAATTAGAAAAGCAATGGGGCTAAACATGAGGGAGAAAGGAGTCAAGAAAAAAATCCCTCAAGTGGAAATCTCCCCTTAAGTGCCTTCTAGTGCATACCATTTCTAGTTCATTCCTACTTTTGATAAACACCTAATCAGACAGTCTCTTTGGGGTGCTTAAATAACCAATTACCTGGTTTTGGAGTATGTGCAGTACAGTAAACTATCTTATTATTAACCCTTCGAGTACCAGCGACGTGTATTATATTTTATTCTGGTTATATTTAGACGAGATTATGCAGCTTAAAAAGGGTCTGTGGTAGTTAAAAGGGTTGGTTGAGATAGTTTGAAGCCCTATTATTTGCTAGAGAGCCTTCCTAAGCTGAATATAATCGTCTAATCATTGCCAGTATATACGGTAATTAAAAGAATGTCAATAGAACCGAACGGGTTAACCATTTCAATATACCATGACGTGTTTCTTCCTTAAATTTTTGATATCACTGGACTATTACATTATGTTTAGGAAGGAATTTTGGATGTCAGAGAGTTAATTGAGATAGTTATTACCAATATTATTACTTCGGCTTGAGTTGATGCACAGTCAAGAGCATCTATGGTCACGCACTTATTTGAATCCGTATAGAACGCAAACAAGACAATGTAATGTTTTATTATACCTCGAATTCTTCAGAAC
>CM064483.1:62938974-62962580 GCA_032716605.1 Paralithodes platypus | reverse complement strand
TCCTCCAAAACACATGTGGATCCAAGTGTCCAAACAGTGGTTTAGGGTGGGGGTAAGGGAACATTGGAAAGGGAACTACCTGCCCTGGAACTAATGTCCGTGGCAGGACTAGGAAAGTCTAATAGGGGACATATGGGGTGTAGTAACTCGAGGCGGAGGATAAAATAAAGTTATTCACTTTTACAAACGCAGTCCCCCCCCCCCCAGTCAGGCGGGTTTGATGGCGGGAGAGATATTTGTTCTAGGCAGGTTTAAATGAATCAACGGTGCCTGCAGTCTATTAACGTCTCGGGGAAAGGCCATTCCACAAGTTGATCAACTCCGGATGCTGAAGAAAGAAATTCTTAGATCGTGTGAGGCTTAAAAAATTTTACCAATTATTTTGCAACCGTTTCCCCGCGTTGTAATTAGATTGGTCGATAGTGAAGTACTTACTACAGTTCATATTGTCGATCGCCTTTGATGATTTTGAACACTTGAATATATAAGTCACCTCTTAATCTGCAGCCTGGGTTAAAGCGAAATATGATTTAATTTCTCTCAATAGACGCTCTTCGTATGGTTTGGTTTCTTTAGGCTAGGTATCATTTTGGTATCACCTCTACGTGAACTCGTTCTAGCTTGTTATGTCTTTTTGGTAATAAGGGCACCAGCATTGAACGCAGTATTCCAGGAAGAGGGCGGGACTAAGGAAGGTAAAGGGGTTAGGTAGATTAACGTCTTGGATTTATGCTCACATGACCTGCCTATCAAGCCAATTATTTTGTTTGCCTTCTTAACAACCTTCTTGAACATTGTTGACTCGGTTTTAGGTTACCTCGATATTGTTACTCCCAGACACTGTTTCTCTGTTTTACATCTCTTAAGCTGATTAGTGCCCCATTCATCGAGATTGAAGTTTGCTTTCTCATTAGGTATCCGATATGTAAAGTACTTTACATTTATCCGACATTGAAACTCATTTTGCCAAAATTGGGCCCAATGTGACAATTTATCTAGATTGTGTTGCATATCGTCAACTTGATCTTTTGAGAGTGCGCTATTTGCACTTTTTGTATCGTTTCAGCAAATTTTGAGATTGTACAGGTGAGAACCCTCATCTATGTCGTTGAGTGCTAAATTAGATAAGAGAATTGGTCCCTGAGTTACCGATCCCTGGGTTTACCCACTACTTACATTGGTCCATTTAGATGCCTTACCGTTAATGACTACTCTGTTGCTTTCTGTTTGATGCTGAGCCAAATTTTCTATACCATTTCAACACACCGTTCTTTGATTATTCCATGCGCATTTTAGTTTTAGCAGTAAACGTTTGTGGGCGAACTTGTCAAAGGCCTTTTGAAAAATCAAGGTGATTAATATCTACAGTGCTTTACTCTCATCGTTAGAGGTTGAGGGGATTATAGTGGAAAGAAGTCAGCTGGTTTGTTAATACAGGAACGTTTTGTACGAAAGCCGTGTTGAGTATCTTTTAAGTATGATTATTTGCCTCTAAGTGATTACGAGTTCTGACCTCTTCATGACCGTTTCCAGCATTTTTACATACAACTGAGGTTTAAAGCTAAGTACCTTGGACGATAGTTACTGCGGTAGGGATTTGCTGACTTTTTTGAATATCGGTGTTACGTTGGCATTCGTCCACTGATCAGGCATAGTTCCAGACTGCAAGGATTTATTGAATAGTAATGTCAGTGGTTTGGAGGAGACTCTTTCTTCGGCTTCCTTTTAGAACTCTAGGGCGCGATTGTATCAGGTCCAGGCGTTTTATTTACCTTGAGTTATCTAAACAATTCAATACTTCTCTCTCTGTAACGGTGATATTGCTTAGACCATCCTGAATTATCAATCTGAATCGGCGATGGTTTGTAGGGATATCACTGAGGTTCCTTCTTGTTGTAAAAACTGACTGACCCAAAGAATGGTATTGAGGGCATTACTCATTTGTACTTCGTCTTTGGTGGTTGTATTATCCATTTTCATCGACTAACGGTCTCCACTCACAGTTGAAGTAACTTACTTTTTCTTTCGGATTTAACTATAGAATTCTTTCGGGTTTGTTTTACTTTTGATTCGCAATATGTACACTCTAGGGTCTTTTCACTTTGCTTAATTACACTTTTTGGCTTTGCGTCCGTAGTCTCTAAAAATTTCACCCGTTCTTCGTCATTTGGTGAGGATTTTAATCGATCATTAGCAAATGTTTTTAGCAATTGCAGGCAGGTTTTTGATGAAATATCTTTATTCCACCATTTGGGCTTATTATTATGGCCTGGACGCCGTATTTTCGATGGTATGGCAGTCTTGCACTGCTTTTAGCCGTAAGGAAGTTTTTCGAATAGACTTCCAAGATGTATTTATGTCGTTATTGTTAATTAAAAAGCTTTCCAGTCAGTTTCTTTAAAACATTATAGCTCTAAGTTGATGAAAGTTTGCTTTCTTGAAATTAGGGACTTTTTCGATGCTACTATTCTGGGTCGTTACTAGGTAAAGTTTTTTTAAACTGAAAGTTATCGTACGATTGGGCGGTCTGTTACTGAACTTCATCACACACATCCCCCCCCCCCCCCCCCATTCAAATCATCTATTAATTCTTCTTTTGTTGCATAGTATAATGTCAAGGAAGAGAACGTTATTACCATCGGGTCCGGTCTTTGTTCGAACAAATTGATTATATTAAAGACGAACTCTCTTGCAACGTTCGTATACCAATGTCATGTCCGGAGCTAGGTGACAGTAAGATGTTATCGACCCCACTTGGTCAACAGGGTAAATTAACAGTCGCCAATAAATTACGGTATCTGGTGAGTTACTTACATTCTGCAAAATTTGTTCATAAATTTGTTGTGTGGGGGAGAACAGTGGGGAGGCTGTAGGATCGAGGAGGGTTCGATGGGCGTAGGAGAAATGAAGGGAGACCTATTTAAGTACTACTATAATTAATAAGTACGGATCATTGCGAAAGGTGAGGGGGTGGACAAGAACGAAATAGATAAATTTGTATTGCCGCAGTGCTAAAAAATGTGAGGTGATGTAGATGAGAGGAAGCTGTGGTATGGTAGAGATTGCGTAACTGCCGAGAGAGAGAGATGATGATGAGTGAGGCGATATTCGAGATCTGAAGAGAGAGCAGAGGAGAGCAGGAGGAAAGAGAGAGGAGAGAGCGGTTGCGGGACGAGAGAGAGAGAGAGAGGAAAGGCATTTACTCAGCCTATTAAAAGTGCACTTAATGTAACCTCTGACGTACATAAGTATTAACAAAGAGCTGAGCGGGAGACGAGAGGAAGAGCGGTAGGTTGGCTGTGTTCGTAGAGGTCCGCAACTGTTGAAGAAATAAAATAATACCTGCGTGATAGATCCGTAATTGTGTGATTGATTATACTGAATGTGCGGAAGTCAAAGCAGAGAGATCCGGGTAATGTGGGTCAGGGAAGAGATACCGCGCGGTTTCCTGTATCACGGTATTACACCATTTGTTACTTTACACTTATTTTACACACTTATTACCATTATTTGTGACACTGATTTACACGGACTTACCATTATTGCTACACTTATTTTACACTTATTACCCATTATTTGTACACTTATTTTACACTTATTACCATTATTGGGTGAAACTTATTTTACAACTTACAGGACCAGAGAGTCGGTCACCGGAGTGTACCATTTGATACCAATTTGTAAACTTATTTTTACTACTGTATTACCATTATTTTTACACTTATTTGACAACTTATTACCCATTAGGTGGGGATCACGGAGGACACCTGGAGGACCATTATGGGGTACAAAGATGTGACAATGCAGTACCGGAGGGGCCACGGATGAGGTTACAAGTAGGTACCAGTATTGGGTCCGGACACGGAGGTGACACGAGGCCCTTGATTGTACACTTATTTTACCAGTATTACATTATTTGTACACTTACTTTACAGATTACCATTATTTGATTACACTTATTTTTACACTTATTACCATTATTTGTACACTGTTTTTTACATCTTACTTCACATTATATTGTACACTTATTTTCTTTCCGCTTATTACCATTATTTTGCTAACAACTTATTTTACACTTATTACCTATTGTGTACACTGTAGTTTAGCCACTTATTACCATGTATTTGTACACTTGTTTTGTCAGTGATACTACTTTTTCTGTGTTATTAATCCCATTCACTCCACCATGACACAATCTTCCATCCACATTACTGGTTATCATGAGCGATTTAAATTAGTTAATTAAACTACCTCTCTGGACTCAGAAGGGTTAAATAACGATCCAAAATAGAGATGGGTACCTGGTTGCTGGGGGAGAAGGTAGTTATGGTGCTGGTGGGAGAGGGTGGTAGTTATTGGCGGTTTTCCTCTTCTGGGAGGTAGTATGGAGAATTTTGTGTAGAGGTAGTTATTAGTGTTGTGGTAGAGGTAGTTATAGTGTTTTTATGTGAGAGGTTTAGTGTTTGAGTAGCGGTAGTTTAGTGTTTGTAGCGGTAGTTATAGTGTGTGGTAGGTATTTATAGTGTTGTGGTAGAGGTAGTTATGTGTGGTGGGAGAGGTAGTATAGTGTTGTGGTAGAGGTAGTTATGGTTGTGGTGAGAGGTAGTTATAGTGTTGTGGTAGAGGTAGTTAGGGTGCTGTGTAGAGGTAGTTATGGTGTTGTGGGAGAGGTTATAGTGTTGTGGTAGAGGTAGTTATGGTGTTGTGGTAGAGGTAGTATAGTGTTGTGGTAGAGGTAGTTATAGTGTGTGGAGAGGTAGTTATAGTGTTGTGGTAGAGGTAGTTATAGTGTTGTGGTAGCGGTAGTTATAGTGTTGTGGTAGAGTTATTTCTGGTGTTGTGGGAGAGGTAGTTATGGTGTTGTGGTAGAGGTAGTTTGGTGTTGTGGGAGAGGTAGTTATGGTGTCGTGGTAGAGGTAGTTATAGTGTTGTGGTAGAGGTAGTTATAGTGTTGTGGTAGAGGTAGTTATGGTGTTGTGGTAGAGGTAGTTATAGTGTTGTGGTAGAGGTAGTTATGGTGTTGGGGTAGAGGTAGTTATGGTGCTGTGGTAGAGGTAGTTATAGTGTTGTGGTAGAGGTAGTTATAGTGCTGTGGGAGAGGTAGTTATAGTGCTGTGGGAGAGGTAGTTATAGTGCTGTGGGAGAGGTAGTTATGTGTGTGGTAGAGGTAGTTATAGTGTTGTGGGAGAGGTAGTTCTGGTGCTGTGGATAGGTAGTTATAGTGCTGTGGTAGAGGTAGTTATGGTGTGGGAGAGGTAGTTATAGTGTTGTAGAGGTAGTTATGGTGCTGTGGTAGAGGTAGTTATGTGTTGTGGGAGAGGTACTTATGTGTGGGAGAGGTAGTATGGTGTTGTGGGATACGTAGTTGGGGTGTTGTGGTAGAGGTAGTTATGGTGTTGTGATAGAGGTAGAGATGGTGTTGTGGTACAGCTAGTTATGGCGTTTGTAGAGGTAGTTATAGTGTGGGAGAGGTAGTTATGCCTGTGGTAGAGGTAGTTATAGTGTTGTGCGAAGTAGGTAGGTGTGTTGATTGTAGAGGTATTTGTGCTGTGGGAGAGGTAGTTATGGTGCTGTGGGAGAGGTAGTTATAGTGTTGTGGTAGAGGTAGTTATGGTGTTGTGGTAGAGGTAGTTATAGTGTTGTGGTAGAGGTAGTTAGGTGTTGTGTAGAGGTAGTTATGGTGTTGTGGTAGAGGTAGTATAGTGTTGTGGGAGAGGTAGTTATAGTGTTGTAGAGGTAGTTATGGTGTTGTGGTAGAGGTAGTTATGGTGTTGTGGTAGAGGTAGTTATAGTGTTGTGGTAGAGGTAGTTATGGTGCTGTGTAGAGGTAGTAGTTTAGTGCTGTGGTAGAGGTAGTATGGTGTTGTGGGATAGGTAGTTATGGTGTTGTGGTAGAGGTAGTTACGGTGTTGTGGTAGGGTGTTATAGTGTGGGGATAGGTATTTATGGTGTTGTGTAGAGGTAGTTCTGGTGTTGTGGTAGAGGTAGTTATAGTGTTGTGGTAGAGGTAGAGGTAGTTGGTGTTTGGAGATAGGTAGTTATGGTTTGGATAGGTAGTTTGGTGTTGTGGTAGTGGTAGTATGTGTTGTGGTAGAGGTAGTTATAGTGTTGTGGTAGAGGTAGTTATAGTGTTGTGGTAGAGGTAGTTATAGTGTGTGAGTAGAGAGTTATAGTGCTGTGGTAGAGGGGTAGTTATAGTGTTAGAGGTAGTAGTGCTGTGGTAGAGGTAGTTATAGGGTTGTGGTAGAGGTAGTTATGTGTTGTGGTAGATTAGTTATAGTGTTGTGGTAGAGGTAGTTATGTGTGTGGAGAGGCAGTTATGGTGTTGTGGTAGAGGTAGTTATAGTGTGGGAGGTAGTTATGTGTTGTGGGAGAGGTAGTTATGGTGTTGTGGTAGGGTAGTTATGGTGTTGTGAGGATAGGTAGTTATAGTGTTGTGGTAGAGGTAGTTATGTTGTGGGGAGGGTAGTATGGTGTGTGGTAGAGGTAGTTATAGTGTTGTGGGAGAGGTAGTTGGTGTGGTGGTAGAGGTAGTTATAGTGTTGTGGTAGAGGTAGTTTAGTGTTGTGGTAGAGGTAGAGTTATGGTGTTGTGGTTTAGAGGTAGTTAGTGTTGTGGTAGAGGTAGTTAGAGTGTTGTGGTAGAGGTAGTTATAGTGTTGTGGTAGAGGTAGTTATGGTGTTGTGGTAGGGTAGTTAGTGTTGTGGTAGAGGTAGTTATAGTGTTGTGGTAGAGGTAGGATAGTGTTGTGAGGAGAGGTAGTTATAGTGTTGTGGTAGAGGTAGTTATAGTGTTGTGGTAGAGCATTACGGTGTGTGGGAGGTAGTTGTAGTGCTGTAGGAGGTAGTATAAGTGTTGGGAGAGGTAGTTATGTGCTGTGGTAGAGGTTAGTTAGTGTTGTGGTTAGAGGTAGTTATAGTGTTGTGGTAGAGGTAGTTATAGTGTTGTGGAGGTAGTTATAGTTGTGTTGTGGTAGAGGTATTATGGTGGTGGTAGAGGTAGTTATGGTGTTGTGCGTAGAGGTAGTTATAGTTTGTGGTAGAGGTAGTTATGGTGTTGTGGTAGAGGTAGTTATAGTGTGTGTTATAGATAGTATATGGGTAGAGGTAGTTATGGTGTTGTGGTAGAGGTAGTTATAGTGTGTTGTGGGAGAGTAGTTATGGTGTTGTGTAGAGGTATTTATAGTGTTGTGGTAGAGGTAGTTATAGTGTTGTGTAGAGGTTAGTTATGGTGTTGTGGTAGAGGTAGTTATAGTGTTGTGTAGAGGTAGTTGTGTTTGTGGAAAGGTAGTTATAGTGTGGTAGAGGTAGTATAGTGTTGTGGTAGAGTTAGTATAGGGGTGGTAGAGGTAGTTAGAGTGCTGTAGTAGAGGTAGTTATAGTGTTGTGGGAGGTAGTATGGTTGTGTGGTAGAGGTAGTTAGTTGTGGTAGAGGTAGTTATAGTGTTGTGGTAGAGGTTAGTTATTGGTTGTGGGAGAGGCAGTTATAGTGTTGTGGTAGAAGTAGTTATAGTGTTGTGGTAGAGGTAGTTATAGTGTTGTGGTAGAGGTAGTTATGGTGCTGTGGGAGAGGTAGTTATGGTGTTGTGGTAGAGGTAGTTATAGTGTTGTGGGAGAGGTAGTTATAGTGTTGTGGTAGAGGTAGTTATAGTGTTGTGGTAGAGGTAGTTATAGTGTTGTGGGAGAGGTATTATAGTGTTGTGGTAGAGGTAGTTATGGTTGGTAGAGGTAGTCTAGTGTGTTAGGTGTTATAGTGTTGTGGGAGAGGTAGTTATGGTGCTGTGGGAGAGGTAGTTATGGTGTTGTGGGATAGGTAGTTATAGTGTTGTGGTAGAGGTAGTTATGGTGCTGTGGGGGAGGTAGTTATAGTGTTGTGGGAGAGGTAGTTATGGTGCTGTGGGAGATGTAGTTATGGTTTTGTGGTAGAGGTAGTTATAGTGTTGTGGGAGAGGTAGTTATGGTGCTATGGGAGAGGAAGTTATGGTGTTGTGGTAGAGGTAGTTATGGTGCTGTGGGAGAGGTAGTTATGGTGTTGTGGTAGAGGTAGTTATAGTGTTGTGGTAGAGGTAGTTATAGTGTTGTGGTAGAGGTAGTTATGGTGCTGTGGGAGAGGTAGTTATAGTGTTGTGGTAGAGGTAGTTATAGTGCTGTGGGAGAGGTAGTTATGGTGTTGTGGAGGTAGTTACGGTGTTGTGGTAGAGGTAGTTATAGTGTTGTGGTAGAGGTAGTTATAGTGTTGTGGTAGAGGTAGTTATAGTGTTGTGGTAGAGGTAGTTATGGTGTTGTGGTAGAGGTAGTTATGGTGCTGTGGGAGAGGTAGTTATGGTGTTGTGGTAGAGGTAGTTATAGTGTTGTGGTAGAGGTAGTTATAGTGTTGTGGTAGAGGTAGTTATAGTGTTGTGGGAGAGGTAGTTATAGTGTTGTGGTAGAGGTAGTTATAGTGCTGTGGTAGAGGTAGTTATAGTGTTGTGGTAGAGGTAGTTATAGTGTTGTGGTAGAGGTAGTTATAGTGTTGTGGTAGAGGTAGTTATAGTGTTGTGGTAGAGGTAGTTATAGTGTTGTGGGAGAGGTAGTTATGGTGTTGTGGTAGAGGTAGTTATAGTGTTGTGGGAGAGGTAGTTATAGTGTTGTGGTAGAGGTAGTTATGGTGTTGTGGTAGAGGTAGTTATGGTGTTGTGGTAGAGGTAGTTATAGTGTTGTGGGAGAGGTAGTTATGGTGTTGTGGTAGAGGTAGTTATAGTGTTGTGGTAGAGGTAGTTATAGTGTTGTGGTAGAGGTAGTTTTGGTGTTGTGGTAGAGGTAGTTATGGTGCTGTGGGAGAGGTAGTTATGGTGTTGTGGTAGAGGTAGTTATGGTGTTGTGGAGGTAGTTATAGTGTTGTGGTAGAGGTAGTTAGTTATAGTGTTGTGGTAGAGGTAGTTATAGTGTTGTGGTAGAGGTAGTTATAGTGTTGTGGTAGAGGTAGTTATAGTGTTGTGGTAGAGGTAGTTATGGTGTTGTGGTAGAGGTAGTTATGGTGCTGTGGGAGAGGTAGTTATGGTGCTGTGGTAGAGGTAGTTATAGTGCTGTGGGAGAGGTAGTTATGGTGTTGTGGGAGAGGTAGTTATAGTGTTGTGGTAGAGGTAGTTATAGTGTTGTGGTAGAGGTAGTTATGGTGCTGTGGGAGAGGTAGTTATGGTGCTGTGGGAGAGGTAGTTATAGTGTTGTGGTAGAGGTAGTTATGGTGTTGTGGTAGAGGTAGTTATGGTGCTGTGAGAGAGGTAGTTATGGTGCTGTGGGAGAGGTAGTTATGGTGCTGTGGGAGAGGTAGTTATGATGTTGTGGTAGAGGTAGTTATGGTGTTGTGGTAGAGGTAGTTATGGTGCTGTGGGAGAGAGGTACCGGGTGCTGCGGGAGAGAGGTACCTGGTGCTGTGGGGGAGAGAGGTACCTGGTGCTGTGGGGGAGAGGTACCTGGTGCTGTGGGGTGGGAGAGGTCGGGAACAAACGGTAATGGTGGCAGTAACCGGGAATGGTGGGAACTAGAGACCCTATACCAACAGAGATCGGCCAACCTCCGCCATTTTGGTGTCACGGGTGTCTTTTTGCCTTCCTTTACATTCATACTATCCATACGCATTATAAGTATTCGACAATGCCTTTACATAATTGATTACTTGTCCCTTGGCCATAAGTTCTATAGGATCACAAAATTGAATATAATATCATATCGTTATTTAAGGGACGATGGGCGTATACTGTATAATTATTTGCTCAGGTTGTTATATTTATATTTATTTTTATTTTTATTACTTTCACCCCTAGACCTCCATCAAGCTTGAAGAACACCCCCCCCCCCCCCCCCCCCCAAGACCCTCCTTCAAGATAAATGTGTATATTTTCGATAGAAAAATGTTCCGGCCGAAGGCCGGTTTCTCATAAATTATAAGCTCGCTATCGCTCGCCAGGAAAAAAAACGACACCAAAATGACACGGAAAGTCTAAATGATGACAAAGAAATGGGATGAAATATCTTAAAATCGCCAAATTAATGGGCTAAACGTCATACAATCTGAAAATTAATGGGGCTAAGCATGAGAAAGGAAGGGGATCAGACAAATGTGTATCATATCCCCTTCATGATTAGGGCCCCATAATGGCGTCCGAAGAGAAAGATGGGCGCTCTCTCTTAATACAAGATCTCTAGTGGGAACGAGAATAGCCCAGATTTATCAAATTTGGCCAAGGTGTGTAATTGTAGGCTTAATGTTAATTTTCGTTATATGACTTTTTTTTTTTGCAAGGCTGCACGCATTTATAATATGATATGCACCTTCATATGTTGCAATTAAAAAAAAAACACGCGTGCACAAAAATGAATTAACATTATTATTTTTGAGTTATATATACAGTATATATATATACAATAATAATCACACAAAATAATCGTCTGGCAGTACATAGGATTAAGCAAAAATGGGATCATCTGACTGAAAGTGTTAATTTTGATTTAACCGTTTCTGTATTATTCTTACCCGAGCAAGGAATAGCCACGTCATTAGTCATTATCGTTGGTAATAATGGTTTAAGTCTTAATTGTGTATTCAAATTATTAATATACACCCGATATGTAGTTAGTTATAATTATGCAAAATATTTCGTAAGTTCGCAATTTTTTATTGGCAAAAAAAAGAAAAAAAAACAAAAAAAAGGTAAAGGGAATGAGTGACCTGACTAAAATAAACAACTAGGTTTACATCGTTAAAACAAAATAAACGACTAGGTTTACATCGTTAAAACAAAATAAACAACTAGGTTTACATCGTTAAAACAAAATAAACAACTAGGTTTACATCGTTAAAACAAAATAAACAACTAGGTTTACATCGTTAAAAAAAATAAACAACTAGGTTTACATCGTTAAAACAAAATAAACAACTAGGTTTACATCGTTAACAAAAATAAACAACTAGGTTTACATCGTTAAAACGAAATAAACGACTAGGTTTACATCGTTAAAACGAAATAAACGACTAGGTTTACATCGTTAAAAAAAATAAACAACTAGGTTTACATCGTTAAAACAAAATAAACAACTAGGTTTACATCGTTAAAACAAAATTATATACAAAATAATAACTCGGTTTGAGTAGAATAACAAAACGTATATATTTAAGGGGAGGTGTTTAGTTTGTTTCCTACTCCTCCAGCCATCTTAAAATTTCACCCCTTGACCCTCTTTCAAGATAAATTTGTAAATTTTTCGGTAGAAAAATGTCCCGGCTGAAACCCGGTTCCTCTTATATTACAGGCTGGCTATCGCTCGCCAGGATAAAATTGACACCCAAATGGCACGAAAGGTCTTAAAATTGACAGAAATGGGTCGAAAGTTCTTCAAATCGTCAAAATAATGGGGCGAACGTCTTAAAATTAGAAAAGCAATGGGGCTAAACATGAGGGAGAAAGGAGTCAAGAAAAAAATCCCTCAAGTGGAAATCTCCCCTTAAGTGCCTTCTAGTGCATACCATTTCTAGTTCATTCCTACTTTTGATAAACACCTAATCAGACAGTCTCTTTGGGGTGCTTAAATAACCAATTACCTGGTTTTGGAGTATGTGCAGTACAGTAAACTATCTTATTATTAACCCTTCGAGTACCAGCGACGTGTATTATATTTTATTCTGGTTATATTTAGACGAGATTATGCAGCTTAAAAAGGGTCTGTGGTAGTTAAAAGGGTTGGTTGAGATAGTTTGAAGCCCTATTATTTGCTAGAGAGCCTTCCTAAGCTGAATATAATCGTCTAATCATTGCCAGTATATACGGTAATTAAAAGAATGTCAATAGAACCGAACGGGTTAACCATTTCAATATACCATGACGTGTTTCTTCCTTAAATTTTGGATATCACTGGACTATTACATTATGTTTAGGAAGGAATTTTGGATGTCAGAGAGTTAATTGAGATAGTTATTACCAATATTATTACTTCGGCTTGAGTTGATGCACAGTCAAGAGCATCTATGGTCACGCACTTATTTGAATCCGTATAGAACGCAAACAAGACAATGTATTGTTTTATTATACCTCGAATTCTTCAGAACTTGGTGTTAACGGTTCAAAGATTCAATTGGTGGAATATATATATATATATATATATATATATATATATATATATATATATATATATATATATATATATATTGTATGAGAAGTGACTAGGGCACCTGTCTCCTGCAAGAACGTCTGATTCACCACCACACAGCAGGAGTTCGGGGGGCTTTGTCTTTCTTGTCTTAGCCAGGCACACACACAAGTATAAACTCTCCTCTATTCCTCTTCCTCTCTCTATCTCTCTCTCTCTCTCCTCTATCTCTCTCTCTCTCCTCTATCTCTCTCTCTCCTCTACCTCTATCTCTCTATCTCTCTCTCTATCTTCTCTCTCTCTCCTATCTCTCTCTCTCCTCTCTCTCTCTCTACTCTCTCTCTCTCTCTCTCTCTTCTCTCTGCTCTCTCTCTCTCTCTCTCTCTCTCTCTCTCTCTCTCTCTCTCTCGGTAGGCTATGTCTTTCTTGTCTAGGCCAGGCTCACTCTACCCCTCCCCTTTCCTCTTCTCTTCCTCACTTCCCCGTTCTGGAGCAGTCACCCCCTATTTCCGTTTTCCACTTACTCTCAGCCAGCTCCCTTCCCTTCAAAACACCTTCCATACTCTCCCTCTATGTCTTCTGTCTAGTCTTCCCTTCTCTCCCTCCTTTATGTCTTCTGTCTAGTCTTCCCTTCTCCCCCTCCTTTATGTCTTCTGTCTAGTCTTCCCTTCTCCCCCTCCTTTATGTCTTCTGTCTAGTCTTCCCTTCTCCCCCTCCTTTATGTCTTCTGTATAGTCTTCCCTTCTTCCCTTCCTTTATGTCTTCTGTCTAGTCTTCCCTTCTCTCCCTCCTTTATGTCTTCTGTCTAGTCTTCCCCCTCCTTATGTCTTGTATAGTCGCCCTCCCTTCCTTTATGTCTTCTGTCTAGTCTTCCCTTCTCCCCCTCCTTTATGTATTCTGTCCCTTCTTATTCTTCTCACCTTTCCTCCTATTGTTCCTCTCTCTCTATAGGTACGAGTTTATTGTCTTGTCCACGCACCCCCTATATATCCCTCTCCTCTCTCCACGCACCCCCTATATATCCCTCTCCTCTCTCCACGCACCCCCTATATATCCCTCTCATCTCTCCTCCCCTTGTCCATGTCTTGGCTTTGTTCTTCTCTCACCTTAAGTCTGTAATGTGCCTTTGATTGTGTAATTAAGGGGAGACGGTCGTTTTTCTGGTCCCCTTTCTCCCTCGTGTTTAGTCCCATTAGTTTTTAGATGTTTAGACGTTCGGCCCATTTGTTTGGCGGTTTTAAGACCTTTATTCCCATTTCGTTATACATTTTAAGACCTATCGTGCCATTTAGGTGCCTCTAATTGTAAGAGGAGCCGGCCTTCGGCCGGGAAATTTGTCTACCGAAAATGTACACATTTATCTTGAGGGGGGGGGGGGGGGGGGGTCTAGGGGATGTTTGTCTAAGTTTGAGGGAAGTCTAGCGAGGAAACTAAGAATTTATGAATAAATGTTGAATATATATGCCAAAAAAAAAAGCAGTCAAGAGTCCCCTTAATAAATAATAAACTAGCCTACTTATTCTTTCAGACAAGAATAATGAATAACAGTTAAAGCTTCCTGGTTATATTAATGTATAACAGTTAGAGCTTTCTGGTTATAATAATGAATAACAGTTAGAGCTTCCTGGTTATAATAATGAATAACAGTTAGACCTTCCTGGTTATAATAATGAATAACAGTTAGAGCCTCCTGGTTATAATAATGAATAACAGTTAGAGCTTCCTGGTTATAATAATGAATAACAGTTAGAGCTTCCTGGTTATAATAATGAATAACAGTTAGAGCTTCCTGGTTATAATAATGTATAACAGTTAGAGCTTCCTGGTTATAATAATGAATAACAGTTAGAGCTTCCTGGTTATAATAATGAATAACAGTTAGAGCTTCCTGGTTATAATAATGAATAACAGTTAGTGCTTCCTGGTTATAATAATGAATAACAGTTAGAGCTTCCTGGTTATAATAATGTATAACAGTTAGAGCTTCCTGGTTATAATAATGAATAACAGTTAGAGCTTCCTGGTTATAATAATGTATAACAGTTAGAGCTTCCTGGTTATAATAATGAATAACAGTTAGAGCTTCCTGGTTATAATAATGAATAACAGTTAGAGCTTCCTGGTTATAATAATGTATAACAGTTAGAGCTTCCTGTTATAATAATGTAACAGTTAGAGCTTCCTGGTTATAATATATAACAGTTAGAGCTTCCTGGTTATAATAATGAATAACAGTTAGAGCTTCCTGGTTATAATCGTATACAGGAATTCTACCCCTATATGGCGCCTATATATAATTAGAAAGTCTGGGTTATATGATACAGTAATATAAGTAATATAAGTAAATACTCCCCCAACATTACACCTTGTTCACCATAGCACACATTTAAACTATGAATCACAACATATATAATACAATAATATGCTTCATATCTTTGTACACACCACCTTCACATCCCACGTCGTACATTCTCCTATCCTATATTATCTACTGTATTATAACCACACCTATGAGTCAAGAATATAACTCCCCTTATTGTCAACAACTGATGTAACGAAGATGTACGTGCATATTGTGGTCCATTCTGCACACACGAATTACAGTGCAAGATAAACGAACAAACTCTCCTATAAACGCTTGGCCGAGGGTGTTCATGAATCAAGCACCACCACTACATTCCCTCCTCCCCGCCCGTGTGTCTCGCCCCACCAGTATATCAAAACAAGGAGAGCCGGTTCAAAGGGCGCTCCTCAGTGGCAGTGTGGCGGTGAGTTGTGACAGTATAACTCGTCCTCAGAACCCACCGCCTGGGGGCAGTCCACATATCTTGGGTTTTTAGGCCCCACCATGTTGATGTGGCGTTCTGTCTTCTGTTATTACGCATTTCCGTAAAACCGTTTCCAGCATTTCCCCCATTACAAAGGCATGTCCGTTTTGGTCAAATTTATCAGATCTGCTTGTATTTACCTCCAACATAAATCTGTTACCTTACTTTCACAGAAATGTCCTCAAACGAAATGGCTATGATGCCTCCAGGCTCACTTGCCCAAAGATGCCAGCAATGGTCACTCTACAATGTCATTCCACTATGCGGAATGTGACCTTTAACACCAAAGCAGCTGACTTAGAACAACCCAATACCTGGACTCTGCCCCTGTTTTGCCCTGGCAGCATACCTTGGACAGTTGTGTTCTGAAATGGGGTCCCACTGGTCTACCGTTACAGAGGCTGACTGCACCACTAAAGCGGCAGGAGATGGGGTTGCCATTATCACTACGCCATAATAGGAAGAAATCGCAATTTGATTAAGTTAATATAGTATGTGTAACTGAAACACAGACACAAGTTAGCACAGGGTGCTAGGTGATGAAACAGGACGTCTAGCAATCCCTGTGCCCCACCTAAAACTTAACCCGGAAATAAGAACATAAGAAAAGTGGAAATCTGCAGAAGGCCAATTGACCCATACGAGGCAGACCCCTTCTTCCCTGCCACGGACATTAGTTCTAGGGCAGTAGTTCCCTTTCCAATGTTCCCTTACCCACTCAAACCACTGTTTGGACACTTGATCCTCAGTGTTTTGGAGGACAAGCAGCCTAGAAGGGTCACTAGATCTGTTGTTGCTTGATTTCCTTTGTACTCCTTTGTACATCCCTATTACTTCTTTCCCTCCATTATAAAACATATAAATCCTCCCGTTACAACCTATATCCCCTAAACTATATCTATCTTATAGCTACCTAGGAACATCGAAAATACTTCCACGAACAGCTGGTGTCTACGGCCCTTTCCACGCATTTGTGTTTGTGGTGTACAATTTGACAGAACAAGAGCAGCACACATAGGTTTGATAGATCTTAACAAACATAAGCTTAAGATATAAATTATCTATTTTGTATTAATTTCACCACACCACCAAACATCTCCAATGAAATTAATGAAAGCATAATATAAATCATGTGATCCACCCATGGGTATTATATATATACTGTATATATATATTCAGAATTGCTATGGGGGTATCACACGAGAGCTTTCGATGTTCAACTTTTCTATGATGAAATTACTAGGATTGTGTTGCACTAGTATAGAAAATTAGACAGAGCGTTGTCTAATTTACGGTAAATAATGATTTGAAGACAAAAATGTACCACATAGCCTAAGCTACTAGACTAATGTTGGAGATAAAAGTTGAGGTAATAAGCCCTCCTGTAATACCGGCTTCAGTTGTTCTAAAAAAATGTGAGGCTGTCGATAAATATGGAGATAGACAGGCATGCTCACAAGTCCAGCCTCACTGTCACAATTTTATGTTACTGTCAATACATTATATTAAGGAACACCCCGTTCTTAAGGGGGGTCACCGTTTTTTTTTTATCTTTCTCTCATTTTCTCTCTTTCCCTGGCTTGTATCCATTCGGCCCCATTCAGTCTACTGTTTTAGGACGTTTACCCCCATCCAGGTGTCAATATTTACCGCTCGCCAGGATATATATTTTTTGGTTTTGACAGCAAGCTAAATTTGTAAATTTTTCGATAGAAAAATGTCTACGGCTAAGCCGGATTTCTCCATACAATGCTGGCTCGCTATCGCTCGCCAGAAAGAAATCGACACCTGGATGGGGATAAACGTCTTAAAACAGTTGGCTAAATGGGGCCGAATGGATACAAGCCAGGGAAAGAGAGAAAAGGAGAGATAATAAAAGAAAGCCGGTGACCCTCCCTTAACATTAATCATCAAATTACAAACCCCAATGTACTTAAACTAATGAAAGCATACTGGCTCTCCTGGGATTCGAACTCGGGACACCACACCCAGAACATAAGCATCTAAACCATTACACCACCAACACAGTTAAAGGTTGAATACACGATGACGATTAATATCCATTTTCAAATTTTGAATATCAATATAATAATGCACAGTCGCGCTAATAAGTGATGTCTCGGCACCAAGTATGTTTTGATCAATAATTGGTATCAACAATATCTAAGCTTCATTTCTTAATATCAAGTGAAATATATAAACATGTTCCTACACTTACCCACCCTATTCAACATTTGAAAGACATTAATACAGTACAGAGCAAGCCAAACGTAATGACAGCTGGGATATGACTTATCAGCGCCACCGTACTCGACCCAACCGCATTATGGAAAGCGTAATGTTTTAGTGAGTGGAAAGAACAATTATTAGCTCCTTAAAATTATCAACAGGCTTTTATTACGTTCTTGATATTTGCCCTTTAGACTCTGAGTCCAGAAGGCTACTGACAAGAAACAACATATCCCGGCAAATGGACAGTACGTAGATGACTATTGCTCATGGCACAATCACAATCCATTTATAATATCTAATTAATATTCAACAAAAGTGTGCGAAATATTTGTGATCAGATTATACACTACCGTGTAGTTTCAATTACTACCAAATATATTGATTTATATTTATAACTAACATATTAGTGTGTGTGTGTGTGTGTGAATGTATATGTGTGTGTATGTGTGCATTTATGTGTGTGTGTGTGTGTGTGTGTGTGCATGTGCGTGTTAGTGTGAGCTTGTGTGTGTATATATATGTGTGTTTGTGTGCGATTGCCCAGCCTGTACTTCCCGGATTTACACAATAATATCCTAGGCTGGCAGCGGGGAGGGCGTTGAACCGGGTTTATGGCACAGAGAAAGAGTTGTGGCGACGTATTAAATAAGTGGGACGAGTCGGTGCTACGATTTTTAGCTTATGATTAAGAGGGGTCACCTGATTGTTTATGATTAAGAGGGGTCACCTGATTGTTTATGATTAAGAGGGGTCACCTGATTGTTTATGATTAAGAGGGGTCACCTGATTGTTTATGATTAAGAGGGGTCACCTGGTTGTTTATGATTAAGAGGGGTCACCTGATTGTTTATGATTAAGAGGGGTCACCTGATTGTTTATGATTAAGAGGGGTCACCTGATTGTTTATGATTAAGAGGGGTCACCTGATTGTTTATGATTAAGAGGGATCACCTGATTGTTTTATCTTTTTCTCTGGCTTACATCCATTCGGCCCCATACAGCCTATTGTTATTAAGACCTCATCCAGGTGTCGATTTCTTCCTGGCGAGCGATAGCGAGCCAGCATTGTAGGGAGAGATCCGGCTTCGCCGGAGACATTTTTCTATCGAAAAATGTACAAATTTAGCCTATTGTTTAT
Organism: Paralithodes platypus; assembly: GCA_032716605.1. NCBI lineage: Eukaryota > Metazoa > Arthropoda > Malacostraca > Decapoda > Lithodidae > Paralithodes > Paralithodes platypus. The sequence goes on along the minus strand of CM064483.1, from coordinate 62,944,260 downwards.
GTATATATTTTTAATATGCTGGCTCGCTACCGCTCGCCAGTAAACAAAATCGACACCTGGTAGGGATAAACGCCCTAAAATAGTAGGCTGAATGGGGCCGAATGGATACAAGCCAAAAAGAGAGGGATATAAAGAGAAAAAAAGCGAGGTGGGCTCCCTTAAAAAGACTGGAGCCAGATGGGGGTCGGAGGAAAGATACTTGTTGACAATTTGTGTTGTGTGTGAGAGAGAGAGAGAGAGAGAGAGAGAGAAAGACAGATTTACATAGATTTACATAGATACACTGGCCACACAGATCTTACGATCCCTGCGAGGTGACCAGGACTTAATCCTAATAGAGATAGCAACCCTAAGAGAAAGTGGAAGGAAAGGATAGCAAAAATGAAGGCTCTCTCCCCACCCTCCGCTCCCTCCGGCAATATGCCGTACATGAAAATAGTTAGAAGTGAATAACCTTGCAGGACTTGGAAATCGCCTGAAGGAATTTATAGTATAGTTAGAAATGGAAAGGAAAAGGCATGCACACCTTCATTTTTTTTTTTATTTTTTTTTTATTTTTTTTTTCTTCAACTGAAAACGTTTTCATTTCCGCCAGGTTCTCTTATCAGTGATCAGCTTCTACTGCAGACCAACTTTTCTGTGATATGTGTCTAACCTTTTTTTAAATGTGTATATCGAGTCACTGTCAATAACTTCATTAGGGAGCTTATTCCACTCATTAATAATACTGTGGGTGAAGAAATTTTTAGTTATGTCTAGGTTCGCTTTCCTGCCTGTTAGTTTTAATTTGGGCCTCTTGTGGAACCTTCTTTGGCTATCTTAAATAGATTATTAGAATTTACGTTACTAAAGCCTTTTAGTATCTTAAAACACTATCAGCTGTGCCGATTCCTCCGTTTCTTAAGCGAAAACAGGTCGAGTTCTCTTAATCTCTCATTGTATGGCTTATTTCTAAGGGAAGGGATTAACTTTGTTGCTCAACGCTGAACGGATTCTAGTTTCTCTATGTCTTTTATTAAGTAGGGAGACCAAAACTGCACAGCATACTCCAGATGTGGCCTCACAATACTTTTATATAGTGGTACAAACTATGTCTTTACTATGACAATGAAAATTTCTTTTAATGAAACCTAGCGCTCTATTTGCTTTGTTAGATGCTGCGGTGCATTGGCTTGTAGATTTTAGATTTTCATTGATAAGCACTCCTAGGTCTTTTATCTGTGATACGCTCTTTATCTTTTCTCCATTCATATGGTATTCGTATTTGTTGTTTCGGGAGCCTATTTGTAGTATCAGGCATTTGTTTACGTTAAAGGGCATCTGCCAATTGTCTGAACCACGTTGATATCTTGTTTAAATCTGATTGCAGGCTACTTCTATCGCTTTCTGATATTATTGCATTTCCTATTTTAGTGTAATCGGCGAATTTGGAAATTATGTTATTAATGCCGTTGTCTAAATCATTAATATATATTATGAATAATAATGGGCCCAAAACTGAACCCTGTGGGACTACACTAGTCACCGGAGTCCATTCTGATTCCACTCCATTAATAATTACTCTTTGTTTTCTTTCGCTTAACCAATTCCTTATCCAATTAAGTGTGCTTCCTTGTATTCCTAGATTCTCGACCTTCTGAAGTAATTTATTATGAGGGACCTTGTCGAAGGCCTTCTGGAAGTCCAAGTACACTATATCAAGACTTTTGGTAAAATCATTAATCTTAAATAGGTTGTCATAAAATTCGATAAGGTTCGTTAGGCATGATTTTTTTGCTCTGAAGCCGTGTTGACTATTATTAATAAGATTATTCTCTATGAAAAGTACAAGTTCGTCTCTTATAATTGATTCTAATAGTTTTACAATAACGGAAGTTAAGCTAATGGGTCTGTAATTCCCTGGTAGTTTTTTATCTCCCTTTTTAAAAATCGGTGTAATATTCGCTGTCTTCCAGTCAGTGGGTAATTGTCCATGTTGGAGTGACATGTTAAACATTTTGGTTAGGGGTTCGGCAACTTCATCTTTGACCATTTTTAGGATTTTAGGGATGAATAGGTCTGGGCCGGGAGATTTATTTATTTTCAGTAATTCAATCTGTCTAGTGACGCTTGATTGGCTAATTTTGAAGTCAGGGAGCACAATGTTGCTTGTTTGATTAGTAGCTTGTGGAGTGTTCGTGTTGGCAGCAGTGGTAAAACGGAGCTGAAATAATTGTTAAGTGTAGAGGCTAGGTCTTTGCTATCTGTTTCTAGAACACCTTGAGTGTTAAGTATGGGTCCTATCCCGCTTTTGATTTGTTTGCTACTGTTAATGTATCTGTAAAATTGCTTAGGATTAGTTTTACTATCTTTATCTATGCTTATTTCATAATTCCTCTTTGCTGTTTTATTAGTGATTTTACTTTTCTTCTGGCGGCCAGGTATTGCTTACATATGGTATTATTCTTTGTTTCTCTCTTTAAGTTGTATAAACCGATTTCTTCCCTAATTGCTCTACTGATATTTATATCGTACCAAAGGGGTTTGGTTATTTTCTTACTGTGTCTTTTACGCATTGGGATATGTTTCTTTTGAGCACTCATGAATATTTCTTTAAATCTTTCCCATGTATCGTCAATGTTAGTTGAGACCTTCGAGATGCAGATTAATATCTTTTAGGTCATTTCTTAGGCCATTGAAATCTGCCATATTATAGTTGGGAATAAAAGTTTCACTAGTGCTGTTTGGGTGCGACATATTAATTTGGAGCCTGACGATATTATGATCACAATTAGATATTAATTCCCCAACTTCTAAGTCAGAAATTAAATTTTCGTGGGTCGTGATTACTAGGTCTAAAATATTATCTCCCCTCGTGGGTTTCTGGACTAATTGATATAAGAAGTTATCTTTAATAAATTCGGTCATTTTTTCTGATGCATGGCCAGACCCTTTTAAATCTCCCCAATGAATATTAGGAAGATTAAAATCGCCTATGATAAGGGTTTCCTTTGTTGATAGAGTTTTTTCTAAATTGTTGTATAGGTCTATATCCTCTTGATAGGTATGAGTTGGACGACGATATACGACAACCACATTAAGGTCTATATCCTTGTTATTACTTTTCACAAATAACAGTAGTTCTGAGTTATTAGAACGAATTTGAACCTCAAGTGAGCATATATTTTCTTTTATATAAAGTAATACACCTCCTCCTCTCTTACCTACTCTGTCCTTATGGTATAGTTTATAGGAATTGATCTGATATTCGTGTGTGAAATCTATATTGTTGGTGTCTATATAAGTTTCTGTTATCGCAATTATATCTATTTCTTCATTTAGTAACATAAGTCTTAGTTCGTCAATCTTATTTCGTAGAGTTCTGGCATTAAAATACATTAATTTGACTGCTTGTTTATTCTCTCTCGATCTTTTGTAAGTGAGGGAATCCGACAGCAATGAAACGTTCGGTGGTTGGAGAGAGTTTAGTAGTTTTTTTGTGCGGGTAAAGAGTGATTGAGTCGTACGGAGAATCTAGGTGATGGTATGGGTTGGAGCGGGGAGTTTGGTGATTGAGGGTCGGGGGTGAAGGCCGTAATGGAATAAAGGGGAGGTGAGGGGGGTGCGAGAGAGGGACGCAGCGGGGTTTGGAGGCGAGGAGAAGGGAGTTTGGGAAAAGGTATGGGGTAAGACCTTGGGGAAGGATTAGGAAGAATTAGGTTCTCTGAGAGAGTAGGGTGGCTTATCAGGCTTTTCTTTGTCCTGTCAGAGTTTGAAGGGGATTTGTGAGAAGACTAGTGATTATCCCTAGTTTTCTCGTGGGCGTTGTACACAGCTGCATTTAATTTCGCAGCTAGCCACGTGGAACCAGTGTGGGAGAGATGAATTCCATCTCGCTTGAAAAATTCACTTTTCCCTTTTACTTCATTAAATGGGTTAATGAATGCGACTTGCTGTTGGATGCAGAGTTGATTTAGGGACTCGTTGATGTCATTGGCCCTGAGATTACTGTAACTGCTTTCTTTCATGCGGGGAGGGATTCCTAGTATGATACAGTTTTTGGTTTTATTTTTTGCTTCTTGGATGAGTGTTTCATATTTGGTCATTATTTGTTTGCTACTTGTGTTACCCCCGTCGTACGCATCGTTACTGCCTAGACTGGGAACTAGGCAAGTGCTTGGTTTCATTTGGGACTTATTGATGTCGTTGATGATGGGGGTAATTTTAGCACCTGGTATGACTTTGACGGATCTTTTACCTGGTGCTAATGTAGCCCATTGAGCCCTGTCCACGTGAGAGCGAGTCACTAAATATTTGTGACTTTATTTTATTTTTGCTAACCAGTGTAGCCTTGGACACTTGATACGGTTTTCTTTTCGTTACTTTACTTTTGTGTGCCTTGTCTGCACCTGCGAACTCATATGTACTTGTTACCTAGTACATAATATCTGTTTAGCAAGGGGGATTGTGTTTATCTTTGGGGGCAATCTGTGTTTTTTTTTATTTCCACTGACTACCTGGAAGTCAGCTCTAGAATCAGACCGCAGGTGTGAAATGGGGATGTTTTGTTTGTTTAAGGTTGGGGCTGTTACGTGTTTTGTTGCTCTTTGAGTAAAACATATTGCTTGTTTTAGTTCTGCTCACTTCCTCCTTTGTATGCCTCTAGTGTAAGGCTCAAGGAACGTGGAATTTCTCACCAGTTATACACTTAAAGCATTTTTCGTCTGGGACACCATGCCGGAATATCCATTCCGCATACAATGTCCTCCCCATCGTAACATAGAGTTTTTTTTATCTCTTTGGTGGCTAAATATCTCTGTGGTGCACAAAAAAAAATATAAAATAAATAAATAAACACTGGTCTGGGTATCTTAGCGTCTTTCTGTAGTGAGTAGGTAGGTAGCAGCTGTGGGGTCGGGGTCCTTGGGGAGTTGAGCAGGGCGGCTGGAGGAGCTGGTCGGGTATCAACCATCACACACAAGGGTCAATGACACAATGAGTCAATGACACAATGAGTCAATGACACAATGAAAGAGAGAGAGAGAGAGAGAGAGAGAGAGAGAGAGGTAGGTGGAAATAGATACTTGACAGTTTTTACTACGAGTTTTGGCTTATGGTTTTGAAGCGCTTGTGTGGTTGATATGAAACTACTCATACATTTCAGTGAAGCAATACACATTTCAGTTTTAAGTTAAATTTGTTTATAAAGGTTTAGATTCTTCTATGAAACAATTAATTTCAAATATAAGTCATAAAAGAGTGCTTACAATGTATACATATCAATGTACTTTAATCTTGTGTATTTTA
>CM064483.1:62833267-62938874 GCA_032716605.1 Paralithodes platypus | reverse complement strand
TTTAATCTTGTGTATTTTATATATATATAAAACTCACTCCACCACGGTGTTCTTAATTCAATCATTCTAATTTTCCTTTTGTACACAAAATCAGGGAGTGTAGATTGTGTTATATTTGACTTTCCAAAACCAACAAACATAATTCTGTGAGATTATACTGTATCCCCCAGAACTAACATATTTCACTACAAAAGCTGATATCCTGGGTTTGGCGGAAGTGCAGGCAAGCGTACATAACTTATAATTCAATATGAAGCTTTATTGATATTTCACCTACCTTCTTACCTATACCTGGTTATCAAGGGGACGCAGGCAATCCTACCTACTTACTTACCTACTTACTTACCTACCTACTTACCTACCTACCGTCTTACCTATACCTGGTTATCAAGGGGACGCAGGCAATCCTACCTACTTACCTATAACTGGTTATCAAGGGTGCAGTCCATCTTACCTACCTACCTACTTACCTACTTACTTACCTACCTACCTACCTACCTACTTACCTATACCTGGTTATCAAGGGTTCAGTCCATCTTACCTACTTACCTACCTACCTACCTACTTACCTATACCTGGTTATCAAGGGTTCAGTCCATCTTACCTACTTACCTACCTACCTACCTACTTACCTATACCTGGTTATCAAGGGTTCAGTCCATCTTACCTACCTACCTACTTACCTACCTACCTACTTACCTATACCTGGTTATCAAGGGTGCAGTCCATCTTACCTACCTACCTACTTACCTACTTACTTACCTACCTACTTACCTACCTACCTACCTACCTACTTACCTATACCTGGTTATCAAGGGTTCAGTCCATCTTACCTACTTACCTACCTACTTACCTATACCTGGTTATCAAGGGTTCAGTCCATCTTACCTACTTACCTACCTACCTACTTACCTATGCCTGGTTATCAAGGGTGCAGTCCATCTTACCTACCTACCTACTTACCTACTTACCTACTTACCTACCTACCTACTTACCTATGCCTGGTTATCAAGGGTGCAGTCCATCTTACCTACCTACCTACTTACCTACCTACCTACTTACCTATGCCTGGTTATCAAGGGTGCAGTCCATCTTACCTACCTACCTACTTACCTACCTACCTACTTACCTATGCCTGGTTATCAAGGGTGCAGTCCATCTTACCTACCTACCTACTTACCTACTTACCTACTTACCTATGCCTGGTTATCAAGGGTGCAGTCCATCTTACCTACCTACTTACCTACCTACCTACTTACCTATGCCTGGTTATCAAGGGTGCAGTCCATCTTACCTACCTACCTACTTACCTACTTACCTACTTACCTACCTACCTACTTACCTATGCCTGGTTATCAAGGGTGCAGTCCATCTTACCTACCTACCTACATACCTACTTACCCACCTACCTACTTACCTATGCCTGGTTATCAAGGGTGCAGTCCATCTTACCTACCTACCTACCTACCTACCTACCTACTTACCTATACCTGGTTATCAAGGGTTCAGTCCATCTTACCTACTTACCTACCTACCTACTTACCTACCTACCTACTTACCTATGCCTGGTTATCAAGGGTTCAGTCCATCTTACCTACTTACCTACCTACCTACTTACCTACCTACCTACTTACCTATGCCTGGTTATCAAGGGTGCAGTCCATCTTAAGGCCACATCATTTACCTTCCAAAACTTCGCTGCACAAGACAAGGTTCACATATTTCATCGTTTAAGGGGGGGTCACCGGCTTTTTTGTTCTTTCTCTCCTTTTCTCCCTTTCCCTGGCTTGTAGCCATTCAGCCCCATTCAGCCAACTGTTTTAAGACGTTTATCCCCATCCAGGTGTCGATTTATTCCTGGCGAGCGATAGCGAGCCAGCATTGTATGAAGAAATCCGGCTTCGCCGGAGAAATTTTTCTCTCGAAAAATTTAAAATTTTAGTCTGCTCTCAAAACATTAAAAAACATGCTGGCGCGCTACCGCTCGCCAAGAAAAAATCGACACACACAACCCACACCCACCCACACGCCCACACACACAAACCCACACACACCCACGCCCACACCCACACTCACACACACCCAAAACACACCAACACCCGCACACACACACGCCCACACGCCCACAAAGGCAAAGGTGGTGGGGGGCAGCTTATTACAGGCGACAAAGCACCATCAGTCAAGTTAGAGTGAAAAATATCCTTGGTAGGGGCGGAACAAAGGCCTGGGGTGGGTGAGAGAGAGAGAGAGAGAGAGAGAGAGAGAGAGAGAGAGAATAAAACAGGAATGGGGTGGAAGAGAGAGAGAGAGAGAGAGAGAGAGAGAGATAATAAAACAGGAAGGGGGTGGCAGAGAGAGAGAGAGAGAGAGAGAGAATAATAAAACAGGAATTGGGTGGCCCTAGAGAGAGAGAGAGAGAGAGAGAGAGAGAGAGAGAGAGAGAGAGAGAGAGAGAGATAATAAAACAGGAATGGGGTGGCAGAGAGAGAGAGAGAGAGAGAGAGAGAGAGAGAGAGAGAGAGAGAGAGAGAGAGAGAGAGAGAGAGAGAGAGAATAAAGAGAGAGAGAAGGGTGAAGATGGTATATTACACATGTAGAACCGCGGGCCAGACAGTGAATATCGTGATTAATAATAGCATAAACAGAGAATGTATTAATAAAGACATACTCTGAAGGGCACGGTGAGATGTACTGTGTATGTGTATTAATAAAGACATACTCTGAAGGGCACGGTGAGATGTACTGTGTATGTGTATTAATAAAGACATACTCTGAAGGGCACGGTGAGATGTACTGTATGTGTATTAATAAAGACATACTCTGAAGGGCACGGTGAGATGTACTGTGTATGTGTATTAATAAAGAACATACTCTGAAGGGCACGGTGAGATGTACTGTGTATGTGTGTATTAATAAAGACATACTCTGAAGGGCACGGTGAGATGTACTGTGTATGTGTATTAATAAAGACATACTCTGAAGGGCACGGTGAGATGTACTGTGTATGTGTATTAATAAAGACATACTCTGAAGGGCACGGTGAGATGTACTGTGTATGTGTATTAATAAGACATACTCTGAAGGGCACGGTGAGATGTACTGTGTATGTGTATTAATAATGACATACTCTGAAGGGCACGGTGAGATGTACTGTGTATATGTATGTGTATTAAAGACATACTCTGAAGGGCACGGTGAGATGTACTGTGTATGTGTATGTGTATTAATAAAGACATACTCTGAAGGGCACGGTGAGATGTAATGTGTATGTGTGTATTAATAAAGACATACTCTGAAGGGCACGGTGAGATGTACTGTATATGTGTGTGTGTATTAATAAAGACATACTCTGAAGGGCACGGTGAGATGTACTGTGTATGTGTATGTGTATTAATAAAGACATACTCTGAAGGGCACGGTGAGATGTACTGTGTATGTGTATGTGTATTAATAAAGACATACTCTGAAGGGCATGGTGAGATGTACTGTGTATGTGTATGTGTATTAATAAAGACATACTCTGAAGGGCACGGTGAGATGTACTGTGTATGTGTATTAATAAAGACATACTCTGAAGGGCACGGTGAGATGTACTGTGTATGTGTATTAATAAAGACATACTCTGAAGGGCACGGTGAGATGTACTGTGTATGTGTATTAATAAAGACATACTCTGAAGGGCACGGTGAGATGTACTGTGTATGTGTATGTGTATTAATAAAGACATACTCTGAAGGGCACGGTGAGATGTACTGTGTATGTGTATTAATAAAGACATACTCTGAAGGGCACGGTGAGATGTACTGTGTATGTGTATTAATAAAGACATACTCTGAAGGGCACGGTGAGATGTACTGTGTATGTGTATTAATAAAGACATACTCTGAAGGGCACGGTGAGATGTACTGTGTATGTGTATTAATAAAGACATACTCTGAAGGGCACGGTGAGATGTACTGTGTATGTGTATTAATAAAGACATACTCTGAAGGGCACGGTGAGATGTACTGTGTATGTGTATTAATAAAGACATACTCTGAAGGGCACGGTGAGATGTACTGTGTATGTGTATTAATAAAGACATACTCTGAAGGGCACGGTGAGATGTACTGTGTATGTGTATTAATAAAGACATACTCTGAAGGGCACGGTGAGATGTACTGTGTATGTGTATTAATAAAGACATACTCTGAAGGGCACGGTGAGATGTACTGTGTATGTGTATTAATAAAGACATACTCTGAAGGGCACGGTGAGATGTACTGTGTATGTGTATTAATAAAGACATACTCTGAAGGGCACGGTGAGATGTACTGTGTATGTGTATTAATAAAGACATACTCTGAAGGGCACGGTGAGATGTACTGTGTATGTGTATGTGTATTAATAAAGACATACTCTGAAGGGCACGGTGAGATGTACTGTGTATGTGTATTAATAATGACATACTCTGAAGGGCACGGTGAGATGTACTGTGTATATGTATGTGTATTAATAAAGACATACTCTGAAGGGCACGGTGAGATGTACTGTGTTTGTGTATGTGTATTAATAAAGACATACTCTGAAGGGCACGGTGAGATGTAATGTGTATGTGTATTAATAAAGACATACTCTGAAGGGCACGGTGAGATGTACTGTATATGTGTGTGTGTATTAATAAAGACATACTCTGAAGGGCACGGTGAGATGTACTGTGTATGTGTATGTGTATTAATAAAGACATACTCTGAAGGGCACGGTGAGATGTACTGTGTATGTGTATGTGTATTAATAAAGACATACTCTGAAGGGCACGGTGAGATGTACTGTGTATGTGTATGTGTATTAATAAAGACATACTCTTAAGGGCACGGTGAGATGTACTGTGTATGTGTATGTGTATTAATAAAGACATATTCTGAAGGGCACGGTGAGATGTACTGTGTATGTGTATGTGTATTAATAAAGACATACTCTGAAGGGCACGGTGAGATGTACTGTGTATGTGTATGTGTATTAATAAAGACATACTCTGAAGGGCACGGTGAGATGTACTGTATATGTGTATTAATAAAGACATACTCTGAAGGGCACGGTGAGATGTACTGTATATGTGAGTATGTGTATTAATAAAGACATACTCTAAAGGGCACGGTGAGATGTACTGTGTATGTGTATGTGTATTAATAAAGACATACTCTGAAGGGCATGGTGAGATGTACTGTGTATGTGTATGTGTATTAATAAAGACATACTCTGAAGGGCACGGTGAGATGTACTGTGTATGTGTATTAATAAAGACATACTCTGAAGGGCACGGTGAGATGTACTGTGTATGTGTATTAATAAAGACATACTCTGAAGGGCACGGTGAGATGTACTGTGTATGTGTATTAATAAAGACATACTCTGAAGGGCACGGTGAGATGTACTGTGTATGTGTATGTGTATTAATAAAGACATACTCTGAAGGGCACGGTGAGATGTACTGTGTATGTGTATTAATAAAGACATACTCTGAAGGGCACGGTGAGATGTACTGTGTATGTGTATTAATAAAGACATACTCTGAAGGGCACGGTGAGATGTACTGTGTATGTGTATTAATAAAGACATACTCTGAAGGGCACGGTGAGATGTACTGTATATGTGTATTAATAAAGACATACTCTGAAGGGCACGGTGAGATGTACTGTGTATGTGTATTAATAAAGACATACTCTGAAGGGCACGGTGAGATGTACTGTGTATGTGTATTAATAAAGACATACTCTGAAGGGCACGGTGAGATGTACTGTGTATGTGTATTAATAAAGACATACTCTGAAGGGCACGGTGAGATGTACTGTGTATGTGTATTAATAAAGACATACTCTGAAGGGCACGGTGAGATGTACTGTGTATGTGTATTAATAAAGACATACTCTGAAGGGCACGGTGAGATGTACTGTGTATGTGTATTAATAAAGACATACTCTTAAGGGCACGGTGAGATGTACTGTGTATGTGTATGTGTATTAATAAAGACATATTCTGAAGGGCACGGTGAGATGTACTGTGTATGTGTATGTGTATTAATAAAGACATACTCTGAAGGGCACGGTGAGATGTACTGTGTATGTGTATGTGTATTAATAAAGACATACTCTGAAGGGCACGGTGAGATGTACTGTATATGTGTATTAATAAAAACATACTCTGAAGGGCACGGTGAGATGTACTGTATATGTGTGTATGTGTATTAATAAAGACATACTCTAAAGGGCACGGTGAGATGTACTGTGTATGTGTATGTGTATTAATAAAGACATACTCTGAAGGGCATGGTGAGATGTACTGTGTATGTGTATGTGTATTAATAAAGACATACTCTGAAGGGCACGGTGAGATGTACTGTGTATGTGTATTAATAAAGACATACTCTGAAGGGCACGGTGAGATGTACTGTGTATGTGTATTAATAAAGACATACTCTGAAGGGCACGGTGAGATGTACTGTGTATGTGTATGTGTATTAATAAAGACATACTCTGAAGGGCACGGTGAGATGTACTGTGTATGTGTATTAATAAAGACATACTCTGAAGGGCACGGTGAGATGTACTGTGTATGTGTATTAATAAAGACATACTCTGAAGGGCACGGTGAGATGTACTGTGTATGTGTATGTGTATTAATAAAGACATACTCTGAAGGGCATGGTGAGATGTACTGTGTATGTGTATGTGTATTAATAAAGACATACTCTGAAGGGCACGGTGAGATGTACTGTGTATGTGTATGTGTATTAATAAAGACATACTCTGAAGGGCACGGTGAGATGTACTGTGTATGTGTATTAATAAAGACATACTCTGAAGGGCACGGTGAGATGTACTGTGTATGTGTATGTGTATTAATAAAGACATACTCTGAAGGGCACGGTGAGATGTACTGTGTATGTGTATTAAAAGACATACTCTGAAGGGCACGGTGAGATGTACTGTGTATGTGTATTAATAAAGACATACTCTGAAGGGCACGGTGAGATGTACTGTGTATGTGTATTAATAAAGACATACTCTGAAGGGCACGGTGAGATGTACTGTGTATGTGTATTAATAAAGACATACTCTGAAGGGCACGGTGAGATGTACTGTGTATGTGTATTAATAAAGACATACTCTGAAGGGCACGGTGAGATGTACTGTGTATGTGTATTAATAAAGACATACTCTGAAGGGCACGGTGAGATGTATTGTGTATGTGTATTAATAAAGACATACTCTGAAGGGCACGGTGAGATGTACTGTGTATGTGTATTAATAAAGACATACTCTGAAGGGCACGGTGAGATGTACTGTGTATGTGTATTAATAAAGACATACTCTGAAGGGCACGGTGAGATGTACTGTGTATGTGTATTAATAAAGACATACTCTGAAGGGCACGGTGAGATGTACTGTGTATGTGTATTAATAAAGACATACTCTGAAGGGCACGGTGAGATGTACTGTGTATGTGTATGTGTATTAATAAAGACATACTCTGAAGGGCACGGTGAGATGTACTGTGTATGTGTATTAATAAAGACATACTCTGAAGGGCACGGTGAGATGTACTGTATATGTGTGTATGTGGATGATATGTTAAGGGGGGTCACCTGCTTTTGTTTTATCTTTCTCTCATTTTCTCTCTTTCTCTGGCTTATATCCATTTGGCCCCATTCAGCCAAATGTTTTAAGATGTTTATCCCTATCTAGGTGTCGATTTTTTTTCCTGGCGAGCGATAGCGAGCCAGCATTGTATGGAGAAATCCGGCTTCGCCGGAGAAATTTTCTATTGAAAAATGTAAAAATTTAGCTTGTAAAACAACACTATATATATGCTGGCTCGCTACCGCTCGCCAGGAAAATATTGACACCTGGATGGGGGTAAACGTCTTAAAACAGTAGGCTGAATGGGGCCAAATGGATACAAGCCAAAGAGAGAGGGAGAGAAAGAGAAAACAAAAATCGAGGTGGGCTTCCTTAATATGGTATGGCAAAGGTAAATGAATGCACGAATATAATACAAGCGGCGAGAGCGAGGCACCCGCCTTGCAACACAGTCTCACTCCTATAGTCTATTCGCTGTAAGTAGGCGACAAATCATGACCTCTAACCTCTGTAACTTAAAAACGACTAGAGTAATCTATCTAATATTTCTACCATTTGGGAAGAGTCAGTCAAGGAATAGATGTAGATATTTACAGCCCATTTGCTCCAGCCTTTTTTGAGTTACAGAGGATAGAGTTCATGATTTCTCGCCTACTTACAGCGAATAGACTATTCTGTCCAGCTCTTCAACCAAAGAATTGGCACATTTTCTCAGTCTTCCTTCTACTCAACAAGTGAACTCTGGAACTCTCTCCCTCAATCAATCTTTCCTTCATCCTATGACTTAAACTGCTTCACATTTCATGTTTCAAGGTATTCTGACTCCAACGTCCCTTGAATTTAGCTCTGTCACTCCTTTGGCTCTGGGGGAGACACTCGTTACAGGCCACCTGCATTTTGTCTCCTTCATACACATAGACAAACACAAATATAGATATGGTATGTCTTTAACTCCTGTTTAATCAATTATACATTTCTGTTTAAGGGGAGGCAGTTGGTTTTTCGAGTCCTTCTCCTCCCTCATGTTCAACCCTATTAGTTATGAGATTTCAATACATTCGCCCCATTAGTTTGGCGGTTTTCAGACCTTTTGCCCCATTCATTTGCCAATATTAAGACCTTTCGTGCCATTTAGGTGTCGATTTTTTTCCTGGCGAGCGATAGCGAGCCTGTATTTGAAGAGGAATCGGCCTTCGGCCGGGAAAATTTTCTACCGAAAAATGTACAAATATGGGTGTTTTTTAAAGTTTGATAAGGTTTAGAGAGCAAACTAAACCCCCTCCTTAAACCATTGAGCCGAACCAGTAAATTATGCTGCACAATACCGTCTGAGCTCCCTTTAAGTTTGATAATATTGAAAACACCTATTACATTATTACGGTGTTATATTATATCATGTTCAAGCTAGCCTGAATGAAGCATATAATATTATCCAACCAAAAATAGCTTGCACTGTGCTGTATTAATGTCTGTCAGATGTTGAATAGGGTGGGAAAGTATAGGAACATGTTTTGTATTTTTCATTATGCTGATGTTCGATGTTGTTGTCTTGGCGGGTTAAATGGAAACTTTTCATTATTGTTTCCCTGGCCTTTGTATTTAACCCGTTCAGTACCGGGGCCGTCCTTTTCATCACACTTTGGCAACTATTAGACGATTTTCTTCAGCTTAGGAAGGACCTTTAGCAATAATACGCTTTCAAACTATCTCAACCAACCCTCTTAACGACCACAGATCCTTCCTAAGCTGCATTATATCGTTTAACTATAGCTAGACTAAAATAGAACACACGTCGCTGGTACTCAAAGGGTTAAGGGGGGAATGGTTCATTTTTTGGTCAATTTTTTGGTCATATATTTATTATTTCTTTAGTTTCCTCCCCAGACCTCGATCAAACTTAGGAAAACAACTCCACGATCCCTCTTCAAAATATATTAGTACATTTTGCAGTTGAAACATTTCCCGGCCGAAGGCCTTCTAAATTACAGGCTCGCTCAAAATTCGACACCTATGGCACGAGAAGTCTTAATATTGACAATGAAAGGGGCGAAACGTCTTATATTCGCCAAACTAATGGGCCAAGCGTCTTAAAATCTGGAAACTAATGGGGCTCAGCAAGAGGGCGAAGGGTGTCCAGAAAAACCGACCATCTCCTCTTAACAGGTTATATTAAGGGGAGATCTCCACTTAAGGGATTTTTTTCTTGACCCCTTTCTCCCTCATGTTTAGCCCCATTGCTTTTGATATTATAAAACGTTTGCCCCATTAGTTTAGCGATTTTAAGAACTTTCACCCCATATTAAGACCTTTCGTGCCATTCAGGTGTCAATTTTATCCTGGCGAGCGATAGCGAGCCTGTAAGGTAAAAGGAACCGGCCGCTATCGAAAAATGTACAAATTTATCTTGAAGGAGGGTCTTGGGAGGGTGATATTTTACACTTGATGGAAGTCTAGAGAGGAAAGTAACGCAATAGCAAAAAGATGCACAAATAAGCAAATAAATACGCCCATCCCCCCCCCCCCCTTAAGAGGAGGTTTGTAATGTGTTTCCTAGACTTCCATCAAGCTTGAAATTACACCCCCTTGACCCCCTTTCAAGATAAATGTGTACATTTTTCGGTAGAAAAATGTCCCGGCCAAAGGCCGGTTGCTCTTAAATAACAGGCTCGCTATCGCTCGCCAGGAAAAAATCGACACCTAAATGGGACGAAAGCTCTTAAAAGCGACATAAGCGGGGTACAAGTTCTTAAAATCGCCAAACTAATGGGGCGAACGGCTTAAAATCTCAAAAGCAATGGGGCTAAACATGAGGGAGAAAGGGGTAAAGAATAAAATCGCTCAAGTGGAAATCTCCCCTTAATATGATCATTTCCACCCATCTAATATCATGATTCAGTAACTGGTCATCAGGCGTCTCATTAATAGGTAATTTAAATGTATTGGGCAAATGTATTTAATGGGTCCCACCTCTTCTTTTTGTTTTCTCTTTCTCTCCCTCTCTCTTTGGCTTGTTTATATTTGGCCCCATTCAGCCTACTGTTTTAAGACGTTTACCCCCATCCAGGTGTCAATATTTTCCTGGCGAGCGGTAGCGCGCCAGCATATATATATTTTGTTTTGACAGCAAGTTAAATTTGTTAATTTTTCGATAGAAAAATGTCTCCGGCGAAGCCGGATTTCTCCATAAAAAGCTGGCTCGCTTTCGCTCGCCAAGAAGAAATCGACACCTGGATGGGGATAAAGGTTTTAAAACAGTTGGCTGAATGGGGCCGAATGGATATAAGCCAGGGAAAAAGAGAAAGGGAGAGAAAGATAAAAAAAAAAAAAAGCCGGTGATCCCCCTTAACTCTTGCAATAACGGTGACGTAATTTGTATTTGAGTTCAACTACATTTATACCATTTTATGAAGTTTCGGAAGGATATTTGTTAGCTAAAAGGATACATTGACATAGTTTGTAGACTTTTAAATGGGTAGACGTCCTTCCCAAGCTGAATAACATCGTCTAGTAAAAGCTAACACCTAATGAATATGATGGCACTGGTACTGTACGGGTTAACTAGTGCACAGTCGGTCAAATAAGTGATGACGCGGCACCAAGTACATTTCGATCAATAATTGGTATCAACACTATCTAAGCTTTAATTCATCGTTTCGAGTGAGATATACAAACACGTTCCTATCTTTATACACCCTATTCAACATATGACAGACATTAACCCTTTCACGCATATGACGCGATTTTGAGCCTATGAGGGACACTTTAAAGCCTTTGTTACCATCAGGGGTATTTGGAAACCTTTAGTTTAGTTACTTCAACCTCTGCAGTTGTCTTTGAGTTAGCTGTGGGCAGAAAACTAATTTTTGGAGAGGTATTTATAAGAGTGAGAGAACTCTATTTTTTATTGCTAATCTGGCAACCTCTGCGTCATAAATGCGGGAAAGGGTTAATACATCACACAGCGAGCAAAACGTAATGACAGCGGAGACACGACTTATTTGGCCAACTATACGGTTAGGCAATATAAGTCATGTCTCCGCTGGTAGGTAGGGGGTGGTTACACAGGTGAACAAGAAGCTTCGCAGGGAATAGAGTGAAGTAGAGACCCTTGAGTGTTTATAGAGATCCTGGAGTGTTTATAGAGATCCTTGAGTGTTTATAGAGATCCTCGAGTGTGTATAGAGATAGGTCACTGGATTTACAATAGCTGTATTCTGATTGGCTAGTTTTAATGGACGCCATTATGGGGACTACTCATGCTTGATAGATGGAGTTTCCGTCACCGTTTACACATCGACACTGCGACATTTTTCCACATTAACGATACAATTTAATGATATATATTGAAAAGTATCATATTTTCTTGGACCATGTTATTTTACCAAGCAGAATTCAAGCTAAACATGAATACAAATGTCTCACTGGCGAAACCGCAAAATACCGAACTAGTGTAGTGTCCCCAAACTAGTGTCCCCAAACTAGTGTCTCCAAACTAGTGTCTCCAAACTAGTGTCCCCAAACTAGTGTCTCCAAACTAGTGTCTCCAAACTAGAGTCCCCAAACTAGTGTCCCCAAACTAGTGTCTCCAAACTAGTGTCCCCAAACTAGTGTCCCCAAACTAGTGTCCCCAAACTAGTGTCTCCAAACTAGTGTCTCCAAACTAGTGTCCCCAAACTAGTGTCCCCAAACTAGTGTCCCCAAACTAGTGTCCCCAAACTAGTGTCCCCAAACTAGTGTCCCCAAACTAGTGTCCCCAAACTAGTGTCCCCAAACTAGTGTCTCCAAACTAGTGTCCCCAAACTAGTGTCTCCAAACTAGTGTCCCCAAACTAGTGTCCCCAAACTAGTGTCCCCAAACTAGTGTCCCCAAACTAGTGTCCCCAAACTAGTGTCCCCAAACTAGTGTCCCCAAACTAGTGTCCCCAAACTAGTGTCTCCAAACTAGTGTCCCCAAACTAGTGTCTCCAAACTAGTGTCCCCAAACTAGTGTCTCCAAACTAGTGTCTCCAAACTAGTGTCTCCAAACTAGTGTCCCCAAACTAGTGTCCCCAAACTAGTGTCCCCAAACTCAAGGATCTCTAGAGTGAAGAATAGTGTAGACATAATGAAGGAAGTAGAAGATGATGAGTTGTCCGTCTTGCTATGTTGATGTTTTACCTGTTATGCCAATATCTGTGCACTTTAATTATTGGCCCATTTTTATCTAAGAATTATACTAGGACAAAATATACATGTCTACACACAATTGATAATATGTCTACACACAATTGATAATATTTTCAATGTCGTTATCTGGTTTTCATAAATTGAGAGGCGATTTTAACACCTTTCACCCCATTTCGTTGTCAATTTTAAGACCGTTCGTGCCATTTAGGTGTTCATTTTGTCCTGGCCATACATAAGACATCATCTTTTAGAGGATTCTCAATGATTACGGGGGGTGACCTGTTTTTGTTCTCTCCTTTTCTATCTTTCTCTGGCTTGTAGCCATTTGACCCCATTCAGCCTACTGATTTAAGACGTTTATCCCCATCCAGCTGTCAATTTTTTACTGGTGAGCTGTAGCGAGCCAGCATATTTTATATTTTTGTTTGACAGGAGGCTAAATTTGTACATTTTTCGATAGAAAAATGTCTCCGGCGAAGCCGGATTTCTTCACATAATGCTGGCTCGCTATCGCTCGCCAGGAAGAAATCGACACCTAGATGGGGATAAACGTCTTAAAATAGTTGGCTGAATGGGGCCGAATGGATACAAGCCAGAGAAAGAGAGAAAAGGAGAGAAATAACAAAAAGCAGGTCACCCCCCTTAAATGACATGGCGTTTACAAATTTTCGGATTGTAATTCGTGTTATGTACACTCGGTCCAAAAAGTATATGCACCCCTCCCCTGATAATCTGGTGTGTACAGCTTGGTAGAGTATAGGTTGTAGGTCTTAGGTAGAATAGGTAGATAGTAGTATAGATAGATATAGCTACAGGTAGATATGCCAACCCTACCAAGCTGTACACACCAGATTATCAGGGTAGGGGTGCAGATACTTTTTGGACCGAGTGTACAAAGTGTTGTTATATTAATAAGGGGAAAAATAGGCAGTGAAGTATATAAAACTAGGCAGTGAAGTATATAAAACTAGGCAGTGAAGTATATAAAACTAGGCAGTGAAGTATATAAAAATAGGCAGTGAAGTATATAAAACTCAAATTTGTGTAACATTCAACGGAAAAGTAATTAATCTTTTTCTGATTTCGATTAACCCTCTCCGACATATGACACGATTTTGAGCCTATTAGGGATACTTTAAAATCTTTGTTACCATCAGGGGTATTTAGAAACCTTTAGTTTAGTTACTTCAACCTCTGCAGTTGTCTTTGAGTTAGCTGTGGGCAGAAAACTAATTTTGGAGAGGTAATTATAAGAGTGAGAGAACTCTATTTATTATTGCTAATCTGGAGACCTCTGCGTCATATGTGCGTGAAAGGGTTAAGTATTTCTTTTTCATATTATGTACAAACAAAAAAGCCCATGTAACGAGAGACGAAAAATGTACTGTTCAGGGGTGATTTCCACTTGAGGGACTTTTTTCTGGACCCCTTTCTCCCTCATGTTTAGCCCCATTGCTTTTGAAAGTTTAAGACGTTTGCCCCATTAGTTGGATTATTTTAACAACGTTCGCCCCATTTCTGTCAATTTTAAGACCTTTCGTGCCATTTAGGTGTCGATTTTTTCCTGGCGAGCGATAGCGAGCCTGTAATTTAAGAGAAATCGGCCTTCGGCCGTGACATTTTTCTACCGAAAAATGTACACATTTATCTTGAAAGGGGGGTCTAAGGGGGGGTAATTTTAAGATTGATGGAAGTCTAGGGAACAAACTAAAAACCTCCCCTTAAAGGCTTTACAGGCAGTTTAATTATTGACGTAATCTGCATTTTTCTACAGAGTTGTGTATCATGTTCACACACTACAGTTTAAGGGAGCCCACCTCGATTTTGTTCTCTTTCTCTCCCTCTCTCTTTGGCTTGTATCCATTCGGCCCCATTCACCCTACTGGTTTAAGACGTTTACCCCCATCCAGGTGTCAATATTTTCCTGGCGAGCGGTAGCGAGCCAGCAAATATATATTTTTGTTTTGACAGCAAGCACAATTTTTACATTTTTCGATAGAAATATGTCTCCGGCGAAGCCGGCTCTCTCCATACAATGTTGGCTCGCTATCGCTCGCCAGGAAGAAATCGACACCTTGATGGGGATAAATGTCTTAAAACAGTTGGCTGAATGGATACAACCCAGGGAAAGAGAGAAAAGGAGAGAAAGATACAAAAAAGCCGGTGACCCCCCGTAATGGGAGAATACAAAGGAGAACAAACTGCAACAGACCTATTGGTCCTTACGGGGCAGTTTGGATATCTAAAACTACTAATCTACTGACTACGAGGTAGAGAAAAGGATAGCAAAGAAGAAGGCTCCTCCCCACCCACCACTCCCTCCAGCTAATACTGGCATGGAAACAGGTAGGAAAAATACCATGCAGTATTGAAAAACTGACGGAAATTCGGACAGGACAGGGAGAAAAAAGAAGTTGATTTGTAATCTAAGCTAACTCTACAGGTATTTACTACAATTCTGAAAGGGAACAGATGTATGAAAATGAATATACATTGCGGTATGCGTTGACATTTCGTTGCGCGTTATTCTGAAAGAAACTGTGTTAATCGGGGGTTATTTGCCATGTGTTTATCCAGATGGTTCTTAAATGTTTCGACAGTATTACAGTTTACAATGTTCGAGGGTAGTCTGTTCCAATTATTCACAACGCGGTTGAAGAAGAAATGCTTCGCCTCGTGAGAATGAAAACGCTTGCCTATAATCTTATAACCATTGTTTCTCGTGTTTGCTTGATTGATCGTAAATAATTCGCTTACATTTAGGTTGCTGAATCCCTTGAAGATTTCTATTAGGTCACCTCTCATTCTGCGCTTTGTTAAGCTAAACAAATTTAGTTCCTTTAAGCGCTCTTCGTACGGTTTATTACGCAATCTAGGTATAATTTTAGTGACTCTGCGTTGCACCCTTTCAAGTTTATTTATGTCCTTTCGGTAGTACGGTGACCAGAATTGCACGCAGTATTCGAGATGGGGACGCACCAATGAGTTGAATAGAGTAAGTATGATTTTTTCTGATTTGAATTTGAATGTTCTGCCGATGAAACCCACCAATTTATTAGCAGTTTTTATTACCTCTGTACACTGTTTACTCGGCTTCAGGTCACTTGATATTATAACTCCCAGATCCTTTTCATTATTTGTATTTGATAGTTGAATGTTGTTCATTGAGTAATCTTTTTTAGCGTTGTTACTACCGATGTGTAATACTTTGCATTTTTCTATGTTGAATTTCATTTGCCATTTTTCTGCCCAGTTTTCTAAAGTGTCTAGGTCACCTTGTAGTTTTTGCCAATGTACTGTTGAGGTTACTTTATTAGTAATTTTTGTATGGTCAGCAAATTTCGAAATTTTGCATTCTATTCCTTCGTCTAAGTCGTTTATGTAAATTAAAAAAAGAATAGGACCTAATACCGAACCCTGGGGAACGCCACTATTTACTTTGCACCAATCTGATTCTTCACCATTTATTACAACTCGTTGTTTACGGTCTGAGAGCCAATTTTCGAGCCATTTCAGAGTTTTTCCTGTTATGCCATGAGCTTTTATTTTGTCAATTAGTCTCTTGTGGGGTACGGTATCGAAAGCTTTCTGAAAATCGAGATATATTATATCAACTGCTCTATCCTTATCATATGATTTGTAAACATCATTGAAGAAGTCGAGTAAGTTTGTTAAGCATGAACGTTTATTTCTAAAACCGTGCTGAGAATCTTTTATTAAATTATTTTCTTCCAAATGTTTTACTATTTTGTCCCTTATAATGGTTTCCATTAATTTGCCCATTTCCGATGTTAAGCTAATTGGTCGATAATTGCCGGGAGAGGACTTATTTCCTTTTTTGTATATGGGTGTCACGTTAGCTAGTTTACATTCGTTTGGAACTATCCCAACATTCAATGATTTGTTGAACAGATTTGCGAGTGGGTTTAATAATTCGTGTTTTGCTTCTTTTAGAATCCTTGGGGATATTTTATCAGGGCCTGGGGTTTTATTAACTTTCAAATTGTTGATTGCGAACAGGATATCGTCTTCATAAATCGTAAAGTTTTCGAGCTCAGTGCCATTTGATTGATTCGTAGGGGTAGGTCGGTTACCGGTAGTATCTTCCGACGTGAAAACTGATGCAAAATAGTTATTTAGGATATTCGCCATTTGTACTTTGTTATCTGTATGATCTCCATTTTCCGCAACAAGTGGGCCTATTGTTGAAGTTACCGTTTTTCTGTTTCTTATATAGCTGTAAAATTCTTTCGGATTGGACTTGCTGGAGCTGGCAATATGAAGTTCCAGATTCTTCTTACTTCCTTTGATGAGATTTTTGGTTGTTCGACGCAGTCTATCGTGTTCTAATTTATCGCTATTATTCTGAGTTGCCTTATATTTTTGGTATGCCTGCTTTTTTACTAAGAGGATGTTTTTTTATTTCATTATTCCACCATTTTGGCTTATATTTGCCTGCTGGGCACCGGTTTCGTAGAGGGATGCTTGTATTTATTGCTTTGTTTAGATTATTAGATAATATGTTCCATAATCGATTTACATCGTGAGTTTCAGTCATTTCACTCCAGTCAGTATTGGCAAGATGCCTTCTAAGTTTGTTAAAGTCGGCCCTTCGATAATCTGGTACTTTTTCCGTGCTCACGTTTTCTTTGTCATTATTTACTTTAATGTTAAAGGACACTATCCTATGGTCACTAGAGCTAAATTCCGGTCCGATTTTAACGCTATTTACCAGTCTTTCATTTGTCGTTAGAATAATATCCAGAATGTTATTTCCCCTCGTTGGGTGTTCTACGTGTTGATAAAGGGCACTTTCCTGAAGATTAGCATATAGATCTTGTCCCGCGTGAGCATTTAATGGTTCGCCCCATGTTGTGACTGGCAGATTGAAATCGCCAAATATTACTGCTTCTTCCTGACAACTTATTTCCGCTATTTGATCATAGAGTTTCTCGTCAGTATCGGGTGATTGTGCAGGAGGTCGATAAATGAGGCCAATTATTATCTTGCTTGCTTGATTATTTATTTGAACGTAACTAGTATCAATATTATTTATGGCAGGTTTGGTTACCTCGATTGGGTGAAGATTACTTTTAACATATAGCAGAACCCCACCTCCCATTCTATGGGATCTTTCGCAGCTGAAGGGAGTATAACCTGGTAATGCGTATTCCGCCAAAAAATCACGCTTTTCCGTGTTGATCCAAGATTCTGAAACACCGATTATATCACATTCCTCCATACATGCAAGTGCTTCCAGGTCTTCGAATTTATTGCGTAAGCTGCGTGCATTAACGTAGCAGGCCGTGATATTATTTTGGATAGAGTTTACATTTGATATGGGGTAGTTTATGTCGCTGCTACTGCCCCTGCTCGGTTGTCGTTTTTTGATCTGAAAGTGCAGACTGCATCATGTAGGAGTCTGCCTAGGCGTGCTCCTCCGACTGAATTCAAATGGCAGCCATCATCCTGAAAGAGAATGTGTTGATTGTAGAAAATGTCCCAGAGATTGAGATATTCGACATCTTCCTGTGAGCAGAGGGATTTAAGTCTGTTATTAGTACTGAACGCCTTATCGTAGAAACCGGTCTCTGCATCGATCTTGGGAAGAATGCCTGAAATGATTATGTTACATGACTTACTCTTGTAACGCTGGATTGCCTTACGGTATTTTTCCATTAGTTCCTCTGATCTGGTGCGCATTACATCGTTCGACCCTGCGTGAATCACGAACAGGGTGTTCTCGTCAGCGTTAATGGTGACATCGTCGAAGGCTGCTGTGATGTCGTCCAAACCTGCACCCGGTATGCAAAAACGCTTTCTGTGGTTTGGGACTCTTCCACAGAACTCTTCAAGTTGTCCTCTTAAGATGGAGTCTCCAATGAGCCTGGTCTCCTCAGGTTCGTCTCCTGTTTCTGTCAGAATCTGGTATTTATTAAATGTGGTGACCGGCAGATGTGACCTCCTTTTTGATTGCCTCGCCCCATTTCTTACGGGAGTAAAGCTGGTGGGAGAGACTCTGGAATTTTGAGGGGATGGAGGGCTGTTGTGGGGGGCGGGGGGGCTGGCTGGTGGGGGTGTTACCGGCTGGTCAATTCTGGGTGGGGAAGGAGATCTAGGGGGAGAAGGGAGGGCAGTTGCGTTGTCTTGGCTAGACACCTGCACTGGTAGTCCTACATCCTGCTGGGTTTCTGGTGTTGCTGCTACATTGAGGGAAACAAATTCCTGCAAAGAGTAGAATTCCTTCTGGAGTTTGACATAGTTGGCTTTTACTTCGTTCAGACCTTCTAACAGATGTCGGCGGTTTTCGCACAGCCTGCATTCCGGGATGGAGAAGTAGTCACTGAAGTATTGTCCAGCGAATCGACCTGTACACTGCTCGCAACGTTTCAAGTTCGAAGGCATTTTGGCTGCTAAGATGATATAGTATTAATTTAAGATACAGTTTCAAAAGCCCTGTGAAAATAAATGAAAAATATATGTGAGATATGTTAGTAATCAGATACTATGTCGAGAGCCTGTAAAACTATAGAAATATGTGTTTGAATTTTATGATTACATGAGACTGTAAAAAAAGAGAGATATTGGTTAGTATGAAGGCATACAAAATATAGTATGTGGTAGACCTAATGGGAGTTTGTTGGGCCTGTTTACATGGAGGTAATAGCTATCTCAATTTCGATATCAAGAGGCTAGCCTATTTACGATATTTTAATAAAACATAAAATATTTGACACAGGTAATGGAGTGATTTGTATACTAAAAAAAAAAAAAAAAATACAATAGTTTGGGAGAGAAAGACTAAAATATACGACAAACAATTTGTTGTCTGTCAGAAGATAGGAAGATAAGCTTATTAAGGAGAAAAACAAAAAAATAATATAAAAGAAAGAAGGAAAACAAAATGAACACTTATGTTAGCCGGTATTCTGGTTTGGCGGCTCCAGGTCCTCCTCACAGTGATTAGCGTGGGTAAGGTAGTATTGGCGGGAAACTATCACGTGATCACTGAGGCGTGGCTATATAGCGCGTTGCTATATATTTAACACACAATGACGGGAGCGTCTATACCGCTGTAGTTCACACACAGAAGGAAAACTAAGAGGTGAAGAATCCGAATAACAGTGAAATTAGACCCTATACTCTCAATAAAAATGCAAGTTTTTCGTCGTAGTACTTGTTTATAATCTACAAACTAATGAAGCGAAACAAGAGATCCCCCCCCCCAAAAAAAAAATAATAATAATAATAATAATAATAAAAAAAAAATGACACACACACACACACACACACACACACACACACACACACACACACACACACACACACACACACACACACACACACACACACACACACACACACACACACACCTACACTACCGAGGATTAACCTCCCATTGTAGTACCTGCACCCTCTTTACCCTGACCATACCAAAACAGTTTCTGTATGTATGTATGTTTATGTGCATACGTGAGCGTTTGTGTATACGGACATGTGCACACTTACTGCATGTTCTTATGTTCCTATATATGTATGTATATGTATGTGCGCACGTACGTGTATATACGTATGTTCTGTATATGAGTAAGTAAATAAATGTGTATATGTACTGTATATCACTTACTCTCATGGTTATTTTATGATAATTTGTATTCTGCACATGCATCATTATTGTATTTATTTATTTTGTTTGTAAACTAAGCTTACCATCTTCATATCTGTACATCTCATGTTCATCCACTAAATTGCAAAATGTGTATTTTCAGCTCATGAGGCTGTCATTCTTTAATAAACCGTTTATTATTATTATTATTATTAATATTATTACACACACACACACACACACACACACACACACACACACACACACACACACACACACACACACACACACACACACACACACACACACACACACACACACACACACACACACACACACACACACACACACACACACACACACACGCGCGCGCGCGCGCACACACACACACACACGAACAAAAAATAACTCTCTTGGAACAAATAGGGTTAAAGTCCATGTAACACTAGCTTCAAAACAACCAAAAACCATAGACTAGTTAAAAACAAAAACTATGTACGGTTAAGGGGAGACAGACCGTTTTTCAGGACCACCCCCTTCTCTACTCCCTAATGTTTAGCCCCACTAGTTTTGAGATTTTAAGACGTTGATTTCATTAGTTTGGGTATTTCATGACCTTTCACCCAATTGCTGTGTCAATATTAGGACCCTTCGTGCTATTTAGGTGTCGATTTTTTCCTGGCGAGCGATAGCGAGCCTGTAGTTTTAGGAGGAATCGGCCTTTGGCCGGGACATTTTTCTACCGAAAAATGTACAAATCTATCTTGAAGGGGGGTCTAGGGGGTGTTTTTCTAAGCTTGATGGAGGTCTAGGGAGGAAACTAAAACAAAATATGAATACACGAATGAATAGACCAAACAAACAGCCACTGTCCCCTTAAGTGATGAACAGCGCAATTTACGAGCCCTGAGCAGCACTGGACGGAACGAGCAACGAAGCAGACGAAATTCAATTAGTTTGTCGCAGGGGGTGTCTAATTACGCTCTTGTCCTTTACCCACCTCGCTTGTTTTCTCTTTCTCTCCCTGGCTTGTATCCATTCGGTCCCATTCAGCCTACTGTTTTAAGACGTTTATCCCCATTCAGGTGTCGATATCGTCGAGCGATAGCGAGCCAGCATTGTATGGAGATATCCGGCTCCGCCGGAGAAATTTTTCTATCGAAAAATGTACAAATTTAGCTTGCTAAAATATATATATATATATATATATATGTGCTGGCTCGCTACCGCTCACCAGGAAAACATTGACACCTGGATGGGGGTAAACGTCTTAAAACAGTAGGCGGAATGGGGCCGAATGGATACAAGCCAAAGAGAGAGGGAGAGAAAGAGAAAACAATCGAGGTGGGCCCCCTCAACCCCTGCTGCACCGGTGACGTACTTTCGTTTTGATTTCGACTGCATTTAGACGATTTTATGAAGCTTAGGAAGGATATAGAGTAGCTAAAAGGGTTAATCGAAATAGTATGTAACCTATTAATGGGTACACATCCTTCTCAAGCTGAATACAATCGTCTAATAATTGGCCGAGTATAATGAATAAGATGCCCCCGGTAGTGATGTACTTTTCATTATATTGTGGCAACTATTGGACGACTTTGTTCAGCTTAGGAAGGACGTCTACTCATTGCAAGGCTGTAGACTATCTCAATTAATCATTTTTTGCTACCCTATATCCTTCGTAAGCTTCATAAAATCGTCTAAATAGTAGCTCAAATCTAATTAAAAATACTTCCCCGGTTGTGAAGGAGTTAATATCTCCGCCTCATCGTATTTCATTTGGTCGTTCTTATATAGGGGTTTTACAGACGGTTTACATTACGAGCCGTCTACGAAGAGTTTTATAAATCGAAGGATTTAAAGGGAGATGGGTAGTTTTTTGGTAGATCTATTTATTTATTATTTTTGTTTGTAGTATTATTTTCCTAGTGTCCTCCCTAAACTCCATCAAACTAAACAAAAAATAATCCCAAGACTCTCCTTCAAGATAAATTTTTACATTATTCGATATAAAAGTGCCGGTTCCTCTTAAATCATACGCTCGCCATCGCTCGCTTCAACTAATGGACCGAATGTCTTATAATCTGAAAACTAATGGGGCTAAGCATGAGGGCGAAGGGGGACCAGAAAAATGAACCATCCCAGCGCTTCTTACGACACTTTTTTATAAGCAAGTTTTTTCTCGTAATATTTCGGGGCTCTTTTACATTGGTATCGGGAACTAGACTGAAATTAGAGTATGGATGATGGTTTAAGACAAATTAGAGTATGGATGATGGTTTAAGACAAATTAGAGTATGGATGATGGTTTAAGACAAATTAGAGTATGGATGATGGTTTAAGACAAATTAGAGTATGGATGATGGTTTAAGACAAATTAGAGTATGGATGATGGTTTAAGACAAATCAAGTTTAATTTGGGAGTTACCAGACGAGAATTGCTTCAAAATATTGCCAGAAAAAGTGATGATGTGACACTTGACTTTTGCCAGTGACCGAGTCTTGTCAAAATATGGTAATTGGTTTCCGAGGCCGTTATTTTATACACTGTTACAGCAGAATGATACGAGTGTGTTCTACAAAACTTTAGATGCACAACTTTTTTCTGGCAAGAGTTTGAGTCTATGTTGCACTGTTGTTAAGGGGGTTTATTGCTTGTTTTTGTTGGTGTATTTATTAATTAGTTTATACATTATCGAATTTCCTCACTAGACCTCAAAAAAAAAAAAAAAAAAAGCACACCCTAGACCCCACAACTGATTGGAATAAAAACATATTTGTTGATAAATCTATTAATTGAACATAGGAATTAACAACTACATCGCAGACTTCACTCCTAATTCAGTCATACAGTGTTTCCCTCCACCCACACAAACAAAACAACTGCCTGGGTATACATTAAGGGGAGGCAGACCGTTTTTCTGGACCCCCTTCTCCCTAATGCTTAGCCCCACTAGTTTTGAGATTGTAAGACGTTCGGCCCATTAGTTTGGCGATTTTAACACCTTTCGCCCCATTTCGTTGTCAATTTTAAGACCTTTCGTGCCATTTAGGTGTCGATTATTTCTTGGCGAGCGATAGCGAGCCTGCAATTTTAAGAGGAACAGGGCTTCGGCCAGGAAATTTGTCTACCGAAAAATTTACACATTTAGCTTGAAGGGGGGTCTAGGTTGTTGTTGTTGTTGTTGTTGTTGTTGTTCCCCAAGCTGCCTGGCCGAACAGCCCCAAGGCCCTGAGCAATTCCAAGGCCATAACCGAGCGCCCCACACAGAACCCTCCCTGCCGGGCACAATAAAGCCTGGGTGACCGAAGCCACTCCATGGCGGGGAGCTGAGGAGGGTGCAGAAACGCCTGGGAAACCAAAGCCCCACCCAGGGCCCTGTGCCCCTCAGCAATTATGAAGAGAAAGTTGAGGGGCAAGGGAAAAATGTGACGCTTTGGCTTCCAATCTTGGTAGATTGGGAGGTCAATCCACGGAAAAGACGCCGTCACTTGAGATCTAGAAAATATATAAGTTAAAGGAACAGCCAGAGTAAGCTATGGGTATGGCAGAGATCGCTCAGTTCTCACTCTGATAGACCAGCCCATCACCACATGACTAGAACCCAATCCTCTCAGCATCAGCTAAGAAAGGCCCTAGAAAGCCGCCTTTGGCGGGGGGATAGCTCCCCTATTTCAACCCCTTTCGGGGTCGGGCACCCGCCCGTTTTTTTGTTGTCTAAGCTTGATGGAAGTCTAAGGAGGAAACTAAAACAAATATATGCATAAATTAATTAATAGACCAAACAAACGGCCAGTCTCCCCTTAACGTGGGCAACCGTACATACTGCCCCACCTTGGTATGCTAAAAACATTGGGAGCGCTGAAGAAAGAGGGAAGGAGGGGCCCCACATTCATCAATCAGACGTCAGAAGCTAGAAAGGAGTTTGGCCTATCTTGGCTGAGGGGAGGGCTAGCCATCAGATCCGGCTATGAACGATGGTGGTTGAGACGCAAGCAGGAAATAGATAGATAGATAGATAGATAGATAGATAGATAGATAGATAGATAGATAGATAGATAGATAGATAGATAGATAGATAGATAGATAGATAGATAGATAGATAGATAGATAGATAGATAGATAGATAGATAGATAGATAGATAGATAGATAGATAGATATAGATAGATAGATAGATAGATAGATAGATAGATAGATAGTCAGTCAGTCATAATTTTATTTCATAAAAGACATATACATACACTTTTTACAGAGTTATTTACGTAATCTACATTAAGCTAAAAGTCCTTAGCGCATAGTTGGTTCTGTGTTCTGTACATAAACAATTCTTGATCTGATAGCATTGATATCATTTAGAAATAAGTTAGTAAATCCATACTCATGTAGGATTATTTTTTCAACATCCTTTACAAGAAAAGATCTATGTAACATGTAATACATGTTCTTCTCTATAAAACTACATGGCTTTATGAAATTTCTATATACAAATCTTATTTTCATCCAGTTAACCAAATGCCTAAACACCATCAATCCACATTCTCTACAAGCACTGTGGTTGCTCTCCCAGTACTTCATATTCAATATTTTCTTTATTTCCTTGTGGTATCCAATGGAAAACTGCTTAAATGGTATATAACATTTTCTATTATTAAACCAAAGTTCAGCGCCATAAAAATTCAAACAGTAGCTTTGAAATAAAAACAAGATAGATTTGAAAATTCAAACAGTAGCTTTGAAATAAATTTAAAAATACTTCAGTATCTCAGATAGATAGATAGATAGATAGATAGATAGACTCAGACTCAATATTTTATTTCGTAAAAGCTACATAAAACTTTGTACATAGTAAGAGAATTGTGAAGCACATTTATCTCATAGTTGGTTCACGGCTTTGAATAAAAGTAATTCTAGATTTTACTGCGTCAATGTCATTTTCCATTAAACATTCGATATTATAAATATTCAATAAAATATTCTTTACTTCCTTCATCAAATATAAGCTATCATCATTGTTAAGTAAACATTTTCTTAAAAAGATACAAGGCTTCATCATACATCTGTGAGCAAACCGTATTTTTTGCCAATTAATTAGATGAGTGAATGTCATTAACCCTGCTAAATCACATGCTTTGTGGTTGCTCTCCCAGTATTTAAGTTTTAAAATCTTCTTAATGGCTTTGTGGTATCCAACCGCAAATTGTTTCAGAGGAATACCACACCGCTTATTGGAAAACCATAATTCTGTACCATAAAAACTTAAGCAATAACTATTAAATAGTTGAATAAAAACATTAATATTAACATTAGGGAATTTACGTAAAATACAATTGAATTCATTATAAAACTTATTTCTTGTCCTTATTACATCCTTATCATTATTTAGTTTATCATCAATAATAAATCCTAGGTACTTATGTTCATGTACATTGATCATTACTTCATCATTAAGCTTCATTCTCGGCAGACCATTTATATTATTAGTATCCCTAAAAAACATACACACTGATTTATTTGCATTCACTTGAATATCTAAAGCTTTCGTTTCATGTTCCACAATGTTTAGTAACTTTTGTAACCCTGTCGCTGTTGGCGCTAAAACTACTATGTCGTCAGCATAGGCAATAATGTTACTCATCCTATTACCAAGACTACATCCAGTTTTGCACTTTGATACGGTTTCGATTAATAAATCAATATACATTAAAAAGTAAAGGAGATAAAATTCCACCCTGTCTCACTCCGTTCATAATCTTCCAGGGCTTTGACAGTGCATCTTTATGTTTAGTAGCAACCATTTGGTTTCTGTAAAAATAAAACAAAATATTTACAAGGTAATGAGGAATATCTAGTTCTAAAAGTTTCTGGATTAATTTAAAATGATTCACTTTATCAAACGCTTTTCTAAAATCAATAAAACTCGCATATACATTCGATCCTGCAGATCTATAGCGTAAAACAGTTTCCTTAAAAAATAAACCTGCAGAAAGAGTTGAATGGCCCGCTCTGAAGCCATGTTGCCTCTCATTAAAGTCGACATAATTTGTTAATTTATATTTTAAACAATATTCAAAAATCTTTAGAAAAACTGAAGACGATAGATAGATAGATAGATAGATAGATAGATAGATAGATAGATAGATAGATAGACAGATAGATAGATAGATAGATATAGATAGCTAGATAGATAGACAAGGTAGATAGATAGATAGAGAGAGAGAAAGAAAGATAGATAGATATATATATATATATATATATATAGATATATAGATATATATATATATATATATATATATATATATATATATATATATATATATATATATATATATATAGAGAGAGAGAGAGAGAGAGAGAGATATATATATATAGTATTATATATTCTGAAGATGATGGTATGCATTGGCGAATTTTCAAAGGCATCTTCTATCGAAATGTTTACAAATTTAGCATTTCTTCTAGTTTGAAAAAATTCTGGGAAGGTGTGTTTGTTAGCCAAGGGGGCAAACTATAATGCATTGCTCGAAATGGGCAAAAGTAAGCAAAATCTTCATTAATAATTGAGGCGGGTCACCAGTTTTTGTTTTGTCTTGCTCTCCTTTTCTCTCTTTCCCTGGCTTGTATTCATTCGGCCCCATTCAGCCAACTGTTTTAAGACGTTTATCCCCATCCAGGTGTCGATTTCTTCCTGCGAGCGATAGCGAGCCAGCATTGTATGGAGAAATCCGGCTTGGAGAAATTTGTCTATCTAAAAATGTACAAATTTAGCTTGCTGTTAAAACAAAGATATATATATATATGCTGGCTCGCTACCTCTCGCCAGGAAAATATTGACACCTGGATGGGGGCAAACGTCTTAAAACAGGTAGGCTGAATGGGGCCGAATGGATACAAGCCAAAGAGAGAGGGAGAGAAAGAGAAAAAAAGCGAGGTGGGCTCCCTTAAACAAAATATCAAAATAACCCAGAAGACGTCAGACCAGATAATTATAGTCTATTCGCGGTATGTAGGCAAACACTCATGACCTCTATCTTTTATAACTCAAAAAGGGCTAGAGCAAATTGGCTGTACATTTCCACATCTATTCCTTGACTGACTCTTCCCAAATGGTAGAAATATTAGCTCGATTACTCTAGTCGTTTTTGAGTTATAGAGATTGGAGGTCATGGTTTCTCGCCTACTTACAGTGACTAGACTATAGTGTGATCTGACATATGGTTAGGCCAAGGAAAAATGTGTTGCTACAAGCTCGTTTTTTGGTGGATGGCTATACCTTGATGAATGAAATATTAGATTATGGACACCAAATAGCAGAAAATATGACTATGCAGCAAATAGTCCTATCACGAACTACATAGCACGAAATATTACCAAATAATACCAAACTAGCATTATATAATAGTGATGAATCCAAAATAGCATAATAAAATAGTGAAGGATCCAGATAGCAACAAGTAACACCCCGCTCTTAACATTAATCATCAACTATAAACCCCAATGTACTTGAACAAACTAATGAAAGCATATGGTCCTCCCGGGATTCGAACTCGGGACACCACACCCAGACCGTAAGCACCTAAACCATTACACCACCAACACATATAACAGACAATCACCACCTAATGACAAAACAGAACACTAAGTAACCCCAGATATCACTAAATAATATTAAATATCATTGGGTTACGCTCAATGCACCAACAAGCAATAATTAACATTAACAGTACCGGTATATTTGCAAGGTTGAAAGAGTGATAGCAAACCAAAATCAAGGTACATTAGAGGTAATTTAGGTGCGTTGGAAGGAAGTGTGGTGTCCTTGTTAAGTGTAGTGAAGAGAACAGGAGGAGTAAATTGGATTACAAATAGAATCAGTGGGGGAAGCCAGGCACATGAAACAGGAGTGTCAGCAACTCCTTATCATATGCCTATGTGGCCTCTCCTGGGTACATCCCTGCTTAATTGGTGTTCGATATAGTTAACACTATTAAATAATACTAAGCAATCCGACTCAATGTTGAAATTACTTAGAAAATTTGACAGATTGAATATAAACGCCATATGAGGAGGAGCACTTTATTGACAACGTTTATTAACAACGTTTATTAACAACGTTTATTAACAACGTTTCGCAGATAGCTTCTTGAGGTCACTAACCTGAAGAAGCTATCTGCGAACGTTGTCAATAAAGTGATCCTCCTCATATGGTGTTTATACCGACTGAAGTTAACACTAAGTAAAACTCCATAACACTAACCCTAAATAACACTAAATAACACCATGTCAGTACATCAATGAGTGGTATATAATATCACAAATAACACAATGTAACACCTACACTGCTAACACCCACCCTAAGTAACTCAGCTTAAGAGGGTAGTGCTTGGTTTTTGGTATATATAATTATGTATTTGTTTGAGTTTCCTCGCTAGACCTCCATCAAGCTTAGACAAAAAAACCCTAGACCCCATTTCAAGATAAATTTGTACATTTATCGGTAGAAAAATGTCCCGGCCGAAGACTAGATGGAAGTTAGAGGCTCGCTATCGCTCGCCAGGAAAACATAGACACCTAAAGGGCACGAAAGGTCTTACTTAATATTGACAAAAGCAAATGAGGCGAATAATCTCAAAATCGCCAACTAACGGAACGAACGTCTTAAAACCTGAACATTAATATGCTAAACATGAGGGAGAAGGGGGTCCAAGAAAAAGCGAGTACCATCCCCCTTAAGGGAAGATGGGCCGCTTTTCTGGTCCCCTTTATCCCTCGTGTTTAAGCCCCATTTGTTTTGAGATGATAAGACGTTCGGTCCATTAGTTAGGCGATTTTAACACCTTTCGCCTAATTTAGTTGTCAATTTTAAGACAATTCGTGCCATTTATGTGTCGATTTATTCCTGGCGAGCAATAGCGAGCCTGTAATTTTAAGAGGAACTGGTCTTCGGCCGGGACATTTTCCTACCGAAAAATGCACAAATTTATCTTGACAAGGGGTCTAGGGAGTGTTTTTCTAAGCTTGATAGAGGTGTAGCGAGGAAACTAAGAAATAAAGGAATACATGAAATAATAGACCCCCAAAACGGCCCATGTCCCCTTAACCCCTCCTAAGCTCTCACTGACGACAAACCACCCACTCACTACCCACACAGAATGGGATAATCCTCGTCTGTGGCGTAATACCTTTTGTAATATCGAGGTAAATGTGATGTGAAGTGTTCTATTTTAAGCTACACTTATATACTCCCTCGGGCGTCACGGTGTTTTTATAAGTTGTGTAGATAGAATATTGTTTATAATATTTATATAATTTTACTTTTACTTCCTGCATGTAGATTAGTATATATGCAACACACACACACACACACACACACACACACACACACACACACACACATATATATTATCTGCCGAAATTACATTTCTACCTTTAAGTAACGATCAAGGTCATTTCGTCCCTCCAATTGTTCATCTTTCCCTTTCTTCCCTCCAATTGTTCATCTTTCCCTTTCGTCCCTCCAATTGTTCATCTTTCCCTTTCGTCTCTCCAATTGTTCATCTTTCCCTTTCTTCCATCTCTCCTTTTCACTCCCTCATTTCCCCCTTTTAGTCCTTCCTTTCTTTTGTCTTTTGCTCCGTTTCTTCTTCCATTTATTTCGCCTTTCTTTCTGTATTTACTTTCTTCCTTATTCCTTGCATCGATCCATTCTCCTTTTCGTCTCTCCATCCCTCTCTTCCTCCCATCTTCCCTCCCTCCTTCTTTCTGTATTTACTTTCTGTATTTACTTTCTGTATTTACTTTCTGTATTTACTTTCTGTATTTACTTTCTGTATTTACTTTCTTCCTTATTCCTTTCAGCATCGATCCATTCCACCTTTCGTCTCTCCATCCTTCTCTTCCTTCCATCTTTCCTCCCTCCTTCCTTCTCATCCTCCCACCTTTCCTCCCTCCTTCATTATCTTCCTTCCATCTTTCCTCCCTCCTTCATTCTCTTCCTTCCATCTTTCCTCCCTCCATGTGCCTCTCTCCTTCCCCCCACCCTCTTCCTCCCAGCTTTCCTACCTCCCTCTCTCCTTCCCTCCACCCATCGTCTGATATTGACTTCCGATATTGGCCATCAAAACACTATTGAAATCATCAGGGGCCTCTTCTTATTCCTTCCTTTGAGTGTGCCTTCAAATTCATGTTCAGCGTCAGCATAATGGATTTTTTTCACGCTGAGAGAACGCTATTTTCCATTACTGCTACTATTACTACTACATACTACTACTACTACTACTACAAATAATAATAATAATAATAATAATAGTCTATGTAATATGTTATTGTGTAATGTACATTATGGAATAAAGTGTACTGAAGTGAACTAAACTGAACTACTACTACTAATACACTACTACTACCACTACTACTACTACTACTACTACTGTTACTGACATTAATACTAATAATAATAATAATAATCATCATCATCATACTCATCACCATCATAAATAGATTGGCATGCTCTATTGTTATCAGTGATAACTCTTACAACAAGGAATTTAATAGCGCTTTCATTGCGTAACGATTCCAAGATAGTTAATATTCTTTATTGAAAGTAAATTATATATATATATATATAGATTTGTAATCGTGCAACCAATGTCCAGTGGCCTTTCTATATGGTTTCCTTCAAATGTGCTATCTCATATTAAAATTATGCAACAAGACATTGTTGCATAAATAAACGTCTTAAAACAGTTGGTTGAATGGGGCCAAATGGATACAAGCCAGGGAAAGAGAGAAAAGGAAAGAAAAATACAAAAATCCGGTGACCCCCCCTTAATTCTCGAAGCATTACACTGCACAATTTAAATGAAGTTATTTTCGTCTTTCCCTGAACTTTCTGCTTCAAGCTTTGCATATTTTCAAGGTACACAAACACGTAAACACAAAACACCAGCTCTTTCCCTACGGCTATATGCAAATAAATAATTCAGGGACATGGAATCGGATATAGAGCGGCCTTTCCTTGCAAATGTAAAGCGCCCCGGGGGGGGGGGGGTGAATATCAATATATATATATATATATATATTTTTTTTTTTTTTTTTCCATAATAGCGAGCAATTAATTATGTTAACATCAAGCAGAGACGAGACAGCGAAGAAAGAAACAAAGGGCGAAAGAGATGGTAACACAAAATATGACCCCGATTAGGGTGGGGGGTGGGGGGGTAAAGCAAGGTATGACACGGAGGAAAAAAGAGAGAGAGACAATACAAGACAAAGAAAGAGCAAAAGAGAGAGAGACAATACAAGACAAAGAAAGAACAAAAGAGAGAGAGACAATACAAGACAAAGAAAGAACAAAAGAGAGAGAGACAATACAAGACAAAGAAAGAACAAGAGAGAGACAATACAAGACAAAGAAAGAACAAAAGAGAGAGACAATACAAGACAAAGAAAGAACAAAAGAGAGAGAGACAATACAAGACAAAGAAAGAACAAAAGAGAGAGAGACAATACAAGACAAAGAAAGAACAAAAGAGAGAGAGACAATACAAGACAAAGAAAGAACAAAAGAGAGAGAGACAATACAAGACAAAGAAAGAACAAAAGAGAGAGAGACTATACAAGACAAGACAAAAGAGAGAGAGACAATACAAGATAAAGAAAGAACAAAAGAGAGAGAGACCATACAAGACAAAGAAAGAACAAAAGAGAGAGAGAGGCAATACAAGAAAAAAAATGAGCAAAAGAGAGAAAAGAGGAGGGTCGAGGAGGGGGGGGGGGGAGGGGATAGAATGATAAACCTATAGTCCGTTCATTCTAGGTTGGGCAGAGATCGTAACCTCCTAACCTCTCATACCTAACCAAGGACTAGCCGAGTAATCGAGCTAATATTGCTACAAAATAGGACAACTTGGCTAGGGAATAGGTGTATACATTGACGGCTCATTTGCTCTAGCCCTGTTTGAGATACAGAGGTTAGAGGTTACGATTTCTGCCCCAACCTAGAATGAACGGACTATAGTAAACAAGAATAAGACTGAATTGGTCAAACACGTTGTCGATAGATACATCACGACGTGGTATAATGTGAAACAACCTTGAACAGGTAGACGATCAAAAGATAAACTCAAAATATATATGGAAATGAGAGAGAGAAGAAGAAGAAGCAAAAGCAAAAGAAGAAGAAGAACAAAAACAACAACAACAACAACAAGAGTAATAAGAAGAAACAGAAAAACTGAAGAAGAAGAAGAAGGCAAGGAGGAGGAGAAGAAGAGGAGGAGGAATGAGGAGTAGTAGAAGACATATGAATGAGAAGTATATGTCTTATGGGGGGTCACCGTTTTTTTTTTTTTTATCTCTCTCTCTCTCCTTTTCTCGGATTTCGGATTCAATCGGTTTTCAAATCCTTGGATTCAAAGCCTGTGTCAATCTAGTGACTCATAGTTCCAGAATGGAGAGGCTTCTGCATAGTGCGATTAAATTCTCAATAAGTAAATATAACACACATTCTTCAAAATAAAACGATCTCAAAAAAAAAAAAAAAATTGGGGGAAAAGTGAGGATTGGGCCTGAGTAAATAGATAGATAGATAGATAAATATATAGATAAATAGATAGAATCGTGTACCGGACTTCAATGCAATTCACCGATAACATTTTCTTACGTCACCCATGAGTGAGCCAACTACACGATATTTGACTAATACATCGATCTATCTTGCCTTTCTGCAGCTAATTGTGCAGCAATGTTCGATCAGTAGGCTTGTTATATATTGTTTGTTTATTTCATTTTGTTTTTATCTATATATATATTTTGTTTCAGTGTCACCGGAAACTAGACGGAAGACAGATTATTGTAAGAGTCCGATTTCCTATAAAACTTAGGATCTGAAGCGATTAGATCAGAATTACCCACATAAAAATTAAGGAAAAGAGGTGTATTTCACTACCTTTATTCAACGCCCTCCCCAGCTGTCCTTTTCTTCCATCCACACCACACACACACACCTGAAGGACGAAGCCTCAGCAGTGGTCCTTCCTGCCCCACATACTGTAAACCCCACTGACAAACCTAAAGCCGGTATCACACGAGCGCTGTTTCTTTTGCGACGCGTCCTTAAGGGGGGGATGGGCCGGTTTTCTGGAATACTTTCTCCCTCATGTTTAGTCCCATTAGTTTTCAGATGTTAAGATGTTTGATCCTTTAGTTAGTCGATTTTAAGACCTTTCACCCCATTGCTTCGTCAATATTTAGACCTTTCGTGCTATTTAGGTGTCGTTTTTTTCCCTGGCGAACGATAGTGAACCTGTAATGTTAGAAGAACCGGCCTTCGGCCGGGACAATTTTCTACCGAAAAATCTACAAATTATTCTAGAAGGGGGATCTAATGGATGTTTTTTTTTTTTTTTTTATTTGATGGAGGTCTAGAGAGGAAACTAGAAAAATAATGAATACATGCACAAATCGCCCAACAAGTGAACCATCCCCCCTTAATTCTCTCATTCTCTTTTTCCCATGGGCTCTTAGGGGTTCATATCCTTCGTTCTCTCTCTCTCTCCCCCCCCCCCTCTCTCTCTTGCTCTCAATCTATCTATCTATCTATCTATCTATCTCTCTCTCTCTCTCTTTGTGTTTTTTGTTCTCTCTCTCTCTCTCTCTCTCTCTCTCTCTCTCTCTGTCTCTGTCTCGTTTCTCCTGCCCCCCCTGGAAGCCCCTAAAATGATCTGTGAGACTTCGTGTGTGTGACCTCAATGCTGGGTGGGGGGTGGGGGAAGGGTGGGGGGAGGGGGGACTGTACGACTATTCACACATTAATTTTCCTTCCAGTTCCACCATGTTGTATTCTTTGACTAGACAATTAAGGGGGTGGCTGTTTGTTTGGTCTATTAATTCATGTATTCATATATTTGTATTAGTTTCCTCCTTAGACCTCCATCAAGCTTAGAAAAACACCCCTTAGACCCCCCTGCAAGATAGATTTGTACATTTTTCTACCGAAAAATGTCCCGGCCAAAGACAGATTCCTCCTAAAATTAAAGGCTCGAGGAATAAATCAACACCTAAATGGCACGAAGGATCCTGTGGCCAACTATACATAATGAAAGGTGATGACGTGGATGTGACGTGTGTAACTAGACACCTCTTGCGAACCACTAATTGCATGTCGTCCGCTTCGTTACTATGCGATGTTCAAGAGTCGAAAATTGCACTTGCATTATTTAAATTCAGATATTTTTGCCGTTAGTTTTTCTTATCGCGTTTTATTAGTTTTAACATTTCTATAATATATAAAATCTTTTGTTGTTGACTGAGGAGAAGGCTAAGTTACTGGTGTTAAAGGGAGATTTCCACTTGAGGGATTGTTTTCTGGATCCCTTTCTCCCTCATGTTTAGCCCCATTGCTTTTGAGATTTTAAGACTTTCGCCCCATTAGTTTGACGATCTTAAGAACTTTCGCCCCATTTCTGTCAATTTTAAGACCTTTCGTGCCAATTAGGTGTACATGTTTTCCTGGCGAGCGATAGCGAGCCTGTAATGCAAGAGGAACCGGCCTTTGGCCGGGATATTTTTCTTCCGAAAAATGTACAAATTTATCTTGAAAGGGGGTCTGGGTCTAGGGGGTGTAATCGTAAGCTTGATGGAAATATAGGGAACAAACTAAAAACCTCCCCTTAAAACAGGTCATGCTTGCGAATAGTGTGTACAAATCTACGGTATTACCAACCCATATTTCATTATCGTCTGGCTTATTGTATACAGTATAATTAGAGATAGATAGATAGATAGATAGATTATGTGTGTGTCTGTGTGTGTGTATGTGTGCATAAATAATATTCGACCTCACTATTCACAATATATTCAACATAGGAGTCACTTTGTTGAACATATATTTATTTAGCATACAATTTTACAAAGTAATATCACCTGCTGTGAAAAGTGTTATGTACTGCGTAGCACTGCACAATTCTGACGTGTTAATAAAATGTTTTGAATCATTCCTTTAAATCACATGCCTCAGTGGCTTCCATTATTCAACGTTCATTGTTTTATATGTATAGGTGTTTATATATATATATATATATATGTATATATATATATATATATATATATATATATTCAAATGCAACGGGTAAATGCGTCTTTATTGCTATTAAGCGATGAATGGATACATACTTCTGACACTAATTATAAATAGAATGTCAGTCAACCTATGATCCCACTACAAAGGCTCATCACAAATGTTTCCTACAGATCATACCTAGAGTCATATTAAACAATTTACAGTTATACGGTCCCACTTATAACTACCTGTTCACGGCACAGGAATTATAGTAAAGTAGGCTTATATATATATATATATATATATATATATATATATATATATATATATATATATATATATATATATATATATATCAACACACACACTCACTCACAAAAACGCACACACACACGTCTTAATAGAACGTACAAAAAATTATATATATCTGACGTTTACATTAGCATTCCACAATATTCGATTAAAGTCTACGGTATCATTTACCCACGTTTCACTATCTGTTTGTCCCTGATTGGCTTTATATGTAAGGCTGAAACGTATGACTGACTGAGTCTCTCTCTCTCTCTCTCTCTCTCTCTCTCTCTCTCTCTCTCTCTCTCTCTCTCTCTCTCTCTCTCTCTCTCTTTTGCTCTCTTTATCACATCAAATTTATGGGGGAATATGTTGGGAGAGATTATGACAAACAGCTCATTTAATATGGTGATGAAGGCAAATATGGTTAAATTGTAGTAAGCTTTTATCCCCCTAAATTATGGAAAGGGATAGAGAGAGGCAATTATAAGATATTGTAGCTTTTCTTCAACGACAAAGCACTGTTTTAAAGAATCAAACATATGCATGATTATTTATATGATAATGTACACATATATATATTGTATGGTTGTCATGATACGATAAAATGTATATTTGCAATATACATTTGAGAATGTAAAGTTGAACGCAAGGTAGCATTGTTGATAAAGCTTCAGTTTCTAAGTTCTGATTAAAGAAAAGGCCCAATGATTGATGCAGAATATAAATTAATATAGCCAAGCCAATATATTAATAATGTGCAGGTTACTTATATAGCGCCATTTATCTCTAGCCCTCGCTCCGAAATTTAATAGCGCTCGACCAAAGTTTATTACCAGACATGATTACCCATTTCATTGCTCAAGGGAAACGGTATCGGCTACCAGTGTATGCGAAAAACCTTCATCCCTGAGCGTGGGATTGAACTCAGGACACCCGGGGTGGGAGCCCGAGACGTTGTCCACTACACTACTAAGCCAACAAAGTTGATATTAGAGCTTTAGAGCAAAAATAGTATCAATCTTATGTAATACATATAGCTGACGGAAGGATTTTAAATATTATAACAAGTCTGGTGTCCTCGGGCATACGTATATTTTTGTTTTTGACAGCAAGCTAAATTTGTACATTTTTCGATAGAAAAATGTCTTCGGCGAAGCCGGATTTCTCCATACAATGCTGGCTCCCTATCGCTCGCCAGGAAGAAATCGACACTTGGATGGGGATAAACGTCTTAAAACAGTTGGCTGAATGGGGCCGAATGGATACAAGCCAGGGAAAGAGAGAGAATGAGAGAAAGCCGGCGGAAGGATTTTAATTATTATAACAAGTCTGGTGTCCTGGGGGAAGGCACATATAGCACTGATAGGAGAAGTTCGTCGATGATTCTCTTATTTTGTTCGGAGCTCCGGGGCTGCATATCAAGAAACTTTTATGCTTCAGAGTTCCATGAAGGCTCGGCGATGGGGAAACTTAGTTGGAACGCAGGTGAGAGGATTCGTGTATTGGAGAGAGGAACAGGGAGGAAAGTTAATAGATATCAGTACAGCCAGATTCAACAGTTCGTCAAAGTTCTGTATGATAATTTGCTACGTATTACTAATATACGACAATACATTGGCATCCTTACGAAGTTAAGTAAATAGTAATGCTTACATACATAACATTTTAAGACTGAGTGCTCCACACATACAGTACTTGCAGTTTCAGTCTCTTGTCCTAATGGCGGCGTTCCAGGCAACCCTGATAAGGGCTGCTTCACTTGTCAAGTTTTTTAATTTGAGATCGGCACGTATAGTCCGATCCCAGGTCTTCCTCGGTCCACCCCTTGGTGCAGCTCCCTCCACAATCACAGACCTGCATTTTTTCACCCAATTTTGTTCATCCATTCTCTCCACATGTCCATACCATCCCAGTCTACTTGTACGCATCTCCTCGCTAATACTCTTTATACCTAAACGTCTCCTCAGCTCATCATTTGTTATTTTATCCTGCAGCCTGGCCCCACACACCCATCTCATCATTCTCATCTCATTACGTTCCATTATGTTGACATCCTCTACTTTAACGGCCCATGTTTCTGAGGCATACATCATTGCACTTCTAACACATGAGGCATACACCTTTCCCTTCAGGGGCAGAGGCATTCTGTTCATGGTCAGAATTGGCAGCAGTTCTCTGAACGTCCCCCAGCCACATCTAATTCTAGCGACAGTGGCAGCCTCGGCCCCACCACCGGCAGAGATGGTATCTCCTAGGTAACAAAACTTGTCCACCAGCTCCAATGACTCATTTCCAAAATTCACAGCCACAGGATCATCATTTAACACCAGCTCGCCTTTGCACACTACGCACTCAAATTTCTCTATTTCTGACTTATCCTTCGGCAGGGGTCCTTTAATTCTACTACAGCGTTTACTCCCATGGTGCACCCAACATCCACAGATGCTACATCAAATCGAGCCAGCGCTCACACCCTTTCCACACATTTCACATGGGTATGCACCACTCTTTTCCACATTGCCTCGTTTCAATCTACAATGCATAACCGCGTT
Source organism: Paralithodes platypus (assembly GCA_032716605.1). Classification (NCBI taxonomy): domain Eukaryota; kingdom Metazoa; phylum Arthropoda; class Malacostraca; order Decapoda; family Lithodidae; genus Paralithodes; species Paralithodes platypus. Next base: position 62,900,581 of record CM064483.1, on the reverse strand, counting down.
TTTGTTATGAACTATTAATAACGATCGAGGAAAGAATTAACTTAAAATTACTCCGTTTACATAAATGTTAGAGGACAAATATGGCACCTTCATGTTCATATGTGTATTCCAGTATATAATTTGCCTTCTCTCTTGAGCCACTAATATATTTGCTTTGCATCGGATAAACTTCGATTCGCCCCTCTTTAAAGTGAAGCCGTTTTAACGGGACTATTTTTCCCCTGCATTATATACTTGTACCCGCAATTAAACAGTATCCACGAAGATCCTTGGTACCATCAATATTGATAAAAAAATAGATGGTAGTTTGAAATTACGATAGATAGGTGGTTAAGTGGGGTAAACTATGTTTATGTATTTCATATTGTTATACATAAGTGATAGTATGATAAATTACGTTGAACCCAACATCAAAACATGAAAATATTGACACGTAACGAAAATTCACTGAACTCATTAAAACATACAATACCTTATCTTAAAGTAATCTTACTTGTGATTAATTCAAACTTTGTATTTCATCTGATCTGATAGCTCTCGCTGAATCTATAAAACAACTATATACTACTCCATGATTGCTTGTCTAGCCATTGTTTGATTTACAACCATCAAGTTATAAAACGTGATTAGATCCTGCACAGTTTCAACTAAAATAGCATTGAGGGGGGGTCACCGTTTTTTTTTTATCATTCTCTCCTTTTCTCTCTTTCTCTGGCTTGTATCCATTCGGCCCCATTCAGCCAACTTTTTAAAGACGTATATCCCCATCCAGGTGTCGATTTCTTCCTAGCGAGCGATAGCGAGCCAGCATTGTATGGAGAAATCCAGCTTCGCCGGAGACATTTTTCTATCGAAAAATGTACAAATTTAGCTTGTGGTACAAAAATATATATATATATGCTGGCTCGCTACCGCTCGCCAGGAAAATATTGACACCTGGATGGGGGTAAGCATCTTAAAACAGTAGGCTGGATGGGACCGAATGGATACAAACCAAAGAGAGAGGGAGAGAAAGATAAAAAAAAAAAGTGAGGTGCGCCCCCTTAACAATCAGAGTGAATATTATGCCATGACAATGCCTTTAGCTAATTAACATTTAATGTCACAATAGTATCTTACATTAATGTCTTTTTATATTACTGATATATATATTAATCTTAATAATAACTAGGCTAATACAAAGGCTGACAGAGACGTATCATCATAAACTCATAACATTATTGAATCAACTGGAAACCCTTCTCATTCACGTTTATTCCCTTCTTTCAACATTAATTTCCATTTTAGTGGTAAGCCTACTTACTATGCTGAATGTAATACCTAGTCAATAGCAGAAATATATATACTGTATATATATATATATATATATATATATATATATATATATATACTTTAGATAAACAATGCTGCTGAATTGATATTTTGAACGATAATAATTGTACTTACCCGAATTAAGCAGTGATTCTTTTTCCGTAGGCTGTAAAAGAACACAAAAACAATTAGTATCATTGAATTATATTACTAAAATTAAATTGTAATGTATGAATAACTATGTCATTCGACGTTCAATACGATACATTTTATATTATGGCCGATTTACTAATAAATACATAGGAGCCTGAGGAAGGAAGTGAATGCCGTAGGTGATATTATGAGAGGGAGGTTGAAAATGAAATGTTATGAATATGTAATGCAAAGTTGACAGCTAGAGAGAGAGAGAGAGAGAGAGAGAGAGAGAGAGAGAGAGAGAGAGAGAGAGAGAGAGAGAGAGAGAGAGAGAGAGAGAGAGAGAGAGAGAGAGAGAGAGAGAGAGAGAGAGAGAGATGGATGGTGGGTGGTCTGTAGGAATATTAAATGCTAAGTATTAAGAATATAAATAATACTAATTCCTACTCAATGCTATTAAAAATATATAAGCATATGAAATGCCGCATTCAATTAATTTCCAGGACAATGCCAACACATTTTATGATGAAGCCAAAACACTAATTTTTTTTCTAGCAATTCCATTACATCAAAAACAGAACAATATTAGCATAACAGTGAATTCACACAATTGGTTTTCCCGTCAACTTTATTTTAGCACAACTGATCTGACAGCTTATGAAATGTATCTTAAGGGGGGTCACCGGCTTTTATTTTGATCTTTCTCTCCTTTTCTCTCTTTCCCTGGCTTGTATCCATTCGGCCCCATTCAGCCAACTGTTTTAAGACGTTTATCCCCATCCAGGTGTCGATTTCTTCCTGGCGAGCGATAGCGTTCCAGCATTGGTATAGAGAAATCCGGCTTCACCGGAGACATTTTTCTATCGAAAAATGTACAAATTTAGCTTGCTGTCAAAACAAAAATATATATACGCTGGCTCGCTACCACTCACCAGGAAAATATTGACACCTGGATGGGGGTAAACGTCTTAAAACAGTAGGCTGATTGGGGCCGCATGGATACAAGCCAAAGAGAGAGGGAGAGAAAGATAAAAAAATAGCGAGGTGGGGTCCCTTAAAATACTGTACGGGGCCGAAGATACCAACTTGGCCGAAAGTTGCGTCTAAGAACATGTTTGCATGTACAGTATTCATTATTTTTCTAGTTTCCTCCCTAGACCTCCATCAAATTTAAACAAAAGCATCCATTAGATCCCCTTTCTAGATTAATTTGTACATTTTTCAGTAGAAAAATATCCCGGCCAAAGGCCGGTTCTTCCAACATTACAGGCTCACTATCGTTCGCCAGGGAAAAAATCGACACCTAAATAGCACGAAAGGTCTAAATATTGACAAAGAAATGGGGCGAAAGGTCTTAATAATCGAAAACTAATGGGGCAAACATCCTAACATCTGAAAACTAATGGGGCTAAAGTTGAGGGAGAAAGTGGTTCAGAAAACCGGCCCATCCCCCCTTAAAAATATTGTACGGGATCGAAAAATTACCAAACTCCGCCGAAAGTTGCGTCTAAGAAGAAAAGCGCTTTAAGGGGAGATGGGCTGATTTTCTGGTCCCTCTTCTTCCTCATGTTTAGCCCCATTAGGGTTGAGATTGGATGACGTTTAGCCCATTAGTTTGGCGATTTTAAGACCTTTCAACCCATTTATTTGCCAATATTAAGACTTTTCGTGTCATTTACGTGTCGATTTTTTCCTGGCGAGCGATAGCGAGCCTGTAATTTAAGAGAAACCGGTCTTTGGCGGGAACATTTTTCTATCGAAAAATTTACAAATTGATCTTGAAAGAGAGTCTTGGGCGGGTGTCAATTAAGCTTGATGGAGATCTAGGGAGGAAACTAATAACATTATTAAATGATATACATAAATGCGCAAATTTAAACCGGCCATCTCCCCTTAAGAAACTCGGTAAAGTTGAACCTTCAAGAAGTTTGCCAGGGTTGCACCATAGACGGGAGACAACAACATTATCATCATCATCAGCGTTTCAGTTCAAGGCGGCCGTGATCCCAGACGGCCACAAACCTATACGGCCACCCAACCAAATTTGCGAGGCGACCACAGTAATAAATGGCCAATCTTTAAGGGGGTAGTTCTTGGTTTTTGGTATATATATATATATATATATATATATATATATATATATATATATATATATATATATATATATGAGTTTCTTCGCTAGACCTCCATCAAGCTTAGTGAAACACCCCCTAGACTCAATTTCAAGATAAATTTGTACATTTTTCGGTAGAAAAATTTCTCGGCCGAAGGCCGGTTCCTTCTAAATTTAGAGGCTAGCTATCGCTTACCAGGAAAAAATCGACACCTAAATAACACGAAAGGTCTTAATAATGACAGAGAAATGGGGCGAAAGGTCTTAAAATCGACACACTAATTAGGCAAACATCTTAAAATCTGACAACTAATGGGGCTAAACATGAGGAAGAAGGGCGACCAGAAAAACGACCCATCTCCCCTTTAAAGGTACAAGTGTTCTTCAATTACCAAGCAGTGGGATATTGAAGGTAAAAGCTTTGTTTATTTCTGCTATGGACTCTTTATTTTACCCAATCGGATTAACCCCTTCTGTAACGGCGAAATATTTTAATGTCGTGCTGGCTATATTTAGACGATTTTGTGCAGCTTAAGAAGGATCTGTGGTACTACAATGGGTTAAGTGAGATAGTTCGAAGCCTCTTAACCCTTTGAAGCTCTGACGCGTTTTAGCAGTTTATTTTGGCTGTCATTAGACGGTTTTATGCAGCTTAGGAAGGATCTGTGGGTATTAAAAGCGTAAAGGCTATCTCAATCAACTCCCTGACTTCCATATACCCTTCCTAATCTGCATAAAAACGTCTAATTTTAGCCAGAAAACAAAAACATAAATGCGTTTTGGAGCTTGAAAGGGTTAATTGCTGGAAGTCCTTTTAAACTGAATATAATCGTCTAACAGTAGCCAGAATAAAATTAATAGGACAGTATCGGTGGTGAAAGGGTTAATATGATAACTTTTACACTATAATCTGGCTAACATCAGACGATTTTTTCAGCTGTGGAACGACCTGTAGGAGTTAGAAGGTTACTTAATACATATTCCCAGTGGCCCTTCCTAAGCTGAATAATGCCAGCTAGAGTTATGTAGCCAAAAGAAAATGAAGACACGCGTAATTGTGTCCTAAAGAGGCTAAAGTTCACTTACAAAAATAACCAATTATTAAATTATGGAGGTAGGCATCGTAAATATAATGGTACTTGACCAAAATGAATAATTCTGCCCCATCTAGACCGAAGAACAAATATAGGACCTGGCCCTTTGAGCAGGCCTGAATGAACTACCCTGCCTTAAGGGGAGATGGTTCACTTTTTGGGCGATTTTTGCATGTATTCGTTATGTGTCTAGTTTCCTCCCTAGACCTCCATCAAATTAAAAAAAAAACATCCATTAGATCCCTCTTCTAGATTAATTTGTAAATTTTTCGGTATAAAAATTTCCCTTACGAAGGCCGGTTCTTCCAACATTACAGGCTCACTATCGTTCGCCAGGGAAAAAATCGACACCTAAATAGCACGAAAGGTCTAATTATTGACGAAGAAATGAGGCGAAAGGTCTTAAAATCGACAAACTAATGGGGCAAACATCTTAACATCTGAAAACTAATGGGGCTAAACATGAGGAAGAAAGTGGTCCAGAAAGGCAGCCCATCTCCCCTTAAGCCAGTGTCACACGAGCGCTTTTTCCAGCAATTTCCGATGAGCAACTTTTTCCTCGTGATATTTTGAGGCATTTTTCACACTGGGATCGGCAACTAGACTGACGGTAGATTATGTTAGGCGGCTGATTTCTGATGTAACTGAAATTTTAAGCCTGTCAGACTACAATTGCTCCTAAAAATTTACGAAAAAATCGATCGTGTGACAGAACAAAAAAAATGACCGGACTGTTTGAGCAAGACCGATAGAACTTCCCATCTTGCTGGCAAAAGAAAAACAGGTAGGCCCTGACTTTCTTAAGGGGGGTCACCTGCTTGTTTCCTCTCTCTCTCCCTCTCTCTCTGAGTTGTATCCATTCAGCCGCATTCAGCCTACTGTTTTAAGACGTTTATCCCCATCCAGGTGTCGATATTTTCCTGGCGAGCGGTAGCGAGTCAGGATATTATTTAAAATGTTTCTGACAGCAGGCTAAATTTGTACATTTTTCGATAGAAAAATGTCTCCGGCGAAGCCAGATTTCTCCATATAATGCTGGCTCGCTATCGCTCGCCAGGAATATACCGACACCTGGATGGGGATAAACGTCTTAAAACAGTAGGCTGAATGGAGCCGAATGGATACAAGCCAGAGAAAGAAAGAAATGTAAAAGGCGAACAAAAAAGGCAGGTGACCCCCCTTAAATCGACCGAATGAACTACTTTGCCCTATCCCGCCTGAAGAAAAAAAATCCCCAGTGATCCCTGGGCCGTGATAATGAAGATATATGACTTTGAGGAGCCGCCACAGAGGCCTTACCCTCACCCAGAACAATAATCCGCGGGTGGAAAAAAAAACACAAAAAATATAAAGGGCAATATAATTATATAGTCGTCTCCCCTGGCACATTCTCCCACAGAAAATGTGTATCAATTTCGAGGACTTGGGATACTTGGTTAGTTTGTGTCTTCTGTGCTTGTGGTATTGGTATTTATGATGTCAGTTATGTAATACTAAAATATATATAATCTAGTGTGTATACATTTCACTCCAATGCCAAATACCTCCCAACGAAATTAATGAAAGCATGTGATCCACCGGGATTCGAACCTGGATTACTACACACCGATTATAAACACTCTAACCACTACACCATCAAGGCAGTAAGGAATTTGTGTATCAATAACTGTAAACACCATAAGAGGAGAAGCACATGATTGACTAAGTTTCGCTCAGTGATAAGTCCTAACGAGCCAGCATTGTATTGAAAAATCCGGCTTCGCCGGAGAAATTTTGTTTATTGAAAAATTTACAAATTTAGCTTGATGTCAAAACAAAAAATATATACAGTATATATATGCTGGCTTGCTACCGCTCGCCAGGAAAATATTGACACCTGGATGGGGGTAAACGTCTTAAAACAGCAGGCTGAATGGGGCCGAAATGGATATAACCCAAAGAGAGAGGGAGAGAAAGGGGAAAAAAAGCGAGGTGGGCTCCCTTAAAGTATCTACATTGTTTGCTAATATGTACGGGAGTCATTCTTCTAATATGTACGGGAGTCATTCTTCTTCCACCAATAATAGTGTACACCAATGTATACACAATGTTTCAATGGCACACTTGTTAACCCGTTCAGTACCAGGGACGTCCTGTTCCTCATATTCTGGCAACTATTAGACGATTTTATGCAGCTTGGGAAGGACCTCTAGCAATAATAAGCCTTCCAACTATCTCAACCAACTCTTGTAACTACCACAGATCCTTCCCAAGCTGCATATTATCGTCTAAATATAGCTAGGATAACAAATAACACACGTCACTGGTACTGTAAGGGTTAAATATTGATGACATTCATAACACCATTTATGTCGATGTGTGAAATACTTACATACGTTTTGGATGTGTGATTGGCATTAATGATCTCATGGATGTCTTTACATTCATTGTGAACGATTTAGTTAATGAATTAGCTCTAGGGTTATTTAGTTAATGAATTAGCTCTAGTGTCGTTAGAAGTAGTTGAAATAATATATTCAGCACATTACTCAAAGAGTATTCCAGCTCTCTCCAGCAATTATGTTTCAGAAGTCCTCTATTGCATACATAAATAAACTAGATTCACATAGCTCTAATTTCTGAGGCCGGTATCACACTAGCGCCTTATCCCTCAACATTTATCCTCAACACTGGTCGGGCAGCCTCTGAGGTAAACATTTGAACTATTTCGGTTACCTAAATTCATCGACCAGCAATCTAGTTTCCCGATACCAGTGCAAAATACTCCCTATATGTTGCCAGGAAAGTGTTGATCATAGAATGTTGACTATAACAGATCCCGTGTGACACCGGCTTGAGGCTATATATATATATATATATATATCACCCGAACTGCTGCATACAGAAGCACATCAACCAGCGATAGCAGCAGTATAACAAATGGCACACCATCCTGATCGTCGCAAGTCCAGTTATCCATTAAGGGAGGCCACCTAGCTTGTTTTCTCGTTCTCTCCCTCTCTCTTTGGGTTGTATCTATTCGGCCCCATTCAGCCTACTGTTATAAGACATTTACCCCCATCCAGGTGTCAATATTTTCCTGGCGAGCGGCAGCGAGCCAGCATATATATATTTTTGTTTTGACAGCAAGCTAAATTTGTACATTTTTCGATAGAAAAATTTCTCCGGCGAAGCCGGATTTCTCCATACAATGCTGGCTCGCTATCGCTCGCCAGGAAGAAATCGACACTTGGATGGGGATAAACGTCTTAAAACAGTTGGCTGAATGGGACCGAATGGATACAAGCCAGGGAAAGACAGAAAAGGAGAGAAAGATAAAAAAAAAACGGTGACCCCCCTTAACTCCTTCACCGCCACCACCACATCTACACGAAATTCACCCTTTAATGCACGGGAATCAATATTTGCTTTAGTTATCGCTAAGTGCTATTGCAAAACTACATTATACAGTATATTTCGACTAATACTATGTAGTCAGAGGTGATGAAACTTGATCCTGCTTTGAGAAACATTTTATTGTCGAAGTGTTAATATGTTTTTCGCCCTTCATCCATTATCACCATCACCACATCCCCTCTCTCTAACGACGTCTGGTGGTGGTCATCCATTACCGAGCGGGCATTAACAGCACTCTGATGGATGATCATTGTCTTAGGGAGTGACACTTTGATTGCCATTCCATGTGAATGATGCAGTGACTAAGTGAGCCTCTTTCTTGACTTTTTTCCCCCTCCCTTGTGCGAACGACAAGGCATGATACAGTTAGGAGGTTTACTGTGATGGCCGATCGCACCTGGTCACCTTCCCCAAAACGACACAAATCGGTTATTTTGGTGCCAGAGAAAAGTAACCATGTCCCCAAACCATTTTTTTTAATTCTCAATGATCGGTGGGTCGTGTGTATATCATCATAGCTCCATGCGGCTATATTTACCGAAAATTACCTGCATTCCATGCTCTTTTTCATGTATAAGGAAGAGCCAGAGATTAATACTATTATATATCCGTAAAAGGACGATGATAGCGCTTTCCAATAACACCTGAATCATCCTTGTAAGACTTCTGGTTATCTTGCAATGATCGTGCAACCGAAGGGCAAAATCGGTAATTTATTGGCAATTTTGCGGTTATTGGCGAGTGAAGGAGGGTGTGTGAGTGAGGGAGGTGTATGCAGGACTTCAGTCTACGCCGCGGGACCGTGGTGAGCGGGTGAAGCCCGCCTATTGTCCCTACAACGCCCGGTCTCTCTCTCATCACTCACAATAGCCTCAAAATGGCGTCAGTCATATGACACGCACCGTATATATGGCCAATTTTCTCTCTCCCGTCATATGACGGTCACCGCGTATTAAGGGTTATGCAGCAGCCAGCCGCAAGCAGACAAGATCTTCTACGAAGCCACCCGGATCTTCTACATCATTAGATCCACCCTTGACTGCTCCTCCCCCGGCCTGCCAGGGGACCAATCACCTCGTCCTATCTGCCCAGTTACCTTTCATACCCCTTTTACCTTCCACCTTGGATTCAAAAGGGACAAGGCGAAGTTCCTTCCTTCAGACCTCAGTCCAGCAAGACGAGTAAAAACTGGATACAAGCTCTGAACGAACCACCAGTCGACAGCTCACCTTAGCTTCAAGCTCCCTCATTACGGAATATGGTTTGGATTTCACGCTCAACATGGAATACAATCGAGATGCCAACACCGAATACAATTGTCAAATCTTCACTACAGATTTCGAGTGGAGAAGTGGTAAGGACTTATGCCACACCTCCTGCATATTCGTTACAGAATACAATCGAGGCGTAAACACGGAATATGGTTGACAATACAGCTTCCCCTAATTCCTTTGCCTGTCAACCCTGGCAAAAATATATGGTTTTGAATGTCAAAGTTACCATAAGTATTTGCTGTTCCCTGTTTTAGGATTCCTCTTGATGTAAACAAATAAATATTAAAATACACACAGTACCCTTTTGTCATCTTTCTAAACATACATGTACCTTAACCCCTTGAGTACCAGCGACGCAAGTTATGCGTCGCCTACGTATTTAACGCTGAACCCCAGTGACACAATGCCTGCATTCATGTTAGTTACTATTGTCCTATGGCACCTAGAGGGTTCAGATTTGTATGGGAACTGCTTTAGTATCCCAAGCAACAATACCGCTGGTTGGACACCCTGCAAGTCCAGCCGCGTGCGTGTACGCGCGCGCGGGAGTGATTTTTTTTCCAGTATTTTGACTAACCATTTTCCCATGTTAATTGCGACTTTCCGACGGCCCGCTGGGCCCCTAAATTACCTAGGTGAGCGTTTGTTATGGTTTTTCCTTCATTACTAACCCATCCCATGTGTTTTCAAGAAAAGAAAAATGACAACCTGCTGGTCCGTCATTGTACATGTAATATACAGTATATCAGCTGGTGCTCAGTGGGTTAAAGTTACGTTGACAACCGTGCCAACGTCGACTTAGAAGTTGAAATTTATGAGTTATATGGAAAACTGCTTGACGCCGATGGTAGGGTGCTCAACAGCCTTTAATATCAACAAGTCAGTGTTACTCATACTATTAACATAAATTAAATCACCGTATTAAGAGTTCCATATATCAATACCAATACCTACTACAATGCGCTTTTATACCGTAGTAGCATGTATTATATTCAATAAGAAACCAACTGGTATAATGACGGAGCAACGGTTCAGGTCAGGTCAGGTCAGGTGAAGGTATTGAGGGATAAGCCTTCAGTTAACATGCTAATATAATTCACAACACCTATTCATAAATATTAACAATACTGTCACCCTTAAGGGGAGACTGGCCGTTTGTTTGGCCTATTAATTCATTTATTCATATATTTGTTTTACTTTCCTCCCTAGACCTCCATCAAGCTTAGAAAAACACCCCCTAGAGATAATTTTTTACAGTTTTTGGTAGAAAAATGTCCCGGCCGAAGGTCGCCTCCTCTTAAAATTGCAGGCTCGCTATCACTCGCCAGGAAAAAATCGACACCTAAATGTCAAGAAAGGTCTTAAAATTTACAACGAAATGGGGCGAAAGGTGTTAAAATCGCCAAACTAATGGGCCGAACGTCTTTTAATATCAAAACTAGCGGGGCAAAACATTAGGGAGAAGGGGGTCCAGAAAAAACGGTGTCTACCTCCCCTTAACATACAATACCTTTCGCTAAATTTAGAATACCTGCCAACCCTTAGATCAGCTGTACGTGCTCCCCCCCCCCCCCCCCGTTACACCCCCAGGACTCCAGAGAAAGGACACCTGCGATAAACATCATCCAGCGTAGGAATGTGAATAGCACCATTATAGTATTGTGATAAAAATAGGTCGGATTTTTTGTCCTCATATATAATGCTTGTTCTGTATGTGAAGCGTAAACATCCAACAAAATATACTTAAAAATGGCGTCAGTTGCATCCCTACAAAGGAGGGTGTTTATGATGATTATGATGATGATGATGATTGTGTAATTCCAGCTACAATCGAACTATAGATACGGAAAGATATAGATAGGTGTATACAAGGATAGAATATAGGAAAGAGAGAGTGAGTAGAGAAATAAATGAATATACACATATGAATACGCATCCCATACATATATACAACTATTTCAAATGATTCCTTCATAACACATTCTATGAGTACCCTTATTCTCAAATCAATTTTAAGGGAGGTCACCGGCTTTTTTTTTCTTTTTTTTTTCTCCTTTTTCTCTCTTTCCCTGGCTTGCATCCATTCGGCCCTATTCAGCCAATTGTTTTAAGACGTTTATCACCATCCAGGTGTCGATTTCTTCCTGGTGAGCGATGTCGAGCCAGCATTGTATTGAGAAATCCGGCTTCGCCGGAGAAATTTTTCTATCGAAAAATTTACAAATTTAGCTTGATGTAAAAAAAAAATATATATATATATGCTGGCTCGCTATCGCTCGCCGGGAAAATATTGACACCTGGATGGGGGTAAACGTCTTAAAACAGTAAGCTGAATGGGGCCGAATGGATAAAAGCCAAAGAGAGAGGGAGAGAAAGAGAAAAAAAGCGAGGTGGGTTCCCTTAACATCAACCACATAACTTATAAATGAGCCTAAGGATATGGATGGAAAAATTATTCTGTTATGATATAAAATGCAGTCACTCTCAAAATGCTTGTCTTATCTAATTTTCATGTTATCAATTTTAATTCCTCCCTTTTTACAAAATATGGGTATGAAATGTATATATATACAGTATATATAAACATATATAAAAATCCTCCCTCCCTTGTAAAATTCTCCTACTCAACGAGACAGACAAAGGGGCGAGGGAACGCGAAAGTGGTTCCAGACCCTAAGAATTGGAACTGTCAAGGTTTTCATTTGGGCTCTGTCTTGAGTCGGCCACCCCCAGCAATGGGGTATACTTGTGCCTAAGTATTATATATATATATTATATATATATATATATATATATATATATATATATATATATATATATATATATATATATATATTCCATACTGACAGGTAGATGGATTGGGTGGAGGAGAAAACACAGGGAAGAGCTATGAATCTTTATTCTCCAACGTTTCGGGTTATGTTATGTACCCATCTTAGTACAAAGGAGTACAAAGGAAATCAAGCAACAACAGATCTAGTGACTCTTCTAGGTTGCTTGTCCTCCAAAACACTGAGGATCAAGTGTCCAAACAGTGGTTTAGAGTGGGTAAGGGAACATTGGAAGGGAATTACTGCCCTGGAACTAATGTCCGTGGCAGGATTAGGAAGTTAGTAGAGGACAGATGGGTTAGTAACTGAGGGGGGGATAAAATAAAGTTATTCATTTACAAACGCAGTCAGTCGTGGGTTTAATGAGAGATATTTGTCTAGGCGGAGTTTAAATGAATCAACGGTGCTACAGTCTATAACGTTTCGGGGAAGCCCATTCCACAAGTTGACAACTCGATTGAAGAAGAAATTCTTAGATTCGTGCGAGTTAAAAGATTTACCAATAATTTTGCAACCGTTTCCCCGCGTGTAATTAGATTGGTCGATAGTGAAGTACTTACTACAGTTCATATTGTCGATGCCTTTGATGATTTTGAACACTTGAATTAAGTCACCTCTTAATCTGCGCTGGGTTAAAGGAAATAGATTTAATTCTCTAAGACGCTCTTCGTATGGTTTGTTCTTCAGAGACACTTCAGTCTCTCTTCCTTGTGTTTTCTCCTACACCCAATCCATATATATATATATATATATATATATATATATATATATATATATATGGTCACCATTATAATTTACCCTTTGATTGTATTCTATTTTTTTTTACAGTGTAGGTTGTGCCTTTTGTTTACAGTGTAGGTTGTGCATTATTTTTTTGTTAGTGTAGGTTGTGCCTTTTTTTTTTACAGTGTAGGTTGTGCCTTTTTTACAGTATAGGTTGTGCCTTTTTTTGTTACAGTGTAGGTTGTGCTTTTTGTTTTACAGTGTAGGTTGTGCCTTTTTTGTTTTGTTTTACAGTGTAGGTTGTGCCTTTTTTTTTTACAGTGTAGGTTGTGCCTTTTTTTTTTTTTACAGTGTAGGTTGTGCCTTTTGTTTTTGTTTACAGTGTACTGTAGGTTGTGCCTTTTGTTTTGTTTTACAGTGTAGGTTGTGCCTTTTTTTTACAGTGTAGGTTTTGCCTTTTTTTTTACAGTGTAGGTTGTGCCTTTTTTGTTTTGTTTTACAGTGTAGGTTGTGCCTTTTGGGGGTTTTTTTACAGTGTAGGTTGTGCCTTTTTTTTTTTTTTTTACAGTGTAGGTTGTGCCTTTTTTGGGGGTTTTTTTTACAATGTAGGTTGTGCCTTTTTTGGGGTTTTTTACAGTGTAGGTTGTGCCTTTTTAGGACTCGTATCTAAACCAGAGAGATAACCGTTATAGTGTAGGAACACCACTTTTTAACATTACTGTCTGTGAGAATACTTTGGCTGTCAAGTTGGTATTTTTACAGTGGTAATACGTCACACTTCGCGTCACATGTAGCCATTACACCATTATACCGTGCTCTTTATCTTGCATTATGCCTATTCTTAGACGATGGTATGCGGTTTAAGGAAGACCTATGCTATATAGATGGTACACATTGTTACGACCTGGCACTCGGGTACACAAGGGCTCTCAATCAGGACTCTAATACGGCTCGCTGCCACAACGGAAACACACGATCCCAACCCCTGAGTACTGCCAGCCGAACAAAAAAACACCAATACCCTCCAGAGTTCAATCTGCTATAACGGGGTATACAAGAACTCGGTACTAGTGTTCAACAACAGACTAATAAAGAGACAGGAATTCTCTAGTCTGGTCAACAATCAAACAAAGAAGTAAGAAACAACAACACCAAAGAATAGTGTTGGCCGAAGCCGAAGTAATCCACCCTTGACTAAGAACTTAAGAAGTCCTCCACCCTCTACTTCGGATCGGCACTATTACGTTACGTTAATTAATAGTCCTTAAGCATCGAGCAAGGAATCTTCTGAAAAAAGTTAGATGCTTCTCGGATGCTCGTAAGAAGTACGTATCGGATTTTGAACAGTAATTCAATAAGAAAAACACTGGCAATTAAATACTATTACAGGTTTAAATTGGCATAAGAATAATTAAAAGAATATGCAATAGTAAATGGCAAACATTAAAAAGAAGTACTCCGCAAATGCAACGGCAATAGCCTACTCGGATTGTGCTCGTGGGCCACTAATCACTAAAGTAGCCAAGCTTGCAACACATGAAATCAATAGTGCATAAACAATATCATACATAAGGAAAGCTTCAATACTATTCTGTATCTACTAATCGAGTAAAGTCTAGCTGGGGTACTGTGGGCAAAAGGTAGCAGTGACTGAGCAAAACGGCTCGTAGCCTAGCGAAGTCCTCACAACTGTTTAAAGTATTACGTTAACACTAACAAGTGCACTTTGAGAAATCCAGATCCCTTGTATCTGGTTTTCTCCCGGCTCCTTGACAAAGTAAAAACAAGCTGTTAATAAAATACAGGGTGGTTAGGCTCTTGCCCTCACGCACTGTAAATTATTAACTCAACACAGTCAGCCGCGAAGACAACCTAGGCTTCACTGAACCGAAACGAGTATGCAGGTTTATCGCTTAACCACTGCATCAAACAACAACTCGTAACACAGAAAAGCCTTACCCCAGTCTAGCATTACCTAGACTAGCAGAAACCAGGAATAATAATAATAACACACAGGGAAATGCATAGACAAGTGCAACAAACATAAATCAATCCTATTCTAAGTTAACCCTTCCAAAATAGGCTATCTAATAGGCATGTATCTCATGAGAACTCAAGCGATAATACGTTGGCTGACTAGCTCTGCACCAACGGGACCATGGAAGTTAAAAAGGGTAGGGAAAAGAGGAGATAAGAATGTAAGGTAGTAGAGAAAGTTCACATCAGTCAGAAGAATATATATAGTTAGCAAGGGAAATGAGAAGTCGCTCTGCCTAATGAGTTCTGATCAAAAAATGGCTAGACTTCCCTTTTTATACTCGGCCCTCTAGTGAGCCCAACGTGAACTACTAAGGACCGCCCACTGACAATCATTACGTAATTTCTCTCTCTCCTCTGGGATAGACAAAGGCTTTCCTAGCACTGAGGGGAGGGGGGAGGGGGGGGGGGAGTGCTAGTGAGTTAGGCCCACCTCCCGCATGGCGCACCCACTGACCCCCAACTGTGGCTGCCGCTTCTCCCATCATTACAAATAAGTTTTACACACAATACTTATAACTAATGATATAAAATAGAACTCGTTGACTCAGATGAAAACAAAATACATATTCATATTACTTATAGTACAACGGCTCACATGAACTAAGTTAGGAAACTCTACATAGACTACAGCCAAAGTTCCTGCCCTGACGATCCTAGCGAGAGTGGGGCATGACTAGGCGTTCTGTACAGCATGCTCACACTGGACATGCGTCACACCTCCCCCAAGATTTTACTTGCTCAACCCTGAGCTAAAATCTGACAAACACAGAACCCCATCAAGCCCCTCACACCCAGCGACCCAGCGACCGCATGGCACTAAAACAAAGCTGAGTTTATCACCAAAACGCATCTTATTATTAACCAAAAATTCACATTTTATAACTCCTCCCAACAATAGCAAAAAGACACAATATCATGCTCCCAGAGCGAGCTTACAGCAGCTCAGCCGTTTGATAGTTTGTGGACTACTCAAACTCTATAGGCTATGACAAACTTATACGATTACCTATATCAAAAGAAAGAGTTTTTTATATGATTTTTATATTTTAATATGTTTTTCCCGGCTGCACTATAAGGGCAGCCTATTTTCCTCCACTCAAACCCACACACCTGTGATAGCCTACGACTGATCATCCACCCTTGATAAACAATCCGCGATCACATTGTCACATCCAGCAATATGACGGATGTCCAGGTTATACTCCTGCAACATCAAAGACCACCTGGTCAGTCTCATATTGTGATTGTGAAATTGATTCAGGAATCTCAAAGGGTGATGATCAGTGTAGATAACCACGACTGGGCCATAGGCTGGAACATACACCTCGAAGTGCCTGAGCGACAGCACAATCGCCAGTAATTCCTTTTCTATTGTAGAATAGTTCTTTTGTGCAGCATTGAACTTCTTAGAAAAGAAACTTACTGGGTGTTCCACACCTTCATTGTCTGTCTGTAGCAAGACGGCACCAGCCCCTACACCACTAGCATCTGTTGCCAGCTGAAAAGGCCTGTTAAAGTCTGGGGCCCTGAGTATCGGGTGAGTACATAGCAAATGTTTCACCAAAGTGAAAGCCTTTTCACACTCAGGTGCCCACAAAAACTTTTTGTCTTTAGATAACAAATCTGTGAGAGGTGCCAACACCGTTGAGTAACCTTTTATGAAGCGTCTGTAGTAGCCTATCATACCCAAGAATCTCATAATCTGCTTCTTGGTTGTTGGGTGCGGAAATTTATTGATAGCCTGTACCTTGTTCTGAGGAGGGCACACCTGTCCCCTTCCCACTACAAACCCAAGGTACTGCACAGTGGCTTTTACGAAGTCACACTTTGCCAAATTTACTACCAGACCTGCTTCACTAAGTTTCCGGAACAAGGTCTCAAGGTGCTCACAATGGCTCTCAAAGTCGTCATCATAAATGATTACATCGTCCAAATATACGGTGCAATTTGGAATGTCCTTTACAATTTCATTCATCAGGTTCTGAAACGTTGCTGGTGCATTCTTAAGCCCGTAAGGCATAACATTGCACCGGTAGGTACTCCCGTCCACAACAAAACCACATACCTCTTTAGCACGCTCGGACAAAGGTACTTGCCAGTAACCTTTTACTAAATCTACTTTAGACAAAAAACGAGCATTACCAATTTTGTCAACACTATCATCAACCCGAGGAAGAGGATATGGGTTAGTTGGAGTCAAACCGTTTAACCTACGGAAATCAATACAAAAGCGTACCTTGCCATCTGGCTTAGGCTGCAGTGTTACAGGGGAAGTCCACTTAACTGTGCCTTTCTCTATCAACCCTCTACCGAGCATATACTCCAACTCATCCCTCAGAGCTGGTAGTTTTATGGGGGGCACACGGTACGGGATTGACTTAAAGGGTAGATGGTCCCCCACGTCAACATCATGCATAGCCTGAGTAGTGAGGCCTGGGTGTTCAGCAAATACAGTGGGGTATGAACCGAACAACTGACGGATAGCATCAAACTGCGGCTCAGGCAAATGAGCTATAGCCTCGTCAGCCCTTAGGCTCGAGTTCCCCGCCCACTGATCCGCTGAAACATGTTGATCCCAGCTATCCTCCTCTGAAGCTTGACTGTCCCCCTCTCCTTCTCCACCACGGCCGCAACAAGCCAACACAGGGACAGTGAGAGGCTCAGAGGGGCGCCTCACATACTCTTTAATAAGGTTCACGTGACATAACTGGTTCTTTTTCCTCCTGTCTGGAGTGGCAACAAGGTAATCTAAGTCTGAAATTTTTTCTACAATTTTATAAGGTCCAGTGTACTTCGCAGAGAGGGGGTTACCAACCAAAGGCAACAAAATTAATACCTCTTGTCCTACAGTGAACTTCCGGAGCCTCACTTTGCGATCATACCTGTCCTTCATCAAAGCTTGTGATTCTGTCAAATTTCTACCTGCCATCTCCAGACTCTTAAGCATGCGCTCACGGCTTTCAAGCACATACTTTAATAATGGACAAGGCTGCACAGTCCCCTCCCAAATTTCTTTCAGCATGTTAAGGGGGCCCCTGACACGGTGTCCAAAAATCAGCTCGTTTGGACTAAATCCCAGGCTCTCACCAGGTACCTCCCGAGCAGCAAACAGCACATAAGGCAATCCAAGATCCCAATCCATACCGTTGTCAGCACAATAACACCTGAGCATGCTTTTAAGTGTAGCATGCCACCGCTCAAGCACCCCTTGACTCTCAGGGTGATACGCTGACGATACTACTGCTCGTATCCCATGCTGTTGCATTGTTTGCTTGAACATGTTGGAGGTGAAATTAGATCCCTGATCAGACTGAATCTCCTCCGGGTACCCGTACCTTGAGAAGTACCACAACAAGTTACTGACTACCGTCTTAGCCATTCCATTTTTCATAGGTATGCATCGGGGTATCTAGTGGCAACATCCATTATGGTTAACAAAAATTTATTCCCCGCCTTAGTGGGAGGGAGTGGACCAACCATGTCAACAATAATTTTACTAAAGGGTGGCCCAATCACAGGAATAGGGTGTAACGGAGCCTTAGGAATAACTTGGTTCGGTTTCCCGACACGTTGACAAATATCACAGGAGTTTATCCATGACTGCACATGAGACTTCATCCCCGGCCACCAAAACAATTTCCCCAAAGCCGCCACCGTTTTTCTCACCCCTAGATGTCCTGCCAGTGGTGTGTCATGCGCCAACCTCAGTAGGCTATCCCTGCACTCCCGTGGCACCACCAACTGGTCCACTACTCCGGACCCCTTTTGCCAACTACGTTTAGGGTCTTGAAAACGCCTATAAAGGATGCCTTCTAAATAAAAAAAATCTCCTGGCTGTGCATCGCCGTCCTCGTCGAGCTCTACAGCTCCATTAGCACACGTTTGGAGCTCAGGGTCCTCTAGTTGCAACCGACTTATATCTGAGGGTGCCAAGCGATCTAACTGCTCCCGGAGCAATGCATGACCTTCCCCGATACTGGGCTGCTCCCTCTGTCTCTCTCGATGTACATAACGTTGCTGTCGTGGAGACTCGTCATGCCCAGCCTCGTCACTCTCGATGACAGGCCCAGGGGCTACTCCAGAATTAAGTAATGGTGCTAATACTGAATCACCCAGGAGAGCCGCCGAGTCAAAACTCTTAAAACCAAACTCCAGCTTTAGCCTCCTCCTGTTGATCGTTCCTCCGCTGGTCTGAAGGCGGAGGACTAGGCTGTGACACTTTAGCTGCCCGAGCTCGGGTGACAACACACGCCATGGGTTGTGTCTGGCACCGCTCGACCCACTCTTGCTCTTCCCTACTCACGTCGGCCGGCCTCTCGGCAACGACTAAGGGTAGAACCTCGGAAGCGGGCATTGCAAAGTCGTTGCCGAGAAGAAGGTCGACGCCCTCCACTGGCAGTTTCTCCACAATCCCGACATCCAATTCACGTGCCACACCATCCACCTCCAACTCCAACCGCACCAGCGGGTATGACCGAGTTGCATTAATACCCTGCACCACTACCACCCGAGCCGCGTTTATAGGGTAGCCAGTCAAGTTTTTCCATCAGAGTCTGGGAAGCACCTGTATCACGCAAGACCTCTACTCCATGCTTGCGCCCCGCCCACATCACGCAACCCCGCCCTCTATGGTCGCAAAAAACATCCTGAGCAGGGTTCGAGCCTCCCAGGTGCTTCTGCATTGGCTGTGCCTCAGCCTCTGACGAACTGCCCCAGGCAAACTCAGATGACTTCGGAGACACACCAATGTTGCAGGCCAAAGACACAGCTGCTGTAGGTGGTTTGCTAGGACAGACTCTTGCAAAGTGCCCCTTTTTATGACAATGATAACTCCAACTCCCCTTTGGGCTTCCCTTGGTACTGGGAAGGGCCCGGCCCCTTCTTAAATGGGACGGTGCTAGTCTTGTGGTCAGTCTTGGTATCATGGCTCTTGTACTTGTTTGCATAAGGTATATCACTAACTCGGGGGGGTGGGGCGTCACGCCCCTTGTTACCTGCCTCACTACGCTGGGCAGACCCGCACCCACGAATTAGTGATAGCCGGAGGTCAGCCATCTCAGCTGCCTCCTGTAGAGTTTTTGGGTTCTTTTCTTTAATAGTTAAAGTCATTTCTGCACCAGTACACTTATAAAACTGCTCGAGCAGAAACAGCTCAGTCAACTGTTCGGCCGTCTCAGCTTTCTCAGAACGTGTCCAGTTTTTAAGTGCATCTTTTAAGTCCCGGGCATGTTCAAGAAAGGTCACCTCCCTAGTCTTTGTAACACCCCGAAACTTCAATCGATATGTTTCCGGTTGCAACTCGTATGCCCGTAGGACAGCTCTCTTCAATTCTGGGTAGTCAATGCAAGACTCTAAAGGCAGTGCATCATAAGCCTTCAGACCCTTACCCGTAAGTCTTGAGGAGACTAGAGCTGCCCACTTCTCTTCAGGCCAATTATGCTCCCTACATTTCTTCTCAAAACGATTAAAAAATTCTGTGACTTCAGTTTCACTAAATACCGGCACCAATTTGACTAATTGGGCCAAGGACTGTTCTCTTACTTGGCCCTCACGGCCCATCCAAGTCCCTGTCGACTCTGCACGAGACTTATCTAAATCTAATTTAGCACAATATTTCTCCGAGTCGTACTTAAGCTCAGCCTCATGCCTCCTAACCTCAATCTCATGCCTCCTCGTCTCATCCTCCTGCCTCCTGGTCTCATTTTCATGCCTCCTGGTCTCATCCTCCTGCTTCCTAGCCTCAATCTTAGCAAGCTCAAGTCTAAATACCATATCTGGAGACAGACAGGAAGAGGGAGCTGCCACTACTGAAGGAGGGGGGGCAAAAACTGGGGAACCACCATGTGCACCACCCGAGGGCACTCCAATCTGCCAATTCTCATCCCTCTGTGGGAGAGTGCTAACCTCCGGTAACTGAGTGGACGGCACTGTGGGAGTCGAGTGAGAGGGGATCTGGGGAGGAACCCCCCCAAACGCCCTCTCCTCCGAAACCCCATGTCGCCCACGCAACACCCAGGAAATCAGCTCCCCCTTGGACATCCCTACTACATTGGAAATTCCCAAAACCTTGGCTATCAGGTGCAAGCCACAAACATCCACCCCAGTCAGCCTCTCCTCCGTCACGTGGTACCGCTTACTCACAAAAACTCTAGCATCCTCCTCACTGGTTACTAACGGCACACCTTCAAATGGCATCTCTCGCTCATCGTCAGTGCTAATGCACGACATACTGAAGTCCACAAAAAAATTCTCGAGACAAAAGTGTTTAACTTCCTATGCAAGCACTAATTACTAAATTAACTGGAGTCTCTTAAATGCTTTACTAATTGCCATACAAAAACAAATATTCTTCAATATGCACGCTAAAATACAAACAAACAAATGTTGTACAACTCTGCAAAAATTTATACTGTTCACAAAATCCTAAGCAAGGTCGCCATTTGTTACGACCTGGCACTCGGGTACACAAGGGCTCTCAATCAGGACTCTAATACGGCTCGCTGCCACAACGGAAACACACGATCCCAACCCCTGAGTACTGCCAGCCGAACAAAAAACACCAATACCCTCCAGAGTTCAATCTGCTATAACGGGGTATACAAGAACTCGGTACTAGTGTTCAACAACAGACTAATAAAGAGACAGGAATTCTCTAGTCTGGTCAACAATCAAACAAGAAGTAAGAAACAACAACACCAAAGAATAGTGTTGGCCGAAGCCGAAGTAATCCACCCTTGACTAAGAACTTAAGAAGTCCTCCACCCTCTACTTCGGATCGGCACTATTACGTTACGTTAATTAATAGTCCTTAAGCATCGAGCAAGGAATCTTCTGAAAAAAGTTAGATGCTTCTCGGATGCTCGTAAGAAGTACGTATCGGATTTTGAACAGTAATTCAATAAGAAAAACACTGGCAATTAAATACTATTACAGGTTTAAATTGGCATAAGAATAATTAAAAGAATATGCAATAGTAAATGGCAAACATTAAAAAGAAGTACTCCGCAAATGCAACGGCAATAGCCTACTCGGATTGTGCTCGTGGGCCACTAATCACTAAGGTAGCCAAGCTTGCAACACATGAAATCAATAGTGCATAAACAATATCATACATAAGGAAAGCTTCAATACTATTCTGTATCTACTAATCGAGTAAAGTCTAGCTGGGGTACTGTGGGCAAAAGGTAGCAGTGACTGAGCAAAAACGGCTCGTAGCCTAGCGAAGTCCTCACAACTGTTTAAAGTATTACGTTAACACTAACAAGTGCACTTTGAGAAATCCAGATCCCTTGTATCTGGTTTTCTCCCGGCTCCTTGACAAAGTAAAAACAAGCTGTTAATAAAATACAGGGTGGTTAGGCTCTTGCCCTCACGCACTGTAAATTATTAACTCAACACAGTCAGCCGCGAAGACAACCTAGGCTTCACTGAACCGAAACGAGTATGCAGGTTTATCGCTTAACCACTGCATCAAACAACAACTCGTAACACAGAAAAGCCTTACCCCAGTCTAGCATTACCTAGACTAGCAGAAACCAGGAATAATAATAATAACACACAGGGAAATGCATAGACAAGTGCAACAAACATAAATCAATCCTATTCTAAGTTAACCCTTCCAAAATAGGCTATCTAATAGGCATGTATCTCATGAGAACTCAAGCGATAATACGTTGGCTGACTAGCTCTGCACCAACGGGACCATGGAAGTTAAAAAGGGTAGGGAAAAGAGGAGATAAGAATGTAAGGTAGTAGAGAAAGTTCACATCAGTCAGAAGAATATATATAGTTAGCAAGGGAAATGAGAAGTCGCTCTGCCTAATGAGTTCTGATCAAAAAATGGCTAGACTTCCCTTTTTATACTCGGCCCTCTAGTGAGCCCAACGTGAACTACTAAGGACCGCCCACTGACAATCATTACGTAATTTCTCTCTCTCCTCTGGGATAGACAAAGGCTTTCCTAGCACTGAGGGAGGGAGGAGGGGGGGGGGATGCTAGTGAGTTAGGCCCACCTCCCGCATGGCGCACCCACTGACCCCCAACTGTGGCTGCCGCTTCTCCCATCATTACAAATAAGTTTTACACACAATACTTATAACTAATGATATAAAATAGAACTCGTTGACTCAGATGAAAACAAAATACATATTCATATTACTTATAGTACAACGGCTCACATGAACTAAGTTAGGAAACTCTACATAGACTACAGCCAAAGTTCCTGCCCTGACGATCCTAGCGAGAGTGGGGCATGACTAGGCGTTCTGTACAGCATGCTCACACTGGACATGCGTCACAACATTTACAAAAATTGCCCTTATTGCCCTAGAGTAGACTATGATGTTAACAAAAAAATATATAATGTTAACCAGAATAAGACAAAAATTACGTCATCGTATTGAAAGAGTAAATATACAGTGGCATCAAGAATGGAGTTTCACGACTTAAATTCCGGCATCCAGAATTATTCAATCGGTATATATAATATTTCGGTATTGCATAGTATGATGTATAGTTGCATCTACACCTGCAACTAGACTACAGTACCAAACGAGAGACCTATCCCTTATTTTCAATCACTATTACTAAACATAGTGTACGGTTAAATGGATGATTCACGATCCTTGCAAGTGATGATCATGGCCAAAACAATTAATGCAACTTCACGTACATTTTCCTGCATTTTAGTTCATATTCATTATAGTCATAAAATCAAGTAGTCCCGGTCTAACACACTGCTAAAAGTACATTATCTATGGCTATTGAATTATACACGTGTTAGAACATAGTAGACCAGAATATCTGAACAATTCCAGTGTGTATGTATATGGGTATGTGCATTTGTTCGTGTGTTCTTGTGTGTATGTGTGTGTGGGTGGGTGGGTGTGGGTGTGGGTGTGGGTTGGTGGGTGGGTGTGTGTGGATGGGTGGGTGGGTGTGTGTGTGTGTGTGTGTGTGTGTGTGTGTGTGTGTGTTTGGATGAACGTATGTCGTGTGTGTGTGCGAGTCTGAGTGTGAATGTGTGTGTGTGTGGGAATGTGTGTATGTCTGTGTGTGTATGCGTTTGCACGTATAACTGTAACTATATAATCTGAACACAACATTCTCCTGCACTGCCAGTTCCATGTGCTGAGTACCTCTAATTAAGGTTTCTGGTGTACACCAAAATTGCAAATGTCACGAGCGTTCCTGCGTAAACCTGGTGTAATTAATGTTCATGTTCTTATACAACATATTGCAATTCTCAGTGTTTTCTGGCTTACCTCTTCATCTTTATCTAGATTTGAGATGTTTTAAGTAATAAATATATTATTTATTATGTATATATACTCTCTCTCTATATATATATATATATATATATATATATATATATATATATATATATATAGTATATAGGCCTATATTAGTTTTCTTCAATGTTGTTGCCATATACTGTATTATTCAACTTTTGGATTATAATCGTGTACATATACAATAATGAATAATTATGATAATTATGATAATAATAATAATAATAATTATTATTATTATTATCATTTCTAAATTTGTCAAGGGATAGAACTATTTTGACAACATTAACAGAAATAGAAGTGTTGTACAGTATATTTACCCTGTTAACTAACCCCTGACATGTTATATATAGCTTGGTTAATTTCTATATAATCAAAATACAGAGATTGTGCCAAATCAATTGACATTATTTAACGTTAGTTAAAGACGCATTACTAAAAAATATTGTTTAGCCAAACAAATTACTGCTCTGCTTGGATAATTCATCAAGCTTATAATAATTGTATTCTGGTTATCATTAGACTATTATTATTTAGTCAATGAATTAACTGAGATTTCCCCAAAATTTGAGTACTAATTAGAATATAACCTTTCAATGCTAGCCCAAAACACTATGCAAACCTATGTCATCATAGTGAGAAAGGTAATCATTTCTGACAAATCCGGAAACCAAGTCTCAAATTCTTCAC
Source organism: Paralithodes platypus (assembly GCA_032716605.1). Taxonomy (NCBI): domain Eukaryota; kingdom Metazoa; phylum Arthropoda; class Malacostraca; order Decapoda; family Lithodidae; genus Paralithodes; species Paralithodes platypus. The sequence continues at coordinate 62,875,684 of CM064483.1, read as the reverse complement.
CGTCTTCCAAAACACCATTGGCTGATATTAAAAGTGGTTGAGATGTATTATCGATTTACAGTAGATTCTGTCCAACTCTTTACCCCAAGAATGAACCTGTTATCAGTCTTTCTTTCACTCAATCAGTAAACTCTAGAACTCGCATCATAAATCGATCTGTTACCCTTGTACATTGCTTAATCTTCTCAGAACACCCAGTATCCAGACATTTTGACTCCAACGTACAGTTCTCAGCATATAAGGTCACACCAATTCGAAGGATTTAACCTATGATAAATCCCTTTTATGTAGTAAATCAAAATATAGCGTGCATTGGATAAAGTTTGGAGATAAAATCCAAGTAAATAACTCAGACTTGATCATAGCTTCTTTCCAGTTGCAAGTATAAAGTTTTCTTATTCTGGTGTTAATTGCATATAATTTAGAGTAATAGCCATATCTGATTCCAGTTGCTAGAAGATCCCTCGTGTAATGCAATCTTATTCTGGGGTTAATTGGATATATTTTAGAGTTATAACCAAACCTATAACTCAAGTTGAATCTTAGACTAATTCCAGGTTTTAGTAGATCATCTATGTATTGTAATATTATACTGTTGTTCATTAGATATAATGTAGAGTTGTGTCCAGCTTGTTCCCAGCCTCATTCCAGTTGCTAATAGTTCCCCCGTCCTCGCCCCTCCTAGATCAGTTGGTATTGAAGGTAGTAAATGAGCCGTCACTTGCACCACTGGGTTACATGCAGCTGTCCTAACACTAGCTATTACAACATTATGGGCTGTGATTATGGTGGTACTGTTAATTGATATTTAATGTTTGATACGTTCTTTGCAATTTCAGAGGATTTCTATGTTATAACTTGTCTCCACCTCTAATATATATATATATGTATGTAGACTTTTGTCGATTAACAAATATATACTGTATCCGACAATCCACACACTCAAAACACATATCCTCTAACCCCCACCCTCTTAACACTACCTCTCCGACCCCCTGAATCCACCAACCCACTAAACCTCCCTCCAATACTTATTACTATATATATATATATATAAACTTGCAATAATAGCCAAAATAACGTGAGAAAGCCCTCTTCATTAACCTTAGAACAGTTGATAATGAGGTTGGGCAACGAGCCGTCACAAGCAGAGGTGAGTGGAGCAAGGTGTCCTAATATTAGCTAAGCCCACGGTTTGGGACTGTTTATTGAGGTGATTTTGTTAATAATTGTGGAGGGGTTAACCATTTATCTATTTATCTATTTATGTATTTAATTATTATTATTATTATATATTTTTCTTGTTACACAGTAGAATGTAATCGCTTCTCTTCAATCCCCTTACTTATAATTTTTGAGCAATTTTGACATCTGAATGGTGTCATGTCCAGATCTTCTGTAGTGAATATTGTCTAATCGTAACCAGAATATGAACACAATTACGTAATGCTGGGGAAAGGGTTAACAATATATTGGCATTAATCAGTGCTTAGGAGAACTTCGCAACTGATAACCGGAAACACACGTATCAGATCCTATATTAACACTATCTGGTCCGACAGCCTGTGAGTTATGATATTTTGTTTATTATTGAGGACATTCGGTAATTTTTGCCATTTTCGAGCAATGTATTTTAATTTATCCCGCTAGGCTAACAAAAAAGGCCTTCCCAGAACTCCTTCAAACCAATAAAATACCCACTCTGATCCCCCGCAAGCTTAAAAAACAAAACAAAAAAACAAAAACAATTATATAGATACCCGGTATATATATATACTGTATATGGAATAGTTTCTCTGTCAATATCCGTTTTCTTCTAAGTTACAGGTGGGCAATCGCTCGCCCAGACAATATCGACGTTTAAGTGCAGTGAAGCATCATATCATCCCAAAACTAACGGGGTGAGACGTCTTTAAATCTCCATAACTAATTAAGTGAAATTGGGGAGATCCACAAAAACTTTCCTCGGACCAAATAAGGCTAAGACTATGTATAGAATTAATAGAAAACGGGAGGTACAGCTACAGCTACTGGGCACTTGCGATTTTTACATATTCATTTATAGTGACATTCAAATATAATCATATATATATATTCAGTACATATATATATATATACAGTATATTATATAATACAGTATATATATGTGTGTGTGTGTTATGTATTTATTTATACATAGACTACATAGACTAAACACACATAACAAAGCCACTCCAACAGCTTCCTCTCTCTCCAACACCCCTTCTCCCCTCTCTACACGCTTCAGAAAAATAGGGTGTAAATACGAGGTGCCGTTGTAAAGGCTTATCCCTCAATACTTCATCTGAGGTGATTTTATATGAACATCAATCTGGATGGATATAATTATTTGCATACAGATAATCCCAAGATCTCACGAACATATGTCAGTTGCTGTACATTTGTCAACATATGAGTCACACGAGAAAGAGAGCGACGGGACAGCCAGAGAATATCCCATTAAGGGGAGGTCTCCACTTGAGGGATTGTTTTCTTGACCCCTTTCTCCCTCATGTTTAGCCCCATTGCTTTTGATATTATAAAACGTTTGCCCCATTAGTTTAGCGATTTTAAGATCTTTCACCCCATATTAAGACCTTCGTGCAATTCAGGTGTCTATTTTATCCTGGCGAGCGATAGCGAGCCTGTAATTTAAGAGGAACCGGCCTTCGGCCGGGACATTTTTCTACCGAAAAATGTACAAATTTATCTTGAAAGGGGGTCTACGGGGTGTAATTTTAAGCTTGATGAAAACGTAGGGAACAAACTAAATACCTCCCCTTAAAGAGATCGATCGAGAACCCTAAAGCCGGAATCACACGCGCCCTTTTTCGAGCAATTTTCTACGGGCCATTATGGTTTGGAAGCTTAAACATTTTTGGTTTATCAGAAGTCAACCGCCTAATATAATGTACCATCAGTCTAATTGCCGATACCAGCGCGAAAAAGTCCCGAACTAATACGAGAAAAAACCTGATCATGGACAATTGACGGAAAAGGCGCATCGTGTGACAGCGGCTTGAGGGGGTAAAACTCGGTTTGTCTGGACCCCCTTCTCCCTCATGTTTAGCATAATAATTTTGAAATTGTAAGACGTTCGTTCCGTTAGTTTGACGATTTTGAGATCTTTTGCTTCATTTTGTTATCAATATCAAGAACTTTCGTGCCATTTAGGTGTCGATGTTTTCCAGGCGAGCGATAGCGAGCCTGTAATTTTAGAAGGAAACAGCCTTCGGCTGGGACATTTTTCTACCGAAAAATGTACAAATTTATCTTGAAAGGGGGGTCTTTGGGGTGGTTTTTTAAGCTTGATGGAGGTCTAGCGAGGAAACTGAAAAATAAATCTATTTACTCAGGCCCAATCCCCATTTTTTTTTTTTTTTATATAATAAATGAATTTATAGCCGGAAAAAGGAAGCACAACCCCCTTAAGAGTCATATGCCACCCTCACCCCCCCCCCCCCCCTACACCCGTCAAGGCTTACTGTCAACACACCCCATCCAGTCCAAAGGCAAGCTCGGCGGATCACATACGCAGATTATTTCCAACATGCAGATTATTTCCAACATGCAGATTATTTCCAACATGCAGATTATTTCCAACATGCAGATTATTTCCAACATGCAGATTATTTCCAACATGCAGATTATTTCCAACATGCAGATTATTTCCAACATGCAGATTATTTCCAACATGCAGATTATTTCCAACATGCAGATTATTTCCAACATGCAGATTATTTCCAACATGCAGATTATTTCCAACATGCAGATTATTTCCAACATGCAGATTATTTCCAACATGCAGATTATTTCCAACATGCAGATTATTTCCAACATGCAGATTATTTCCAACATGCAGATTATTTCCAACATGCAGATTATTTCCAACATGCAGATTATTTCCAACATGCAGATTATTTCCAACATGCAGATTATTTCCAACATGCAGATTATTTCCAACATGCAGATTATTTCCAACATGCAGATTATTTCCAACATGCAGATTATTTCCAACATGCAGATTATTTCCAACATGCAGATTATTTCCAACATGCAGATTATTTCCAACATGCAGATTATTTCCAACATGCAGATTATTTCCAACATGCAGATTATTTCCAACATGCAGATTATTTCCAACATGCAGATTATTTCCAACATGCAGATTATTTCCAACATGCAGATTATTTCCAACATGCAGATTATTTCCAACATGCAGATTATTTCCAACATGCAGATTATTTCCAACATGCAGATTTGTTTACATGTGTGTGTGTGAATTATTGGGGTTTGGTTTGTTTGTGTGTTCGTTGTTGTTTTCTGTGGTGTTGTCCCTATTCTGGCTCTGTATACTGTTTGAAGACGTTTATCCCCATCCAGGTGGCGATTTTTTCTTGGCGAGCGATAGCGAGACCAGCATTGTATGGAGAAATGTACAAATTAGTCGCCCCCCCCCCCCCCCCAAAATAAAAAAAGGAAAAGTGGGGATTGGGCTTGAGTATATCGATAGATAGAATATTTTCACATTCCACCAACACGTTCCTCCATGGATGTTGGCTCTTGGCGGATTCACACGAAATGTTAGTTTAAGGGGGTAGTACTCGCTTTTTTCTGGACTCCCTTCTCCCTCATGTTTAGCATATTAGTTTTGAGGTTTTAAGACGTCCGTTCCGTTAGCTTGGCGATTTTGAAACCTTTTGCCTCATTTTGTTGTCAATATTAAGACCTTTCGTGCCCTTTAGGTGTCGATTTGTTTCCTGGCGAGCGATAGCGAGCCTCTATTATTAGAAGGAACCGGCCTTCGGCCAAGACATTTTTCTACCGAAAAATTTACACATTTATCTTGAATGGGGGTCTAGGGGGTGTTTTTCTAAGCTTAATGGAGGTCTAGTGAGGAAACTAAGAAATTAATAGACCAAAAAATAAAAAAAATCATCTCCCCTTAATATATTTGGTTGTTATTCAGGTATGACTTCATCAAAAAATAAATAAAAATAAAAAAAATACACAGTTTGTAGTTAGGTGAAATTGTATTGAAGTGAAATTGCCGTTAAGGGAGACAGTATCCAAGTGAGGTTGTATTTAGGCAAGACTGTTCCTATGAGACTCATGAGCTCAGGTGAATTTGCATGCAAGTGGAAATGCGCTTATATCCGAGCAAGCACGGATTCATGGGGCCTTGTAGGGTAAGGTGGGGGTAAATCAAACATGGGGTGTAACGAACAGTGTCCATAATCTCTGCCCTAGCAATAATAAAACAGTCCCCCCAACCAATCAAATAAGTGATGTCTAATAAGTGATGTCTCGGCACCAATTATGTTTTGATCAATAATTGGTATCAGCAATATCTAAGCTTCATTTCTTCATATTGAATGAAATATACAAACATGTTCCTACACTTACCCATCCTATTCTACATCTGACATACATTAATACAGCACTGAAAAAGCCAAACGTAATGACAGCCGAGACATGACTTATTAATGTGACTGTACACTCGGATACCATAGTCTCTAGCCCACTCATAAATATTCGTAAACTTTACGTATTTCTAATTATGCATTCATATACATGTATTGCGTACGAAATTAGCACATGGATAATCAAAGAATACTGTAATCGCATTGGTAACCCCTTCAGTACCAGGGACGTCCTTTTCATCATATTCTGGCAAACCATCAGACAATTTTATTCAGCATGGAAAGGATCTCTAGCAAAAATATGGCTTCAAACTATCGCAACCAACCCTTTTAACCATCACAGATCCTTTCTAAACTGCACAAAATCGTCTAAATTTAGGTAGAATAATATAGCACACGTCGCTGGTACTCAAAGGGTTAAAAACAAAGAAATTCCCTGGTATGATATGAGCGACTGTACCGCTCCATATGGATGACTGGTAGATTCCATGCATGTGCAGGTGCAGGCAGGTAGTTTGCATGGCTGTGGTGGTATTGCATATATGTGGTATTGCATATATGGGGGATTGCATATATGTGGGATTGCATATATGGGGGATTGCATATATGGGGGATTTCATGTGGGCTCCAAACTGCATGTGGTCGGAATTGAATACAAGCAGTGGGCTATCAAGTTCGCATCACACAAACACCATTTCCCTCAACTTTTATCGGCAACACTGGTCTGACAGCTTACGGATAAAAATCAAACAAGCATTCAGTCACCTAAATATATCTATCATGTCACACAATCACCATTTCCCTCAACGTTTTTTTCGACAATACTGGTCTGGCAGCTTACGGATAAAAATCCTACAAGCATTCAGTCACCTAAATATATCTATCATGTCACACAAACACCATTTCCCTCAACTTTTCTCGGCAACACTGCTCTGGCAGCTTACGGATAAAAATCATACAGGCATTCAGTCACCTAAATATATCTATCATCAGTCTAGTTTCCAATACCAATCTTTTACTGTACTTACAATTTCTCAACTTATTCTTCCTCTATCCAAAACTAAACACTCTCCTACTTTACTCTAGCCATCGTTCGTTCCGATATCAATACCAAGGCACCCAGGAATGCAGCCGGAAATTGCAAAAAAAAAAAAAAAAAAAAAAAAAAAAAAAAAAAAAAAAACATCGAATATTGACTACAAATGCAAACGAAAGCCGAGTCCATTATTTTTAGTCTTTGTTATTGTCTATGTAAAGCAAAAATTATGGTTTTTAGTTCAAATTATGTCTTTGGGAATGATACATGGCCAAAACAATGCTATGTCACGTTTATATCCTTGTAGTCCTCATATTCGTTACGTCACCAAACTAAATTTCTCTGGTTGGGCATCGTGTACGGTCGCGCTAATAAGTCATGTCCCAGCTGTCATTACGTTTGGCTTGCTTTGTGCTGTATTAATGTCTGCCAGATGTTGAATAGGGTGGGTAAGTGTAGGAACATGTTTTTATATTTCACTCGATATGAAGAAACGAAGCTTAGATAGTGCTGATACCAATTATTGATCAAAACATACTTGGTACCGAGTATTACTTATTAGCACGACTGTACATAAGCTCTCGTGTGATGTCTCGGTGCCAAGTATGTTTTGATCAATAATTGGTATCAGCAATATCTAAGCTAAATGTCTTCATATCGAGTGAAATATACAAACGTGTTCCTACACTTACCCACCCTTTTCAACATCTGACAGACATTAATACAGCACAGAGCAAGCCAAACGTAATGATAGCTGGATCAATAATTGGTATCAGCAATATATAAGCTAAATTTCTTCATATCGAGTGAAATATACAAACATGTTCCTACACTTACCCACCCCATTCAACATCTGACAGACATTAATACAGCACAAAGCAAGCCAAACGTAATGATAGCTGGGACATGACTTATTAGCGCAACCATACAAAAGCTCTAGTGTGATGCTTCTCTGATCTTGCTGGAGAGAGCCCGAGTTGGAGTGATATTGCAGCCGGTATTACACGAGCGCTTTTTCCCTCAACATTTATCCTCAACACTCGTCTGGCAGCTTATGAGGTCAACATTTAAATTATTTCGGCTATCCAAATTCATCAACCATCAGTCTAGTTTCAGATACCAGAGCAAAATAAATATGAAATGTTGCCAGAAAAATGTTTACTATCAAAGCTCTCGTGTGATACCGGATTGCCTACAGCACCGTGTTTGGCGGCTGGGGGAAGTGATTGGAAGCCCCCGAAACTGATGCTTCTAAGTGGCCGACTCAATTGGCCGGGCATTTGGTGGCCGGAATGGCATTTCTAGCCGCGGGTTTAGATCCACCGTAACTTTGGGAATATCGCGAATTTGCAGTAAGACTCTCGAAAATAGACATCGACACAGTGTAAACATAGCCTATCAACACGAGATGCACTTTATACTATACCCTGTTTCTTTTCATCTGGCGGTAAATTGAATCCCTTAGCAGCTAATTTCTTGATAATTAATGGAAAAATATGAAACCACTATGTCTCTGCATCATATTTAGACCAAGTTTATATAATTAGCACCATATTTCACTACAAAACCTTCAAAATAACTGATAAATCTTGATGGGGACTACCGTCAGTTGATAAGTAACTTATAATTATTGCTTTTATAAAATGTAATAAGTAGTATGATTATCCATCAGTAAATTAACCACTTGAGGATAATAACACCTTTCTACATATTATTCTAGTTAAAATTAAATGATTGTATTAAACTGTTTAAGGCACTCTAGGAATCAAAGGAATACAATATCAATTAATTCCGTTCACACCAGATTATATACAGCTCACCAGTGTAAAGATTGTTTTTTCCTCGAGTGTATATCGCCTACTTTCTTGCCATGCCTTATTAGTAATTCTGCATACGTCGTTTGTGTAGTGTTACGAACTGGCACTCGGGTACACAAGGGCTCTCAATCAGGACTCGAATACGGCTCGCTGCCACAACGGAAACACACGATCCCAACCCCTGAGTACTGCCAGCCGAACAAAAAACACCAATACCCTCCAGAGTTCAATTTGCTATAACGGGGTATACAAGAACTCGGTACTAGTGTTCAACAACAGACTAATAAAGAGACAGGAATTATCTAGTCTGGTCAACAATCAAACAATGAAGTAAAAACAACAACACCAAAGAATAGTGTTGGCCGAAGCCGAAGTAATCCACCCTTGACTAAGAACTTAAGAAGTCCTCCACCCTCTACTTCGGATCGGCACTATTACGTTACGTTAATTAATAGTCCTTAAGCATCGAGCAAGGAATCTTCTGAAAAAAGTTAGATGCTTCTCGGATGCTCGTAAGAAGTACGTATCGGATTTTGAACAGTAATTCAATAAGCAAAACACTGGCAATTAAATACTATTAAAGGTTTAAATTGGCATAAGAATAATTAAAAGAATATGCAATAGTAAATGGCTAACATTAAAAAGAAGTACTCCGCAAATGCAACGGCAATAGCCTACTCGGATTGTGCTCGTGGGCCACTAATCACTAAAGTAGCCAACCTTGCAACACATGAAATCAATAGTGCATAAACAATATCATACATAAGGAAAGCTTCAATACTATTCTGTATCTACTAATCGAGTAAAGTCTAGCTGGGGTACTGTGGGCAAAAGGTAGCAGTGACTGAGCAAAAACGGCTCGTAGCCTAGCGAAGTCCTCACAACTGTTTAAAGTATTACGTTAAAACTGACAAGTGCCCTTTGAGAAATCCAGATCCCTTGTATCTGGTTTTCTCCCGGCTCCTTGACAAAGTAAAAACAAACTGTTAATAAAATACAGGGTGGTTAGGCTCTTGCCCTCACGCACTGTAAATTATTAACTCAACACAGTCAGCCGCGAAGACAACCTAGGCTTCACTGAACCGAAACGAGTATGCAGGTTTATCGCTTAACCACTGCATCAAACAACAACTCGTAACACAGAAAAGTCTTACCCCAGTCTAGCATTACCTAGACTAGCAGAAAACAGGAATAATAACACACAGGGAAATGCATATACAAGTGCAACAAACATAAATCAATCCTATTCTAAGTTAACCCTTCCAAAATAGGCTATCTAATAGGCAAGTATCTCATGAGAACTCAAGCGATAATACGTTGGCTGACTAGCTCTGCACCAACGGGACCATGGAAGTTAAACAGGCAGGGAAAAGAGGAGATAAGAATGTAAGGTAGTAGAGAAAGTTCACATCAGTCAGAAGAATATATATAGTTAGCAAGGGAAATGAGAAGTCGATCTGAGTAATGAGTTCTGATGAAAAAATGGCTAGACTTCCCTTTTTATACCCGGCCCTCTAGTGAGCCCAACGTGAACTACTAAGGACCGCCCACTGACAATCATTACGTAATTTCTCTCTCTCCTCTGGGATAGACAAAGGCTCCCCTAGCACTGAGGGGAGGGGGGAGGGGGGAGTGCTAGTGAGTTAGGCCCACCTCCCGCCTGGCGCACCCACTGACCCCCAACTGTGGCTGTTTCTCCTCCCATCATTACAAATAAGTTTCACACACAATACTTATAACTAATGATATAAAACAGAACTCGTTGACTCAGATGAAAACAAAATACATATTCATAATACTTATAGTACAACGGCTCACATGAACTAAGTTAGGAAACTCTACATAGACTACAGCCAAAGTTCCTGCCCTGACGATCCTAGCGAGAGTGGGGCATGACTAGGCGTTCTGTACAGCATGCTCACACTGGACATGCGTCACAGTAGGCTGTACGTCATTTGCGTTAGTATAATATATATATAATTTAAATTGAATGTTATGTTAATCTGTCCTTTCGTATATTAAATTAGTATATCTAGTATGGGTGTCTATCGTATGCTATGTTAGTATATTTTATAATAGTATTTGTCCCCCTCTGTGCAATTTGTTGTTTATATATCTGGTGGCGTATGTTATAGTAATTCGTCCAATTATTCGAGTCGCATGAAGTGTTGGATTACAAATACACACATACAGTATTACAAATACACACATACAGTATACATCCGTCGCCTACCTGGGTACAATTATTTAGCATTTGTACATTAGTGCTATTTTTTACCATATATGTCGATTGTTGCATGATTTTGTTATGTCAGTTTGCAAATTCATATCTTAGTTTGTCCATTTATGTCTGCTAAAAGGCAAACCTAATATATAGAATGTTTGTGTCCGATTAATTTGATTGATGGCTAGATATAGAACATAGCAAACTCGCCAACAAATCTTGCCAAGGCCCATCAGTGTCATTTAAGGGGAGACGGGCTGTTTTTTTTAGTCTTAATTTATTTATTCATTTATGTTTTAGTTTCCTAGCTAGACCTCCCTAAAACTTAGAAAGAAAGAAAAAAACCTAGACACCTCCTCATGATAAATTTGTAAATTTTTCAATAGAAAAATGTCCCGACTGAAGGCCAGTTCTTATTATAATTACAGGCTCGCCTTTGCTCGCCAGGAAAAAAATTGACACCTAAATGGCACGATAGGTCTTAAAATTGACAACGAAATGGAGCTAAAGATACTAAAATCGCCAAAGTAATGGGCCCAACCGCCTTAAAATCTCAAAAACTAGTGGGGCTAAACATAAGGGAAGGCGGGTGCCCAACCCCGAAAGGGGTTGAAATAGGGGAGCTATCCCCCCGCCAAAGGCAGCTTTCTAGGGCCTTTCCTAGCTGATGCTGAGAGGATTGGGTTCTAGTCATGTGGTGATGGGCTGGTCTATCAGAGTGAGAACTGAGCGACCTCTGCCATACCCATAGCTTACTCTGACTGTTCCTTTTACTTATGTCTTTCCTAGATCTCAAGTGACGGCGTCTTTTCCGTGGATTGACCTCCCAATCTACCAAGATTGGAAGCCAATGCGTCACATTTTTCCTTTGCCCCTCAACTTTCTCTTCATAATTGCTGAGGGGCACAGGGCCCTGGGTTGGGCTTTGGTTTCCTGGGCGTTTCCGCACCCTCCTCCGCTCCCCGCCATGGAGTGGCTTCGGTCACCCAGGCTTTATTGTGGTAGGCAGGGAGGGTTCTGTGGGGGCGCTCGGTTATGGCCTTGGCCTTGCTCGGGGCCTTGGGGCTGTTCGGCCAGGCAGCTTGGGGAACAACAACAACAACAACAACAACAACATCATAAGGGAAAAGAAGATCCAGAAAAACGGCCTGTCTCCCCTTAATATTCTTCCAGTTTCTATATGTTGATCTTGCATGACATCATTGAGCAAAGTAGGCTTTTGAATGTGGTCAACAAGTGTGAGTGTCACTTTATAAGCCACTATCCCACGACTTGAACAAAAAATCTGTATTTGTGAGCTTGCCTATTACTGCGTTAGTACGGTTGGCCTAATAAGTCGTGTATCCGCTGCCATTACGTATTGCTCGCTGTGTGTTGTATTAATGTCTGTCAGATGTTGAATAGGGTGTGTAAAGATAGAAGCACGTTTGCAAATCTCACTCGAAACGATGATTTAACTCCTAAATAGTGCTAATACCAATTATTGATCAAAATATACTTGGTGCCGCGACATCACTTATCTGGCCGACTGTACATTCTATCTCTTATTTTTGTCACCTACTGTGTTCAGCGATTTTCTCTATGTACGTCAGTGGCAGTCTGTCCTCGTCTCCCTGGGCCCCCAAAAGCCATAACTCTGGGATTGCATTACCCAAAATAATGAACTTTGCCGAATTGTTCATCAAATTCCGGCAGCTGGTGTAGGTCGGGGGTCGGTGGAATTGGTCCTGCTCACAAAAATCGTCCCCGTCCCAAAATCTATACATCTCTTTGGTCTTCTTCGTTTGCCTCATGTTAGTGGTTGAATCGATGTGGGTGCCTTGGAAATTAGTGTTTATTTCCTCTATTTATACCTCCGCTTTAAATTAATGCATTCGGCTACATTATCTTAGTTTTGGGGTAATTGGCTCGCATTACTATTTTCGAGGTTGTTAATTACCATATCAATAAACAAAACAATAGAAGCAGATAAACAATCAATATATACAGACAAACTTTAAGCAAAAACATATCTGCAATTATTAGAGAGTTACCTTTCCACCAATAGGAATACCTAATTTGTGTTTGACAATGTAGGGTCCGAATCTAACACAAGTATTGGAAAGGAGAAATTTAAGGGAATCTTTAACTTTAGTTGTATCATAAAATACAAAACTAATGGCAGTAGATCCAAGTGAGAGAATATTTAAATATGAATAAATATTTATGAAATTATTACCATTCTTAGCAAATCTGTCAAAGTACAAATCTATACCAATCTAGCTCTACTCCCACTAGTTCTGTATATTTTGATAGAACTAAACTTAAAGATGCCCTTAAATTCCTCCTTTTCAATACTTATGTTAGATTCGGGCCGTACATTTTCAAACAAATATTAGGAATTCCTATGGGTGGAAATGCTAGCCCTTTAATTGCAGACTTATTCTTGCTTGCTTTAGAATTTAAATATATAAAAGACTTAGTTGACAGTAGCAAGAAAAATAAAATTCCAGAAAAATTAGCACTTGCTAAACTGTTAAGTAATAATAGTAGATATATTGATGATATTCTTGTTTGCAATTTGTTAAATTTTAATCAAGTTGCTAAACTTATTTACCCTAATTCTATTCCCCTCACACAATGTAACGTAAATTATAAAGTTGAAAATTTTCTTGATATAAATATAGAGATTGTTAATGAAAAGTGCATACTTAAAGTATATCACAAAGTTGATGATTTTAATTTTAACGTAATAAACTTTCCTTTCCCTAGTAGTAATATCGATAGTAAAATAACTTATAATTGTTTTTATTCCCAATTAATAAGATTGTGTAAAATCTGCACTAAAGTAGATGACTTTTGGGCTAGAGCTAGGTTACTATACAGACTCTTAGTGGACAGAGGTTTTGAGGCAAGTAAATTGTTCCATAAATTTAATCTTTTTAGGGTCAATTATTGTGACTGTATTCTAAAATTTGACATCAATAATTTTAATCAAGCATTTTTAACTTGAAGTTTCTTGTATAACCTCTGCTTACTTTTTGTCTGTATTTATTGTTTATCTTTTTTTTTTTCTTTTTCTATTATTAATATTAATATTGATGATTTTTTAAATTTATTGTTCTTGTTAAAAGAGTACTCTTTGTTTAAATCTGTTGTTACTTCATAATTTGCAATTATTTGTCTTTATATTATATGTATTCATTGTCGATAGTATCAATTGCTTACTTTTGCGATTTCCTTAGTTTATTTGTGCTATAAATGTAGGTTATTTGTAGGGTAGTTATTGATAGGGGTCACTTGAGGCATGCTATGCTTACAGGTACCTACCCGATAGCACCTATCGTTAGTGAGTGCTGTACTGTATTTTATATATTATTTTGTAATAGTATAGATATCTTCTCAATATTTGTATTTTTTACTATTGTTAATGTCTTGTCATGTTGCAAATTTGATTTTAAATAATATTTTGACATTTAACATGTAGTTTCTTTATTCATGCAGAGTTTAGTAAAATTTGCCAGAACGTCCCGGACTTCCCAAACTTGAGTACTTCCTTTAACGTGACGATAGTGCGTTGTTATATGTGCGATTAGTTTGCTTGGGAAACAGATTAACTTGCTCATGTAGTAATGTACACCCTATGTGGTGGATTGTGTTCTTTTATTTAATAATTTTCATTTTAGTAAGCGTTGTTTCCACATAGCGATTTTGATAATTTAATTTGACTTTATATTGTCCTTGTCCCAATTTTGGTTTGTTTAGTTTGCAAGTTTTACATTTTAATTGTATTAATTTCACCACAACACCAAACACCCCCAATGAAATTAATGAAAGCATATAATTATGTGATCCACCAGCAAAGCAAAGCAAAGTTCTGATAATACTAAATCTATCGGCAAATTGGTATACAAAGTTAAAACGGTCGAAGCTATGTACTGAGGTAAGCTTATGAGTGGTATTAATTGTATCATTAACTTTTAAGGGGGGATGGGCCGCTTTTCTGGACCACTTTCTCCCTCATGTTTAGCCCCATTAGTTTTCAGATGTTAAGATGTTTGCCCCATTAGTTAGTCGATCTTAAGTCCTTTCGCCCCACTTCTTCGTCAATATTTAGACCTTTCGTGCTATGTGTCGATTTTTTCCCTAGCGAACGATAGTGAGCCTGTAATGTTGGAAGAACCGGCCTTCGGCCGGGATTTTTTTTTTACCAAATTTTTTAAAAATTAATCTAGAAGGGGGATATAATGGATGTGTTTTTAAATTTGATGGAGGTCTAGGGAGGAAACTAGAAAAATCATGAATACATGCAAAAATCGCCCAAAAAGTGAACCATCCCCCCTTAATGAAATATCAACACTCTACTCATTAATGCAAGTTCTTTTCTGGTATTAAAATATCGTGTATGCATAATTTAACTGTATTTTAGGCAATGTACAGTCGCGCTAATAAGTGATGTTTCGTCATCAATTATGTTTTCATCAATAATTAGTATCAGCAATATCTAAGCTTCATTTCTTCATATCGAGTGAAATTTACAAACATGTTTCTACACTTATCGACTCTATTCAACATCTGACAGACATTAATGCAGTGCAGAGCGAGGCAAACATAGTGACAGCTGGGACATGACTTATTAGCGCGACTGTACGACCTGTTCTGACAAAGTATTGTTGGTAGCAACATTTGCTCCGGCAATAAAGCGATATTTATTTGTATGCATTTATTTTTATTTTATGTATTTAGGTAAGTTGTATAATTAAGAAATGCACTTATACTTATCAAAACAAATTATATCAAAAGTTTATTTAACAGTATGTTCACTAATTAATTTATCAATAATCAAATAATTCTGAATTGCATAAGCATAATTGCCTCAAGTATTTTAATTATCTAATATGTTACCTCCAATGCCTAATTCTTTGTTTATGTTTTCTAGATAAATATTCTTACATGTGAAGCTGTAATTATTGTTGACTTCATCTATTCTCGTTATTTAATATTGTGTATGTAAATTTATCGAGTCATATTTAAATTCATTGTAATTATAATGCACACCTTCCGAAAGATTTAATTCATTTATACTGTAGAGCCAAAAATGTATTCTTAATTACCTTAATAAAAAGTGTTGATCATGCTTCCAGCTCTCTTGCATCACAGCGCACATTTGTTTTCCTTTTAAGGGGGGGTCACCGTTTGTTTTGTTATCTTTCTCTCCTTTTCTCTCTTTCCCTGGCTTGTATCCATTCTGCTCCATTCAGCCAACTGTTTGAAGACGTTTATCCCCATCCAGGTGTCGATTTCTTCCTGGCGAACGATAGTGAGCCAGCATTGTATGAAGATATCCGGCTTCGCCGGATAAATTTTTCTATCGAAAAATTTACAAATTTAGCTTGCTGTCAAAACAAAAATATGTATATGATGGCTCGCTACCGCTCGCCAGGAAAATATTGACACCTGGCTGGGGGTAAACGTCTTAAAACAGTAGGCTGAATGGAGCCGAATGGATACAAGCCAAAGAGAGAGGGAGAGAAAAATAAAAAAAGCGAGGTGGGCTCCCTTAATCTATTCACTGAAAAAAGCAGTATCTTTTAACATTTTGACCAACCTTACTTTAATATTATCTATATGTAAACGCTTTTGACATAACTCCGCTAATTTGTCGTTTGCAAAATGTTTAACTAGTTCTACCTTATATGTAAATATATGACCTATCGGACTATAAACGAAACTTCTTAACCCCTTCCGTACCGGCGACGTCTGGCAACTAGAAGACGATTCCATTCAGTTTAGGAAGGATCTCTAGCAATTATAAGCCTTCGAACTATCTCAATCAACCCTTTTAACCACCGCAGATCCTTCCTAAGTTGCATAAAATCATCTAAATATAGCTAGAATAAAGCACAACAGACGTCGCCGGTACAGAAGGGGTTAATCCATTACACTACAGTACACACATACGACAATATTCCATGTTTCAGGCGGATTATAATACTTGAATACTACAATACATGAATACTACAATACATGAATACTACAATACATGAATACTACAATACATGAATACTACAATACATGAATACTACAATACATGAATACTACAATACATGAATACTACAATACATGAATACTACAATACATGAATACTACAATACATGAATACTACAATACATGAATACTACAATACATGAATAATACAATACATGACTACTATAATACATGAATACTACAATACATGAATACTACAATACATGACTACTACAATACATGAATACTACAATACATGAATACTACAATACATGACTACTACAATACATGAATACTACAATACATGAATACTACAATACATGAATACTACAATACATGAATACTACAATACATGACTACTACAATACATGAATACTACAATACATGACTACTACAATACATGAATACTACAATACATGAATACTACAATACATGAATACTACAATACATGAATACTACAATACATGAATACTACAATACATGAATACTACAATACATGAATACTACAATACATGAATACTACAATACATGACTACTACAATACATGAATACTACAATACATGACTACTACAATACATGAATACTACAATACATGAATACAACAATAAATGAATACTACAATACATGAATACTACAATACATGAATACTACAATACATGAATACTACAATACATGAATACTACAATACATGAATACTACAATACATGAATACTACATGCTACAATATTTCACGTTTTCACGCTAAGAACAGTGTTAGAATGAGTGGGAGGGTGGCTTTAAGGGAGCCCACCTCGCTTTGTTTCTCTTTCTCTCCCTCTCTCTTTGGCTTGTATCAATTCGGCCCCATTCAGCCTACTGTTTTAAGACCTTTACCCTCATCCAGGTGTCAATATTACCGCGAGCCAGCATATATATATATATGTTTTTTTTTACAGCAAGCTAAATTTGTAAATTTGTTGATAGAAAAATGTCTCCGGCGAAGCCGGATTTCCCCATACAATGCTAGCTCGCTATCGATCGCCAGGAAGAAATCGACACCTGGATGGGGATAAACATCTTAAAACAGTTGGTTGAATGGGGCCGAATAGATACAAGCCAGAAAAAGAGAGAAAGAAGAAAAAAGCAGGTGACCCCCCTTAATGAGATGTGCACCCCATTAGCCAGTCTTATGCTAATTTGAATGAGGAAATATGCTGTTCGTTCAAGGTATTTGTTTTACACTCTATTTCACCGCCCTAATATTTATCACTCACGTTGTTTGTTTGTTTTGTTCATGTGTAGGAAGGAGACAAAAGGCAAAACTACCTTTAACGAGTGTCCCTCCCACCCACCCTGTCACATTGAAAGAGTGATATGGAGCCAAATTCAAACGCAGTAGTCAAAATGTCTGGATACACGGAGCTAGAAGCATTTGATGTCGTAGGATGAGGGAAATATAGAACAAGGGTGAGAACTCCAAAGTATATGTGCTGGGTGTTATTCTAACCTATCATAATTTTCAACAGACGAGAGAAACACAAACTGAAAGACAGATATAAATAAAGAGGATACTAATTGATATAGGAAGATAGATGGAATATATATTGGCTTCGGCAATTCATTACAACTGTAAAGTTTCTCTCGCATCTCGTTTTCATTAGAAATATTGTTCATATATGTTTTTATTTTATCATGGGTGTATGTATGTATGTATATACTCAGGCCCAAGCCCCACTTTTCCCATATATTTGTTTTGTAATGGATATAATGGAGTTAAATAATAATAATATTCCGTGCTAATGGAAGTGAAAATCGACGCATGACTAACTCGGCTAAAACTATTTGTTCCTTTGTTTCTTTTATGTTTACCTCTCACTTTTATCCATCCATCTTGCTCCTTTCCTTGCTCTTGCCTCTCTGGACCTGGGCTACTGAATAGAGAAATACATTGAAACGAGGTAAAAATCGCATTGTAAGTCGTGATTCTGGGCCCTGGGGGATGAGGCAGGCAGGGAGTGGGAGAGAGAGGGAGATAGATAGTTGGATGGATGGATAGATAGATGCTGGGGGAAGGAGGAGGGGGGATTCTGGAGAGGGAGAGGGAATACAAAGGAATACAAATGGCTTACAAACTGCAACAGACCAATTGACCACTTGTGAGTTTTAGGCTATAAGGAAGTTGGAGCTGTAGACATCAATGGTAAACAGAAATGCAATACTAATGTAGGTTTCTGATGGCTAAAGAGTATGTTGAATTGGGTTATATGTATTTTTATATGTACTACAATCGCATTTTAACAGTTAATTGTATTGAATATCGATATCTACAGCTCCAATTTCCGTATAGATCGAAACTCGCAAGTGGTCAATTGGTCCTTTGGGGGCAGTTTGGATACCTACACTGCTAAGCTACTAACTTCTAGTTAGCGAAAAGGATAGTAAAGCAAAGGGCTCCTCCCCACCCACCACTCCCTCCAGCTTACCCTGGCGTGGAAACTGTTGAACTGGAATTTCGAATAGGATAGGATGAAAGGTGATTAACCCTTTCAAGCTCCAATACGCGTTTCTGTTCTGTGTCTGGCTACTATTAGACGATTTTATTCAGATTAGTATCTGTATATGGAAGTCAAAGGGTTGATTGAGATAGTATTTACCCTTATAATACCAACAGATACTTCCTAAGCTGCATATAATCGTCTAATGATAGCCAAAATAAACTGCTAAAACGCGTCAGAGCTTCAAAGGGTTAATTAGTAGTCTACGCTCTTTTTACATCTAAAACCTTGGAGGAAAAGATACATAATTTCGGCCGAGGGTAAACAAATATGCAAACATTATAATTATTTACATTGCAATCTTTGTTATTTCTTGAAGTTGGAGTCATTTTGAAATAAATAGCGTACATTAGGGATTAACGCCAAGTGTTTATATCGACAGATCTTGAAAATCTCAACTGTAACTGGAGCGACCTTGGTGACCCTGGTCTCTGGGTCTTCTCCTGGGTGACCTAGATGTGTGTGAATTTGTGATTTATCTGTGTTTGTTCGTTGTTTTATGTTGTGTTTTGTGTTTTCCCTGTTCTTGCTCTGTCTTGAGGCGGCCACCCCCAAGAAAAAAAATAAAAAATAAAATAAAATATAATAGAAAATAAAATTAAAAAATAGGAAAAGTGGTGATTGGGCATGAGCATATAGATAGATAGATAGATGGTAACTCAATTCATCATGTTTCAAGGTAGTCTGTTCAAAATGTTTATGAGATTTCAAAACATTCGCCCCATTAGTTTGGCGATATTCAGACCTTTCGCCCCATTTCTTTGCCGATATTAACGCCTTTCGTGCCAATTAGGAGTCGATTTTTTTCCTGGCGAGTGATAGCGAGCCTGTAATTATAGAAGGACATTCTTCTACCAAAAAATGTACAAATTTATATCGAAGGGGGGTCTTGTGGGTGTACTTTTAAGTTTGAAGGAGGTTTAGAGAGCGAAGTAAACTCGACCCAGTAAATTATGCTGCACAATACCGTCTGAGATCCTTTAAGGGGAGATATCCACTTGAGGGATTTTTTTCTTGACCCATTTCTCCCTCATGTTTAGCCCCATTGCTTTTCTAATTTTAAGACGTTCGCCCCATTATTTTGACGATTTTAAGAACTTTGGACCCATTTCTGTCAATTTTAAGACCTTTTGTGCCATTTAAGTGTCGATTTTATCCTGGCGAGCGATAGCGAGCCTGTTATTTAAGAGGAACCAGCTTTCAGCCGGGACATTTTTCTACCGAAAAATGTACAAATTTATCTTGAAAGGGACTCAAGGGGGTGTAATTTTAAGCTTGATTGGAGGTCTAGGGAACAAACTAAATACCTCACCTTAAAGCTGTATATAATATACTATATACTAAACCAGCCTATAACCAAAGGCAAGCTGACGGACCTGTATCAATCGGTTTTTTTTTATCGGAGCCTCGATGTCGGTGAGTTTTCAAAGCGTTCCCGGAGGCTTTTTATCGGCAAAATCTATTAGGTCAGAAGAAAAAAAATTGTATCTGGTCGTATTTCACCGCAATAACATATCCCGGCTAGATGTGGGTGAGATTTTAGGGTTTGTTTTGTTTTTCTGATGTGTTGTAATGTCCCTGTTCGGGCTCTGTCTCGAGTCGGCACCCCCATAAAAAAAAAATAATAATAAAATAATGGGGAAGGTGCCATAATATATACTGGCTGAATGTAGGCTATATTGGTATTAAAAGGCCCATCTAATTTAAGGTATATCAAATAATCACAGGTAAATCAGTCTCATCGTATCCAGTTTAATTAATTTTACCTTTTGACTACACTTGATTTGTTTACAGCGTATAGTGGTGTGCAATGATTGGCCAGAGAAGCAAGCTGGCCGGTGATTGGTCCACACAAAGAAACGTATATTCTGTTTCGAGCAGGTGATTGGTCCACACAAAGTAACTTATATTCTGTTTCGAGCAGGTGATTGGTCCACACAAAGAAACGTATATTCTGTTTCGAGCAGGTGATTGGTCCACACTAAGTAACGTATATTCTGTTTCAAGCAGGTGATTGGTCCACACAAAGTAACTTATATTCTGTTTCGAGCAGGTGATTGGTCCACACAAAGTAACGTATATTCTGTTTCGAGCAGGTGATTGGTCCACACAAAGTAACGTATATTGTTTCGAGCAGGTGATTGGTCCACACAAAGTAACTTATATTCTGTTTCAAGCAGGTGATTGGTCCACACTAAGTAACGTATATTCTGTTTCGAGCAGGTGATTGGTCCACACTAAGTAACGTATATTCTGTTTCGAGCAGGTGATTGGTCCACACTAAGTAACGTATATTCTGTTTCGAGCAGGTGATTGGTCCACACAAAGAAACGTATATTCTGTTTCGAGCAGGTGATTGGTCCACACAAAGAAACGTATATTCTGTTTCAAGACGGTGATTGGTCCACACAAAGTAACGTATATTCTGTTTCGAGCAGGTGATTGGTCCACACAAAGTAACGTATATTCTGTTTCGAGCAGGTGATTGGTCCACACTAAGTAACGTATATTCTGTTTCGAGCAGCAGGTTGAAAATTCTGTCCTTTACCAGAGAGTTAAGGGGAGAGAGGGCGTTTTTCTGGTCCCCTTTCTTCCTCATGCGTATCCCCATTAGTTTTGAGAGTTTAAGACGTTTGCCCCATTAGTTTGTCGATTTAAGACCTTTCACCCCATTTCTTTGTCAATATTAAAACCGTCCGTGCCCTTTAGGTGTCGCTTTTTTCCTAGCGAGCGATAGCGAGCCTGTAGTTATGGAGTAACCGCCCTTCGGCCGTAATATTTTTCTACCGAAAAATGTACAAATTTATCTCGTAGGGGGATCTATCTATTGGACGTTTTTTGAAGTTTGATGGAGGTCTAGTGAGGAAACTAAAAAAACATTTGAATATATAAGCAGACCCCCCAAAAAAGTGACCAAAATTTCCTTTAATAAAAAAATCGAGAACAAAAAACGGCAAGTGCGCTGGAAAGAGAAAATGATACGTTGCAATTGAACACATGTTTCGGCGAAGTAGGAATTTTCACCCAAATCCGTCAAATTTCGTATATCCAACCTGTTATTAACCCCTTTAGTTTTCTTAAATTTATATTCTGGCTGATAATAGACGATTTTATGTAGCTTAAGGAGGAACATGTTACTCAGATGGTTTATTGAGATAGTACGGTCGAGGGATAAGCATTTTTCCCAGTAACTATATATAAAGATACCAATAACACTTTTTGAGCGAAGACCACTGGAATCTATGACAACACCTAATACCCCCGATTGTACTAACCCAGCCGAGGGCCAGAAGGGGTTAACCATTATACGTATAGATTGATTAGCCAATAATGTATCCTTTCGTCCCACTTTTGTCCCATTAACCCCTTCTGTACCGCGACGTCTTTATCATTCTATTCTAGTTATGTTTTGGCGATTTTATGCAGTTTAAGAAGGATCTGTGGTCGTAAAAGGAGTTAAGTGAAATCATTCTAGGCATGTTAATAGCTGGAGGCCCTTTTGTAACTGAATCAAATCGTCTAATAGCAGCCAGCATGAAGTTAAAAGGACGTCGCCGGTACAGAAGGGCTTACATTTTAAGAGGAATCGGCCTTTGGCCGCGACATTTTTCTACCGAAAAATGTACACATCTATCTTGAAGGGGGGTCTAGGGGGTGTTTTTGTAAGCTCTGATGGAGGTCTAGGGAGGATACTAAAAAAATATATGAATACATGAATTAATAGACGCTTTCTGGTAGTAGGATTTAAGGGGACTGTGGCTGTAGGAAAAGTGGGGATTGGGCCTGAGCATATAGATAGATAGATAGATAGACCAAACCAACAGCCACTGTCCCCTTGAATCATCCTACCAGAAAGCGCACTGCATTATATTATTTCCCCCCACCAAAGTCTCTAATGAGCTCACACACGCAAAACTAAATGTTGCGCCTAACCTCTATAAAAAATAGGAGTAGACACATTTTTTGCACAGGTCCGACACAATTAGCACTAACATTTTCGCCGCCGCCGACAGGACAGGAAAGGGGTCGGGACGGAAATAAAACGAGTCGCCTGGTTTTTATACGGATAGGCCATGTGTGTTTTTAAAGTTAAGGAGGCAGTGGCTGTTTTTTTGGTCTATTAATTCATGTATTCATATATTTTCTTAGTTTCCTCCCTAGACCTCCATCAAGCTTAGAAAAACACCCCCTAGATTTGTAAAATTTTCGGTATAAAAATGTTCCGGCCAAAGGCCGATTCCTCCTAAAATTACAGGCTCGCTATCGCTCGCCAGGAAAAATTCGACACCTAAATGGCACGAAGGGTCCTAATATTGACAAAGAAATGGGGTGAAAGGTCATAAAATACCCAAACAAATGGAACCAAAGCCTTAAAATCTCAATTCTAGTGCGGCTAAACATTAGGGAGAAGGGGGTCCAGAAAAACGGTTTGTCTCCCCTTAAATTGGCGTGTAAATAAGGCAAAGTTGGATTCAGTGTGCTACCTGTGGAGGACGGGTTTTTAAATCTCAACTCTCTCTCTCTCTCTCTCTCTCTCTCTCTCTCTCTCTCTCTCTCTCTCTCTCTCTCTCTCTCTCTCTCTCTCTCTCTCGCTTTCTCTTTCCCTCCACCTCTCTCTCTATCTCTCCTTCTCTTTCTGTTTCTCTCTCTCTCTCCATCTCTCTCTAATATAAACTCTCGCTTTTACTCACTCTCTCTCTCTCTCTCTCTCTCTCTCTCTCTCTCTCTCTCTCTCTCTCTCTCTCTCGTACTGATTCGCCCGCCTCAGGTTTCCCGTTTTCTCCCGGCCGTAAAAGGTTTCCGGTTGTCGATGAAAACCGAGACATTAAACATTTAAGGGGGGCCACCAGTATTTTTTTATCTTTATCTCCTTTTCTCTCTTTCCCTGGCTTGTATCCATTCGGCCCCATTCAGCCAACTGTTTTAAGATGTTTATCCCCATCCAGGTGTCGATTTCTTCCTGGCGAGCGATAGCGAGGCAGCATTGTATGGAGAAATCCGGCTTCGCCGGAGAATTTTTTCTATCAAAAAAAGTACAAATTTAGCTTGCTGTCAAAACTAAAATATTTATATACTGGCTCGCTACCGCTCGCCATGAAAATATTGACACCTGGATGGGGGTAAACGTCTTAAAACTGTAGGCTGAATGCGGCCGAATGGATACAAGCCAAAGAGAGAGGGAGAGAAGAGAAAAAAAGCGAGGTGGGGTCCCTTAACGTGGTGAAATACGAGAGGCAGACAATATGTATATCCCGATTGGCCAAGAGTAGACTCGGAATTAAGTAAGGGGACACAGACCGTTTTCTGGACCTCCTTCTCCTTAATGTTTAGCCCCACTAGTTTTGAGATTTCAAGACGTTGGTTCCATTAGTTTGGGGATTTTATGACCTTCCACCCTATTTCTTTGTCAATATTAGGACCCTTCGTGCCACTTAGGTGTCGACCTTTTCCTGGCGAGCGACAGCGAGCCTGTAATTTTAAGAGGAATCGGCCTTAGGCCGGGACATTTTTCTACCGAAAAATTTACAAATCTATCTTGAAGAGTGGTCTAGGGGGTGTTTTTCTAAACTTGATGGAGGTCTAGCGAGGAAACTTGATGGAGGTCTAGCGTGAAAACTTGATGGAGGTCTAGCGTGAAAACTTGATGGAGGTCTAGCGTGAAAACTTGATGGAGGTCTAGCATGGAAACTTGATGGAGGTCTAGCGAGGAAACTTGATGAAGGTCTAGCGAGGAAACTTGATGAAGGTCTAGCGAGGAAACTTGATGAAGGTCTAGCGAGGAAACTTGATGGAGGTCTAGCGAGGAAACTTGATGGAGGGCTAGCGAGGAAACTTGATGGAGGGCTAGCGAGGAAACTTGATGGAGGTCTAGCGAGGAAACTTGATGGAGGTCTAGCGAGGAAACTTGATGGAGGGCTAGCGAGGAAACTTGATGGAGGTCTAGCGAGGAAACTTGATGGAGGTCTAGCGAGGAAACTTGATGGAGGTCTAGCGAGGAAACTTGATGGAGGTCTAGCGAGGAAACTTGATGGAGGTCTAGCGAGGAAACTTGATGGAGGTCTAGCGAGGAAACTTGATGGAGGGCTAGCGAGGAAACTTGATGGAGGTCTAGCGAGGAAACTTGATGGAGGTCTAGCGAGGAAACTTGATGGAGGTCTAGCGAGGAAACTTGATGGAGGGCTAGCGAGGAAACTTGATGGAGGGCTAGCGAGGAAACTTGATGGAGGGCTAGCGAGGAAACTTGATGGAGGTCTAGCGAGGAAACTTGATGGAGGGCTAGCGAGGAAACTTGATGGAGGTCTAGCGAGGAAACTTGATGGAGGGCTAGCGAGGAAACTTGATGGAGGGCTAGCGAGGAAACTTGATGGAGGGCTAGCGAGGAAACTTGATGGAGGGCTAGCGAGGAAACTTGATGGAGGTCTAGCGAGGAAACTTGATGGAGGTCTAGCGAGGAAACTTGATGGAGGGCTAGCGAGGAAACTTGATGGAGGTCTAGCGAGGAAACTTGATGGAGGTCTAGCGAGGAAACTTGATGGAGGGCTAGCGAGGAAACTTGATGGAGGGCTAGCGAGGAAACTTGATGGAGGGCTAGCGAGGAAACTTGATGGAGGGCTAGCGAGGAAACTTGATGGAGGTCTAGCGAGGAAACTTGATGGAGGTCTAGCGAGGAAACTTGATGGAGGGCTAGCGAGGAAACTTGATGGAGGGCTAGCGAGGAAACTTGATGGAGGTCTAGCGAGGACACTAAGACATGGATATATAGACCACAAAACCGGCCACTAGCCCCTTAACTATCGTAACCCCACATCTACCACATGCCAAAACTACAATATAACATACAATCCAACCACAATACTATACCTACTTCACCACTACCGGTACTACAATATAACATACAATCCAACCACAATACTATACCTACTTCACCACTACCGGTACTACAATATAACATACAATCCAACCACAATACTATACCTACTTCACCACTACCGGTACTACAATATAACATACAATCCAACCACAATACTATACCTACTTCACCACTACCGGTACTACAATATAACATACAATCCAACCACAATACTATACCTACTTCACCACTACCGGTACTACAATATAACATACAATCCAACCACAATACTATACCTACTTCACCACTACCGGTACTACAATATAACATACAATCCAACCACAATACTATACCTACTTCACCACTACCGGTACTACAATTATCCACACTCAGCAGTACCGGAACGAGAACATTAATCTCCCCAGTAACGGATACAAATTCACCATTACCATCACCCATAACACTATATTCTCAGCACATCATCATTTCAGATCAGCACACAACCACCACTGCTATTACCCGATCACTCCATTACTACATAACCACCACCAATACCACCAGAGAAAACAAACCAGTCTATCGCTACCACTACACCACACCTGACACACCTACCAAACCCAGAGAAGCAGCCAACCACACAACTACTACCGCTACCACAACTCCCCACACTACCACCAACACCACCAGAGAAAGCAAACCAGCCTATGACTACCACTACACCACACCTAACACACCTACCAAACACAGAGAACCAGGCAACCACAATACTGCCACTACCACTATACTACAGCCCACCACAAGCAGCACTAGCATCACAGAGAAAGCAAACCAGCCTATCGCTACCACTACACCACACCTAACACACCTACCAAACCCGGAGAACCAGCCAACTACTCCACCACTACCACTACACCAGACACTTAACACACCCAAATTATATATACTTTGAACACACCTATACCAAATACAGAGAACCAGCAAACCAGCCTATCACTACCACTCCACCACACCTACCAAACACAGAGAACCAGCCAGCCACACCACACCACCACTACCACTACTACCACCACCCACACCCAGCAGCTCCCACAGCTCTAGACCATTCATCACGCAGGCAACATACGCCCGGTAATGGATACAAACTCACAGGGAAAAGACGAGAGAATGGTGGTGATCCGTCCGCTCTCTCGTTCCCTCCTTGTCACGGGTTTCACTCACAGATGGAAGGTGGACGAGTAGTTTGTTTGTATCTCGTTCAACATTCCATCCACGATCCTATTAAGCTTAGGAGTTATCTTTAGGAATGTTTAACAATTTCATGAGGCAACAAGCAATTTATCTCTCTGTCTCTCTCTCTGGTTATCACTATTTTCCACTCACAAATGGAAGGTGGCCAAATGTTTTTGTTTTTTTCATTTTTAGCTCTTTAAATACATTGGTGTCCTTGCCAGTACATTTTGGCAAACATTTGACGACTCTACTCTGGTTTAAAAATACCTCTAGAGATAATTAGTAAATGTTTGGGTATAATAACGGGGGAATGGGTCTCGCTCTCTCACACACACAGAGAAGGGAGGTATTCCAGTATAGTGGTTATAACACTTTCAACATTAACCTATGCAGTACCAGCTGGGACGCCCTTTTCATCATATTTTGGTAACTATTAGACGATTTTACTCAGCTTAGGAAGGACCTCTGGCAATAATATGGCTTCACACTATCTCAACCAACCTTTTTAACTGCCACAGATCCTTCCCAAGCTGCATAATATTGTCTAAATATACAGTAGCTAGAATAGAATATAACACACGTTGCTGGTACTCAGAGGGTTAACAAGTTTACTAATGTTGGGAAGTACAGTCGCCTGTGGTGAAAGATGGTACGCAAATTGGCTGAAGGCCGATTTCTTCTAAAATTACAGGCTCGCTATCCGTTGCCAGGAAAAAATTGACACCTAAATGGCACGAAAGGTCTTAAAATTGACAACGAAATGGGGCGATAGGTGTTAAAATCGCCAAACTAATGGGCCGAACGTCTTATAATCTCAAAACTAGTGGGGCTAAACATGAAGGAGAAAGTGGTCCAGAAAACCGGCCCATGTCCCCTAATACGGTGATTTAATTTATGCTAATAGTATGAATAACACTGACTTGTTGATATTAAAGGCTGTTGAGCGAGCACCCTACCATCGGCGTCGTCAAGCAGTAAGGTCTTAAAATTGACAGAGCAATGAGTCGAAAAGTTTCAAAATCGCCAAACTAACGGAACGAACGTCTTAAAATGTCAAAATTATTATGCTAAACATGAGGGAGAAGGGTGTCCAGAAAAAGCGACTACCTCCCCCATAAAGCTGATGTCCACCACCACCACAGCCATCATTACCCGAGCTTACTGATGTACAATATATTTTACTGTTGACAAAATATGCGGGGAAATGAATTGTACGAATAATTTCCATCATCATTAACTTCTCACGGGATAGTTATCTACTTATACTGTAAGGATATAGATTCATACTTAAGCCACTGTCACACGAGCGCTTTTTCCGTCAATTTTTCATGGGCAAGTTTTTTCTCATATTATTTTGGGACATTTTCGCACTTGTATCGGTAACTAGACTGAAGGTAGATTATGTTAGGCGGCTGAATTCTGATAAAGTGTAATTTTTTAAGCTTCTAGACCATAATTGCCCGTAAAATTTGTTCGAAAAAGGGTTCGTGTGACTCCGGCTTTACACAATATGTCGAAAAAATCTTGCAGAAAGCTTGTGATTGTAATTACACGATTGAATCAAATACCTAAAAAATATTATTTCACTTAAATCGCACCTTTTTTTTTCCATGTGAGTGAGGGAGACAACAGGCAGAACTGCCTGTATCGAGTGCCTCCCCCAGAGTTGAAAGAGTGACATGGCCAAAATCAAGGGACGTTCGAGCGAAAATACCTGGACACATGGAGTTTGAAGCAATTTTAGTCATAGGAAGAAGGAAAGGCTGATTCTGGGAGAGAGCCCAGAGCTTAGCAGTTGAATAGAAGAGAGACTGGGAATAACGTTTCACTCTTGGGTTGGAGAGTTGCACTTAGTAGGGGTGGGATTGTGTTTCAAGACGGGTGCTATGTACTCTGTGTAGAGGAGTTGGTATACACTGGGAAAGCTTTGAGGAACACTGATTGTAGTAGCGATAGAATAGCGAGAGAGATGCAACATTGCGGCGAAGAGAGAGAGATTACAGAAAGTTGTTGAGTGGACGGGAGTTAAACAAAATCTTTAAGGGGGGATGGGCCGGTTTTCTGGACCACTTTTTCCCTCATGTTTAGCCCCATTAGTTTTCAGATGTTAAAATGTTTGCCCTATTAGTTAGTCGATTTTAAGACCTTTCGCCCCATTTATTAGTCAATATTCAGACCTTACGTGCTATTTAGGTGTCGATTTTTTCCCTGGCGAACGATAGTGAGCCTGTAAATTTGGAAGAACCGGCCTTAGGCCGTGACATTTTTTACCGAAAAATATATAAATTAGTCTAGAATGGATGTTTTTTTTTTTTTAATTTGATGGCGATCTAGGGAGGAAACTAGACAAATAATGAATACATGCATAAATCGCCCAAAAACTGAACCATCCCTCCTTAAAATTGCAGACAAAAAAGCATGTGAGTAAATCCACCATCAGAAATATTGTGGTCCGGTCATCAACAGATCATCAACATTATCCAGATTAGTGCCGGCGATGTTCTTTGTAATATATTCTGGCAACTATTAGACGATTCAATTCAGGTTAAACAGGGTCTCCAGCAATTATTAGGCTTCGAACTAGATCACTTAATCCTTTTTCAGTGTTGCCAATTTAGCTACTTTCCCACTAGATCTAAGGGTATTTACTGCGATCTAGATTTTTGTTTACATGTAACGGCTTGAATTCTAGCGATTTTCTGTAGATTTGAGCCATTGTAATGGATATTCTAGAGATTGTGGCATAATTAAAATATTTTCGGCATTTATTTATGATCAAGCGGACTTGGCTTGGTAACCCTGCCCTTGTTACTGCCACATATCTTTCATAAACTGCATAAAACCGGCTAAATATACTTAGAATAACATGAAAATGACGACGCCGTACATAAGGGGTTAACCACCGATTCTCTAGACCAGCACACTCACTCATAAACAATTGTGGACCTCGCCTATGTCTAATTATGGAAGTATGTCCCTGGAAAAGAATTTATGAATATCATTTTCTGTACATCAACTACAAAACTATATATGTTAATTATTGAAAAGCAAGTTCCATCCAAAAATCAATCCAGATAGTTATAATTGCATAAAGAAAAACATAGGGGTGGCACGAATTTTTATAAGCGACTGTACCTCCTCCTCCTCCTTTATTTTCTTTCTTCTTCCTACCACTTGTTCTACCCCCTCCTTCTCATACTTTGCTACTTTTATTATCCTACCATCCCCTCTTCCTTTTTTATCTTTTACCTTCTGCCCCCCTCCCTCACCCCCCACACACCTCTTTCTCTACCCCTTCCTCCCCCTCTAATTCCTCCTCCTCCTTCCTTCACTTGTTTAACTTTCTTCACGTCGTTCCTATTACTCCTCCTACCCCACCTCCTACTTCAACTGTCTGTACCTCTCCCTCTACCTCCCGCCCCCCTCCTCCTCCGCCACTTCCTCCTCCTCCGCCTGCTACCTGTGGCTCCCTAGAGAAATATCAGGGCGGGTGATCCCCCCCAGGGGGTGGTGATGAGAAGGAGAACACGTCCGAGACATTCAATACCAAGTCCTTCCCTTCTATACTAATGAACAGCTGGTCTTCTTTACTTCACACTCTTATATGTTTTCATCAAGCCATACACACACACACGCCCATACACCTACAAACGTTCGAGGCATTCATTACTATAAGACCTCTAGAGGCTTGGGGCTCTGATGTAGCTTAATTGTCTTCTTTCCTTCACACACACACACACACACACACACACACACACACACACACACACACACACACACACACCTACTACTTGCTACTTTTATTATCCTACCATCCCCTCTTCCTTTTCTATCTTTTACCTTCTGCCCCCCTCCCTCACCCCCCACACACCAGACATCCTCGACCGTCTTCAAGCCTGGACCACAGACAATCATGTGACTATCAATCATGACAAGACGGTGGTCATGCACATCAACACTTCCGTTACCGACCTTCCTCCACCCACTGTCACAATTGGTCCTCATCCCCTTCAGCTTGTTGAGTCCACCAAACTCCTCGGAATCACTGTGGACAACAAACTGAACTGGAAGAAACATGTAACTACCACAGTCAGGACCGCCACTTACAAGTTGTTTATGCTAAGGCGGTTGAGATCCCTGGGGGCGCCGGAGAATGAGCTGAAGAGTATATATAACACCTTCATACTCCCTAAGCTCACCTACGCCTCTCCCGCCTGGTCCTCCTCTCTAACCCTAACACAAAAACGTCAACAGGAGAGAGTTCAGAGGAGGGCATGCAGGATCATCCTGGGTGGCACATATCCAGGGTATGAGGAAGCTCTCACCACCCTTAGCATACCTGCACTCTCAACCCACCACTACAACACACTCAAACAGTTTGCATCTAAGCTGCTTGTTCACCCACGACACAGAAACTTACTTCCACCAGACGCCCCTAGACCTACACGTGCAGCTCGTCATTTCAACACACTCCAACCAATAAGAGCAAGAACTGACAGATATAAAAATAGCCCTATCCCAACCATTGTTAATATTATTAATAATGTGTAATAACGGCCTGTCACACCATATATACGCGCCCACCTTTAATAATATATGCATAAGTGTGTGCGTGTGTGTATTA
Organism: Paralithodes platypus; assembly: GCA_032716605.1. NCBI lineage: Eukaryota > Metazoa > Arthropoda > Malacostraca > Decapoda > Lithodidae > Paralithodes > Paralithodes platypus. The sequence continues at coordinate 62,843,922 of CM064483.1, read as the reverse complement.
GAATATAATTATGTATGTATTTGCTTGAGTTTGTTTATGTATATGTGTATATATGTATCTATGTATGTGCAGTATATGTGTATGTATGTGTGCGTATATGTGTATGTATGTATGCGTTATTTATGTATATATATATGTCTATAGTGTATACTGTTTGTGGTTCGAGCCCGGCTGAGAGTATCAGGTAGGATAAGAGAAGAGCATATATGCATGTAATGTGCATATATTTATGTATATGTGTGTCTGTGTGTATGTGCTGTCAATGGTTCGAGCCCGGTTGAGAATATAAGGTATATAATATATATATGTACTGTACGTGTATTTATATGGTCATATGCACATATGTATGTAAATATACGTACATATGAGCGAGAACATATTGCTCACTAGCGCAACTTCTGATTATAAATCTATGCATAAGCATTATCTATTATTAAGTGTTCGCGTATCTTCATCCATGTATTTCCACCCTTAACAATAGAACGCCCAGCTCTTCCATATTTCGCCTTCTGACACACACACACACACACACACACACACACACACACACACACACACTACCGAGGATTAACCTCCCATTGTAGTACCTGCACCCTCTTTACCCCGACCATACCAAAACAGTTTCTGTATGTATGTATGTTTGTGTGCATACGTGAGAGTTTGTGTATACGGACATGTGCACACTTACTGCATGTTCTTATGTTCCTATATATGTATGTATATGTATGTGCGCACGTACGTGTATATACGTATGTTCTGTATATGAGTAAGTAAATAAATGTGTATATGTACTGTACATCACTTACTCTCATGGTTATTTTATAATAATTTGTATTCTGCACATGCATCATTATTGTATTTATTTATTTTGTTTGTAAACTAAGCTTACCATCCTCATATCTGTACATCTCATGTTCATCCACTAAATTGTATAATGTGTATTTTCAGCTCATGAGGCTGCCATTCTTTATTAAACCATTTATTATTATTATTATTATTATTACCTGTAGGTCCTGTAGGTAGTAGTTGCAGGCAGTGTTGTCCGCCCGTGGTCACGCTGATGCGCCACCACTAGTACATTCCATCTGCCCGTCTCTGCGCCAGCTGGTCCATGATGCTGTTGCTAGCGGCGCGGAGGTGGTAGTGGGGCAGTTTGGGTTGATCAGGTAGTGTCCAGAGAAATTTGTCCAGTTGATTTTTAAATTTCTCGAGACTTGGTTCAGTTGAGTCACGCAGATATCTGGGTAGGGCGTTAAAGAGAAGAGGTCCTCGTGTCGCAAAGGCGTTCTCCTTGAGCGTCTTAACTCTGGTGGCTGCTCTGGGGTGTACCCGCTGTATGTGGCAGAGACGGCCCAGTCGTTGATGGATGTGAAAACCTATATTAAGGTTGTTGGTTGTGATGCCAATCAATATTTTGTAGACATATAAGATGGCATATCTGTCCCTGCGTCTTTCTAATGAGAAAAGCTTGAGAGTTTCCAACCTCCCCCAGTAGTCTAGGTGTTGGACGGCAGAGATTTTATTGGTGAATGAGCGTTGAACTGCTTCGAGTAATTGCTTCTCTCCCACCTTCCATGGGCTCCACAGCTGACAGCAATATTCCAACAGTGGAATGACCAGTGACTTGTAGAGCGTCAGCATGGGGATCATGTCACGTGTTCGGAAGGTTCGTAGGATCCATCCAGCTTGGTTACGAGCATTCTTTGCCACATTGGTTATATGCATTCCAAATGTACCATCTCGACTGAGTGTAATACCAAGATCTTTTACATAATCATTAGTATCAATGCAAGAGCCGTCATCTGCTGTGTATGTGTGGATATTCATATTTCGGTCTGCACTGTAGTTCATGTGTTCAAATTTGTTATTATTAAAGGACATGTTGTTTTGCTCTGCCCATGAGTAAATTGTAGTGAGATCTGCCTGAAGTAAATCAGCATCTGTTGTAGAAGACACTTCCTTTAATACACGAGTGTCGTCAGCAAAGGAGGCGACAGACGAATAAATGACATGTTTATTTGTCTGATATGTGCAGCAAGAAAAGTATAGGTCCAAGAACTGACCCTTGTGGCACCCCACTAGTGACGATGGATGGCTTGGACACTGCACCACCAACCGCGACAGCTTGTTCCCTGTCAGTGAGGAAACAGTGCAGCCACACCCCAAGTTTTCCTGAGATTCCTGAGTCTCGTATCTTGTGGAGGAGTATGCCGTGGTCTACCTTGTCAAATGCTTTTGCAAAATCAAGGTAGACCACGTCGATAGCATTTTTATTTTCTAGCCCTTCTATAATTTTTTCATGGTGAGCTAACAGTTGCGAGAGGCACGAGTGGCGCTTCCGAAACCCATGCTGGTCCTTGTTTATTATGTTGTTTTCTTCAAGGTATATGGACATATTTTTAACTATTAGCTTTTCGAGGATTTTGATGACATGAGAAGTTAAAGCAATAGGTCTATAATTTTTTGCTTCACCCCTCGAACCCCCTTTGTGGACTGGTGTAATTTTAGCACATTTTAATTGTTGTGGTATAATTCCAGAGTCGAGAGAGTTTCTATATAAAATCTGTAGAGGAGCACTAAGGTCTGCTGCGCAATTCTTGAGAAGTGCGGCCGGGAATTGATCCGGGCCTGCTGCTGCATTGATACCAATTTCCTTTATAGCATTTACTATATCATTTGTGGTAAATTTAATGTCCGTTAGATTTGGCATGGATACTTTATGGAAGAAGTCGGTCGGTGAGTCAATTATTTTATCACCTCGAGGGTGGCTAAAGACGCCCTCGTACTGTAGCCGTAGTATATCGACAATCGCCTCAGGTTCGTTCTTGGTTTGTCCGTTCGCATCTGTCAGTAGACCAACACCCACCCTTACATTTGATTTGTTTGCAGCATACTTATAAAAGTATTTTGGGTTAGTTTTAATGCAGGACACGGCTTGGAATTCTTTTCTTCGATTTTCTATTTCTACTGAAGTCTTGAGTTTTTCTTCAATGGAGGTAACGTTGGCTTCAATTTGTTGTTTATTTAGTATGCTCGTACTACGCTTCAGCTTCTTGCGTAGGTTCGTTCGCTTGCGCATCAGTATCCTACGATCACGTGGTATATTTTTCTGTGGTGACGATTTTCTAAGGGGTACATATTTTTCAGAAATTTTGAGGCATATTTCCAGTAATTTGTTATATTGGGCCTCGGGACCAGATTCCTTAAATTGTATGGCCCAATCCACTTCACTAAGTTCTCTTTTAAGGTCTTCCCAGCATATAAATTCACTGGGCGGGTGCCCAACCCCGAAAGGAGTTGAAATAGGGGAGCTATCCCCCCGCCAAAGGCAGCTTTCTAGGGCCTTTCCTAGCTGATGCTGAGAGGATTGGGTTCTAGTCATGTGGTGATGGGCTGGTCTATCCGAGTGAGAACTGAGCGATCTCTGCCATACCCATAGTTTACTCTGACTGTTCCTTTTACTTATATATCTTCTAGATCTCAAGTGGCGGCGTCTTTTCCGTGGATTGACCTCCCTACTGCCAACCTAGAAGTTGGCAGATTGGGAGCCAAAGTGTCACATTTTTCCCTTACCCCTCAACTTTCCCTTCATAATTGCTGAGGGGCACAGGGCCTTGGGTGGGGCTTTGGTTTCCCGGGCGTTTCCGCACCCTCCTCAGCTCCCTGCCTTGGAGTGGCTTCGGTCACCCGGGCTTTGTTAGTGGTAAGCAGGGAGGATTTTGTGGGGGCTCTCGTTTATGGCCTTGGCCTTGCTCGAGACCTTGGGGCTGTTCGGCCAGACAGCCTGGGGAACAACAACAACAACAACAACTGAGAAAGTTGAGTTGATTGAAGTTCACAGCCATGGGCTCTGCAGGGCTGGGAGTTCTATGCTGTGTGTTGGTAACTATGTTTGTCGCCATTGTAATAATATTGTGGTCCGACAGGTTGGTTTTGTCTACTGTGAGGTTGTGGATCAGCTCATCATTGTTGGTCATTACAATATCCAGTATATTATTACCTCTTGTGGCCATATTGACGAGTTGATTGAGATAAAACTCTCTTGAAAAACGTATAAGTGCTTCTGCTTGAGCTCGCATGTCCGCTGCTCCTCCATAGACACTTTTTGAATCCCAGTTAATTAGCGGGAAATTCAAGTCTCCAGTGAGCACAATGGTTGGCATGGGAGGTGGTAGATTGTCTAAAATATCTTTAATTTTTGTTAGTTGATCCATAAACTTATTAGTTGGAAATGATGGGGGTCTATATATAGTGATGTAGATCATATTAATGTCTGTAATGTTTAGTACCTGGACCTCTGTATAGGAATTAGATTCTGATAATAGAACGTTAGTGAGAGCTGCAAGGTGATTTTTAACGTAAGTGATAATACCCCCTTTTTTCCTATGACCAGATCTATCAGTTCTGAAGGAGGTGTAATTTTCTATATCTATTTCAGCTTCTCTTATACTTTGAGTAAAATGCGATTCTGTTAGGGAGAGTATGAGTGCATTATCTACTTGTGCTATTTTTGCAAGTAGCTTTACTTTGCCTTTGAATTTGTAAGGTAATAGGCCTGCTATATTGAGTGAAATTAGTGTGTGTAGGGTGCTGCTGTTTACCTCTTTCCTTGTTACTGTAGTTCCTGTGATGGAGGGATGCACCACTGAGTCGGATGGATTTTCAATGCCTGCATTATTTGTTGTAGCACTTTTTGCATTTGCTGCATCTGTTGCACTAAAAAATGTACCGTGGTATCATTTTGGGGAGATTGATTTACCCACGTATCTTGTGTTCGTTGAGGTCTATTTAACCACGCACTCTGTGTTTGGGGATTTGGTGCAGGAATGGCTGAACGAGAAGGTGGTGGTGGTGGTGGTGGGTAAGTGGTTGTTTATTGCTGTTCTCTACACTGGTCAGATGGATATCGACGAGTGCCCTTCAAATGAAGTCTTTTGCACTCCAAGTTTAAATACTCCCTCCTCCTTTCTGAACCATTACATATAGGTGGGTGTAGGTATTTGCACTTATCACCATGTTTACATCCCTTTACGGGATCACGACCGTTAATCTTGTACCTGTTACATAGGCTTGGGTGAGAAAAAGGGCAGTCACGTCCTTTTCGGCCAAATTTACACTGATTATTTTTGTAGTAGTACCATAATTTATTTTTCCTTTCATCATTTTGAAGATTTCTATTATTTGTTTTATTTGTTATGGTTGGTGTGCCACTTTGTCCTCCGGAAAAAGGTTCATCACACTTACCACCGTTTTCAGTGGTGTTTTCCTTGTCGTTGTTTGGCTGTTTAGCCTCACTTTCCTTTTCCTTGTCCCTGTCTAGTAGGGTATAGACGAGCGCAAACTGCCGGTCGCCTTGTTCACCCAGCTGTTGTCTAACACATCCCTCGCAGGTGTACTGACTCCTTGTGTTCAGAAAATTTACGATGGCATAGACAGGGAGGTGTGTGCAATTGGCATGTATATATTGTTTACACGTTCGGCATTTCAAACACTCTAACAAGCACTGGCTGTTACATGCTAAACAGTTTGTGTCTGCAGGAGGCAAGTTACTTTCGGGTATAGTACTCATGTTGCACTGTATATTTTCCGGTTCACTAATTTACCTGCACATGCCTAGACTAATTAAGGAACAAATGCAAGTCACTGGTAATTATAAACTAGCGATGAGGGTACCGGTAGTGGTAGTTAGGCTGGTAACCGGCAGGTGGTGCTGGCTGTCAGGGCAGACGGCAGGATATGGTATCAGGTTTTCACTAATATTTCAATAATCACTGGCCTAAATTCGTTCCAGACAGCTTCACAACCGCCACGGTGTTTCGATGTTTATCTAGGTAAAGTCAGAGTACCGCAACTTCACTACTTTCGAAGATATTGATGAAAACAGAGGAGCGCGGGAGTCACTGTTCACACCGGGCACCGCCAAAACACACACACACACACACACACACACACACACACACACACACACACACACACACACACACACACACACACACACACACACAGCTCGTAGCCTAGTAGGTAGAGCTCTCGTCTCACACACGAGGGGTCGGGGGTTCAATCCCCGGCCGGGCGGAGACAAATTGGGCTTGTCTCCTTTCATGTGTTAGCCTCAGTTCACCTAGCTGTAAATAGGTACCTGGAATAAGTGGACGACGTTGTGACGTCCCATCTGGGGTTGGCAAAAATGGTACAAGGCGAGATGGGCATCATATGGTTCACCTAAGCTGATGGCTACCTAAGCCTTCGGGCGAGACGGTACCGTCTATAGTGAGAATGGTACCATACAGATCCACCCTAAGCCTTCGTTTCTGATGTCGCCAATTGGCTAAAATACAGACTACACACACATCCACAGCCATTCCAACAGTACATAAAACACTTAACATGCATTTCACGCAATACATTCCCAGTTAAGGAGGCGCGATAATAATGAGCTTAGCTCGCATTGCGTGGATTCCCCTTGACGAACAAGTAACTGAGTAACACACACACACACACACACACACACACACACACACACACACACACACACACACACACACTCATGCCTATGTGTTTGGGTTTTCATGCAGTTAATCATCTCCCTCTTTGAATTCACGTTTGTCTTCGCTCATATTCACCTCATTCAACCACATCTCGCACTCACCCTTTACTTTACTTTCTGATAATGCAATAGTTATGCCTTATATTTTGTATGCTCGGCTCCTTTTTCATTTACAAGTTTTGCACTTAATTTGTCTTAAGGGAGCCCACCTCGGTTTTTTTTTCTCTCTTTCTCTCCCTTTGGCTTGTATCCATTCGGCCCCATTCAGCCTACTGTTTTAAGATGTTTACCCCCATCCAGGTGTCAATATTTGCCTATATATTTTTGTTTTGAAAGCAAGCTAAATTTGTACATTTTTCGATAGAAAAATTTCTCCGGCGAAACCGGATTTCTCCATACAATGCTGGCTCGTTATCGCTCGCCAGGAAGAAATCGACACCTGGAAGGGGATAAACAGTTGGCTGAATGGGGCCGAATGGATACAAGCCAGGAAAAGAGAGAAAAGGAGAGAAAGATAAAAAAAGACCGGTGAACCCCCTTAATAAATTTTCACTTTCCAAACAGCCAAACGATGAACAGAGCAGCGTTCACGATCTATTTCACCACCAAGCCATTCAGATAATGGATCCTTGCCACACAGCATCCGAGTTAACTTGCACAACTATTTCATTGACAAATCACTGACAATCCTGGGAAATTTGAATGTAAAATGTGCCTTGCAGGTTCGTTCGAGTACTCCTGTGATGTGATTGCTGTTGCTAGTGCATTAACCCTTAACAACTATTCTAGAATGTCGAGAAGTAAACAACATGGATTAAAACGTCATTTGAGGAGCAGCAGTATTTTCCATTTCACATTTTGGTTCATCAGATCAGGTTTCCTACTGAAGCTACAAGCAACATGTTGTCTATAGAAAGCTCTCCATAACATGAGCTAGTAATATCACGAATGTAAATATCCAACATTATTGAGAACCAGAACCACAAAGATGCTGGATCAACAGCACAACCCTGAAGATAATTTGGGTATTCCAGAACATTCTAAAGTTTAGGGTTCAGTTTGGCTAGCGATAGAGGTTAACGATGGATAGATCTTCATTATGCATTTCACTTAAGGGGAGGTTTTTAGTTTGGTCCCTAGATATCCTTCAAGCTTATGATTACACCCCCTTGAGCCCCTTTCAAGATAAATTTGTACATTTTTCGGTAGAAAAATGTCCCGGCTGAAAGCCGATTCCTCTTAAATTACAGGCTCGCTATCGCTCGCCAGGATAAAATCGACACATAAATGGCACGAAAGGTCTTAAAATTGACAGAAATTGGTTGAAAGCTCTTAAAATCGTCAAAATAATGGGGCAAACGTCTTAAAATTAGAAAAACAATGGGGCTAAACATGAGGGAGAAAGGAGTCAAGAAAAAAATCCCTCAAGTGGACATCTCCCCTTAAGGGGCTAGTGCTTGTTTTTTGGGGCTACTTATTCATATATTTATTCAATTTTGAGTTTCCTCGCTAGACCTTCATCAAGCCTAAAAAACTCCCCCTATACCCCCTTTCAAGATATATTTGTACATTTTAATATATCTTTATACCCTTCAAAAATTACAGGCTCGCTGTCGCTCGCTAGGAAAAAATCTACATCTAAACGACACGAAAGGTCTTAATACTGACAAAGTAAAGGGGCGAAAGGTCTGAGAATCGCCGAACTAGTTAACGAACGTCATAAAATCGCAAATCTAATGGGTCTAAACATGAGGGTGAAGGGGGTCCCGAAAACGCGAGTACCTCCCCCTTAATGGGCCTGATTGAGAGATATGATGAAAGGAAAATAAAAGAAAGGGTATTGTGAAGTGAAGTCTTGCAGATAAAGGCAGCTCGTCTATAAAGTAAAGTCTTGCAGATAAAGGCAGCTCGTCTATAAAGTAAAGTCTTGCAGATAAAGGCAGCTCGTCTATAAAGTAAAGTCTTGTAGATAAAGGCAGCTCGTCTATAAAGTCTTGCAGATAAAGGCAGCTCGTCTATAAAGTAAAGTCTTGCAGATAAAGGCAGCTCGTCTATAAAGTGAAGTCTTGCAGATAAAGGCAGCTCGTCTATAAAGTAAAGTCTTGCAGATAAAGGCAGCTCGTCTATAAAGTAAAGTCTTGCAGATAAAGGCAGCTCGTCTATAAAGTGAAGTCTTGCAGATAAAGGCAGCTCGTCTATAAAAGTAAAGTCTTGCAGATAAAGGCAGCTCGTCTATAAAAGTAAAGTCTTGCAGATAAAGGCAGCTCGTCTATAAAGTGAAGTCTTGCAGATAAAGGCAGCTCGTCTATAAAGTGAAGTCTTGCAGATAAAGGCAGCTCGTCTATAAAAGCTCGTCTATAAAGTGAAGTCTTGTAGATAAAGGCAGCTCGTCTATAAAGTGAAGTCTTGCAGATAAAGGCAGCTCGTCTATAAAACCTCGTCTATAAAGTGAAGTCTTGCAGATAAAGGCAGCTCGTCTATAAAAGCTCGTCTATAAAGTGAAGTCTTGTAGATAAAGGCAGCTCGTCTATAAAAGCTCGTCTATAAAGTGAAGTCTTGCAGATAAAGGCAGCTCGTCTATAAAAGCTCATCTATAAAGTGAAGTCTTGTAGATAAAGGCAGCTCGTCTATAAAGTGAAGTCTTGCAGATAAAGGCAGCTCGTCTATAAAAGCTCGTCTATAAAGTGAAGTCTTGCAGATAAAGGCAGCTCGTCTATAAAAGCTCGTCTATAAAGTGAAGTCTTGCAGATAAAGGCAGCTGGTCTACTGTATATATGGGCTGCAGAGCTGGCAGTCTCCCCTACCATTCAAGCACATGATACGTGTACTCTTGTTGCGAAATTAACCCTCTGTGGAGCGGAGTGAGTTCCACATTTTGGTGATCCCTCGCATGATCGAATTGATTAAAGTCACTTTCCATATAAAGGGTTAAGTTTCAACTACATTTATGAACTAATTAGATTACGTGTTAAGTCTATACCATGTTTAGCACTATTCTTAATTATATAATATGGCCAAACTCGAGTACCAATCATATGGACCTGTCAAGATTATTACCATCTTAGCACCAGAGTCTCGAGGCTTCAAGCTTAGTTAAGGGGAGATTTCCACTTGAGGGATTTTTTTCTGGACCACTTTCTCCCTCATGTTTAGCCCCATTGCTTTTGATATTTTAAGACGTTCGCCCCATTTCTGTCAATTTTAAGACCTTTCATGCAATTTAGGTGTAGATTTTTTCCTGGCGAGCGATGGCGAGCCTGTAATTTAAGAGGAACCGGCCGTTGGCCGGGACATTTTTCTACCGAAAAATGGACACATTTATCTTGAAAGGGGGCCTAGAGGTTGTAATTTTAAGCTTGATGTAAGTCTAGGGAACTAACTAAAAACCTCCCCTTAAGCAGCTTCAGTGAACAGTATGATGCGTGGAGGTGTGGGTGTTTACAGTTTGGTTGGCTCAAGGGACACCTATTCGAATCCCGGGAGGACCATATGCTTTCATTAATTTATTCAAGTGCATTGGGGTTTGTATTTGATGATTAATGTTAAGAACGGGGTGTTACTTAATGATTAGTTCCTGGGGACATTGTTGCTATTGTCAGAGGCATAATAAACCTTTATCAAAGATCAGCACATTCCTTGACTACAGCCTCATAGCTTCCCCTTACTCAGGAATAACACCCCACCATAAGTTACAATATCCAATTATAACTATTATTACCGTAAATGGCGTGACATTTACAAAGTAGGGATTTAGGATACGACAATCAGAAGGAGATAAGCCTTGAAAAACGCTCTGAGTGTCCTAATCCTTGACCTCTGGCGACACCTAGACACATTAAGGGGGGATGGTTCACTTTTGGGGCGATTTTTGCATGTATTCATTATTTTTCTAGTTTCCTCCGTAGACCTCCATCAAATTTTTAAAAAACATCCATTAGATCCCCCTTCTAGATTAATTTGTACATTTTTCGGTAGGAAAATTTCCCAGCCGAAGGCCGGATCTTCCAACATTACAGGCTCACTATCGTTCGCCAGGGAAAAAATCGACACCTAAAAAGCAAGAAAGGTCTAAATATTGACGACGAAATGGGGCGAAAGGTCTTAAATT
>CM064483.1:62790767-62830767 GCA_032716605.1 Paralithodes platypus | reverse complement strand
ATATATACTGTATATTTATTTTCTTAGGATATGCTTTTTTATTATAAGTACACTGTCAAAATTATAAGCTTAAGGAATGTATGATAGCGGTAATTAAAAGAGTTTTAAATAATAAACCCGTATACATGCATAATAAAAACCCATCTTATAAAAGAAAAATAAATCACTTCCAACACACCCAATAACTGCATACCCCTTTGGTGTACACTTAACCCCTTATGTAGCGGTGATGTACAGTCGCACTAATAAGTCACTACCCAGCTGTCATTACGTTTGGCTTGCTCTGTGCTGTATTAATGTCTGTCAGATGTTGAATAGGGTGGGTAAGTGTAGGAACATGGTTGTAAACTTCACTCGATATGAAGAAATGAAGCTTAGATATTGCTGATACCAATTATTGATCAAAACATACTTGGTGCCGAGACGTCACTTATTAGCGCGATCGAACTTTGCATTATATTCTGGCGACTATTAGACGATTTTGTACAGCTTAGGAAGGCCGTGTACTCATTAAGGGGAGGTTTTTAGTTTGTTTTCTACTCCTCCAGCAATCTTAAAATGTCACCCCCTTGACCCTCTTTCAAGATAAATTTGTACATTTTTCGGTAGAAAAATGTCCCGGGTGAAAGCCGGTTCCTCTTATATTACAGGCTCGCTATCGCTTGCCAGGATAAAATCGACACCTAAATGGCACGAAAGGTCTTAAAATTGACAGAAATGGGTCGAAAGTTCTTAAAATCGTCAAAATAATGGGGCGAACGTCTTAAAATTAGAAAAGCAATGGGGCTAAACATGAGGGAGAAAGGAGTCAAGAAAAAAATCACTCAAGTGGAAATCTCCCCTTAAAAGGTTACAGATAGCGAGCCAGCATTGTATGGAGAAATCCGGCTTCGCCAGAGACATTTTTCTATCAAAAAATGTACAAATTTAGCTTGCTATCAAAACAAAAATATATATACGCTGGCTCGCTACCGCTCGCCAGGAAAATATTGACACCTGGATGTGGGTAAAAGTCTTAAAACAGTAGGCTGAATGGGGCCGAATGGATACAAGCCAAAGAGAGAAGGAGAGAGCGAGAAATAGAGCGAGGTGGGCTCTCTTAATATCACCAACCCACCAATTAACTTCCAAATAAAGCTAATTAATGAAATCAATGAAAGTTAATGAATTGGTATTATCCAACAGGAACCGATTTTCAGACTATACTACTCAAAATTCCAACTAACTTGAATAAAAGTCCATCTTCATTTATTTGTCCGTTTTTACATAATGACATGATTTAATTTATTCTGAAAAAGGCATTCGATTGATATGAACGATAATACGAGTTTATTAAAGAAAAGAGTGCAACAATATTACTTTGCATTCAACTATATCGATGTTTACGGCTCCAACTATCTTATAGCCTGAAACTCGCATGTCGTCAATTAGGATCGTGAGTTATGGGTCTGGCGGCTGACAATAATTGCTTTAAGGGGAGGTATTTAGTTTGTTCCCTAGACCTCCATCAAGCTTATAATTACACCCCCTTGAGTCCCTTTCAAGATAAATTTGTACATTTTTCGGTAGAAAAATATCCCGGCCGAAGGCCGGTTCCTCTTAAATTACAGGCTCGCTATCGCTCGCCAGGATAAAATCGACACCTGAATTGCACGAAAGGTCTTAATATGGGGTGAAAGTTCTTAAAATCGCTAAACTAATGGGGCAAACGTTTTATAATATCAAAAGCAATGGGGATAAACATGAGGGAGAAAGGGGTCAAGAAAAAAATCCCTCAAGTGGAGATCTCCCCTTAATGAAGGCGATATTTTAGAGTAATTAGTGACGTATGCTGATATATGATCATTGATCATATATTTGATGCCACTTCTAATTGATCATTCATCAATTAGAAGTGGCATCTAATAAGCATGATTTACGAGGGGTGACCTGCTTTTTTTTTCTCCTTTTCTCCCTCTCTCTGGGTTGTATCCATTCGGCCCCATTCAGCAAACTGTTTTAAGACGTTTATCCCCATGCAGGTGTCGATAGCATAGTATGTAGAAATCCGGCTCCGCCGGAGACATTTTTCTATCGAAAAATGTAAAAATTTAGCTTGCTGTCAAAACAAAAATATATGTATGATGGCTCGCTACCACTCGCCAGGAAAATATTGACACCTGGATGGGGGTAAACATCTTAAAACAGTGGGCTTAGTGGGGCCGAATGAATACAAGCCAAAGACAGAGGGAGAGAAAGAGAAAAAAGCGAGGTGGGCAATATTTTAGGGTAATTAGTGACGTATGCTAATATTAAAGATCAATTAGATTTGGCATATAATAAGCATGATTTAAGCTTTTCGGCTATTCCGGCTATTATTAGACGATTTTGATTAAGCTTAGGAAGTATCTGTGGGAGTTGTAAGATACATTTTGATTGGCTCTACCTCTTTTATGGTCAGAGGTCCTTCCTTAGCTATACACGCCATCTTGTATATCAAGTGGGAACACACGTCAATTTGCTAAAGGGAGCCCACATTGTTTTTTTTGTGTTTTTTTTCTCTCTTTTTCTCCCTCTCTCTTTGCCATGTACCCATTCGGCCTAATTCAGCCTACTGTTTTAAGACGTTTACCCCTATCCAGGTGTCAATATTTTCTTGGCGAGCGGTAGCGAGCCAGCATATATATATTTTTGTTTTGACAGCAAGCTAAATTTATAAATTTTTCGATAGAAAAATATCTCCGGCGAAGCCGGATTGCTCCATACAATGCTGGCTCGAAATCGCTCGCCAGGAGAATATCGAGACCTGGATGGGGATAAACGTCTTAAAACAGTTGGCTGAATGGGGCCAAATCGATACAATCCAGGGAAAGAGAGAAAAAGATAAAACGAAATATCGACACTTAAATGGCACGAAAGGTCTTAAAATTGACAACGAAATGGGGCGAAAGGTGTTAAAATCGCCAAACTAATGGCCCGAACGTCTTATAATCTCAAACCTAGTGGGGCTAAAGATTAGGGAGAAGGGGTCTGCCTCCCCTTAATTCATGGAAGATTCTGTTGGAGAGTTTAATGTTGAAAGCTAATGTAGCCCAAAATGTCCTACCGAGCAAAATATGTCCTCTCTCTCTCTCTCTCTCTCTCTCTCTCTCTCTCTCTCTCTCTCTCTCTCTCTCTCTCTCTCTCTCTCTCTCTCTTTATGTGATGGTGTGTGGAAGTCAAGGAGAAGGTTATACAAATGCTCGGGATCAGTATAGAGTAACCCCATAGGCTATATTGGGACACGGTTCTTGCTCACACAGGTACAGTCGTCCACATAAACTTCTGGACAAGGCGGCGATGAGGAACACATATGATAGACTGACCAAGATATTTTGTGCTTTGTTATTTATATATTGTATTATTAATTTATTGAGTTTATATAGGACGGCCTAGATGTGTGTGAATGTGTGTGTGTGTTTTTTTTTGTTTTTTTTTTTATGTTGTGATGTCCCTGTTCGGGCTCTGTCTCGAGTCGGCCACCCCCATTAAAGAAAATGGAGAGTTTAAGTATACATACACACATTTTGTTTTCCTATTTATGTTGTGACTATCCTTTGAAAATACTGTAGGTTCATAGATTGTAGATTCGATCGATAGCAATTTATGACAGTCAGGATGCATTATTCCAACTGGCGAGTGATACAACGAGACATTGTATGGAGAAATCCGCCTTCGCCGGAGACATTTTTCTATCGAAAAATGTACAAATTTAGCTTCCTCTCAAAACAAATATATATATATATGCTGGCTCGCTACCGCTCACCAGGAAAACACTGACACCTGGATGGGTGTAAACGTCTTAAAACAGTAGGCTGAATGGGGCCGAATGGATACAAGCCAAAGCGAGAGGGAGAGCAACAGAAAAACATCGAGTGTTGTTACCGGAATATACATAGACCTATTGAGTTTCTCACTAACTAGGTACTGCCCTAAGTTGCAAATTTTTGAATATGTAAATTTTCGTAGAATGATAATATAATTGAAACAGAGAGGGTGCTAATGGAGTGTCGGCGCGGAATTTCGGTGTGAGTATCCTAGGTTCGAGTCCTTGGAGTGCCACATGCATTTGTTGATTTCATTAATTGAGTTTAGAAGTGAAGTTGGTTGGTGAAAAGAAAAACAAATATATGAATACGCCCAGACTGAGTACACCACGAAATCCATCCCAATATTTTCATTCAATCCTAATTCAATTGGATACGTCGCCATTTATGATCATGACTGTACCAAGGAATATATTGACGGATATATCTTGACCTTAAACACTATAACTTATTAGCCCTATGACACGCAAATAATCGCCATCCGATTTAAAGAGTTAAGGGGAGGCAGACCGTTTTCCTGGACCCCCTTCTCCCTAATGTTTAACCCCACTAGTTTTGAGATTATAAGACGTTCGGCCCATTAGTTTGGCGATTTAAACACCTTTCGCCCCATTTCGTTGTCAATTTTAAGACCTTTCGTGCCATTTAGGTGTCGATTTTTTTCCTGGCGAACGATAGCGAGCCTGCAATTTTAAGAATTGTATTTATTTATAGAAAGCATTTATCGTAGTATTATTTGTTCTGTAAGTATAGTGTTTTGCTGCACATAATTCATACTACCTAATTCTAATCGCGTCCTATGAGAAGACACTAATAATAGACGTTGGAAAAGGATTTGGGGTGTCACATTGCGTGCGGTGTCTCCATTTCTCAAGACCCTGGTACTCGCACACATTCATCAACGTCTTTAAGCCGCAAATGTATTGTCTTGTCACTGTTGTAAATCTTGTTGCCTGCGCATGATTATAGTGGTGCGGTCAATGGAGGACCCGGCATTAAAGAGGAAATATTATCAGCTGGGAAAATATAAAGAGTTTCGGTAATATTACTAATCTTAAATACTGTGAGAACAATCGTGTTTATGTAAATTTGCCCACGTTAAGTCGCATCCATTCAGTGAAAGTAAAAATTAGCATGATGGACTTGCAAGAATAGTGTGTTCATATTCACGTTCTTGACGCAATTTTGAGCCTATTAGGGATACTTTAAAGCCTTTGTTACCATCAGGTGTATTTATAAACTTTTAGTTTAGTTACTTCAACCTCTGCAGTTGTCTTTGAGTTAGCTGTGGGCAGAAAACTAATTTTAGAGAGGTAATTATAAGAGTGAGAGAACTCTATTTCTTATTGCTAATCTGGCAACCTCTGCGTCATATGGTCGTGAGAGGGTTAATCAAATACTGCCTAAAACAAGTGAGTAAAAGTGGGTCTGGGTCAATAATATACCAGCGAAACGACCCTCTCCCCTTAATACTTGCACAACCCACCAACCCTCCACGAAGCTTCCATGGTTATATAGCACTGAGGAATATCAATGTCTTTTGCCAGAAAAAAATCGACACATAAACGCCACGAAAAGTCTTAATATTGACAAATAAATGGGGCGAAAAGTCTTAAAATCGTCAAACTAAATGTGAGACCAACAAAACGACCCTCTCCTCTCCATACTTGCACAACCAACCAACCCTCCACGAAGCTTCCATGGTTATATAACACTGAGGAATATGTGAATGTCTTTTGCAATATAATTAACGTAGTGGTTGGGGTCCTGTCTGATTTACACATACTTTTTAGTTTCCTCCCTAGACATTCATCCAGGTTTAAGAAACACTCTTCCAAGAGCTACCTTCAAGATTAATTTGTACATTTTTCGATAGAAAAATTTCCCGGCCCAAGGCCGGTTTCTCTTAAATTACAGGCTCGCTTTCGCTCGCCAGGAAAAAATCGACACCTAAATGACACGAAAAGTCTTAATTTTGACAAATAAATGGGGTGAAAAGTCTGAAAAACGCCAAACTAATGGGCCGAACGTCATACAATCTCAAAACATATGGGGCTAAACATGAAGGAGAAGGGGGACCAGCAAAACGGCCCCTCTCCCCTTCATACTTGCACAACCCACCAACCCTCCATGGTTACATAACAGTGAGGACTATATTGTGATCATGTCTTTTGCAATATATTGTGATCATGTCTTTTGCAATATATTGTGATCATGTCTTTTGCAATATAATTAGATGTAGTGGCTGGGGTTTCTGCTTACTTTGCACAATGTTGCTTTAGTTGTGCAAGATCTAGGTGGTTTGCATGACATATTAATTCTAACGATGACTATAGCCCTCTTTCTCTCTCTCTCACACTCTCTCTCTTCCACAATCTCACTCTCTTTCACTCTTATACTCTCACGCTTATACTCTCACCCTTTTACTCTCACTCTTACTCATACTCTCTCACACACACAATCTCACTCTATTTCACTCTCTCTATCACAATCTCACTCTCACACTCTATTTTACACTCACTCTCTTTCACTTTCACTTTTTCACACACACTCTCTCTCTCTCTCACTCTTTCACTCTCACAATATTAATCTCTTTTACTCTCACACACAGACACACACTCTCTCTCTCTCTCTCTCTCTCTCTCTCTCTCTCTCTCTCTCTCTCTCTCTCTCTCTTCCCTATTATCCCAGTACGGCAATTTAGACAGAGGGAGCAGGGGGTGGGGAATGAGCCTTCTACACTGCTGTCCTATTCATCTACTATAAACTACCCCTGACTATTAGCATTAAGGGGGTCACCGTTTTTGTTTATCTTTCTCTCATTTCTTTCTTTCCCTGGCTTGTATCCACTCGGCCCTATTCAGCCAATTGTTTTAAGACGTTTATCCCCATCCAGGTGTCGATATCTTCCTGGCGAGCGATAGCGAGCCAGCATTGTATGGAGAAATCCGGCTTCGCCGGAGACATTTTTCTATCGAAAGATGTGCAAATTTAGCTTGCTGGCAAAACAAATATATATATGCTGGCTCACTACCGCTCGCCAGGAAAATATTGACACCTGGATGGGGGTAAACGTCTTAAAATAGTAGGCTGAATGGGGCCGAATGGATACAAGCCAAAGAGATTGGGAGAGAAAGAAAAAAAGCGAGGTTGGCTCCCTTAAGGTCGCACCACCTAGTAGGCACCGCAAGGTCTGTGTGGTCTGAGTGTATGTGTAACTCTGTGTAACTTTCTTTCTCTCTCACACACTTACACATCGCTTCACCCAACTCGCTTAACCCCTTCTGTACCGGCGACGTCCTTTTCACTTTATTTTGGCTACTATTAGACGATTTTATACAGGTTAGGAAGGACGTCTACTAATTAAAGAGCTACAGATTATCTCAATTAATCCTTTTGGCTACCATATATATCCTTCCTGAGCTGCATAAAATCGTCTCAATGTAGCTGAAATCCAATGCAAAAGACGTCACCGGTACAGAAGGGGTTAACATTCAAACACAAAAATAAACGTACACACACACACACACACACACACACACACATACACACACACACACACACACACACACACACACACACATCACACACACACACACATCACACAATGCATAATATTCACAAACATACACATGAAAAAGCAAAAATCACGCAACCCAGTCTCCTTTCCTCTAGAGTTCATAGTATCGCATGTACAGTTAAGGGCAGACAGACCGTTTTTCTGGACCCCCTTATCCCTAATGTTTAGCCCCACTAGTTTTGATATTTTAAGACGTTGGTTCCATTAGTTTGGAGACTTTATGACCTTTCACCCCGTTTCTTTGTCAATATTAGGACCCTTCGTGCCATTTAGGTGTCGATTTTTTCCTGGCGAGCGATAGCGATCCTGTAATTTTAGGAGGAATCGGCCTTTGGCCGGGACACTTTTCTACCGAAAAATTTACAAATCTACCTTGAAGGGGGCGTCTAGGGGGTGTTTTTCTAAGCTTGATGGAGGTCTAGGGAGGAAACTAAACAAATATATGAATACATTAATTAAAAGACCAAACAAACAGCCACTGTCCCCTTAACAAAATAAATTAAAATTGTGTTGACAATTTCATATTTAGATGGCAACCAGGGTCGACCTGTCCATTACGAAAGGTTCTTCCCGAGTTGTCTACACTCAATCTCTTTATTCAACATCTGACAGACATTAAAAGTGCAAATAGTGCTAAGCATACTGGTAACTGTGACACGGAATTATTGTTACCCACTGTACACAGCCAATATATATATATATATATATATATATTATATATATATATACAGGTGTATATAATATATATATACGGTATATATATATATATATATATATATATATATATATATATATATATATATATATATACCGGTATATATATATATTATGTGTATGGTTAATAAATAATGAATAATTGGAACTGCCAGGAATCGAACTCGGGAACAACAAACAGGACGACAGTGCACTACCAGTGTACCATCAAGTAGGTTAAATGTTTAGCACACACTCCTTAACCTTCTGGATGGTACAGTGGTAGAGCACTGTCGTCCTGTTTGTGGGTCCCTAGTTCGATTCTCTGCAGTTGCAATCATTCATTATTTATTAACCCTACATATATCATTGTGTAACTGGTTATAGATGTTAAGGACGTTTGTAGAATATAATGATATTAAATAATGTCGTGTTAATTGGCATTGCTTTAATAATATATATATATATATATAATATTGAGTATATGTCACAAATACACGTGAGCCACTAAATGTTTCTAATCTCTCAGTGGGGTTCGAACCGCCGACCGTGAGGACGATGGCCGACGCTTTAATCACTGCCGTGGTGTAGTTGATTAAAGCGTCGGCTATCGCCCTGACGGTCGGCGGTTCGAACCCCACTGAGAGACTAGAAACATATATAATATATACTATATATATATATATATATATATATATATATATATATATATATATATATAGACTGGAACAAGACCTCACGGGCTTCACTGTTCATTGTAAAGCGGTGAATGTTAAGGCTCTCAGCCTATGCCCGAGAGGAAGTAAGTTGGAAAATAGAAAAAAAAAAAATGGATCTATTCAGTTGGCGATACGCTGAGAATTCACATTTTGTTCACACCCAACTTTTGTCAATATATTTTTACTATACCCTCTGTATGCCAGGCACAACAAATGCTCTGTCACCCGTTTAATCTACACCACCCCCGACTCTGTTTTGATTGCAGTAGCGCACAGTCACTAACATAAGTTCCACAACACCCTTGACCATAACAACCGTATATGCTGTGACACCAGCTTAAGGGAGCCCACCTCGCTTGTTTTGTTCTCTTTCTCTCCATCTCTCTTTGGCTTGTATCTATTCGGCCCCATTCAGCCTAATGTTTTAAGACGTTTACCCCCATCCAGGTGTCAATATTTTCCTGGCGAGCGGTAGCGAGCCAGCGTATGTATATTTTTGTTTTCACAGCAAGCTAAATTTGTACATTTTTCGATAGAAAAATTTCTCCGGCGAAGCCGGATTTCTCCATACAATGCTACCGCTCACCAGGAAGAAATCGACACCTGGATGGGGATAAACGTCTTAAAACAGTTGCCTGAATGGAGCCCAATGGATACAAGCCATGGAAAGAGAGAAAAGGAGAAAAAGAAAGAAAAAAAAAAAGACCGGTGACCCCCCTTAACACAAGTGCACCAACCCCCTTGACCATAACAAGCATATAACACACTGTACCTGTACCTGTAAGGGGGAAACTACAGCCTTAAGGGGAGATGGTTGTTGTTTCTGAATCCCTTCTCCCTCATGCTTAGCGTCATTAGTTTTCAGATTTCAAGATGTTCGCCCCAATGTTTTGTCGATTATAAGACCTTTCACTCCATTCGCTTTTCAGTATTTAGACTTTTCGCTTAATTTAGGTGTCGATTTTGTCCTGGCAGGCGATAGTGAGCCTGTAATTAAGGAGAGACTGGCCTTCGGCCGGGAATTTTTTTTACCGAAAAATGTACACATATATTTATAAGGGGGACCTTGGGGTTATTTTTAAAAGTTTGATGGAGGTCTAGGGAGGAAACTAAAAATACAAAATATACATTTATGAAGAAAAAAACCCAGAAACAAAACTCTTCCCCCTTTAGATGACAAAGCTCTAAGTATGAACACACCGTTGAACCAATTGAAATCCCTTAAGGAGGTAGTACTTGCTTTTTCTGGACCCCCTTCTCCCTCATCTTTACCCTTCGAGTACAGTCAGCCAAATAAGTGATGTAGCGGCACCAAAAGTATAATTATGTCGATCAATAATTGGTATCATCACTATCTAAGGTATAAATCATCGTTCACAGTGATATAATCAACCGTGTTCCTATCTTTACACACCCTATTCAACATCTGACAGACATTAATACAGCACAGGGAGAGCAAAACGTAATGCCAGTGGCGACGCGGCTTACTTGGCCAACCGTACAAGGATATAGGTTGGCGAGAGAGCATTCTTCTGTGCTATCCTTGTCTTCCAATATTCTCTATTTGGAGTTCTACTATCATTGTGTGAATTAAGTTTTGACCACCTCGTTGGATCGTAAGGTCTGTGTGGTCAGTGTATCATGTACAGTCGCGCTAATAAGTGATATCTCTTCACCAAGTATGTTTTGATCAATAATTGGTATCAGCAATATCTAAGCTTCATTTCTTCATATCGAGTGAAATATACAAACATGATCCTACACTTACCCGCCATATTCAACATCTGACAGACATTAATACAGCGCAGAGCAAGTACATCTATTTGTTTCTTGCCATCCCTCTCCCTTTTCGCAGTATTTCCTTCAAGTTCTCCAAGCCCATATCCTTCTATCTATCTATCTATCTATCTATCTATCTATCTATCCATATATCTATCTATCATTTTAATTTCGTTCCGTCTTTTTAGCATCTTTCATTTCCCTCCTCATATATCTCTATCCTTTTAAATGTATCTCGCTCTCGCTCTTGCTCTCTCTCTTCTCCCCTACCCTCTACCTCCCCCCCACTCTCTCTCTCTCCTCCTACTCCTCTACCCCCTCTCTCTCTCTCCTCCTACTTCTCTACCCCCCTCTCTCTTTCTCTCTCCTCCCCTACCCTCTCCTCTCTCTCCTCCCTCTCTCTCTCTCTCCTCCTACTCCTCTACCCCCCCCCCTCTCTCTCTCTCTCCTCCTACTCCTCTACCCCCTCTCTCTCTTTCTCTCTCCTCCTACTCCTCTACCCCCCTCTCTCTCTCTCTCTCTCTCCTCCTACTCCTCCTCGACCCCCCTCTCTCTCCCCCTTCGTTAGCGTTTGATGCCCATTTCCACAGCGGTTTATCCCGGCGAGCTGGTCCTGTCGGGGAGCTCTAAGCCGTATATTAATCCCTCGCTACACGGGGAACTGGCCGAGAGAGAGAGAGAGAGAGAGACAGAGACAGACAGAGACAGAGACAGAGACAGAGAGAGAGAGAGAGAGAGAGAGAGATAACTCGTAAGACATAACGATATAAATGCGTGAAATTGAATTTCATTGACAAGTATAAGTTGAGAGGAAGTAATTAATGATAACGGAGGAACCGGATTATTATATTCACTATAATTGTACTCCTTAAATTAAGAATATTCTTGTTTCTATTTCTTAATCTCATGTGCACATACAAAGGGTTAATTTTACTAAGAGGCGATTCATTAGGAAATATTGGAGACTTATAATCCCCACAGAATCATTTATGTTATTCTCCGCTGAATTATATCTAGTTTATCTATGTCCTTTTTGATACTATGGACACCAATAACTTACACAGTATTAAAGATGGGGGTGAACCAAAGAATTGTATGAAGTGAGAGTAACATATTTCTAATCTTGGAAGATGCCCGTTTCTTTAAAAATTCGGAATTCTTGGAGACTTTCTGGATCATGAGCACCAAACGCGGCAAACCACCACCACCACCATCCTACGCTTATATAGCTGCCCAGGCGCCTCTCGTGTGTGTCCCCTTTTCAATACGAGTCCCATCTTATAGAGAGGGGAAAATACACCCCCCCCCCCACACACATCCCCCCCCCCCCCCCCCCCACACACATCATTTCCCGAAGTAGCCCCCTCATCTACCCATGGAGAGGAGCTGGTTACTTCGCCATAGGACTCCTTTGCTTAAGGGGAGACGGTCGTTTGTTTTTCTGGTCCCCTTTCTCCCTCGTGTTTAGTCCCATTATTTTTTAGATTTTTAAACGTTCGGCCCATTTGTTTGGTGATTTTAAGACCTTTCGTCCCATTTCGTTATAAATTTTAAGACCTATCGTGCCATTTAGGTGTCGATTTTTTCCTGGCGAGCGATAGCGAACCTGTAATTGTAAGAGGAACCAGCCTTCGGCCGGGACATTTTTCTACCGAAAAATGTACAAATTTATCTTGAGGGGAGGTCTAGGGGATGTTTTTCTAAGTTTGAGGGATGTCTAGCGAGAATGAATTTATAGGCCAAAAAAGCAGTCAGTGTCCCCTTAAATCGCTTCAACCTATTTGACTTAAAGTGCGCCACATGGGAAAATTTGTAATATAAGTTTGTTATCTGCATCTATTAGTATTGGTATTATTATTACTATTATTACTATTACCATTATCATTATTATAGTAATATTATGGATGTATTCATATATACATTTAATTAATTATTATTATTATTACAGTATTATAATTGTAAAAAAAAAATTTTATCTGTGTATTTAAGTTATTATGCATATTATTATTGTCATTATTACTAAGGTTGAGGGAATTGCTGAAGCGAAGTGGCCTTGATGCGAAATTATCACAAGACGAAGAGGTCATAAGGCGAAGTGGCTATCTCCCGAAGTGGCCCCCTCATCTACCCAAGTACCCCCTCGCTCCGCCGACATCCATCTACTTTCAGGGGGGTCACCTGCTTTTTTTATCTTTCTCTCCTTGTCTCTCTTTCTCTGGCTTGTATCCATTCGGGCCCATTCAAGCAACTGTTTTAAGACGTTTATCCCCATCCAGGTGTCGATATCTTCATGGCGAGCGATAGCGAGCCAGCATTGTATGGAGAAATCCGGCTTCGCCGGAGAAATTTTTCTATCGAAAAATTTACAAATTTAGCTTGCTCTGAAAACATATATATGCTGGTTCGCTACCACTCACCAGGAAAATATTGACACCTGGATGGGGGTAAACGTCTTAAAACAGTAGGCTGAATGGGACCGAATGGTTACAAACCAAAGAGAGAGGGAGAGAAAGAGAACAAAAAAACGAGGTGGGCTCCCTTAAGAACTCGCATGATGTGCACCGACTCCTAAGATACAATGGGTGGGAAAGGGGCAGCGTATTTTAGGGTAGGGCATTGTGTCTGCTCAAAACCCGTCTTTCTGTTCACCCTTGGGCTTACACAGCATCTTTTATACTTCAAGACGATCTGGTCCGATGCCTTGTGGGTTATTATGTTTTTGTGTGTGAATATATATATATATATATATATATACAGTATATATATATATATATATATATATATATATATATATATATATATATATATATATAATTTGATATGCATGCCATGAAGCAGATACTTCTGTTTTTAGTGTTTGTCACCTATTGTAGAGCATTATGTCTATCACAACACACATCGGTCCACTTACAAGCACACATACACACGACTAATCGTAACTAGCAACTCACGTCATAAGTGCCATCGTTAATTCACACAGCAACTGTTTATTACACACCAATCCAAGGTAAACATTTATACTTAAATACTGAACATCCTCCTCTTCGAAATTAATATAAGTATGCATAACCTGGTCACTGGGAACATGGAAATGAAGACAGCTCTGTGGGGTGGGGGGTGGGGTGGGGGAGGGGGGGTGAGGAACTAGCGAATCTAAACTACCAAATTTCGTAACAGCCAAAGAAACGAGCCATTTTCGAGGGGCAGCAAGTTGGAAGTATTTCTTTTTATTCTTAATTTCTTAAAACCTATGGTCATATTGGTGTCCGTATTTACTGTAGATACGTAAGGGAGTGTAATAAATGTATGTGTGTCATTTGTATAACCATAAATATATGAATGCGGATCATAGCATAGCAGCAACATTATAATTTTACATGGCAGACTGAGTGAAGCATCTATTGGCTCGAAACGTGTGTTCATAGGTATGTGATAGTTAAAGTGGGCTGTCGTCCAGAAACGATGCGCTCCACATGTCCGGGTCCAAGCAAAGTGTCTTAGAAATTGCGGTTTCTGACTGTACAATATATATTCATTTTGCCAACGTTTTTTTAGATTATGTTTATCAAATTACAATCTGCTGTTTTATTTGTAATTTGTATTAGATTGATCAGTAAATGTAACAGAGCATAAGCAAACTATACGGTGAATAACAAACTTAGAGGGGTCACCGTTTTTTTTTTTACCTTTCTCTCATTTTCTTTCTTTCCCTGGCTTGTATCCATTCGGCCCCATTCAGCCAACTGTTTTAAAACATTTATCCCCATCCAGGTGTCGATTTCTTCCTTGCAAGCGATAGCGAGCCAGCATTGTACGGAGAAATCCGGCTTCGCCGGAGAAATTTTTCTATCGAAAAATGTACAAATTTAGCTTGCTGTCAAAACAAAAATATATATGCTGGCTCGCTACCGCTCGCCAGGAAAATATTGACACCTGGGTGGGGTAAACGTCTTAAAACAGTAGGCTGAATGGGGCCGAATGGATACAAGCCAAAGAGAGAGGGAGAGACAGAGAAAACAAGCGAGGTGGGCCCCTTTAATGAAGATGAGACAAGTAAATCAAGGATGCAACATTATCAGCATCAGCAAGGGAGGAAAGTAAGAAAACCTACAATAATAATTCTCTTGAAGTATAATTTTCGCTGAGGTCTTGAATGAACTTCAAATTTGACGCATATAAACCCATTGAGTACCAGGGACGCGTTTTCATAATTTTCTGGCAACTATTAGACGATAATATTCAGCTTAGGAAGGACCTCCAGCAATAAAAAGGCTTCAAACTATCTCAACCAACCCTTATATAACTACCACAGATCCTTCCTAAGCTCCATAGTATCGTCTAAATACAGCTAGAGTAAAATATAACACACGTCGCTGGTACTCAAAGGGTTAATATATAGAACACCCTCGCACTCTGAGCATTTTCAAAAAATCCTGAGAGGGAGAAATATAAGTTAAAATATATTTCATGGAGGCTAAAAATCCGCGAGGAAACTTTCGCAGACGAACTTTGTGTCGTATCGTAAATAACAACTTTCTTTCGCAAAATAAAATAATAAAATATATAAATAAATAGAAATACAAAATAATCAAGGTTCGTGGATTACCTTTGTTTACCGGAAGTATCTCTACGTTTCTCTCTCTTTTTTATCTTTCTTTTTCTCACTCGTTCCCGATATCTCGCTCTCTCTCTCTCTCTCGCTCTTTGGGTTTTTATCTCCAACTCGCTCCTGATTTCATTCTCCTTTTAACAATATTCATGCTTCTTAACCCTTTGAGGATTGTAACGCGTGTTTGACAGTTTAATGTGGCTGTCATTACACGAGTTTAGACTGTTTACGAAGGATCTGTGGAATTTAAAGGCGATCTTATTTAACCCTCTAACTTCCATATACCCTTCCTAATATGAATAAAATCGTCTAATAATAGCCAGGAAGTATTAAATTAAATGCGTATCGGAGATTGAAAAGGTTAATAATCCATTCCCTACTTTTATATCATGTTGGCACTATTTATATTTTTCAACCCTGTCGCATACTAGCACTACTATCATATTAGGTAAGTCTTATCATATTAGGTTTACTAATATATATATATATATATATATATATATATATATATATATATATTCTACAAATGCTTTTCAAGAAACCTATTCTGCGAGATGGGTTTCAACATTAATTGAGGAATCCGTTCAGCTTAAAATTATAACTTTCATCTTCATGAAATGCAACTGGAGAGAGAGAGAGAGAGAGAGAGAGAGAGAGAGAGAGAGAGAGATAATATGAAGAAGATATACGGAAATGCTAATGAACGTCAGAGAATGAACAAGAACACATACACCAATATTATTAAAAAGAATAGAGAATATCAAAGCGGGCCGTGGCATAGTCAGTAGAGCGTTATTATAGGTCAAAGGTTACTAAAGGTCAAAGGTTACTATAGGTCAAAGGTTACTATAGGTCAAAGGTTACTATAGGTCAAAGGTTACTAAAGGTCAAGGGCTACTAAAGGTCAAAGAATACAAAAGGTCAATTATTTACTAAAGTACAAAGGTTACTAAAGGTCAAATATTACAAAAGGTCAATTATTTACTAAAGTACAAAGGTTACTAAAGGCCAGAGATTACTAAGGTCAAAGGTTCGAGCCTACTGTACTTACATCACAGCACACTCTCACAAATTGCGGATATGAGAAGAGTACGGTATATAGTAAACGGTCCATAGTAATATTCCCACTTTCAGATATTATAATGATGGTAATACACCCATATCATACCAGTTAGAAAAACACATGACGATCACTATACCAAATGATCTTGTGTATATAATATGGCATACCCTTTATATAGCCTTAAGGGGAGGTTTTTAGTTCGTTCCCTAGAATTCCATCAATCTTAAAATTACACCCCCTAGACCCCTTTCAAGATAAATTTGTACATTTTTCGGTAGAAAAATGTCCCGGCTGAAAGCCGGTTCCTCTTAAATTACAGGCTCGCTATCGCTCGCCAGGATAAAATCGACACCTGAATTGCACGAAAGGTCTTAATATGGGGTGAAAGTTCTTAAAATCGCTAAACTAATGGGGCAAACGTTTTATAATATCAAAAGCAATGGGGCTAAACATGAGGGAGAAAGGGGTCAAGAAAAGAATCCCTCAAAGTGGAGATCTCCCCTTAACCCCTTCTGTACCGGAGACGTCTTTTTAACTTTATTCTGGCTACTATTGCACAATTTAATTCAGTGTAAAAAGGTCCTCCAGCACTTAATAGACTTCGACCTATCTCACTTGACCCTTTCTACTGCTACAGACCCTTTTTAGACTGCACAAAATAGTCTTAAAATAACTAGGATAACATTAAGAAGACGTCGCCGGTACAGAAGGGGTTAAAGGGATAGGGTTTAATGTTTGGTTTATTTATATACTTATTCATTGATTTATTTAATATATTTTTGCTAGGCCTCCATCAAGCTTAAATAAACACCCGTAAGACCCCCATTCAAGATGAATTTATACATTTTTCGGTAGGAAAATGTTCCGCCTGAAGGCCGGCTCTTACATCTAAATAGCACGAAAGGCCTTAATACTGACAAAACAAATTGGATGAAAGAATTTAAATTGCCAAACTAATGGGGCGAACGTCTTAAAATATCTGAAAACTAATGGGCCTAAGCATGAGGGAGAAAGGAGGCCAGAAAAAGCACCACCATCCTCCCCTTAATAAGTTACAGTGCACCCCCCCCCCCCTCCTCTCCCCCCCATCCTTCCAAGCCTGGCAATCAAATGTTCAGGGAGCTTTTATAGTCAACATTTGATAATCCCACATTTTCCGGCAACATGTCTGGAATGATTTTGCACTGGTATCGGAGACTAGCCTGATGGTAGATGCATTTAGGTAACCAGAGTATTATAAATGTTAACCTCATAAGCTGCCAGACCAGTGTTGAGGATAAATGTTGAGGGCAAAAGCGCTCGTGTGATACCTTCTTTACTTTTAATACCGAGGATCTGACATTTGGACAGAAAAGGCGGTCTTCGTGTCACCACCATCTGCGGACTTGATTTTTTGTGATATTTTGCTTACTACTCGATTTGTCTGGACCTCCTTCTCCCTCGTGTTTAGCATATTAGTTTTTTTAGATTTTAAGACTTTCCTTCCATTAGTTCCAGAGAAAGAGAGAAAAGGAGAGAAAGAGAAAAACAGCAGGTGGGCCCTCTTAACGTACTCGCTAGACTAAGTAAACGCCTCGCCAGACCCATTCAAACTAGAACAAAAAATCCTCCCCAGATTTTCTTCAAGCTAATTACGGACTTTTTGTGTTATTGTATATTTTTAATAACCCTTTGAGTACCAGCGACGTGTTAGATTGTTTTTTTAGCTGTATTTGGACGATATTATTCAGCTTAGGAAGGATATGTGGTAGTTGTTGTTGTTGTTCCCCAGACTGCCTGGCCGAACAGCCCCAAGGCCCCGTACAAGGCCAAGGCCAAAACCGAGCGCCCCCACAGAACCCCCACTGCTGACCACAACAAAGCCTGGGTGACCGAAGCCACTCCATGGCGGGGAGCTGAGGAGGGTGTGGAAACGCCCGGGAAACCAAAGCCCCACCAAGGGCCCTGTGCCCCTCAGCAATTATGAAGAGAAAGTTGAGGGGCAAAGGAAAAATGTGACGCTTTGACTTTCAATCTTGGTAGATTGGGAGGTCAAATAGCTCGCCAGGAAAAAATAAATCGACGCCTGCATAATGTGAATCTTCTTATAATCACCGAGCTAGTGGGATGAAACGGGTCCGGATGATATAATATAGGTTAGGGAGTGATATGTCGCTTTTCTAGACCACCTTCTCCCTCATCTTTAGCCCCATTAGTTTGGCGATTTTATGAACTTTCGGCCCATTTCTGTCAATTTTAAGACCTTTCCTGCCATTTAGGTTTCCATTTTTTCCCTGGCGAGCGATAGCGAGCCTGTAATTTAAGAGGAACTGGCCTTTGGCCGGAAAAAATTTCTACCAACAAATGTACAAATTTATCTTTGAAAGAAGGTCTAGGGGATGTTTTTTTAAGCTTGATGGAGGTCTAGCAAGGACACTAGCAAAAATAATAAATATTAAGTAATGAAAAAAAAAAAAAAAATCATTGATTTCATTGGTTAGGTTTATTTGTAAATTAATTGGTAGATTGGTGAAAAACTAATTTGCATAATAAACCAAATCGACCCAAAAGTGAACCATCTCTCCATTATCCTGAATAACTCGCAAGGAGCTTAAGGGGAGACGGTCGTTTTTCTGGTCCCCTTTCTCCCTCGTGTTTAGTCCCATTATTTATTATATTATTAGACGTTTAGCCTATTTGTTTGGTGATTTTAAGACCTTTCATCCCATTTCGTTATATATTTTAAGACCTATCATGCCATTTAGGTGTCGATTTTTTCCTGGCGAGCAATAGCGAGCCTGTAATTGTATGAGGAACCGGGGGAAATTTTTCTACCGAAAAATGTACAAATTTATCTTGAAGGGGGGTCTAGGGGATGTTTTTATAAGTTTGAGGGATGTCTAGCGAGGAAACTAAGAATTTATGAATGAATGAATTTATAGGCCAAAAAAAAAAAACAGTCATAGGTTCCAGGCTACTTTCATGACTCCCGGATCTGACATATTCGTTTCATCAGCACCCAAATCAAGTCCGCTAGATAGTTAATTAATGCTGAAAATAGCTAGAATAACGGCACAGTCTCTACAATATCTCTTCTCTCTATCTCTATCCATTCTAATATATCTCTTCTAAAATGGTTAAAGCTCCAGAACATCGCTAGAATTTAGGTCGCTAGATGTAAAAAAATTGCCGCTAAATCGAAGTAAATACCTCTAGATCTAGCGGGAAAGTAGCTAAATTGGCAACACTACCTGCGGCCTGGCACTGAGAGAACAGGTCTGGCTTCCGAGGCGTTAATTAAAATCTACCTGGGTGAAGTGAAATATCCCGAGAGACACGGGCTTGGTATATTTATTGTATTATAATTATTATTAGTAGTAGTAGTAGTAGTAGTAGTAGTAGTAGTAGAAGTAGTAGTAGTAGAAGTAGTAGAAGTATTGTTATTATGGAAATATAATCACTTGGCCTAGAATAATTAAAACATATGGTCTTAGCCTTTTTATTGATAATGTATATACAATTGAATTCAACACGTACCTGCATGTTGAAATTAATGAGAGGTTTACCGACTTAAACATTAGCACAGTCTTGTCTTATTCTTATTATTATTATTATTATAGAAATTTGTTCACGCGAAAATCGAGATAGCTTATTTTAATTTGTGAGCTTGGAATCGGCGGCTCGATCCATTTTTCATTGTACTTCGTTACTGTGGCGCAATAATGATACATCTCTCTCTCTCTCTCTCGTACGACTACTCACATGGCAGCAACAAACTGATCTAAATCCTTCCATTTATTTCACTCCCTGATAAGCCTGCAAATATGGAATCAAGGATTACGTTTATTTTATCAACACACACACACACACACACACACACACACACACACATACACACACACACACACACACACACACACACTAGAGCACCTATTTGAAAGATAAATTTAAGAACCTTTAGGTTTACAACATAAAAAATAAAGAAATCAATGGTTAATGGATTGCTCTGAGTGAAAATAAATCTATAACATTTCAATTTAACCTTTCGGCAGTGTATGTATTTCCATAATTATCCCTGTAAGACTATGCTGTTGATAATAGGTATGCAAATGTAACGTAATATATGACGTAATATATAACGTAACATATGAAGTGGTAAGCATACACAGTCATTTAATTCTATGTATGTACATCACGTGTTCCTCAGGGTTCTGTACCGTATCCAGTTCTCTTTCGAATAATCATTAATCATCTCGACTGTACCTCTAGTCCCATCCAATCATTTGGTGATGACTCTACCCTACACTATTCTACTAGTCATTTGGTGATGACTCTACCTTACACTATTCTACTAGTTATTTGGTGATGACTCTACCTTACACTATTCTACTAGTTATTTGGTGATGACTCTACCTTACACTATTCTACTAGTTATTTGGTGATGACTCTACCTTACACTACTCTACTAGTTATTTGGTGATGACTCTACCTTACACTATTCTACTAGTTATTTGGTGATGACTCTACCTTACACTATTCTACTAGTTATTTGGTGATGACTCTACCTTACACTATTCTACTAGTTATTTGCTGATGACTCTACCTTACACTATTCAACTAGTTATTTGGTGATGACTCTACCTTACACTATTCAACTAGTTATTTGCTGATGACTCTACCTTACACTATTCAACTAGTTATTTGCTGATGACTCTACCTTACACTATTCTACTAGTTATTCACCCAGCATGCAATCACTGCAAAAGTCACGTGACGAGGCCATAGCACGCCTGTCTTCTGATCTATTGATTAGTTTGGATTGGGGCAGAGAGAATCTTGTTACTTTTAATGCCTCCAAGATCCACTTCCTATCTACCCGTCACAATCTTCCACAAAACTATCAACTGCTCTTCAACCTTACACAAATCAATCCTTCACCTTCTCTCAATTTTGTTGGTGCATCTTGATTTTTCATCCGACTATTCTTGGAAAGATCAAACTCTTGCTAAAACAACATCCCTGAAGTTAGGCGTGAACAAACGTCTCCATGGGTTCTTCACCCCCACACAACTTCTTGCTCTGGATTGGGAGCAGTGCGCCCATGTATCGAGTATTGTTCCTATGAGAGGGGAGGTTCCACCAATACCGCACTTCTCGAAAGTGTACTGTAGAGTCAAAAGCATTTTCCCTCATCAACTCGCTTCCTCTGACTAGTTCCCTACAATCTCTTTCTAAATGACAAAATGTTGCATCTCCTTCATTCTTCCATCACTACCCGGTATTACAACAATCAGTGTTCTTCAGAGCTCTCTCAATGTATACCCCCTACCTTGTGGCGAGTGCGAGGCATCCACCTTTCAACACAATCACACTCCTATTCTGTCCAGCTCTCCAACCCAAGACTTAGAAAATTGTCTCCGTCATTCTTCTACTTAACTAGTGAACTTTAGAACTCTCTCCCTCAATCAATCTTTCCATCATCCTAGGACTTAAACTGCTTCAAACTTTGCGTGCCCAGGCATTTTGACCCCAACATCCCTTGAATTTTTTTCTCTGTCACTGTTTTGGGTTTGGGGGAGTCATTCGTTACAGGTTGGCTGCCTTTTGTCTCCTTCATACACATAAGAAAGTTGGTATACAGTCAAATACAAACTATGTATATGTATTAACTATAATATACGTATTATATTTTACTAATTATTTTTTTAAGCATAAAATGAAGGAATATATTACACACCTTGCTCCTCCGGCAGCATATACTGTATATATAAAACCGGTTCTTTTCCATGTAAGAACGGCGCCCTGGAATTATGAAGGTGGATGATTGTGTAACAGTGGGTGGTGGGGGCGGTGTAAGTCAGTCATAATGAAGCTGTTAAAGGAATATTATAAATATAATATTAACACCTAATGAGCGGCCTAGGCGGTAAATAATATGTAGCCACCAGCGGGGTGTTTTTACCCAAAATAGGGCTGTTTACGTGATCATTGTCATGCCTAAATAAGACCCAGAGCATAAAACAAGTATCTATCCCTGAAAGGGCATAAACAGAGCTTTCCAATGACACCACAACTATCCTTGTAGGACTGCTAGTTTTCTTGCAACAACTGCGCAACACGAGTGCAAAAACCATGTAATTCGGTACTTTCCCCACACAATTCACTATGAACAATTCACTATGTAGCGAGTGTGAGAGGGTGGAGGAGGGTGGGATTCATGTCAGTTGGTCCACCGCGGTGGTCTGGAGCAGTCATACGCTCGCTACTCTCCTGCCACCACTTGTCTCGCTCTCTCAGCAATATTACGTGCTGAAAATGCCACACGACTTATGTTGTGAGCCGCCACATAGTCCAAATTTCTTTCATTCGACATATGATGCGCGCCGCCAAAGAAGGGTTAAGGTACATTAAAAAAGTATATTATAAAGATCATATTAAGGGGATGTTTCTAGTTTGTTTCCTACTCCTCCAGCAATCTTAAAATGTCACCCCCTTGAACCCCTTTCAAGATAAAAAAAAAACTTTTTCGGTAGAAAAATTTCCCGGCCGAAGGCCGGTTACTCTTAAATTACAGGCTCGCTATCGCTTGCCAGGATAAAATCGACACCTAAATTGCACGAAAGGTCTTAAAATTGACAGAATGGGGCGGAAATTCTTAAAATCACCAAACTAATGGGGCAAACGTTTTAAAATCTCAAAAACAATTGGGCTAACCATGATGGAGAAAGGGGTCAAGAAAAAAATCCCTCAAGTGGAGATCTCCCCTTAAGGTATATATCATAGAGGTATATTAGAGAGAGTGAGTGGTGAGAGCGGTGTAAGTCAGTCATAATGGAGATGTTTAAGGTATATATAAGGAATTCACTTCCCTCGAATTGCTTTCCACAAACTTACAATCTACAAATGTTTAAATCCAGTTGTTACAAACATTTTATGAATGGAGGATGCCTTTAGGCACATGGACCTTTTTGTTGTATCTGTGTTTTTCCTTCCTCCGTTCATTGTCTCTTTTAAAAAAAACAAAAAAACAAAAAATATATAAAGGTATATTATGTTGTGTAGTGCTTGGGTTTTAGTCTATATATTTATTTATTAACCCTCTCAGATATATGACGCGATTTTGAGCCTATTGGGGATACTTTAAAGCCTTTGTTACCATCAGGGTTATTTAGAAACCTATACTTTAGTTACTTCAACCTCTGCAGTTGTCTTTGAGTTAGCTGTGGGCAGAAAACTAATTTTGGAGAGGTAATTATAAGAGTGAGAGGACTCTATTTCTTATTGCTAATCTGGCAACCTCTGCGTCATATGAGCGTGAAAGGGTTAATGTACGTATATTATAAAGAGTGAAAGAGTGGATGGTGGGAGCGTTGTAAGGGAGTCGTAATGAAGTTGGTGTCAAAGACCTTCATTATACGCTGACTCGGTTAAATGAAAAGCTGCTTGGGATCTACCATTTATATTAGTTTTAATTTGCAGGTGTTTAACCCTTTGAGTACCAGCAACGTGTGTTATATTTCATTCTAACTATATTTAGACGATATTATGAAGCTTGGGAAGGATCTGTTGTAGTTAAAAGGGGTTGGTTGAGATAGTTTGAAGCCGTATTATTGCCAGAGGTCCTTCGTAAGCTGGATAAGATCTTCTAATAGTTGCCAGAATATGATGAAAAGGACGTCCCTGGTACTGAACGGGTTAATTGTTATGCAACATTTCACCCCATTCAGGTGTCGATTATGTTCGTGGCGAGCGATAGTAAGCCTGCAATTTTGGATATATAACCGTATTAAGGGGAGATATCCACTTGAGGGATTTTTTTCTTGACTCCTTTCTCCCTCATGTTTAGCCCCATTGTTTTCCTAATGTTACGACGTTCGCCCCATTATTTTGACGATTTTAAGAACTTTCAAGCCATTTCTGTCAATTTTAAGACCTTTCGTGCCATTTAGGTGTCGATTTTATCCTGGCGAACGATAGCGAGCCTGTCATTTAAGAGGAACCGGCTTTCAGCCGGGACATTTTTCTACCGAAAAATGTACACATTTATCTTGAAAGGGGCTCAAGGGGGTGTAATCTTAAGCTTGAAGGATATCTACGGACCAAACTAAAAACCTCCCCTTAAGTAATCAATTATTTCCTGTCTAGCGGTACTGTACCATTAATTTTGAAAATACGCCATAGGAGGGGACATTTGGCTACCGAAAAATGTACACATTTAGCTTGAAAGGGGGTCAGGGGAGCGTTTTTATTAAATTGGAGGGGGTTTGAAACCGTGTTTATAGCATGATAAGGGTTTGGACTATGTGTGTTTAGCTTCAATGGGGTGTGGTACCATGTTTAGCTTCAATGGGGTGTAGTGGTACCATGTTTTAGCTTCAATGGGGTGTGGTACCATGTTTTAGCTTCAATGGGGTGTGGTACCATGTTTTAGCTTCAATGGGGTGTGGTACCATGTTTTAGCTTCAATGGGGTGTGGTACCATGTTTTAGCTTCAATGGGGTGTGGTGGTACCATGTTTTAGCTTCAATGGGGTGTGGTAGTACCATGTTTTAGCTTCAATGGGGTGTGGTACCATGTTTTAGCTTCAATGGGGTGTGGTACCATGTTTTAGCTTCAATGGGGTGTAGTGGTACCATGTTTTAGCTTCAATGGGGTGTAGTGGTACCATGTTTTAGCTTCAATGGGGTGTAGTACCATGTTTAGCTTCAATGGGGTGTAGTGGTACCATGTTTTAGCTTCAATGGGGTGTGGTACCATGTTTTAGCTTCAATGGGGTGTAGTGGTACCATGTTTTAGCTTCAATGGGGTGTAGTGGTACCATGTTTTTATCTATGAGTGGGTCTGGGGCCCTGTTTTATCTTGAAAGGTGAAATGGGACCGAGTGTGTGCCTTGAAAGAGGTATATATTATACCGGTATGTGGAGGCACTTATTTATATACAGTTTGTTATTAATTATTTTATATAATTATTATACTGTATATTGTATGTCTTTTTTTTAGCTTGATGGTGGATGAAAAAGACTAAGAGAAGGTGGTAAGAATGCTGTAAGGGGAGGTCTCCACTTAAGGGATTTTTTTCTTGACCCCTTTCTCCCTCATGGTTAGCCCCATTGTTTTTGAGATTTTAAGACGTTTGCCCCATTAGTTTGGTGATTTTAAGAATTTCCGCCCCATTCTGTCAATTTTAAGACCTTTCGTGCAATTTAGGTGTCGATTTTATCCTGGCGAGCGATAGCGAGCCTGTAATTTAAGAGTAACTGGCCTTCGGCCGGGAAATTTTTCTACCGAAAAATGTACAAATTTATCTTGAAAGGGGATCAAGGGGGTGACATTTTAAGATTGCTGGAGGAGTAGGAAACAAACTAGAAACCTCCCCTTAAATCAATCATAATGAAAATGTTGCCAGAGACCTCCATCTGTCACTGACTGGGGAATATGTGAAGATTTCTTCAATTAGCTTTTTGGTTCATTTCACTTTGATTATTCATTAACTTGGCAGCTGCAGTATCTAGGTTTGCAATAGCCGCCCGTAGAGCGAGAGATGGTAAAAAAAAGCGACCTTCACAAAACGTAATTTAATGTAGGTTATATCAGCATGTTGGTCTTGATAGCGTAATGCATAAGTTCGTGAATTTAGATGTGAGTATCCTAGGTTCGAGTCCTTGGAGTGCCACATATATTTGTTGATTTCATTAATTGAGTTTAGAGGTGAAGTTGGTTGGTGGAAAAAGCATAATAATCCCACCTACACATCCCACTACGTAGGTTATTTGCAAACAAGTTATGAGGATGTGTTGTGGTATTGTTCAGGAGTAGCATATGGTTGGTGAGACACAAGCACCTTTGCACCATTGTTTAGGTCCGACGTGTGTGGGAGGAGGGAGGGGAGGCATGATGTAACATCCCTTTATTCCCTTATATCTCCCTTATAAAGCAATATTTCTGCTTCTTAAGGGGGGTGACCTGCTTTTGTTTTATCTTTTTCTCATTTTCTCTCTTTCTCTGGCTTGTATCCATTCGGCCCCATTCAGCCAACTGTTTTAAGACGTTTATCCCCATCTAGGTGTCGATTTCTTCCTGGCGAGCGATAGCAAGCCAGCATTGTATGGAGATATCAGGCTGCCGGAGAAATTTTTCTATCGAAAAATGTACAAATTTAGCTTACTGTCAAAAAAATATATATATATATATGCTGGCTCGCGGCAAAATATATTGACACCTGGATGGGGTAAACTTCTTAAAACAGTAGGCTGAATGAGGCCGAATGGATAGAAGCCAAAGAGTGGGAGAGAAAGAGAAAAAAAGCGAGGTGGGCCCCCTTAAACGAAAAAAATTCAGTTACCTTGATTATTTCAACTCTGTTATTAGTTACTTCACCATTTGAGTTTTTTAGGCTAACGATTTGACTCCCACCAAATTTCTAAATAAATCTGCTTCTAATATAATATGTGTGACGCTAGATAACAGTGCTTATAGTGTTATTCTTGTTAGCATAATAAATAACACCCCGTTCCTAACATTAATCATCAATAACAAACCCCAATGTACTTGAATAAACTCATGAATAATCCCATACCACCATTGTATTCAGCTTTCAAATGGTCTTTCTATATTTCAAAGGGATACTACTGATCACAAAGAACCATTTGGCTCCCACAAACTCTCACCAATCATCATAAAATTAGCCATTGAATGTGAAAAAGTCGTTATCGTCCTAAAAAGTTTTATAACACATTATGAGAGTTTTATTCCTGCTTCCTCCCGCCTTCCTTGTGGCACTCGAGGCGGCTCAGTGTTTCATTCCTGCTTCCTCCCGCCTTCCTTGTGGCACTCGAGGCGCCTCAGTGTTGACAACCAGGGGATATTAAGGGGGGTCATCTGCTTTTTTATCTTTCTCTCCTTTTCTCTCTTTCTCTGGCTTATATCCATTCGGCCCCATTCAGCCAGCTGTTTTAAGACGTTTATCCCCATTCAGGTGTCGATTTCTTCCTGGTGAGCGATAGCGACCCAGCATTGTATACGAGAAATGCGGCTTCGCCGGAGAATTTTTTTTATCGAAAAATTTACAAATTTAGCTTACTGTCAAAACAAAAATATATATATGCTGGCTAGCTACCGCTCGCCAGGAAACTATTGACACCTGGATGGGGGTAAACGACTTAAAACAGTAGGCTGAATGAGGCCTACTGGATACAAGCCACAGAAAGAAGGAGAGAAAGAGGAAACAAGCGAGGTGGGCTCCCTTAAACTCTTCTGTACCGGCGACGTATTTGTCATTATATGTCAGCTACATTATATGTCAGCTACATTATATGTCGGCTACATTATATGTCAGCTACATTATATGTCAGCTACATTATATGTCAGCTACATTATATGTCAGCTACATTATATGTCAGCTACATTATATGTCAGCTACATTATATGTCAGCTACATTATATGTCAGCTACATTATATGTCAGCTACATTATATGTCAGCTACATTTGGACAGTTGTATGAAGTTTAGGAAGGACATGTGGCAGCTAAAAGCCTTGATTGGGATAGTGTGTAGCCTCTTAATTGGTAGACGTCCTTCCTAAGCTGAATAATATGGTTTAAATGTAGCTGGAATCAACTAAACATTACGTCATCGGTATAGAAGGGATTACACTCTCTTGCGGTCTCCAATTAGTTTCTGTCTCTTACGCGTTTATGTCTTGATATACTTTTATCTCGGTGACCAGACATCTAACACAGTAGAAAATGTTACCTGCTACTATGGGTTTCAGAGGCCGTGTTACATCGTTTTTCGGGAATAACTTATTAACAAACAATTGGATTAGTATGATATTTTGACACAACTTTGTTCACACCTTGCCCTAATTTTCGTAAATATAGTGCATTACCAAAAGTGTAGCATTACGCTAGTTGTCCCTGTGTCATGAGGTTAAAGTCACACCTGAATGACTAAGACACGGACAAGGTTACCGTGGCGTACCTGTGGAAACCACCAAACCATTATTGCCCGGCCATCAAACACGGTAGTTATCACCCACCATGACAAATGCGTTTTTACAGCCACGCGGGCGATGACGTAACATGGTCGCCATAATTTGCATCGCTGCCGTAAGCCCGTGGTACACGACGAAAACAAATAACACATGGAAACCACCAAACCATTGTTCTTCCATCAAACCACCAAACCATTGTTCTTCCATCAAACCACCAAACCATTGTTCTTCCATCAAACCACCAAACCATTGTTCTTCCATCAAACCACCAAACCATTGTTCTTCCATCAAACCACCAAACCATTATTCTTCCATCAAACCACCAAACCATTGTTCTTCCATCAAACCACCAAACCATTGTTCTTCCATCAAACCACCAAACCATTGTTCTTCCATCAAACCACCAAACCATTGTTCTTCCATCAAACCACCAAACCATTGTTCTTCCATCAAACACGGTCGTTATCACCCACCACCCTACCCTACGCTATTCCTTGCATTCAGGTAATGTCTCTATCAAATATAAATATACAATTAACACATAATGCATGCCTCACTTTTATATGTATAATGAATGAGCCAGTGGCCGTAGTGTATATGTGAGAGAGAGAGAGAGAGAGAGAGAGAGAGAGAGAGAGAGAGAGAGAGAAAGAGAAAGAGAGAGAGAGAAAGAGAAAGAGAAAGAGAGAGAGAGAGAGAGAGAGAGAGAGAGAGAGAGAGAGAGAGAGAGAGAGAGAGAGAGAGAGAGAGAGAGAGAGAGAGAGAGAGAGAGAGAGAGAGCAATCAGAAGAGGCTCTGTAGGACGAGAAACAGACACAATCCATAAAACACCAAGTAACCGATCAAATTCAACTGAACGAACATGGCGAGCCGAACCACTATAGACTGTACATTTGATATCGGTCAAAACTTCAAATTACCGGGCAAGATCACCCACAAAGAGATGGTTACAGGAATATGTTAAGGGGGGTCACCAGATTATTTTTATGTTTCTCTGCTTTTCTCTCTTCTGGCTTGTATCCATTCGGCTCCATTCAGCCAACTGTTTTAAGACGTTAATCCCCATCCAGGTGTTTATTTTTTCCTGGCGAGCGACAGCGAGCCAGCATTGTATGGAGAAATCCGGCTTCGCCGGAGAAATTTTTCTATCGAAAAATTTACAAATTTAGCTTGCTGTCAAAACAAAAAAAATATATATGCTGGGAAAAATATTGACACCTGGATGGGGTTAAACGTCTTAAAGCAGTAGGCTGAATGGGGCCGAATGGATACAAGCCAAAGAGAGAGGGAGAGAAAGAGAAAACAAGCGAGGTGGGCTCCCTTAAGGTTCTATACAATGGGTGTACACAAAAGAATCCCAAGATGAGAGACTAGCCCAAACCCTACTGAAAGCAGATCAAATATCTTTAAAAAAAAAAAATCAAGAAGCTAGATTACTCAACCTTTAGGAAAAAGATAAATGTCCTGGAGGAACGAAGCCCACCAGCCACCGATTCTAAGCGTAGTAGTAAAATACGAGTATATATTATTAAATCATGCTACATAATGTATGGTATTAGAGTACTAACAAAGTACAGCTGTTCAATGCATAGGCAGAAATAAATACGGATGCTATATTACTGAATAATATATAATAATAGATACGGAGGCTATATTACTGAATAATAGATACGGAGGCTATATTACTGAATAATAGATACGGAGGCTATATTACTGAATAATATATAATAATAGATACGGAGGCTATATTACTGAATAATAGAGACGGATGGTATATTACTGAATAATAGATAATAATAGATACGGAGGCTATATTACTGAATAATAGATACGGAGGCTATATTACTGAATAATAGATAATAATAGATACGGAGGCTATATTACTGAATAATAGATAATAATAGATACGGAGGCTATATTACTGAATAATAGATAATAATAGATACGGAGGCTATATTACTGAATAATAGATAATAATAGATACGGAGGTTATATTACTGAATATATAATAGATAATAATAGATACGGATGCTATATTACTGAATAATAGATAATAATAGATACGGATGGTATATTACTGAATAATAGATAATAATAGATACGGAGGCTATATTACTGAATAATAGATAATAATAGATACGGAGGCTATATTACTGAATAATAGATAATAATAGATACGGATGGTATATTACTGAATAATAGATAATAATAGATACGGAGGCTATATTACTGAATAATAGATAATAATAGATACGGAGGCTATATTACTGAATAATAGATAATAATAGATACGGAGGCTATAATACTGAATAATAGATAATAATAGATACGGAGGCTATATTACTGAATAATAGATAATAATAGATACGGAGGCTATATTACTGAATAATAGATAATAATAGATACGGAGGCTATATTACTGAATAATCATATAATCTGTTACCTAGGTTTGAATCCCTGGACTGCCACATGTATTTGTTGATTTCGTTAATTGAGTTTCGGAGTAAAGTCGGTTGGTGGAGGGAACATAATAATTGAAAGAACAACAACATTTAAGTATAAAGCATATCAATAAACAACAACAACATTTAAGTATAAAGCATATCAATAAACAACAACAACA
The DNA here is from genome assembly GCA_032716605.1 of Paralithodes platypus. Lineage (NCBI taxonomy): Eukaryota > Metazoa > Arthropoda > Malacostraca > Decapoda > Lithodidae > Paralithodes > Paralithodes platypus. The sequence goes on along the minus strand of CM064483.1, from coordinate 62,799,885 downwards.
TTTAAGTATACAGCATATCAATAAACAACAACAACATTTAAGTATACAGCATATCAATATAATATAAGTACTGAAGTATATGATGGCGTGGCTGTTGCCGTAAAGCAACACTTAAAGCATAAAATAATTTCATAACTTTAACAGCGATTGTCTAGCAGTTAAGTTAAGTACAACAACGGAAGACATTAGTGTATAAAACATTGTATCTTCCCAACATAGAAGACCTTACTTACCCTACCTAAACATAATGAACCTCGTAATTGCTGAGGGGCACAGGGCCTTGGGTGGGGCTTTGGTTTCCCGGGCGTTTCCGCACCCTCCTCAGCTCCCCGCCCTGGAGTGGCTTCGGTCACCCAGGCTTTATTGTGGTCGGCAGGGAGGGTTCTGTGGGGGCACTCGGTTATGGCCTTGGCCTTGCTCGGGGCCTTGGGGCTGTTCGGCCAGGCAGCTTGGGGAACAACAACAACAACTATAACTAACCTACATTGGAGACTAAAATAGGCTACAAGGCACATAATTTTCGATAATATGGATAGAAATTCAGTATCACTTATAAGACCTTAATAAACACGGGTAGACTAAGATACCTAGGTCCTATATCTTAATGGGCAGTAGTTCAACTAGAAAATAGTTTCACCAATAACAAAAACATACCATAATTACCATATACAACAAGGTCCAATTACTGTCGCCGATCATGACCTTCCAAAGTTAGTCAACCAGCCCAATTGAGATACCTGTAAAGAAAATATGTGTTAATGAGTAAGGCTACCTGGGATGACTATGGTGTAGAAGTAAGTAAATATACCCTATTCCTAACTTACATCACAGATCGATTACTACTGTACAAGAGAACAACAAAAAGACAAACAAAAGCTCTATAATACAATTTAGAAAAGACAATTTGACGTATCGTGAAAGTCAGTAGCCGACCCCTACCCGTATGCTAATAGGAATACACAAAGAGAGAGAAAGAGAGAGAGAGAAAGAGAGAGAGAGAGAGAGAGAGATTGAGAGAGAGAGACAGACAGACAGATATAGATAGATAGTTAGATAAATAGATAGATAGATAGATAGATAGATAGATAGATAGATAGATAGACAGACAGATAGACAGACAGACAGATACATACAGAAAGATTGACAGACAGAAAGATTGACAGACAGAAAGATTGACAGACAGACAGATTGATAGACAGACAGATTGATAGACAGACAGACAGACAGATTGATAGACAGACAGACAGACAGGAAAGGAGATAAAAGAGAGAAAAAGAACCAAATAATACCAAATAATTTAACCAAACAATAAGATTTTTTGTTTTTCCTATTCTCAAGGTCAACAGTTGTCCTTCCCCTCTCCCCCGTATGCTAATGAGACCCTATAAAGGACCTATAAACACGAGGGAAGGGGGGAAATAACCCATAAAGGAGTAGTCGCCTAATTTCCTACCAGCTGATTTGGCGAGGAGAGAAAATCATCTAACATAAGAACATAAGAAAATGGGAGTCTGCAGAAAGCCGATTGGCCCACACAAGGCAGATCCCTATACAAATTAGAAGTTAAAGACAAAATGTGCTACACACAAAATCGGGAGAATGTTTGAAGTTAATAGAAATATAGACAAATGTTTGATGTGAAGCCTTTGAAATTTGTTTGTTTTTTTATTTTGCATGGATTTTGTTTGTTAAGGGGTGGTAGTCGCTTTTTCTGGACCCCCTTCTTCCTCATGTTTAACATATTAGTTTTGAGATTTTAAGACGTCCGGCCCATTAGTTTGGCGATTTTAACACCTTTCGCCCCATTTCGTTGTCAATTTTAATTAAGACCTTTTGTGCCATTTAGGTGTCGATTTTTTTCCTGGCGAACAATAGCGAGCCTGTAATTTTAAGAGGAACCGGCCTTTGGCCGGGACATTTGTCTACCGAAAAAATTACACATTTATCTTGAAGGGGGGTCTAGGTGGTGTTTTTTTATATTATTTTATTTTATTTTTGTAAGTATGATGTAAGTCTATAGAGGAAACTAAAAAAATAAATTAATAACTGAATAAATATACCAAACGAAACTGCCACTAGCCCCCTTAACTCTCGCTCTCACTAAAACTTAAGCACAACCCTACCGTTCGCTCTCAAGGGCCAATTGCGAGGCAATACACAAATGGTATCGCTCTGTTTTAACCCACAAACATTTCTGTACATGCACTGTATTATACACCCATACTATTATAAAACTGGACAACAAATCACATATGAACAAAGTATCACATTGCACATCAATATATATGTAATATTTAATCATTGTTCCAAGCTTACACCATTATAATTAAGCTATAAGTTGAACAATACAACAGTTTATAAAGGAAATCAGAGGCATTGTTCACGCTAATTTCAAGTGTGTCATCAGAATTTATTTATTAATAATATTTGTTTTCATGTGAATAAATATATAGATTGGAGTACCTAGATGTGAATGAAGGAGTAGATGTGAATGTAGGAGTAGATGTGAATGAAGGAGTAGATGTGAATGAAGGAGTAGATGTGAATGAATGAGTAGATGTGAATGAATGAGTAGATGTGAATGAAGGAGTAAATGTGAATGAAGGAGTAGATGTGAATGAAGGAGTAGATGTGAATGAAGGAGTAGATGTGAATGAATGAGTAGATGTGAATGAATGAGTAGATGTGAATAAAGGAGTAAATGTGAATGAAGGAGTAGATGTGAATGAAGGAGTAGATGTGAATGAAGGAGTAGATGTGAATGAAGGAGTAGATGTGAATGAAGGAGTAGATGTGAATGAAGGAGTAGATGTGAATAAAGGAGTAAATGTGAATGAAGGAGTAGATGTGAATGAAGGAGTAGATGTGAATAAAGGAGTAAATGTGAATGAAGGAGTAGATGTGAATGAAGGAGTAGATGTGAATAAAGGAGTAAATGTGAATGAAGGAGTAGATGTGAATAAAGGAGTAGATGTGAATAAAGGAGTAGATGTGACTGAAGGAGTAGATGTGAATGAAGGAGTAGATGTGACTGAAGGAGTAGATGTGAATGAAAAAGTAGATGTGAATGAAGGATTAGATGTGAATGAAGGAGTAGATGTGAATGAAGGAGTAGATGTGACTGAAGGAGTAACTATGAATGAAAAAGTAGATGTGAATGAAGCAGTAGATGTGAACGACAAAGTAAGTCTGACAACATTCATGACGACGAAAAAAATATGAATCCAATTAAGGGAGCCCACCTCGCTTTTTGTTTATCTTTCTCTTCCTCTCTCTTTGGCTTGTATCCATTCGGCCTCATTCAGCCTACTGTTTTAAGACGTTTACCCCCATCTAGGTGTCAATATTTTCCTGGCGAGCGGTAGCAAGCCAGCATATATATATTTTTGTTTTGACAGCAAGCTAAATTTGTACATTTTTCGATAGAGAAATGTGTCCGGCGAAGCCGGATTTCTCCATACAATGCTGGCTCGCTATTGCTCGCCAGGAAGAAATCGACATCTGGATGGGGATAAAAGTCTTAAAACAGTTGGCTGAATGGGGCTGAATGGGGCCGAATGGATACAAGCCAAGGAAAGAGAGAAAAGGAGAGAAAGATAAAAAAGCCGGTGACCCCCCTTAAGTCTATCTATCTATCTATTGCCGGACGCCTTACTCCCCTTAGTGAGGGTGGTCATACCGGGTGGATGAGACTCGTTAGCCTTGGTCGGCAATCCATCTAGGGGAGACAACCTTATACAAATCCGGGTGGATGAGACTCGTCAACCTTGGTCGGCAACTTGTCTAGTGGAGTAAACCTGACACAAATCCGTACTTCTTACCTAAGGGTAAGGCAGGTTAGTGGATGGACTAGCCGAACACCACTGTAGAAAAATAGTGCTAACAAGATACACAGAGGGCCTCGGAGTAGGGCGGATCCTAAATTGAGTGGTCAATCATGTAAGTCCTTCAGTAAACTGGCTCGGGTTGTCCCTCTTACAGGGAATAGGTCCGCTTGGAGGCATTCTGTGTATGTCCGCCATACCCCCCCCCCCCCCTAAAGTGTAGCTTGAAAAAAAAAACAGAAGACAAAAAAGATAGATAAAAATAGTAAGATACTGTACATAAAGAGAGAGAGAGAAGCAATAGCAGACGGAAATATTTGTAAAGAAACAAATCAAGGAACATTTTTGAAAGGAATATTAATTAAAACCCATATCCTATAACGAAAGAGTGTGGCGCAAATGTTGAAAGAAATTTGAATATACTGTAAAACCAGCGATGTTATCAGAGGGAAAAAATCTATTAAAAAAGAGAAGGAGATGAAATGAGAGAACGAAAGAACAAAGGATATTTTTTGCAATAGCTGATGGAAATGTGATGCAATAATCCAAGACAAAAATAGGGGAATGCTAAAAAGACATTAAAAGAAGAGGGTTAGGAACATAAGAACTGGCGAGGGGACGAAGTGGAAATTAAAGGAAGAACGATACATTTAATAAAAACAAATATTGATATGTTGAGCTATAAGATATATTTCAAGACAAATATCTATAAATTAATTCAAATTGACCTAATTTGAATATTTGAATACGAGATTTAATATATATATATACGGTATATATATATATATATATATATATATATATATATATATATATATATATATATATATATACCGTATATATTATTATTATTTTTGTTTTAACTGCATATAATGGTAAAAATAATTGGCAAAATACAATAAGAGACGTACTAAAAGGGTTCAAGCTGGCTCGCTTTCTTCTGGCTAGCATTAGGATTCCTTACTCAGTTTAGGAAGGTTCTCTATGAATCAGAAGGGCAAAGTTTATCTCAATTAACCGTTTGACATCCAAAACTCCATCTTAACTAAATAAAATCATCTCTTGATAGCCAGATTATAAGAAAGAAACGCAACTTCGAATACTGAGAGTTTAAGGGGGTACTACTCGCTTTTTCTGGACACCCTTCTCCCTCATGTTTAGCATATCAGTTTTGAGATTATAAGACGTTCGTTCCGTTAGTTTGGCGATTTTGAGACCTTCCGTCCCATTTTTTTCAATATTAAAACCTTTCGTGCCCTTTTAGGTGACGATTTTTTCCTGGCGAGCGATAGCGAGCCTCTAATTTTAGAAGGAACAACAGGAAATTTGTTTACCGAAAAATTTACAATTTTATCTTGAAAGGGGATATTTTCTTAAGTTTGATGGGAGGTCTAGCGAGGAAACAAAAAAATAAAGTTAATACATAAATATATAGGCCAAAACCCAAGCGCTACCCCCTTAAAATAACGCCCTCATACGGAAAACATATAGTGTTCCAATTTATCTATTCCTCCCTATTCCTTGCAAGCATTTCCTACCTCAACAATATTCACATTCCTCGGATTTTAATAAATATGGGGAATAAATCACAAATGTAGTTAAACTCACAGGAAAATGAAACAATGTAACATAATTGTTCCATCGTTTCATTTTTCCTGCGAGTTTAACTATATATATATACATATATATCTATATACATATATTGCTTATTGTTTTCGGGAAATGTTTAAATATTATTTTTTTTTCAATTTTCCACCCTTGCTTGCGAGCTGTACACCCTCTTCAACCAATCACTCTTCATTTAAGCACTCCATGTTCTCGCTCTCTATCTATCTATCTATCTATCTATATATATATATATATACTGTATATATATATATATATATATATATATATATATATATATATATATATATATATATATATATATAATGGTCTATTTCATGATTCTGCATTAAGGTTTCGTGATAAAAAAAGTGCCAATCTCCTCATAAGTTTGCAATTGGCTACGATAATGTAATATAGAAAATGCTGAAATATAAATTATATACTATTAAGCAATTACAAAGCATGTGAATTGGCTGGACTTACGACATTTAATCACTCAAAAAATTGGTATAAATTATATTTGTTCACAAATGTATCCTAAAGCCTTGCAATTTGTGCAGAAATTTTAAGAGGAAGCGGCCTTTGGCCGGGATATTTTTCTACCGAAAAATTTACAAATATATCTTTAGGGGGTGTTTTTCTAAGCTTGATGGAGGTCTAGAGAGAAAACTAAGAAATACAGGAATACATGAATTAATAGACATAACAAAAAATATAAATACAAAAATAGGAAAAGTGGGGATTAGGCCTGAGCATATAGATAGATAGAAGAATATATTCAGCTATAAACACAGTGTAATATACAGTATACATCCATATATTCGGCTATAAACACAGTGTAATATACAGTATACATCCATATATTCGGCTATAAACACAGTGTAATATACAGTATACATCCATATATTCGGCTATAAACACAGTGTAATATACAGTATACATCCATATATTCGGCTATAAACACAGTGTAATATACAGTATACATCCATATATTCGGCTATAAACACAGTGTAATATACAGTATACATCCATATATTCGGCTATAAACACAGTGTAATATACAGTATACATCCAATATTCGGCTATAAACACAGTGTAATATACAGTATACATCCATATATTCGGGTATAAACACAGTGTAATATACAGTATACATCCATATATTCGGCTATAAACACAGTGTAATATACAGTATACATCCATATATTCGGCTATAAACACAGTGTAATATACAGTATACATCCATATATTCGGCTATAAACACAGTGTAATATACAGTATACATCCATATATTCGGCTATAAACACAGTGTAATATACAGTATACATCCATATATTCGGCTATAAACACAGTGTAATATACAGTATACATCCATATATTCGGCTATAAAACACAGTGTAATATACAGTATACATCCATATATTCGGCTATAAACACAGTGTAATATACAGTATACATCCATATATTCAGCTATAAACACAGTGTAATATACAGTATACATCCATATATTCGGGTATAAACACAGTGTAATATACAGTATACATCCATATATTCGGCTATAAACACAGTGTAATATACAGTATACATCCATATATTCGGCTATAAACACAGTGTAATATACAGTATACATCCATATATTCGGGTATAAACACAGTGTAATATACAGTATACATCCATATATTCAGCTATAAACACAGTGTAATATACAGTATACATCCATATATTCGGGTATAAACACAGTGTAATATACAGTATACATCCATATATTCGGCTATAAACACAGTGTAATATACAGTATACATCCTATATTCAGCTATAAACACAGTGTAATATACAGTATACATCCATATATTCGGGTATAAACACAGTGTAATATACAGTATACATCCATATATTCGGCTATAAACACAGTGTAATATACAGTATACATCCATATATTCGGCTATAAACACAGTGTAATATACAGTATACCTCCATATATTCGGCTATAAACACAGTGTAATATACAGTATACATCCATATATTCGGCTATAAACACAGTGTAATAAACAGTATACATCCATATATTCGGCTATAAACACAGTGTAATATACAGTATACATCCATATATTCGGCTATAAACACAGTGTAATATACAGTATACATCCATATATTCGGCTATAAACACAGTGTAATATACAGTATACATCCATATATTCGGCTATAAACACAGTGTAATATACAGTATACATCCATATATTCGGCTATAAACACAGTGTAATATACAGTATACATCCATAATTCGGCTATAAACACAGTGTAATATACAGTATACATCCATATATTCGGCTATAAACACAGTGTAATATACAGTATACATCCATATATTCGGCTATAAACACAGTGTAATATACAGTATACATCCATATATTCGGCTATAAACACAGTGTAATATACAGTATACATCCATATATTCGGCTATAAACACAGTGTAATATACAGTATACATCCATATATTCGGCTATAAACACAGTGTAATATACAGTATACATCCATATATTCGGCTATAAACACTGTGTAATATACAGTATACATCCATATATTCGGCTATAAACACAGTGTAATATACAGTATGCATCCATATATTCGGCTATAAACACAGTGTGATATACAGTATACATCCATTTATCCCCAGATTACCAAAAGCATCATTAAACATAAAAGCAGCCGGAAGTAAAACGTTTTGAGGAAGCCCACCTCGCTTTTTTTTCTCCCTCTCTCTTTGGCTTGTATCCATCGGCCCCATTCACCCTACTGTTGGAAGACGTTTACCCCCATCCAGGTGTCAATATTTTCCTGGCGAGCGGTAGCCAGCCAGCATATATATATTTTTGTTTTGACAGCAAGCTAAATGTCTAAATTTGTCAATAAAAAACTTTCTTCGGCGAAGCCGGATTTCTCCATAGAATGCTGGCTCACTATCGCTCGCCAGGAAGCAATCGACACCTGGATGGAGATAAACGTCTTAAAACAGTTGGCTGAATGGGGCCGAATGGATACAAACCAGGGAAAGAGAGAAAAGGAGAGAAAGATAAAACAAAAAAACGTTAACCCCCCTTAAAAGATAGTCCTGTTCAAACGTTTGCCATATAAAACAAATGAGATGTTATCACAACAATTGGCCGTATTGACGTATAAAAGATGTGATCGATATCCTGTTTTCTAATTTCGATCATTTTTCCCGTATATGAAGAAACCAGAACAACACACCGCGACCTTATTGTTACCGTATTAGCCCTTGAATACAGTGGCGCTAATAAGTCTATGTCCCAGCTGTCATTACGTTTGGCTTGCTCCGTGCAGTATTCATGTCTGTCAGATGTTGAATAGGGTGGGTAAGTATAGAACATGTTTGTATATTTCACTTGATATGAAGAAATGAAGCTTAGATATTGCTGATACCAATTATGGATCAAAACATACTTGGCACCGGAACATCACTTATTAACGCGACTGTACCAGCGACGTGTGTCATATATTATTCTAGCTATGTTTAGACGATAGTGTGCAGCCTACGAAGGACCTGTGGTAGTTATAAAAGTGTTGGATGAGGTAGTTTGAAGCCTTATTAATTATAGCTAGAGGTCCTTCCTAAGCTGAATAAAATCGTCTAATCATTGCCAGAATAAAGTTAAAAGGATGTCGAT
>CM064483.1:62718267-62788267 GCA_032716605.1 Paralithodes platypus | reverse complement strand
GTTAGGTTAGTGTAATTTAGGTTTAAAAATCGAAAAATGTACTCGTAAGCATGCACCAAATTGATATGTACCGATAAACACACAACCGCTCGGGTGTGTGTGTGTGTGTGTGTGTGTGTGTGTGTGTGTGTGTGTGTGTGTGTGTGTGTGTGTGTGTGTGTGTGTGTATGTGTTAGAGAAAGGGAGTAGAATAGAATGGTGAAGACCTATGATTGTTGTGTGTGTGTAATGTGTTGTTATCTCTTTCTCGCCCTCTTTCTTTGGCTTGTATCCATTCGGCCCCATTTAGCCTACTGTTTTAAGACGTTTACCCCCATCCAGGTGTCAATATTTTCCTGGTGAGCGGTAGCGAGCCAGCATATATATTTTGTTGTTTTGACAGCAAGCTAAATTTATAAATTTTTCGATAGAAAAATTTCTCCGGCGGAGCCGGATTTCTCCATACAATGCTGGCTCGCTATGGCTCGCCAGGAAGATATCGACACCTGGATGGGGATAAACGTCTTAAAACAGTTGGCTGAATGGGGCTGAATGGATATAAACCAGGGAAAGAGAGAAAAGAAGAGAAAGATAAACAAAAACGGTGACCCCCCCCCTCTTAATTATCCCTGCTGGCTTACTATCACACTTCACATATCATTTGTCGTTCGTTATCGTATTTGATTGGATATTGAACGCTGTAGAGATTATGATTGTGTGATAAAAGTAGGCAATATGTAATACCATTTGTAATCGTGGATATGCGAGAGCGAGAGAGGGAGAGAGCCAGAGAGAGCGAGCCACAGAGAGCGACAGAGAGCGAGAGCGAGAGAAGAGAGAGACCTTACTCTCAGCCAACCAGCATCTAGACAAGTTCCCCCTACCAACCAAATTAGACGACCACCGTTCTCTCTCAACCCCACCTACAGCCAGAGCGTCAGCCAATGGGACCCTTTAGTACACCGAGACTTATGGACACCGACCTGCTTTTTGTTTTCTTTCTAGGTAGTAGCCATTCGACCCCATTCAACCTACTGTTTTAAGACGTTTATCCTCATCCAGGTGTCGATTTGAACCTGGCGAGCGATAGCGAGCCGGCATATTTTGTATTATGTTTTAGACAGCTGACATAATTTGAACATTTTTCGGTAGAAAAATTTCTCCGGCTAAGCCGGATGTCTCCATATAATGAAGGCTCGCTGTCGCTAGCCAGGAAAAAAATGATACCTGAATGGTGAGAAACGTCTTAAAACAGTAGGCTAAATGGGGCCGAATGGATAAAACCCAGAGATAAAAAGCAGGTTGGTCCCCATAACTCTACAGACCCTATAGTAACAGAGATCGGCCAACCTCCGCCATTTTGGTGTCACTGGTGAAATTTTCGCATGTTTACACGCACGCACAGTCGCGCTAATAAGTGATGTCTTGGCACCAAATATGTTTTGATCAATAATTGGTATCAGCAATATCTAAGCTTCATTTCTTCATATCGAGTGAAATATACAAACATGTTCCTACGGTTACCCACCCTATTCAACATCTGACAGACATTAATTACAGCACAGAGCAAGCGAAGCGTAATGACAGCTGGGACATGACTTATTAGGACGACCGTACCTCTATTGTCATAACACACATTTGTCAATACTGATACGGAATATATTATTTGGTCTTTGAGTATGCTTTCTAAATAATCACACATGGTATAACACACTGTATATTTGTTATAATTGGGGCAACAAAATGGCGTCCAAAGAGAATGGGTCCCCTCTCTCTTACTACAGAGAGAAGAGAGAGAAGAGAGAGAAGAGAGAGAAGAGAGAGAGAGAGAGAGAGAGAGAGAGAGCGCTTTATGCATTTTTCATTATTTTCTATCACTAGAATTCGTGTTAATTAAGGCAAGACCAACGATATAGCCTCACCTACACAGAGAGTAATCCAGCCAGCTTTCACACACAACTCCTCCTATTCATTTCACTATACTAAACAAGTACACCACACTTCTTTCCAATACACCAGAAAAACAATGTTTCCCCTCTTGTAATAACTTTGGGGGAGGCACTTGTTACAGGCAGCTTTGACTTTTGTCTCCTTCATACACATACACAAATAAATAAAATACTACCTTTACATTCGGGTTATCGGTTAAGGCCTTCAATACGCTTTCCGGTATCATGTATAATACGATTTGTATTTAGTTATTAAGTAAGGATTAACTTAGAAACATCTGTACGTGATCGTCTGCGACTGATATTAATAACCATTTCAGTTTTTAGATACATACAGGATGGACAAATATTTCAATAATTTATGCATGCACCAATTTGTGTCCTCTAGCCATATGCATAATCCAGATTTGTTTTGTTTAATTTGCTTAGAAATACATTATACAACATGTTTTCATTGACACAGTATGATAGTACATATGCAATCACTCAATGTAGATCATTCATATCAGCTATAGGTTAGCAAATATATGTACTCTAAAACTGCTACGTACAATAAACAGAAACTCTCTTCATCCTATCCTAATCCTTCTATATCTCCCGCACATCATACTCGCCAAAAACGGTCTATGTAGGTCCATCAACTAACATGTGTACAGATAAAATAGATAGTTCAACGGCAGCCCTGTTCATTTATCTATCTATTTATTGCCAGACACCTTACTCCTTTTAATGAGGGCGGCCATACACAGAAGGCCCCCAAACGGACCTATCCCCTGTAAGAGGAACAACCCGAGCCAGTTTACTGAAGGATTTACAGGATTGACCACTCAATTTAGGGTCCGTCAGACCCAGAGGCCCTCTAGTATCTTTTTAGCACTATTTTTTCTACAGTGGTGTTCGCCTAGTCAATCCACTAACTTGCTCAACCCTAAGGTAAGCCGTACGGATTTGTATCAGGTTTACTCCCCTACACTGGTTGCTGACCAAGGATGACGAGTCTCATCCACCCTGCCCTGTTCATACACTGTGTAAATTAACATGTACTCTCACTTTTCCTTGACAGTTCTCGTGTGTTTCTAATAGCCCGTGGGTAGTACTTATTATTCTCGCCGTAGACGTGTGTAGTTAATGTTCCTATCTGTAGAAATCACATAAACTACCATCAAGGCTTTCGGCGAGTTTTTGATTTGACTATACACCCACGGAAAACAGCGTGTATATGTGAGATACACTTAATACACAAAATATTATAAGATAATATACTCATATGACTCACCTTGAATATAAAAACTTTGTTTATGTATGTTAAGAATATTCTTTCACTTATAACTATATAGGTAAGTAGAGTTGAAATATTGGAAGTATAGCACATTTGATTTTGCCCGTACCTGCACATACGCTCATTCAACGTGTCTACTGAAAGCTTTTAGTTCATGTTTACCCATCCTACGAGTTGATACATAAACTCACAACCAGCCAAACGTTTGCACCATACAGTTTCAAACACAAATAGCGATTTGTGAGCTATTACTTAATATGCTATGCTTTGGAAAGGTAATATAGCATCAAGTAGATCAATATGTAGGTAAGGATATTATATTTGTTCACCAACCAACTTTACTGCTAAACTGAATTAATGAAATCAACAAATACAGATGGCACTCCAAGGACTCGAACCTAGGATACTCACACCGAAATTCCGGGCACTTATGCATTACACTCTAAATATACTGCAATAAATTTGTCCTAACATATAGAGAAAAACAAAGTAATTTATCAGTAACGCATATGTCGTGAGGTGTAATTAATGTCAAGATATAATTGAAATAAATTGAGGCTATATTGTCAAGACCCGATAATGAATATATTGTCAAGACCCGATAATGAATATATTGTCAAGACCCGATAATGAATATATTGTCAAGACCCGATAATGAATATATTGTCAAGACCCGATAATGAATATATTGTCAAGACCCGATAATGAATATATTGTCAAGACCCGATAATGAATATATTGTCAAGACCCGATAATGAATATTCCCTCTGTTTTTCCAAGCTTGTTGTAGGTGTGGATTAGTACTAAACAATTGAAATTCATTAAACACACTTTTTCCTTGTGGCACAGACATAGTAAATGTATTCTCGCAATATATCCATCCTAAAAAAACGTATATATATATTACATTCATGGTCAAACTTAAGCTATGCGCCAGTTGAAAATGATTTCATATACAATTGTTGTGAAATATTGTACATTTATATTGTATTACCTGTAGTATATCTTATGTGGGCTCCTACTTTGATATTCATTCCCCTCAGCTGACATATATTGTTAGTGACAGGTATTGCCGAGGTACTGGCCGCCAGGTATGATTTATTTCATCACCAAAATAATATATTACATGCATAGTGGACTTTCACATCCAGCAGTGACAAATATGGTCTAGTGCAATTGCCAGACTATAATTCTTAGTAGGATACACGTTTCAGCATCAAGGTATTTCACAGTTATGTTTGTGTTAATTTTCCAGTACAAATGACACACACACACACACACACACACACAGACACACACACACACACACACAGACAGACAGACAGACAGACAGACAGACAGACAGACAGACACAGACAGACAGACAGACAGACAGACACACACAGACACACACACACACACACACACAGACACACACACACACACACACACACACACAGACAGACAGACAGACACACACAGACAGACACACACAGACAGACACACACAGACACACACAGACAGACACACACAGACAGACACACACACACACACACACACAGACACACTCAAAAACCGAAGTTCGCCTTAAAGAATATAGCACCATGCCCCACTCTAAACTATGACACTCGGTAATACGCACGCACACACACCGAAGTTCACCATAAAGAATATCACCATGCCCCACTCCAAACAATGACACACACACACACAAACACACACACACACACACACACGATAACAAACCTTCGACCCCCGTGCACATACCGTCGAAGGTAGGTCATTTATAGGGCCGTTCCCGACCCAGATTGACCCTTATCGTTTATCTGTATAAGGGTCAATCTGGGTTGAGAAAGGTCGTAGGGAAAGCTTTTACGATGTTTAAAGGAATAGCCCATAGTCACTACCCTCTACCAACTCAATGGCTGAATGGGTTAGAGCGCTGCTACTCTTCCCTGTAATTTGCATATCCTACTCAAGGCCCATGAGTTTCTAAGATGGACACTAGAGGTTTCTATAGGCCCGCATTCCCAGACAAACTAGAGTTACTAGGTAATTACTAGAGTTAGGCCGTATTCCTACCCCTAGTACTCCAAACAATCCCTCCCCAATTTTGTTTGCAAATATCCAAGGCCTAAAAAATAGAACCACGAACAAAGTACCATTTATTAGGGGCCTGCTAGAAGAAGGAAACGCTATATTTGCGGCTCTCACAGAAACTCACATTAAAGATCAGGAAGATAGTGAGGTATGGATTCCTGGTTACAACCTACATAAGGCGGACAGAACGCATAGATCACATGGAGGTGTAGCCTTGTACATACATGACTCACTGATATGTACTGAATTCCTAAATAACAGTAATGAAGTGGTGGAAATACTTGGAGTTAAAATAGAATCCCTAAATTTAGCAGTTATTGTTACATACAGGCCTCCAGACTCATCCCGAGAAGAATTCAAAACCCAGCTCAACAAAATAAAATAAGAAGTGGAAACCCTGGGGAACCCAACACCAAATATTATATGGCTAGGAGACTTTAACCTACCAAACATTAAATGGAGACAACTAGAAAACCAGTTAGTGGCAAATAACACCGGAGAAGCAAATACTAATACGAGAGAGCTTTTTGAACTTTGTGATTTTTTTAGTCTTACCCAACATATTGCTGAACCCACACGGGAAAACAATATCTTAGACCTGGTCTTCACTAACAACGACTCTCTAGTACACAGCATTAACATATCGGACACAACATACTCAGATCATAAATTAATTAAGATCAAAACAACCTTAGAAAGTGTACAGACAACCTCAGAATCGAGAACAAAAACCGGCCCCTTCAGTAAATTTAACTTCAATAACAAAAATATTAGGTGGGAAGAGGTAAATCAAGAAATGGAGGAAATAGACTGGGAAGATTTAATGGATAACCTGACACCAGCAGAATGTCTAGTCTTAATAACAGAAACCATGACCCAAATCTGTAGCCACCATATACCTGCAAGACAAACAAAACGAAGAAGCAAACAAGATCGGGAAAGGAGGAGGCTGTACAGAAGAAGAAAATTACTCGCACAAAGATGCACACATCAAAATCTACAGGATAGGCAAAAGGTCGAAATAGATAGAGAAATTGTGGAAATTGAACAAAGGCTAAGAATATCATATGAACTACAACATATGGAAGAGGAGAGGAAAGCTATTGCAGGTATAAAGGAAAATTCCAAATACTTCTTTTCATACGCCAAACAAAAGGCTAAAACAACATCAAACATCGGCCCACTGAGCAAAGGGGGCGGCTCTTTCACAGGGGACAAAAAGGAAATGAGCGAACTCTTAAGCAGGCAGTATGAAATGGCATTCAGTGAGCCTGATGAAACAAAAGTCATCAGAGACCAAAATATATTTTTCATGGAAACCTCCCCCACGGAAACCCCTCAGATGCTGGATATTGATTTCGGTCCAAAAGACATAGAAGAGGCCATTTCCAACATGCCATCCCACTCGGCACCAGGCCCAGACTCATGGAATTCGATCCTAATGAAAAAATGTAAGGAAAACCTCTCAAAACCCCTGGCTATAATGTGGAGAAGGAGTCTAGACACTGGTGACATACCAGATAGCTTGAAAAACGCAATAATTGACCCACTGCATAAAGGAGGGAGTAAAGCACTACCAAAAAACTACCGCCCGGTAGCTCTAACCTCTCACATCATTAAAGTTTTCGAGCGAGTCCTGCGAAGCAAGATTTCAACATTCATGGAGACAAATGAACTACACAACACCGGTCAACATGGGTTCAGAGCGGGAAGATCATGTCTCTCACAACTTTTGGAACACTATGACAAAATTCTTAAAGCGCTAGAAGAAAAGAAAAACGTGGATGTCATTTACACCGATTTTGCTAAGGCATTTGATAAATGTGACCATGGTATAATAGCCCACAAACTGAAAGCAAAAGGTATAACTGGGAAAATCGGACGGTGGATATACAATTTCCTCGTAAACCGAAAACAATCGGTAGCAGTAAACCAAGTCACTTCTGAGCCTTCGGATGTCAAAAGCTCAGTGCCCCAAGGAACAGTGCTAGCGCCCCTTCTGTTCCTCATACTAATTTGCGACATAGATACCAACACCAGACACAGTACGGTGTCGTCTTTTGCTGATGACACAAAATTAAGCAAGATAGTAAACACACAAGAGGACACGGGCCGACTGCAGGAAGACATGAATGTAGTGTTCCAGTGGACCAGGGAAAACAACATGCAATTCAATGAGGAAAAATTCCAATTAATACGGTACGGAGATAATAATGGTGTTAAAGAAATTACAAATTACTTAACAGAATCTAACCACATAATAGAACGGAAAGACAGTGTGAAAGACCTTGGGGTATTAATGTCTGAAAAATATGGGTTTCAAAGTACATAACCAGGTCAAAGTGGCGGCTGCGAAACGTCTAACGGGTTGGATTCTGCGTACTTTTAAAACACACGGTGAATTGCCTATGATAACGCTCTTCAAATCTCTAGTGCTACCGCGGCTTGAATACTGTAGCGTATTAACATCCCCATACAAAGCAGGTGAAATAAATGACGTAGAGAGTGTACAAAGAAATTTCACTTCGCATATAAGTTCGATAAAACATCTACACTATTGGGAGCGGTTAAGAGCATTGAATCTGTACTCACTGGAACGTAGAAGAGAACGTTACCTAATAATATACACATAGAAAATCGCAGAGGGTTTAGTACCAAACCTACATACTCCGATAGTCATGAAATTCAGTGATAGGAGAGGCTGGGAATGCGAAATCCCCCGGATGAATAACAGGGGTGCTATGGGCTCTCTGCGAGAGGGCTGGTTATCACACAGAGGCCCACGTCTCTTCAACAAACTCCCACGGCGAGTAAGAGACATGAGGGACATCTCGTTAGACAACTTCAAGAGAGCCCTAGATGTCGAACTGCAAAAAGTGCCAGACGAGCCCATCCTCGTAAGGGAGCGAGCTGTCGCTTCAAACAGTCTACTGCACCAAATCACCACCCATAACGAAGGGCGTCGCGCTCCTTGGTGCCGCTAGAGGAGCGGCGAACACATCCAAAGGTAAGTCAGTAAGATATACTGTATTGCCCTGTACCGAAAATCCCACAACCAATGTACTACCCGAGTTGACGTCTGGGATAGTGTAAAATAGTCGTTGATGGCGAAGTCTAATAAACCCATCACGTGAATCACCACGAGACTATCACCTGGTTCTTTCAAGGAGAACTAAGGTTACTATCCTATTGTACGTCTGTGGTAGTACAGTGGGTTAGCGCGCGGACCTGGTTGACCTACTGAGGTCACTAACCAGGGTTCGAACCCCGCGCCAGGCATCTCAAAACCTGGGGACTTTCGGGAGGGTTAAATTCTCTTAGTTCACTCAGCATTTTATATACTATACTCGGTTTTATTTCAGCTGGCAATAAATTGATTTGATTTATGGGAAACTAGCATATTGTTCGCATGTGTGGGGAAGATCCTCTCACGCAGCACTTCTCGACAAAGTAGAAAAGGAAGCCTTTCGTCTCATCAAGTCACGTCCAATTACTGACTCTTTGCAATCTCTCTCTCTTCGCCGCATTGTTGTATCTCTTTCGCTATTCTACCGCTATTTCAATATTCATTGTTCCTCAAAGCTCTCTCAGTGTATACCACCTCCTCTACGTCAAGTACGTAGCACCCGTCTTGCAACACAATCCCATCCCTACTCTGTGAAACTCTCTAACCCAAGAGTGAAACGATATTCCCAAACCTTCTTCTATTCAACAGCTGAGCTCTGGAACTCTCTCACTGAATCCATCTTCCCGTCATCCTATGACTTAAATTGCTTCAAACTCCGCGTATCCAGGTATTTTGGCTCGAACATTCCTTGATTTTGGCCCTGTTACTCTTTCAACTGGGGGAGGAACTCGTCACAGGCAGTTCTGCCTGTTGTCTCCCTCATCCACATAAAAAAAAAAAAAAAATTATAAATAATTATATATACCGGTATAATATATATATATATATATATATATATATATATATATATATATATATATATATATATATATATATATATATACATATACTATATATATATATATACCAAACATAACTTTCTCTGCAGCCCCGGACAAAGACTCTACACCCTGGAAGTTTGTGTTTGAGCGGACCGAGAACCCGCCCAATTTGGCTAAACCCGGCTTAGGTGGCCCAGTTTTGACATAGTTCGGTAAATCCCCCGTGACTGCGCCCTGTGTGACTCCGGGATTACTGCGGGGAAGAAGTTTGCATGCGAGATTAGCTTGGGCTTGCAGAGTTTATACGGAAATGCAAATATATATAGAGAGAGAGCGTAAACGAGTGATTAAATGTGTGTTTTTTTTTTTGGTTTTTTTTTGTGTACGCGATTAGATTGTGATACACGATTATACTGGCCATTAATATAACATTCAGTATGTATATGATGGGCTTATATGATGGGCTTAGTTGATGGGTTTAGATGATGGGTTTTTACTTGAAGGTCTTACTTGATGGGTTTACTTGAAGGGTTTAGATGATGGGTTTAGTTGATGGGTTTACTTGAAGGTCTTACTCGATGGGTTTACTTGAAGGGTTTAGATGATGGGTTTAGTTGATGGGTTTACTTGAAGGTCTTACTTGAAGGGTTTACTTGAAGGGTTTAGATGATGGGTTTTTACTTGAAGGTCTTACTTGATGGGTTTACTTGAAGGGTTTAGTTGATGGGTTTACTTGAAGGGTTTAGTTGAAGTGTTTGCCTTAAGGGTTGTTATTGGAATGTGTGTTTGTATACGTGTGATATTCTGTGTGTGTGTGTGTGTGTGTGTGTGTGTGTGTGTGTGTGTGTGTGTGTGTGTGTGTGTGTGTGTACAGTATGTGTGTGGCTGTGTGTGTTTGTATTTTAAATATATAATCTAGGCGTAAAACAATAGTCAAAACTCCTCCATGTTGATCGTGTGATATGGAGTTTAAAGCCAACTTAATTACGGTACATAATTATAATTCTGATTAAAATTTTCAAGAAATTGGTGCACAGAAAAACATGTCGGGAACATGAATGAGCATAGACCCCTAATGTGGGTAACTGCATTGTGTCTCACTATAGTCCGTTCATTTTAGGTTGGGCAGAAATCGTTACCTCTAACCTCTGTAACTCAAAAAGGGCTAGAGCAAATGAGCCGTCAATTTATACACATATTCCCTAGCCAAGTCTTTCTCTTTGGTAGCAATATTTGCTCGATTACTCTAGTCCTTTTTGAGTTAGGAAAGGTTAGGGGCTACGTACAGGCTTCTGCCCAACCTAGAATGAACCCTTGGGACAGTGAAGATGTGACCTTGGTACGAGAACTCAGGGGTCCCAGTCATGGGTTTCAGGGAAGTAATTATGATTTGTTTTAAGGGGGAGGTGGTCGCTTTTGTTTTAAGGGGGAGGTGGTCGCTTTTGTTTTAAGGGGGAGGTGGTCGCATTTTCTGGATCTCCTTTTTCCTCATGCTTAGCATATTAGTTTTCAGATTTTATAACGTTCGTTCCGTTACTTTGGCGATTTTTAGAAATGTTGCCTCATATCTTTGTCAATATTAAGACCTTTCGTGCCATTAAGGTGTCGATGTTTTCCTGCGAGTGATAGCGAGCCTGTAATTATAAAAGGAACCAACCTTCGGCCGGGACAATTTTCTACTGAAAAATGTACACATTTATCTTGAAAGGGGATCTAGGGTGTGTTTTAAAGCTTGATGGAGGTCTAGCGCCGAAACTCAAAAATTAAAAAATAGATAAATACATAGACCAAAGAGCAAACGTCATCCCCTTAACCCATTCTGTACCAGCGACGTCTTATCAATTTTATTCTGGGTATATTTAGACGATTGTGTGCACTCCTAAAAGGATCTGCGTCAGTTCAGTTGGATGGTGGAAGTATTGCCTTTATAGCGGCACTTCCCTGAGGTGTTCTTTTGCGGTCCGGGTCTATTTTATTATTGTTATTATGGTACTGAGTTTTTATTATTGTTATTATGGTACTGAGTTTTTAATCTTCTTAGTAAAGTCAAGTACAGGGGTTAAGTGAGATAGTACGAAGCCTGTTAATTGCTGGAGGCCCTATATAAACTGAAGAAAATCGTCAAATAGTAGCCAGAATAAAATTAAAAGGACGCCACCGGTAGTGAATGGGTTAAGGGGAGACTGGCCGTTTGTTTGGTCTATTATTTCATTTATTTTTATTTTTTTTTAGTTTCCTCCCTAGACCTCCATCAATCTTAGAAAACACCCCCTAGACCCCCCTTCAAGATTTGTAAATTTTTCGGTACAAACATGTGCCGGCCAAAGGCTGGTTCCTCTTAAAATTGCAGGCTCGCTATTGCTCGCCAGGAAATAATCGACCCCTAAATGGCACGAAAGGTCTTTAAATTTACAACGAAATGGGGCGAAAGGTGTTAAAATCGTCAAACTAATGGGCCGAACGTCTTATAATCTCAACACTAGTGGGGCTAAACATTAGGGAGAAGGGGGTCCAGAAAAACGGTCTGCCTCCCCTTAAAACAAACTGGCGTTAATTGTGCATCCCCGGTATACGACCACCGTAGAGTTTAATGTAAAATATTGAAAACGGGAAATGATCGAGACTATGGTATACTCTTTTAATCTTGACCACGGAGAGTGCACACACACAAATATATATATACTAGCAGGGGTACCCGGCGTTGCCCGGGTTTAAAATCACTACTACCACCACTACTACTACCATAATCACCATCATCAATCACTACTACCACAATCATCACAATACTACTACTACCATAATCACTGGCCTTGACCTCCCTGTGCCCCATTAAACGGCGACCTCTATTTCGGCCGCTAAATGACCTCCGATTTTGGATCTGACTTCATCCATACCCCTATTTTGGGGGGCTGCGAACAACTTTCGTTCCATACACCTTTTCGATCAGAGGCCTCCTTCTGCCCCAAACGGCAATTTTTTTATTTTGTTTTCAATTTCGGCCTCGAAACGACCTCCGATCGTGGCCTCGCCCCCTCTATGACCTGACCCAGGTCAATTGACACCCACATGCAAAGTTTCAGCTCCCCAGGTCTAAAGCTGCGGCCGCCTATTAAGACCACACACAGACAATCGAAAATATTATATAGATACCCCAAATACTCATGAGCTATTGATCCAGGATTGACTGCGGTTAGAATCCTGGCTAAGGTTTATGCATTTATTCATGTATATCACGCATATTTGTGAGGTATTCTACCTATATATGACACCTACATGCTTGCCAGGAGAAGAATAGAATTAAATCAATCCATCTCGAGATGGCAGAAAGAGAGAGAGAGAGAGATAGTGTGTGTGTGTGTGTGTGTGTGTGTGTGTGTGTGTGTGTGTGTGTGTGTGTGTGTGTGTGTGTGTGTGTGTGTGTGTGTGTGTGTGTGTGTGTGTGTGTTGTGTGTGTGTGTGTGTTTGTGTGTGTGTGTGTGTGTGTGTGTGTGTGTGTGTGTGTGGTGGTACCAACAAAAATCATTAAATCATTACGTTAATCATCCTCATCGTCATCATCGTGAGTGGAAAATATAGCCAAATAAAAACAAAAAAATTGTGAAATGACACGAAAATATACAGGCAGCACTCATCAAATCAATACAGAGATCACTAACAGTCTCTCTCTCTCTCTCTCCACAAATGTACTCACATTCTAAAGTTCTCTCTCTCTCTCTCTCTCTCTCTCTCTCTCTCTCTCTCTCTCTCTCTCTCTCTCTCTCTCTCTCTCTCTCTCTCTCTCTCTCTCTCTCTCTCTCTCTCTCTCTCTCTCTCTCTCTCTCTCTCTCTCTCTCTCAGTATTGATCAATCACTACATTATTCAGTGTTGGTCTCTCTGTCTGCTTGAGTGTATGGTTATATTTGTATGTCTGATTATATGTGATATATGTGTTTGTGAGTCTGTCTGTCTGTCTGTCTATTTCTATTTTTGTTATTATCATTTCATCTATCTAACCATGTATCAATATATATAGTTACACAGCCAATTATCCATCCATCTGTCTATTAATCTAGATGTATAACTATCTATCTGTCTATCGTTATATATATATCTACCTATCACTGATCTAATTAATTGGGAAAAAATCCGGTTTGGTCACATATGTATGATAAAACCTTCTACCGGTTTTAAGAAAATGTATACTAAATAATTATGATAGCTTATATTTTATGAAGGAAGTGAAGAATATTATATATAATAATTACAATATAGAATGTTTAATGGAAAACGACATTGATACTGTAAAATCTAGAATTTCATTTATTCCAAACCGTGAACCAACTATAAGACAGATGTGTATCACACTCCTCTTACTATGTACAAAGTTCTATGTAGCTTTTACGAGATAAGATGTTGAGTCTGAGTCTATCCATTGCTATATCTATAAATATCTCCACATTTCACATACCGTACCCTTCATGTCATTCCCTTCTCTACCGGCGACGTCTTTTCGATTGCTTTCTAGCTATATTTAGACGATGTTGTGCAGTTTAAGGGGGGTGACCTGTTTTTGTTCTGTCCTTTTCTATCTTTCTCTGGCTTGTATCCATTTGGCCCCATTCAGCCTACTGTTTTACGACGTTTATCCCCATCCAGGTGTCAATTAATTACTGGTGAGCGGTAGCGAGCCAACATATTTTTTATTTTTGTTAGACAGCAAGCTAAATTTGTACATTTTTCGATAGAAAAATTTCTCCGGCGAAGCCGGATTTCTTCATATAATGCTGGCTCGCTATCGCTCGCCAGGAAGAAATCGACACATAGATGAAGAGAGGGGATAACAAAACGTCCTTAAAATATGAATGAGTATTAGGGCCTTTACATTACCATGCCGAATTTTATTTTAGCCAGAGAAAGAGAGAAAAGGACAGAAATAACAAAAAGCATGTCACCCCCCTTAAGAAGGATCAAGTAAAAGGGGTGAAGTAAGATAGTTCGAAGCCTGTTCATTATTGTTGGAGGCTCTTTTTAAACTGAATAAATCGCCTAACAGTAACCAGATTAAAGTTAAAAAGACGTCGCCGGTACAGAAGAGGTTATATAGCCACTTTTCTTCTCTCATCGTTCCTGCAGGAGGATATTAATTATGCACCCTCTTCGCTTCCCTCATATTCTATTCTGTCATTCACACAACATTCAAGAGTGTTAATGTGTTTTCTAATTATGTGCATGTTATCATATTTGCATATGTACACTTGGTCAAAAAAGTATCTGCACCCCTACGCTGATCATCTGGTGTGTACAGCTCGATAGGGTTGTCACCTCTGCCTGCAACTATATCCATGTGTCAGAGAGGATCGTCTCTGACACATGAATATAGTTGCAGGCAGAGGTGCCAACCTTATCGAGATGTACACATCAGATAATCAACGTAGGGGTGCAGATACTTCTTTGACCAAGTGTACAATTGGCCACACGAGTTTGTATTCACGCCGTGATGTGATGTACAGAAGGACATTTAGTATGATACAGGCACAAGAATAATGTGCTACAAAATAATTAATTGTTCATGTGAATTTACTGCTGCATAACAAACTGCACTTCTAATTCAGCCCTGCTTATTGTCTGCCCATGCATAACATTACTGAGTGGCTACTAATTAATGTGGTCAACTGTACATTCCAGGGATATTCTTAATGTCAATGTACCTTTCTTAAATAGTTTCTTTTGATGTCGTTATGCATTAAAGTGATTTTTATATTTTCTTGTCGGGCGCGTTATGTAGTTCATGTGTATTTGTGAGATTTAGTTTATATATATATTCCTTGTGAAGCCCGCTTTAATTATGTATTTAATTGTCTGCCTTTTACCCCTTCCTGGCTGGCTTTAACACATCCATATATAACTCTCTCTCTCTCTCTCTCTCTCTCTCTCTCTCTCTCTCTCTCTCTCTCTCTCTCTCTCTCTCTTATCTCTCTCTCTCTCTCTCTCTCTCTCTCTCTCTCTCTCTCTCTCTCTCTCTCTCTCTCTCTCTCTCTCTCTCTCTCTCTCTCTCTCTCTCTCTCTCTCTCTCTCTCCGTAACACACCCATATGTAACTCTCCCACCACACCTACACCGTTACTATAGCAACCATCACACACCGACTCTTTTGACTTGGTCTCTCACTATACCTGTACTGTCTCTCCCTCTGTGTATGTGTGTGTCTGTGTATGTGTGTGTATGTGTGTGTGTGTGTGTGTGTGTGTGTGTGTGTGTGTGTGTGTGAGGTTTAGCGTGCGTGCGTGCGTCTGTCTGTCTGTCTGTCTGTCTGTCTGTCTGTCTCTCTTTTTGTTCTAGGTAACTTTCTAACTATGTCTCATTAAATCCCTCAACATGTTTATTAATGCATTGTCTCTACCTTTTGCTACCTTCTCTTTGTATACAGTTTTATCAAAGTGTGTTTCAATTTCTCTCTCCTTCCTTATTTTCATTAGTTTCACCTCTGTTTCCGTTTTCTATGTTTGTTTGTCATCTACAGTATATGCGTTGTTTATCCTCGTTTTCTGTCTCTCATTGTCCATTTTGCCTTATTTTTGCTTCTCGCGTTGTGTATTAGTCTGTTTTTACTGCTATGTTTGTCTGTATGGATCGTAATGCATAATTCCACCTTTCTCGATCTATATGTTTGTATCTCTTCCTGTATTTAAGGAGAGATATCCACTTGAGGGACTTTTTTCTTGACCCCTTTCTCTCTCATGTCTAGCCCCATTGCTTTTGAGATTTTAAGAAGTTTGCCCCGTTAGTTTGGCGATTTTAAGAACTATCACCCCATTTTAAGACCTTTCGTGCCATTCAGGTGTCGATTTTATCCTGGCGAGCGATAGCGAGCCTGTAACTTAAGAGGAAACGGCCTTCGGCGGGACATTTTTCTACCGAAAAATGTACAAATTAATCTTGAAAGGGACTCAAGGGGGTGTAATTTTAAACTTGCTGGAGGTCTAGGGAACAAACTAAATACCTCCCCTTAAGTATTTGTGTACTATCTACCACTTCATCTTTTTATCTTCTTTTTGATTAACTCCTTCCGACGACGATTGCTATGTTATGGCAACTCGTGCCAAACAATCTATTTCAACTCCTAAACAACCAGGGGTGTCTAACGAAATACTAATCGAAACCTGTCTTCTGACTTTGAGGGGCCGTTTCACCTGTTGTTTCTTGATTTCCTTTGTACTCCTTGGTACTCTTTCACACCCTATCACATCATTAACACAGGCATTAAGGGGGGTCACTGTTTTTTTGTTTTTTTTAGCTTTCTCTCCTTTTCTCTCTTTCAATGGCTTGTATCCATTCGGTCCCATTCAGCCTACTGTTTTAAGACGTTTATCCTCATCCAGGTATCGATTTCTTCCTGGCGAGCGATAGCGAGCCATCATTGTAAAGAGAAATCCGGCTTCGCCGGAGACATTTTTCTATCGAAAAATGTAAAAATTTAGCTTGCTGTCAAAACAAAAATACATATACTGTATGCTGGCTCGCTACCGCTCGCCAGGAAAATATTAACACCTGGATGGGGGTTAAACGTCTTAAAACAGTAGGCTGAATGGGGCCGAGTGGATGCAAGCCAAAGAGAGAGGGAGAGCAAGAGACAAAAAGCGAGGTGGGCTCCCTTAAAGAACGCCCAGAATAATCGAGCTAATAATGTCTACCATTTGGGAACAATCAGTTATGGAAGAGTTGTGGAAAGTTACAGCCCATTTGTTCTAGCCCCTTTTTGAGTTAAAGACATTAGGGATTACGATTTCTGGCCCACAGACTATAGGTATACAGGCTATTATATAAGCAAACTGCCCCAACTCGGTATGAAAACAAAAATCACAGGGACGGCAGATCAAATCCCCCCCAGAACCGCTGTGACTAATTTCATACGCCACTAATTAATAATTTTGCCAATATTCAGCTGTAAAAAGAAATTAATTAGCCAATACCCGCGCTGTCGGTGTGAGCGTAGTTCTCCGTTAAATCTGGACTTTGATGCAGTGAGTATTATTGAATTAATACCCATGTTCGCTTTTACACACACTGACACACGTACACAGACCCCACACACACACACATTCCATACCACCCACACACAACCCACTCTCCCCACACTTAACTCCCTCCCTCACCCCCACTAACTCGCAGACACACCCAACACACCACATACCCCACCCACACATACTAGCAGACACATATACCCCATCACACATACACACAAACACACCCCTCACACCTCCCCCACCCACACATACAGTACTAGCAGACACATATACCCTATCATACATACACACACCCACCACACCCCTACCCCATTCACACATATTAGCAGACACACATACCCCCTCACACATGAACAAAAACACCCTCCCCTCCCCTTCACATACTAACAGACACATACAGTATACCCCCTCACACATACACACCCCTCCCCCCACCCATACATACAAGCAGACACATATACCCCCCTCAAACACACCCACCCACCCCCTTCCCTCCTCTCATGACAAACACAAAACACCCGTTCCTGACGCAAAAATCCTCTTAAATTAACAAAAGAACCACGGCGGCGAAAAAAACTATATACTGGCGAACGATTTCATTTTGGCGAATGGTGAGATTACTTTATGCAACCTACTCATTAAGGGGAGATTGCCACTTGAGGGATTTTTTTATTTACCCCTTGCTCCCTCATGTTTAGACCCATTGCTTTTGAGATTTTAAGACGTTTGCTCCATTAGTTTGACGATTTTAAGAACCCTCGCCCCATTTAAGTCAATTTTAAGACCATTCGTGCCATTTAGGTGTCGATTTTTTCCTGGCGACCGATAGCGAGCCTGTAATTTAAGGGAAACCGGCCTATGGCCGGGACATTTTTCTACCGAAAAATTTACAAATTTATCTTGAAAGGGGGTCTAGGGGGAGTAATTTTAAGCTTGATGGAAGTCTAGGGAATCAACTAAAAACCTCCCCTTAAAACATGTTCGTTCAAATTTAGCACAGATATATACACGTAGCAAGTGATCCAGCCTTGTATGTGTTTCAATTAGCACACATGGTTCAAACACTGACTATTATGTGTAGCCCTAATTGTGTTACATATGAACGCATCATTTTGTATATTTGCGTTTGATCTGGCAGGAAGTGTTTGCCGCTGAATTATCGACACATTATGGCAGCATGAAACATTATGGTATACTGTGGGTCTCTGATTGTATTAAGGGAGGGGGGACCTGTTTTTGTTCTGTCCTTTTCTATCTTTCTCTGGCTTGTATCCATTTGGCCCCATTCAGCCTACTGTTTTAAGACGTTTATCCCCATTCAGGTGTCAATTTTTTACTGGTGAGCGGTAGCGAGCCAGCATATTTTTTATTTTTGTTTGACAGCAGGCTAAATTTGTACATTTTTCGATAGAAAAATGTCTCCGGCGAAGCCGGATTTCTTTATATAATGCTGGCTCGCTATCGCTCGCCAGGAAGAAATCGACACCTACTGTAGATGGGGATAAACGTCTTAACCCTCTCACATCCTTATGACGGAGAGGTTGGCAGATTAGCAATAAGAAATAGATTACTCTCACTCTTATAATTACCTCTCCAAAATTAGTTTTCTGCCCACAGCTAACTCAAAGACAACTGCAGAGGTTGAAGTAAATAAACTAAAGGTTTATAAATACCCCTGACGGTAACAAAGGCTTGAAAGTATCCCTAATAAGCTCAAAAATTGCGTCAGGACGTGAGAGGGTTAAAATAGTGGCTGAATGGGGCCAAATGGATACAAGCCAGAGAAGGAGAGAAAAGGACAGAAATAACAAAAAGCAGGTCACCCCCCTTAATTGGTAGACTATTTCATTTCAGTGCAATGTGAGTTTTTGTTTTTGTTTGTGTCTGTAATTCTATTGTGATAATCTGTACACATTGAAACACCTACATCATCATTATCATTGTATTAGTCTGCCTCGCCAAACCAGACCTTCTTTCACTCACTCGTATACATATGACATTATCCATACTAATATAACAACAGACCCATATGTATACATCTAACCTAACCCCCCATCCAAATCCCTAATATAACAACAGACCCATATTTTATACATCTAACCTAACCCCCCTCCAAATCCCTAATATAACAACAGACCCATATGTATACATCTAACCTAACCCCCCCATCCAAATCCCTAATATAACAACAGACCCATATGTATACATCTAACCTAACCCCCCCATCCAAATCCCTAATATAACAACAGACCCATATGTATACATCTAACCTAACCCCCCATCCAAATCCCTAATCAATTATATAGTCTAATTTACGTGTGCGAATTTGTGTTTTGTGTGTGTGTTCATTGTTTTCTGTTGTGATGTCCCTATGCGGGCTCTGTCTTGAGTCGGTCCCCCCCCCCCCCCCCCCGCCCCCCAAAAAAAAATAGGAAGAGTGGGGATTGGGCTGAGTATATACTGTACATACATACATACAATTTACTTTAGTTTATTCTATACCTAAAACCCATTACATATAGATTGAACAGAAATCATGACCTCTATCCTCTGTAACTCACAATGAACTACTAGAAATGGGTTATAACTTTCCAAATTTATTCCCTGGTTGACCTTCCCTGATAAGTAAAAATATCAACTCGATTATTCGAGTAATTTGTGAGTTGTTGTATTTGTCCTCCAGGCTGTCTGACCGAACAGCCCCAAGGTCCCGAGCAAGGCCAAGGCCATAACCAAGAGCCCCCTCAGAACCCTCCCAGCTTTATCACTAAGAAAGCCCAAGTGACTGAAGCCGCTCCCAGGCGAGGGGCTGAAGAGGTTATGGTAATGCCCAAGACACCAAGGCCCCACCCAGGGCCCTGTGCCAATTAACAACTAATTTCCGAGTTATAGGAATTAGTGATCACGATTTTAGCCTAATTATAATGAACGGACTAATTATTATTAGGTAACACCCCATTCTTAACATTAATCATCAATCACAAACCCCAATGCACTTGAATAAACTAATGGAAGCATATGGTCCTCCCGGGATTCGAACTCGGAACACCAAACCCAGAACATAAGCATCTAAACCATTACACCACTTATACACAAATTAATGTCAATAAATGAAGCCTATCCTAACATAACCTAGCCCAATGTAGCCTACCCAAGCCTAACTTAACCTAACCTTGCCATATTTACTCTAATCAATGCCAAAAATCAATACATATAAACGAGGTGTAATTAACCAAATCTTATCTAATGTACACACCTCTACTAAATGTCCTAACTATATAAATGTCCTAACTATATAAATGTCCTAACTATATAAATGTCCTAACTATATAAATGTCCTAACTATATAAATGTCCTAACTATATAAATGTCCTAACTATATAAATGTCCTAACTATATAAATGTCCTAACTATATAAATGTAAGAAATAACTATGCATACATAAATACGTAACACCCCGTTCTTAACATTAATCATCAATTACAAACCCCAATGTACTTGAATAAACTAATGATAGCATATGGTCCTTCCGGGATTCGAACTCGGGACACCACATCCAGAACATAAGCACCTAAACCATTGCACCACCAACACAGTTAAATGGCTGAGTGCACGATCACGATTAATATCACATAAAATTAGACTGGTATTGTATTTTTATGTGTCTAAGGAGGGGAGAAAGCTGCCTGAAACAAGTGCAACACCCCATAACGCAACGTAGCAAAGCATTAACCCTATACAATTGGAGGTGGTCACTTTTGGACTCTCACTGTATCACTGCAATCATTTGGCAATTTAAAGACGCTTCACTCCATTAACTAGGCCATTTTAAGACATTTCAACCTATTCAGGTGTCGATGTTTCTAGCCAGGCCGTATAGTCTATTCGCTGTAAGTAGGCAAACAATCTTGACCTCTAACTCAAAAAAAGCTTGAGTAATCGAGCATATATTTCTACCATTTGGGAAGAGTCAGTCAAGGAAAAGATGTGGAAATATACAGTCAATTTCCTCTAGCCCTTTTTATGTTACAGGGGATAGAGGTCATGATTTATCGCCTACCTACAGCGAATAGACTATAGCTATCCTGCAATTCAAGAGACACTTTTCCACCGAGAAATATAAATAATTTAGATTCAAGAGAGGTCTGTTTATTAATTATTTAAATATTTATAAGCATTTATTTCTGTATAGCTTGAAGGGAGTTTGGGAAAGCATTTTATTGGTCTAGGTGGTAAGCTAAATTTACTTGAAAATTGCAAAAGTGATTAAAGTCAACACAAATAATTAGATAACTTAAAATCCTAATAGTCGGATGAGTTAATATAAAGTAGTGAATCCCAATAAAGTGAGGTTTATGGCTCAATCAACTAATCAAAATAGTTGGCCAGGGCATCACAACTCTGCCTCTAAAAAACTCCAGTCATTCCTGTCCACCACGAATGGACGAACGGGCAGAATTGGATTGCATGAAATAAAATGGCTGGCCGGGCTGTGTTGGCGCGGCTACTGTGTCCTTAATCTGATTGGCTTAGTACGGTGTAAATCAGGGATGTGTGTTGGGACCCTTTGTGTTATTGATGGAGTGGTGGTGGATATATGTGGTGATAGTATTTCTGTTGGTGATGCGAGGGGAGCTGGTGATGATGGAAGGGAGGGGGGATTATAAGAGGGGGAGCTGGTGGTGGAGGGGAGGGGGGATTATGAGAGGGGTAGCTGGTGATGGTGGTGAGGGAAGTGAGGGGGGATTATGAGAGAGGTAGCTGGTGATGGTGGTGGTGGAGGGGAGGGGGGATTATGAGAGAGGTAGCTGGTGATGGTGGTGGTGGTGGTGGTGAGGGGGGGGGGGGTAATGAGAGGGGGAGCTGGTGATGGGAGGGAGGGGGGATTATGAGAGGGGGAGCTGGTGGTGATGGTGGTGGAGGTGGAGGGGAGGGGGGATTATGAGAGGGGTAGCTGGTGATGGAAAGGAGGGGGATTATGAGAGGGGTAGCTGGTGATGGAAGGGAGGGGGGATTATGAGAGGGGTAGCTGGTGATGGAAGGGAGGGGGATTATGAGAGGGGTAGCTGGTGATGGAAGGGAGGGGATTATGAGAGGGGTAGCTGGTGATGGGAGGGAGGGGGGATTATGAGAGGGAGGGGGATCATGAGAGGGGTAGCTGGTGATGGAAGGGAGGGGGGATTATGAGAGGGGTAGCTGGTGATGGAAGGGAGGGGGGATTATGAGAGGGGTAGCTGGTGATGGAAGGGAGGGGATTATGAGAGGGGTTGTTGTTGTTGTTGTTGTTCCCCAAGCTGCCTGGCCGAACAGCCCCAAGTCCCCGAGCAAGGCCAAGGCCATAACCGAGCGCCCCCACAGAACCCTCCCTGCCGACCACAATAAAGCCTGGGTGACCGATGCCACTCCATGACGGGGAGCTGAGGAGGGTGCGGAAACGCCCGGGAAACCAAAGCCCCACCCAGGGCCCTGTGCCCCTCAGCAATTATGAAGAGAAAGTTGAGGGGCAAAGGAAAAATGTGACGCTTTGGCTTTCAATCTTGGTAGATTGGGAGGTCAATCCACGGAAGAGACGCCGTCACTTGAGATCTAGAAAATATATAAGTAAAAGGAACAGTCAGAGTAAGCTATGGGTATGGCAGAGATCACTGAGTTCTCACTCTGATAGACCAGCCCATCACTAGCTGGTGATGGAAGGGAGGGGATTATGAGAGGGGTAGCTGGTGATGGGAGGGAGGGGGGATTATGAGAGGGGTCGCTGGTGATGGGAGGGAGGGGGATTATCAGAGGGGTAGCTGGTGATGGGAGGGAGGGGGATTATCAGAGGGGTAGCTGGTGATGGGAGGGAGGGGGATTATCAGAGGGGTAGCTGGTGATGGGAGGGAGGGGGATTATCAGAGGGGTAGCTGGTGATGGAAGGGAAGAGGGATTATGGTGATGGTGGGTGGAGGAATTGTGGTGATGGTGGTGATATGGATAGTGGTTGTGATGATGATATAAAGTGGGGTTATGATTTGGTAGTGGTGGAGGAGGAGGGGGGGTGGGGTTACACTGTTATAAGTTTGAGTGGTGATCTGGTGGTGAGGTGTTCATGGTAGTGGTGGTGGTGGTCAACAGGGTGTGATGATAAAGAGAGTATTGGGGCTAGCAAACTTGTGGATGTTAATGTACAGATATGTGGATATTATAAGTTTGTTATTTTCAAAGTTAAATTTCCGATAAATTTAATAGCATTTGTCCACATATATATTTTGTTTGGTGTATTGTCGAGAGAGACAGGAGAGTCGAGATGGAGGGAAGGAAGAAGTTGAGACGTACGAAGAGGTAGATGAGAGAGAGGAAAGAAGGGGAGTATATAAGGATAATAAGAGGGTAGAAGACAGAAAGAAGGAGTTGCAAGGTAGGAAGAGGTGGATGAGAGAGGTAGGGAAGGAGATGAGAGAAAAGAGGAGTATACACGAAGGATGGAAAGAGGGTAAGAAAGAGTAGGAAATAGTTGAGAGGAATACAAAGGAGAATGGGAGTGGTATGAGAGAGATGGACAAGGTTGAGAGGAATACAAAGGGGAATGAAAGGGATGGAAAGAGGGTAAGAGAGAGTAGGAAACAGTTGAGAGGAATACAAAGAGGAATGAAAGGGTTAGGAAGAGAGTAGGAAACAGTTGAGAGGAATACAAAGAGGAATGAAAGGGTTAGGAAGAGAGAGTAGGAAACAGTTGAGAGGAATACAAAGAGGAATGAAAGGGTTAGGAAGAGAGTAGGAAACAGTTGAGACGAATACAAAGAGGAATGAAAGGGTTAGGAAGAGAGTAGGAAACAGTTGAGAGGAATACAAAGAGGAATGAAAGGGTTAGGAAGAGAGTAGGAAACAGTTGAGACGAATACAAAGGGGAATGAGAGTGGTAGGAAGAGAGTAGGAAGACGTTGAGTGGGGTCACCGGATTTTTTGTATCTTTCTCTCCTTTTCTCTCTTTCCATGGCTTGTATCCATTCGGCCCCATTCAGCCAACTGTGTTAAGACGTTTATCCCCATCCAGGTGTCGATTTCTTCCTGGCGAGCGATAGCGCGCCAGTATTGTATGAAGAAATCCGGCTTTGCCGGAGACATTTTTCTATCGAAAAATGTACAAATTTAGCTTGCTGTCAAAACAAAAATATATATATGCTGGCTCACTACCGCTCGCCAGGAAACTATTGACACCTGGATGGGGGTAAACGTCTTAAAACAGTAGGCTGAATGGGGCCAAATGGATACAAGCCAAAGAGAGAGGGAGAGAAAGAGAACAAAAAGCGTGGTGAGATAAGAGGAATACGCCAGGGGAAGGAGAAGGGTTAGGAAGGTGAGGGAGTTGTCCTTTGGCCCAGGTGAACGAAGAAAACAGCTGACATAACTTTGTAAGGGGGATCACCTCGCTTTTTTGTATCTTTCTCTCCCTCTCTCTTTGGCTTGTGTATCCATTCGGCCCCATTCAGCCTACTGTTTTAAGACGTTTACCCCCATCCAGGTGTTAATATTTTCCTGGCGAGCGGTAGCGAGCCAGTATATACAGTGTATATTTTCGTTTTGACAAAATGTACAAATTTAGCTTGCTGTCAAATCAAAAATATATATATGCTGGCTCGCTACCGCTCGCCAGGAAAATATTGACACCTGGATGGGGTTAAACGTCTTAAAACAGTAGGCTGAATTGGGCCAAATGGATAAAAGCCAAAGAGAGGGAGATAAAGAGAAAAAAAAACGAGGTGGGCTCCTCAATGAATAAATCTGACACTGGTATAGGACGTGGCAGCATTTGTAGGTGCTTCACATTTAATATAGATCTCTGGGTGGCTCTGAGTGACGCTTTATTAGTCTAGTTGTACGAGTGGTGGTAATGGTGGTGGTTATGCTGGTGGTAATAGTGGTGTAGGTGGTGGTACTGGTGGTGGTAGTTGTAAATGTTGCGGTAAAGGTGGTGGTGGTGGTACTGGTGGTAGTGGTAGTTGTAATTGTGGTGGTACTGGTGGTGGTACTGGTGGTGGTGATGGTAGTTGTAATTGTGGTGGTAATGGTGGTGGTGGTGTTGGTAGTTGTAAATGTTGCGGTAATGGTGGTGGTGGTGGTGGTACTGGTGATGGTGGTAGTTGTAGTTGTGATGGTAATGTTGATGTAGGTGGTGGTAGTTGTAAATGTTGCGGTAATGGTTGTGGTGGTAGCCTACTGGTGGTGTTGGTAGTTGTAATTGTGGTGGTACTGACGGTGGTGATGGTGGTAGTTGTAATTGTGGTGGTACTGACGGTGGTGGTGGTACTGGTGATGGTGGTAGTTGTAAATGTTGCGGTAATGGTGGTAATGGTGGTGGTGTTGGTGGTAGTTATAAATGTTGTGGTAATGGTGGTGATAATTGTAATTGTGGTGGCGATGGTGGGA
This sequence comes from Paralithodes platypus, assembly GCA_032716605.1. NCBI lineage: Eukaryota > Metazoa > Arthropoda > Malacostraca > Decapoda > Lithodidae > Paralithodes > Paralithodes platypus. The sequence continues at coordinate 62,762,624 of CM064483.1, read as the reverse complement.
ATGGTAATCTTTTGTTTTGTTTAGTTTTTGTGGTGGTGAAGGTAGTGGTCGTGGTGATAGCAGTGGTAATAGTGGTGGTAGTGATGGTGGTGTTAGTCATGGTGATAGATATAGTGGTATTGCATAAAGTAAGGAAGTGATACGAGAAGAAGTGAGGGAAGAGAGGATGAAGAGGGGAAGCGAGGATGAAGAGGGGAAGAGAGGATGAAGAGGGGAAGACAGGATGAAGAGGGGAAGACAGGATGAAGAGGGGAAGACAGGATGAAGAGGGGAAGAGAGGATGAAGAGGGGAAGAGAGGATGAAGAGGGGAAGAGAGGATGAAGAGGGGAAGAGAGGATGAAAAGGGGAAGAGAGGATGAAGAGGGGAAGAGAGGATGAAAAGGGGAAGAGAGGATGAAGAGAGGAAGACAGGATGAAGAGGGGAAGACAGGATGAAGAGGGGAAGACAGGATGAAGAGGGGAAGAGAGGATGAAGAGGGGAAGAGAGGATGAAGAGGGGAAGAGAGGATGAAAAGGGGAAGAGAGGATGAAGAGGGGAAGAGAGGATGAAGAGGGGAAGAGAGGATGAAAAGGGGAAGAGAGGATGAAGAGGGGAAGAGAGGATGAAGAGGAGAAGAGAGGATGAAGAGGGGAAGAGAGGATGAAGAGGGGAAGAGAGGATGAAGAGGGGAAGAGAGGATGAAGAGGGGAAGAGAGGATGAAGAGGGGAAGAGAGGATGAAGAGGGGAAGAGAGGATGAAGAGGGGAAGAGAGGATGAAGAGGGGAAGAGTGGATGAAGAGGGGAAGTGAGGGAAGTGAGGATGAAGAAGGGAAGAAGAGGATGAAGAGGGGAAGAGAGGATGAAGGGGAACGTGCTGTCATTTGTCGAGGAGGAATAAAGAAACAGACATCGGTATAGGATGTGGCAGCATTTGTCAGTACTTCTCTCTTAAGGGGAGGCAGACCGTTTGTTTGGTCTATTAATTCATTTTTTCATATATTTTTGTAGTTTCCTCCATAGACCTCCATCAAGCTTAGAAAAACACCCCCTAGACCCGCCTTCAAGATAAGTTTGTACATTTTTCGGCCGAAGGCCGGTTCCTCTTAAAATTGCAGGCTCGCTTTCGCTCGCCAGGAAATAGTTGACACCTAAATTGCACGAAAGGTCTTAAAATTGGCAACGAAATGGGGCGAAAGGTGTTAAAATCGTCAAACTAATGGGCCGAAAGTCTTATAATCTCAAAACTAGAGGGGCTAAACATTAGGGAGGAGGGGTCCAGAAAAACGGTCTGCCTCCCCTTAATATTGTCTTCTTGTTGGTCTTGAGTGACACTTCATTAAGATTTTTTGTTTGTCATACGTGTGTGTGTGTTTGTGAGAAGTGGTACGTAGTGGTGGTGGTAGTAGTAGTGGTGGTGACAGAACCGTACTAGTGGTGTTTGTTGTGATGATAATGGTAGGTAGGGTATTGGGAAAGTGGTAGTATGGTGGAGGTTGCAGTTATAGTGGTAGAGGTGGAGGTAGTGATGGTGATAATGGCAGGAATGGTAGTATCGACATCTGTCTGTGTTTCACTCTAGATATTATCCTCCTTATTGCGAACAACAGTAGAACAAGCGTGAGTAAATCAAGATTTTTATGAGTTAGTCTGAGAGAAAGAGAATGGGATGTATGTTTTCATGCGCAAAAGGATATACCTCAGTAATGCGCTCGGCACTCTCTGAGGGTCCCCGGCCACGGAATAAAAAATCATTCGATGGGAAATCAAAGAAGTACTGCCGTAGACCCTCCCAGTCAGCAGCGCCAAAGTGCCACAAGCATCGCCGGTTGGGGGGGGGGGGGGGTTAGAAGGCCGTACTGGAGAGACAGGACAGGTGACAGAGATAAGGTTATGATCGGAGGAGCCCAACAAAGAGAGAATATTTACAGTATAAGCAGAAGGATTAGATCATTAGAAGTTAGAAATAAGTCAAGGATGTTTGGCCGATCTCCAGGGCGGTCCGGGATATACGGGTGGATTGCTGAACTAACTGCTCTAGGTCATTTAAGATAGAAAAGATATAGGCTTGTTCACCAGGTTGGTCAGGGAAATTAGAGGAGAGCCGTTGGTGGTGGTGAACATTGAAATTTCTTAAGATGGAGATTTCAGAGAAGGGAGAGGCGGATATAATGTGTTCCACTTTAGAAGTAAGATAGTAAAATAATTTTAGATCGTCAGTAGAGATAAGGGAGAGATAAACAGTACAGATATATTTAGTGAGAGAGTGCTATTACAACAATCAGTATTCTTCACAGCTCTCTCACTGCACCCCCTCCCTTGCAGCGAGTGCGAGGCACCCACCTTTCAACACAGTCTCACTCCTATTGTGTCCAGTTCTCCAACCCAAGAATTAGCACAAATTTTCCGTCATTCTTCTACTCAACAAGTGAACTTTGGAACTCTCCCACTCATTCCATCTTTCCTTCATCCTATGACTTAAACTGGCATTTTGACCCGAACGTCCCTTGAATTTGGTTCGCTGTCACTCTTTTGGCTTTGGGGGAGAAACTTGTTAGACAACCTTCCTTTTTTCTCCTTCATACACATAGAAAAATTATCCACCTTTGGAATGAAACTGAGGATAGAGAAGTAGGAGGATACAAGAGAAGTCCCAGAAAACTGGGTTTCTGTGAGAAAGAGAAGATGAGAGAGGTGGTTTTCCAGAGAGTGGAAGTTAGAGGAAAGACCACGAATATTGTACAACTTGATAGTAAGAGTAGAATCCCCCCTCTCCCCCCCCCCCAGTTAGAGGAAAGACCACGAATATTGTACAACTTGATAGTAAGAGTAGAATCCCCCCCCCCCCCCCAGTTAGAGGAAAGACCACGAATAGTGTACAACTAGATAGTAAGAGTAAAATCCCCCCTCCCTCCCTCCCCCCCCCCCCGCCCCCCCCCCCCCCCCCCCCCCCCCCCTCCCTCCCTCCCTTCATGTGACTCCGAGGCGGGTCGCGATTAGCCATTATCACGATGTTTAATAGTCTATTTTGTATTAATTTCACCACAACACCAAACACCTCCAACGAAATTAATGAAAGCATATGTGTGATCCACCAGGATTCGAACCCGGGTTATCACACACATATTTTTAGACACCTTAAGGGGAGGTTTTTAGTTTGGTCCCTAGATATCCTTCAAGCTTAAGATTACACCCCCTTGAGCCCCTTTCAAGATAAATTTGTACATTTTCGGTAGAAAAATGTCCCGGCTGAAAGCCGGTTCCTCTTAAATTACAGGCTCGCTATCGCTCGCCAGGATAAAATCGATACCTAAATGGCACGAAAGGTCTTAAAATTGACAGAAATTGGTTGAAAGTTATTAAAATCGTCAAAATAATGGGGCAAACGTCTTAAAATTAGAAAAAACAATGAGGCTAAACATGAGGGAGAAAGGAGTCAAGAAAAAAATCCCTCAAGTGGAAATCTCCCCTTAACCATTACACCACCAAGACGGTTATAGAGGTAGTAGTGATGATGGTGAAAGTGGCAGTAATGGTAGTATCACCATCAGTCAGCTTTTCACTTCACTTCTTATATTGTCCTCGGGTCGGGTCTGAGTGACGCTTCATTAGAGAACTTTGGAGTCGTCAGATGAGTGAATGAATAACTCGTCTTGCCGTGATGTACAGCCGGTTTCAAGAGTTCACGGACGACCTCACTAGATACATGTGGAACTGAGTTGGTATCACCTTTCCTATAGTGTTACTCAAATCCAAAGTCCTGGCCCAACCTCAAAACGACAAAACAACTGTATATTCTTTAGTTGCTGATCAAAATTATTATCTTTTCTATAACTAAACGAAGATAAATTATAATGCTATATTTTCACATACAATAAAGTAAGTACCGGAATGTAGCTCTTCTTTTTAGATGGGCAACACACATTTACAAAATAAAGGTAGGGACATATATTTGGTTTACTCTGGCTATACACAACCGGGATCAATATTGCGCCAATGACGTGGACGGAATATTGCGTTAAGGGGGGGTCACCTGCTTTGTTTATCATTCTCTCCTTTTCTCTCTTTATCTGGCTTGTATCCATTCGACCCCATTCAGCCAACTGTTTTAAGACGTTTATGCCCATCCAGGTGTCGATTTCTTCCTGGCGAGCGATAGCGAGCCAGCATTGTATGGAGAAATCCGGCTTCGCCGGAGAAATTTTTCTATCGAAAAATTTACAAATTTAGCTTGCTTTCAAAACAGAAATATATATATGCTGGCTCGCTACCGCTCGCCAGGAAAATATTGACACCTGGATGGGGGCAAACGTCTTAAAACTGTAGGCTAAGTTGGACCGAATGGATACAAGCCAAAGAGAGAGGGAGAGAAAGAGAGAAAAAAAAAAAAAAAAAAACGAGGTAGGCTGCCTTAAGAAAATATACACAACTAACATAAATATAATATAGAAGGAATCCGATACATCCGGATTCCTTGTAAATCCCACAATTGGTAGCGGAAACCCGACAAGTTCACGTGCTTCATTTTGGCTTTGCGAACCACTTTAGTCTAAGTATTAAGGGGAGGTCTCCACTTGAGGGATTTCTTTCTTGACCCCTTTCTCCCTCATGTTTAGCCCCATTGCTTTTGAGATTTTAAGACGTTTGCCCCATTAGTTTGGTGATTTCAAGAATTTTCGCCCCATTCTGTCAATTTTAAGACCTTTCGTGCAATGTAGGTGTCGATTTTATCCTGGCGAGCGATAGCGAGCCTGTAATTTAAGAGTAACCGGCCTTCGGCCGGGAAATTTTTCTACCGAAAAATGTACAAATTTATCTTGAAAGGGGGTCAAGGGGATGACATTTTAAGATTGCTGGAGGAGTAGGAAACAAACTAGAAACCTCCCCTTAAATATCGTGAAGTCAGCCGTTTAGGGAGAGCAGTGCATCAAAGGTTCAGAGACACGACAACATTACATTAAAGAAACACAGCCCTCTTCGAATCGGGATAATACCTCATCACTCCTACAACGGAAAGCACATAGTTCTAATGGTGGCCTTTTATAATATATATATGTATTAGCACGGATAATAACTCATAATTAGCACGGATAATAACTCATAATTACACCGCTTGATCTGAAACTTATCTGCGAGTTACATTCCAGGGTTTGACATGTAACCTATATCCATTACAGCATAAATTAATGGGAGGTATTTAGTTTGTTCCCTAGACCTCTATCAAGCTTAAAATTACACCCCCTTGAGTCCCTTTCAATATATATTTGTTCATTTTTCGGTAGAAAAATGTCCCGGCCGAAGGCCGGTTCTTCTTAAATTACAGGCTCGCTATCGCTCGCCAGGATAAAATCGACACCTGAATTGCACGAAAGGTCTTAATATGGGGTGAAAGTTCTTAAAATCGCTAAACTAATTGGGCAAACGTTTTATGATATCAAAAGCAATGGGGCTAAACATGAGGGAGAAAGGGGTCAAGAAAAAAATCCCTCAAGTGGAGATCTCCCCTTAATGTAAACATCATAAGAGGAGTACGGTAGCATTATTGTTCTGTGATTGGCGTTACAATTGTTTTTTTTTTTTTTTTTTTTTATTAATTTCACTACAACACCTACCACCTCCAATGAAATTAATGAAAGCATATAATTATATGATCCACCAGGATTCGAACCCGGGTTATCACAAAGATTTTTAGACACCTTAACCATCACACCACCAAGACGGTTAAAGGTTCATGCACACGCCTACGACTTATTAGCCATTCTCGAATACTGGATATTAATCTAAGCATGTTCATATTCCCAACCGCGCTATGGTAGCCTAATGTTTAAGTGAGAGGAAAGAATATGCATGGGGCAGATTAAATACAAATTACAATACTCTCTAATTACGCTATTGATTAGTTACTCCGTTAAACGCACATATACTTTATAAGTGTGATATATATTGATAATTCCTACCGTCTTTAAACTGCCTTATAACTAGCAAATATTTAACTTGAAATTTGATGATCTATTTACGCGAGTGAAAAATCTGCTTGACTACATAATGAAAGGTGCAGGAAAAGTTATATCGGGGTGAAATTGAGGTGACGTTCTGTGATGAGAGCAACATTTTTCACCTTGCACACGGATAGAAAAGTAAGTTGCAATATAATATTTTAGCCCTTTTCTTAATACCAACGAACAAGAAAATATACGGGAGATTTACGTGCGGGTTTCGTTCTTTAATTAAGGGGAGATTTCCACTTGAGGGATTTTTTTCTGGACTCCTTTCTCCCTCATGTTTAGCCCCATTGGTTTTCTAATTTTAAGACGTTCGCCCCATTATTTTGACGATTTGAAGAACTTTCGACCCATTTCTGTCAATTTTAAGACCTTTCGTGCCATTTGGGTGTCGATGTTATCCTGGCGAGCGATAGCGAGCCTGTAATATAAGAGGAACCGGCTTTCAGCCGGGACATTTTTCTACCGAAAAATGTACAAATTTATCTTGAAAGGGGGTCAAGGGGGTGAAATTTTAAGATGGCTGGAGGAGTAGGAAACAAACTAAACACCTCCCCTTAAGGAAGTTGGAGCTGTAGACACCGATATTTAACATAATGTACAGCTAAAATACGGTCGTAGTACATAATTATATAAATACATTAAACCCAATTGCTGCATAAAAGCGTCTAACTTTAGCCCAAATCAAAGGCTAAAAGGCGTTGCGGTGCTGAACGGGTTAATACCATAAGTGTTCATCATCGCAAACAGAGAAAAGGGAAATTGATAGTAAGAATTGGGCATCATACGATCAGTTAAGTTTCTGACATGAACTTTTATATAGAGGAATAAGTACAGAAAAAGGACAATTAAAGTATCGTAATATATTTGTACAAGATTTCATTCTCGTCACACACACGGAAAATTGTAATCTTAAAGTGGGAGATTTCCACTTGAGGGACTTTTTTCTTGACCCCTTTCTCCCTCATGTCTAGCCCCATTGCTTTTGAGATTTTAAGACGTTTGGCCCATTAGTTTGGTGATTTTTAAGAATTTCCGCCCCATTCTGTCAATTTTAAGAAATTTCGTGCCATTTAGGTGTCGATTTTATCCTGGCGAGCGATAGCGAGCCTGTAATTTAAGAGTAATCGGCCTTCGGCCGGGACATTTTTCTACCGAAAAATTTACAAATTTATCTTGAAAGGGGGTCTATGGGGCTTCATTTTAAGATTGCTGGAGGAGTAGGAAACAAACTAGAAACCTCCCCTTAAATGTATTCCCCCCCCCCCCCCCGAAAGAAAAAAACCACATCTCCAATCAAGGACACGGTATGAAATTTAAAAAAAAAAAAAAAAATGGAATTGAGGTGACAATTGAGGTGGGTATTTAGTTAGGAATTGAGGTGGAAATTGAAGTAGGGATTGAGGTGGAAATTGAGGTAGGGATTGTTGTGGAAATTAATGTTGAAATTGAGGTAGGGATTAAGGTGGAAATTGAGGTAGGGATTTATGTGGGAATTGAGGTGGAAATTGAGGTAGGGATTGGTGTCGGAATTGAGATGAGAGTTGAGGTGGAAATTGAGGTGGGAATTGGGTGGGTAACGAGGTGGGAATTGAGGTAGGGATTGATGTGGAATTGAGGTGGAAATTGAGGTAGGGATTGATGTGGGAATTGAGGATGGGATTGAGGTGGTATTTGGGTGGGCAACGAGGTGGGGATTAATTTGAACATTGAGGTCAGAATTGAGGTGGGGATCGACGTGAGAATTGACGTAGGATTTGACGTGGGAACTGAAGTGGGAATCAAAGTGGAAATTTCAGTGGGAAGCGGGTGAATGGATACCCAGAAAACTCGTGTCTCCGGAATATTGGACAACTTTTCTCATTTTAAATTTACGCGACCAGGTCAAAGAAAGATCAGGAAGGCAAACTCACCCAAAGGTCCGATCCCGACCCCTTGCGATCCTTTACCCTTTGATGCCAGATATAATTTCATTCGTAAGTCTCTCTCTCTCTCTCTCTCTCTCTCTCTCTCTCTCTCTCTCTCTCTCTCTCTCTCTCTCTCTCTCTCTCTCTCTCTCTCTCTCTCTCTCTCTCTCTCTCTCTCTCTCTCTCTCTCTCTCTCTCTCTCTCTCTCTCTCTCTCTCCCTCCTTACATCGTTTTGGAAGGCTATCCATCTCGGCCAAAAATGTACCAGATATTTATATACTGAGGAATATGTTGACTTATTGGGAGATTTCACATTTGGCTTATGATGGACTGAATTTCTGGAGTATTTCGGGATTGACTATCGGTTGATGGACTGACTGGACATCTTAGGGATTTTGGGATCTGGTGCTGACTGAGTTTTGGGGGAATTTTGATGCTTAGTTACTGATTGACTGATTAATCGCCTGGAGAATTTAGAGAATAGCTACAGACCGACTGAAGGAGTACCCGATGGAGTTCGGAACTAATTATTGACTGATAGACTTACTGATAATTATTGACTGATAAGACTTACTGATAATTTGAAGGTGTAATAAGACTCGGTACCTGGGATATTTTGGGTAGGCTACCGACTGACTGACTGATTTTCTGAATTCCTGAAAGTTTACTGATGAATGTGGGAAGGTAAAAAGATATCAATATGAAAGGAGAATATGAAGATAAATGCGAGAAAAATATGAAGACTCTTGTGAAGCCCAGATTAAGGGGAGATGTCGACTTGAGGGATTTTTTTCTTCACCCCTTTCTCCCTCATGTTTAGCCCGATTGCTTTTGATATTATACAACGTTTCCCCATTAGTTTAGCGATTTTAAGAACTTTCACCCCATTTTAAGAGCTTTCGTGCCATTCAGGTGTAAATTTTATCCTGGCGAGCGATAGCGAGCCTGTAATTTAAAAGGAAACGGCCTTCGGCCGGGACATTTTTCTACCGAAAAATGTACAAATTTATCTTGAAAGGGACTCAAGGGGGTGTAATTTTAAGCTTGATGGAGGTCTAGGGAACAAACTAAATACCTCCCCTTTATGGCGAGTCGGGCGAATAGATTATCTGCATGAGAGAGAGAGAGAGAGAGAGAGAGAGAGAGAGAGAGGAGAGAGAGCCAGAATATGATGTGGCAGAGGAACAAGTGATTCAATTGACCACATGCGAGTTTTAGGCTATAAGGAAGTTGGAACCGTAAACATTGATAGTAAAGCAGCAATACAATACTAATGCAGGTTTCTGATGGATAGAAAGTAGGGTGAATTGGATTGTATGTGTGTATAAATGTACTACAACCGAATTATAGCTAGTAATTCGGCTAAATATTGATGGCCACGGCTCCAACTTCCTTATATTGATGGCCACGGCTCCAACTTCCTTATATTGATGGCCACGGCTCCAACTTCCTTATAGACCATAACTCGCAGAAGAGCATATACTTCCGCCAGCGTACGAGGCGGCTCACACAGTTATGAACCTATGTTAAGGGAGCGAACCTCACTTCTTTTTATCTCTCTCTCTTTGGCTTGTATCCATTCGGCCCCATTCAGCCTACTGTTTTAAGATGTTTACCCCCATCCAGGTGTCAATATTTTTCTGGCGAGCGGTAGCGAGCCAGCATATATATATTTTTGTTTTGACAGCAAGCTAAATTTGTACAATTTTTCGATAAAAAAAATCTCCGGCGAAGCCGGATTTCTCCATACAATGCTGGCTCGCTATCGCTCGCCAGGAAGAAATCGACACCTGGATGGGGATAAACGTCTTAAAACAGTTGGCTGAATGGGGCCGAATGGATACAAGCCAGGGAAAGAGAGAATATAAATGCATACAACTTATCACTACATGCAAACGTACAGTCAACATCAATAGGTTGACGAGAACCTTTACGATGTTTTTCTGTGAAACCATTAAAGGCATAAGGGGACCGACCTGCTTTTTCTCTCTGGGTTTTATATATTCGGCTCTATTCAGCCTACTGTTTCAAGACGTTTCTTCCCATTCAGGTATCGACTTTGTCCTGGCGAGCGATAGCGAGCCACAGTGTAGGGAGAAATCCGGCTTCGCCAGAGACATTTTTCTACCGAAAAATGTACAAATTAATTCAGTTGTATAAAACATAATTCTAAATATACTGGCTCGCTATCGCTCACCAGGTGTAATCGACACCTGGATGAGGATAAACGTCTTAAAACAGTAGGCTGAATGGGGTCGAATGGCTACTACCCAGAAATAAAATAAAAAGCGGGTAAATCCCCTAAACCCGATAATTTCACAACATTAAATCACTAGCACTATATACACCCTGTTGCTTTTCAACTGACGGTAAATTGCAAAGTTCCCATCAAGATTTATCAGTTATTTTGAAGATTTGGTCGTGAAATATGGTGCTAATTATATAAACGTGGTCTTGATATGATGCAGAGACACAGTGGTTTCATATTTTGCCATTAAATATCGAGAATTGGCTGTTAAGGGATTCAATTGACCGTCAGATGAAATGGAACAGCGTATAGTACTGGACTATTAAGGGGACAGTGGCTGGTTGTTTGCTCTATTAATTCATTTATTCATATATTTTTTTAGTTTCCTCCCTAGATCTCCATCAAGCTTAGAAAAACACTCCCTAGACCCCCCTTCAAGATAGATTTGTACATTTTTAGGTGGAAAAATGTCCCGGCCAAAGGTCGATTCCTCCTAAAATTACAGGCTCGCTATCGCTCGCCAGGGAAAAGAAATGGGGTGAAAGGTCATAAAATCCCCAAACTAATGGAACCAACGTCTTAAAATCTCAAAACTAGTGGGGCTAAACATTAGGGAGAAGGGGGTCCAGAAAAACGGTCTGTCTCCCCTTAACAATGCACGAGGAGATTGAATGAAAAAGCATAGTAGCTTAGAATAATTACATAGACAAACTTATATGAAAAAAGTTGTCAGTAAACTATTGCTTTTGACTGTACACTCGGTCAACAAAGTATCTGCACCCCTACGCTGATAATCTGGTGTGTACAGCTTGGTAGGGTTGGCATCTCTACCTGTAGCTATATCCATCTATACTACTATCTACGACCTATACTACCTACGACCTATACTACCTACGACCTATACTACCTACGACCTATACTACCTACGACCTATGCTACCTAAGACCTACTACCTACGACCTATACTACCTAAGACCTACTACCTACGACCTATACTACCTACGACCTATACTACCTAAGACCTACTACCTACGACCTATACTACCTACGACCTATACTACCTAAGACCTACTACCTACGGCCTATACTACCTACGACCTATACTACCTAAGACCTACTACCTACGGCCTATACTACCTACGACCTATACTACCTAAGACCTACTACCTACGGTCTATACTACCTACGACCTATACTACCTACGACCTATACTACCTAAGACCTACTACCTACGACCTATACTACCTACGACCTATACTACCTAAGACCTACTACCTACGACCTATACTACCTACGACCTATACTACCTAAGACCTACTACCTACGGCCTATACTACCTACGACCTATACTACCTACGACCTATACTACCTAAGACCTACTACCTACGGTCTATACTACCTACGACCTATACTACCTACGACCTATACTACCTACGACCTATACTACCTAAGACCTACTACCTACGACCTATACTACCTACGACCTATACTACCTACGACCTATACTACCTACGACCTATACTACCTAAGACCTACTACCTACGGTCTATACTACCTACGACCTATACTACCTACGACCTATACTACCTACGACCTATACTACCTAAGACCTACTACCTACGACCTATACTACCTACGACCTATACTACCTACGACCTATACTACCTACGACCTATACTACCTAAGACCTACTACCTACGGTCTATACTACCTACGACCTATACTACCTACGACCTATACTACCTACGACCTATACTACCTACTACCTACGACCTATACTACCTACGACCTATACTACCTACTACCTACGACCTATACTACCTACTACCTACGACCTATACTACCTACGACCTATACTACCTACGACCTATACTACCTACGACCTATACTACCTAAGACCTACTACCTACGACCTATACTACCTACGACCTATACTACCTAAGACCTACTACCTACGGCCTATACTACCTACGACCTATACTACCTAAGACCTACTACCTACGACCTATACTACCTACGACCTATACTACCTAAGACCTACTGCCTATACTACCTACGACCTATACTACCTAAGACCTACAACCTACGGTCTATACTACCTACGACCTATACTACCTACGACCTATACTACCTAAGACCTACTACCTACGACCTATACTACCTACGACCTATACTACCTACGACCTATACTACCTAAGACATACTACCTATACTACCTACGACCTATACTACCTAAGACCTACTACCTACGGCCTATACTACCTACGACCTATACTACCTAAGACCTACTACCTACGACCTATACTACCTACGACCTATACTACCTAAGACCTACTACCTACGACCTATACTACCTACAGTACGACCTACGACGTATACTACCTAAGACCTACTACCTACGGCCTATACTACCTACGACCTATACTACCTACACTACGACCTACGACCTAAGACCTACAACCTACGGTATATACTACCTACGACCTATACTACCTAAGACCTACAACCTACGGTATATACTACCTACGACCTATACTACCTAAGACCTACAACCTACGGTATATACTACCTACGACCTATACTACCTAAGACCTACAACCTACGGTCTATACTACCTACGACCTATACTACCTAAGACCTACAACCTACGGTCTATACTACCTACGACCTATACTACCTACGACCTATACTACCTAAGACCTATAACCTACGGTCTATACTACCTAAGACCTATAACCTACGGTCTATACTACCTAAGACCTATAACCTACGGTCTATACTACCTACGACCTATACTACCTAAGACCTACAACCTACGGCCTATACTACCTACGGCCTATACTACCTAAGACCTATACTACCTAAGACCTACGACCTACGGTCTATACTACCTACGGCCTATACTACCTACGACCTATACTACCTAAGACCTACTACCTAAGACCTACAACCTACGGCCTATACTACCTACGACCTATACTACCTAAGACCTACGACCCATACTACCTAAGACCTACGACCTACACTACCTAAGACCTACAACCTACGGCCTATACTACCTACGACCTATAGTACCTAAGACCTACTACCTACGACCTATACTACCTACGACCTACACTACCTACGACCTATACTACCTAAGACCTACGGCCTATACTACCTACGACCTATACTACCTACTAACTACGACCTATACTACCTAAGACCTACACTACCTACGACCTATACTACCTAAGACCTACACTACCTACGACCTATACTACCTAAGACCTACAACCTATACTACCTTCTACCTACGACCTATACTACCTAAGACCTACGACCTATACTACCTACGGTCTATACTACCTAAGACCTACAACCTACGGCCTATACTACATACGACCTATACTACCTAAGACCTATACTACCTAAGACCTACGACCTACGGTCTATACTACCTACGGCCTATACTACCTAAGACCTACAACCTACGGCCTATACTACCTACGACCTATACTACCTAAGACCTATACTACCTAAGACCTACGACCTACGGTCTATACTACCTACGGTCTATACTACCTAAGACCTACAACCTACGGCCTATACTACCTACGGCCTATACTACCTAAGACCTATACTACCTAAGACCTACGGTCTATACTACCTAAGACCTACTACCTACGACCTATACTACCTACGACCTATACTACCAAGCTGTACACACCAGATGATCAGGGTAGGGGTGCAGATACTTTTTTGACCAAGTGTACACGTGGCTTTCGAAACTATCAAATTAGAGCTCTTGGACAGTCTGTGCTTGACTCTGCTTCCAGCCATAAACAGAGCTCTCCTAACGCTGCTGAGGGCTTAAGGGGGTAGTACTCGGTTTTTCTGGACCCCCTTCTCCCTCATGTTTAGCATATTAGTTCTGAGGTTTTAAGACAATGGTTTTGTTAGTTTGGCGCTTTTGAGACCTTTCGCCTCATTTTTTTTTATCAATATTAAGACCTCTCGTGCCATTTAGGTTTCGATTTTTTTCTGGCGAGCGAAAGCGAGCCTCTAATTTTAGAAGGAGCCGGCCTTCAGCCGGGATATTTTTCTGCCGAAAAATGTACACATTTTTCTTGAAAGGGGGTCTAGGGGGTGTTTTTCTTAGCTTGGTGGAGGTCTAGCGAGGAAACTCATAAATAAATACATTAATATATAGACCAAGAAACCAAGCACTACCCCTTAATTACTGCGTCTAAGTGAGTCATCAACATCGGTTATTGAGACATGAATTCACGCTTATGTTGAAACCAGAGATATTCATAGGCTATACTCGCTCGGATGTAGGCAGTATATACAAAATTATTACTGTAAAAACACTCACATATGCAAACACACAGGTGCACACAGACACACACACACACACACTCACATATGCAAACACACAGGCACACACACATTATAATATATATACTGTATATATATATATATATGTGTGTGTGATTATATGTGCACACTAAAGATGTGTAGAAATAGATTGGTTCACTGCACAAAGCTTAAGACGTAAAATCAATACAAATATTAATGATAAATATAAAATGCATCTAAAATACATTGAACGCAAAAAACAAGAAGGGTTAAACAAGTACGTCCGAGTATCTTATATGTATAGTATCTTATACATTAATCTATCTATCTATCTATCTATCTATATGCTCAGGCCCAATCCCCATTTTGGGGGTAGCCGACTCAAGACAGAGCAAGAACAGGGAAAACACAAAAACAACATAAAACAAAAAATAAACACAGATAAAAAACACAAACTCACACACATCCAGGTCACCCAGGAGAAGACCCAGAGACCAGGGTTACCAAGGTCGCTCCAGCTCTCCCCCGGCCCCTGACCACCCGGAGAGGTTCCGATCTCGGCAGGCAGACATGCAGCGGAGCCAAAGCCACAAGCCCTCCCGCCACACTTCCAAGCCCCACCTTCATATTAATCGTCCCCCGGGCCAGGCGCCTGATGGACTATTATCTAGTCGAACTTGCGCCCGACCCCTTACTCCAAATGACCACGTGTTCACTCAACTATTCACAAGCATTCTCCATTCACTCCTGTCCACCACCACTTCCCCTGCCTGATCTATAGTCATTCCTCTATCATCCAAAGCCTTTCTTACACAGTCTCTCCATCTCAATGGGGGTCTTCCTGCCCTTCTATCTCCCCTTGTACCTGACTCACATATTCTCTTTGTAAGCCTTTCATCTCCCATTCGTTCAACATGACCATACCAGCTCAGCACCCTTCTGTCCACTTATACATTAATGCATTTATATATTTCTTAGTTTCCTCGCTAGGCCTCCGTCAAGCTTAGAAAAACACCCCCTGGTTCCTCTTAAAATTACAGGTGCAAGGTCTGAAAATCGGAATGAACGTCTTAAAATCGTATGGGGAGATGGTTCACTTTTTGGGCGATTTTTGCATGTATTCATTATATTGCTAGTTTCCTCCCTAGACCTCCATCAAATTTAAAAAAACATCCATTAGATCCCCCTTCTAGATTAATTTGTAAATTTTTTGGTAGAAACATTTCCAGGCCGAAGGCCAGTTCTTCCAACATTACAGGCTCACTATCGTTCGCCAGGGAAAACACCGACACCAAAATAGCACGAAAGGTCTAAATATTGATGAAGAAATGGGGCGAAAGGTCCTAAAATCGACTAACTAATGGGGCAAACATCTTAACATCTGAAAGCTAATGGGGCTAAACATGAGGGAGAAAATGGTCCAGAAAACCGGCCCTTAAAACCCCCTTAAAAATAATATGCTAAACCGACTACGATTCTATTATATTATTCTGGCTGCTATTAGACGATCTTAGTCAGTTTAAAATAAGCAATAAACAGGCTTCGACAATCTTAATTAACCCTCTCACAAATCCTTCTTAAGCTGCACAAAATCGTCTAAATAAAGCTAGGATACAATACAAAAGACGTCGACGGTACAGAAGGGGTTAAGGGGGTCACCGGCTTTTTCTTTTATCTTTCTCTCCTTTTCTCTCATTCCCTGGCTTGTATCCATTCGGCCCCATTTAGCCAACTGTTTTAAGACGTTTATCCCCATCCAGGTGTCGATTTCTTCCTGGCGAGCGATAGCGAGCCAGCATTGTATGGAGAAATCCGGCTTTGCCGGAGAAATTATTCTATCGAAAAATGTACACATTTAGCTTGCTATCAAACCAAAAATATGTATATGCTGGCTCGCTACCGCTCGCCAGGAAAACATTGACACCTGGATGGGGGTAAACGTCTTAAAACAGTAGGGTGAATGGGGAGAGAAAGAGGAAAAAAGCGACGAGGGCTCCATTAATACCGCTTCCGATCCGGCAATAAATGAACGAACGCCGTGAATGATTGTTACTGCCGGACGTCCGACCTGTCACAGAGGAACAACTTGTCATTTGTCACAGGTATACCAGGTATACCATTTATTTATAACGAGAGAGAGAGAGAGAGAGAGAGAGAGAGAGAGAGAGAGAGAGAGAGAGAGAGAGAGAGAGAGAGAGAGAGAGAGAGAGAGAGTACAAAGGAGTACAAAGGAAATCAAGCAACAACAGGTCTAGTGACCCTTCTAGGCTGCTTGTCCTCCAAAACACTGAGGATCAAGTGTCCAAACAGTGGTTTAGAGTGCGTAAGGGAACATTAGAAAGGGAACTACTGCCCTGGAACTAATGTCCGTGGCAGGATTAGGAAGTTAGTAGGGGACAGATGGGTTAGTAACTGATGGGAGGATAAAATAAAGTTATTCATTTACAAACGCAGTCAGTCGCGGGTTTGATGCAAGATATTTGTCTAGGCGAAGTTTAAATGAATCAACGGTGCTGCAGTCTATGACATCTCGGGAAAGCCCATTCCATAAGTTGACAACTCGATTGAAGAAGAAATTCTTAGCTTCGTGTGAGTTAAAAGATTTACCAATAATTTTGCAACCGTTTCCCCGCGTGTAATTAGATTGGTCGATAGTGAAGTACTTGCTACAGTTCATATTGTCGATGCCTTTGATGATTTTGAACACTTGAATTAAGTCACCTCTTAATCTTCGCTGGGTTAAAGGAAATAGATTTAATTCTCTAAGACGCTCCTCGTATGGTTTGTTCTTTAGGCTAGGTATCATTTTGGTAACTCTACGTTGAACTCGTTCTAGCTTGTCTATATCTTTTTGGTAATAAGGGCACCAGGATTGAACGCAGTATTCAAGAAGAGGGCGGACTAAGGAATTGTAAAGGGTTAGGATAACGTCTTTGGATTTATGCTCAAATGACCTGCCTATAAAGCCAATTATTTTGTTTGCCTTCTTAACAACTTCTGAACATTGTTGACTCGGTTTTAGGTTACTCGATATTGTTACTCCCAGATCGGTTTCTCTGTTTACATTCTTAAGCTGAGTGCCATTCATCAAATAGTTTGCTTTCTCATTTTGGTATCAGATATGTAGTACTTTACATTTATCCGCATTGAAACTCATTTGCCAAATTTGGGCCCAACATGACAACTTATCTAGATTGTGTTGCATATCGCCATCTTGTTCTTTTGAGAGTACGCTATTTGCAATTTTTGTATCGTCAGCAAATTTTGAGATTGTACAGGTGAGACCCTCATCTATGTTGTTGATGTAAATTCGAAAGAGAATTGGTCCTAGTACCAATCCCTGGGGTACCCCGCTACTTACATTGGTCCATTTAGATGCCTTACTGTTTATGACTACTCTTTGCTTTCTGTCGCTGAGCCAATTTTCTATCCATTTCAACACACCATCTTGTAGTCCATGCGCTTTTAGTTTTAGCAGTAAACGTTTGTGGGGAACTTTGTCAAAGGCCTTTTGAAAATCAAGGTATATAATATCTACAGCTTTACTCTCATCGTAGAGGTTGAGGATATCGTGGAAGAAGTCTAA
The DNA here is from genome assembly GCA_032716605.1 of Paralithodes platypus. Lineage (NCBI taxonomy): Eukaryota > Metazoa > Arthropoda > Malacostraca > Decapoda > Lithodidae > Paralithodes > Paralithodes platypus. The sequence continues at coordinate 62,744,560 of CM064483.1, read as the reverse complement.
GAGGTTTGTTAAACAGGAACGTTTTTTACGAAAGCCGTGTTGAGTATATTTAAGTATGTTATTTTCCTCTAAGTGATTTACGAGTCTGTCTCTTATGAGTGTTTCTAACATTTTACATACAACTGAGGTTAAGCTAATTGAACGATAGTTACTGGGTAGGGATTTGCTGCCTTTTTTTAATATCGGTGTTACGTTGGCTAGCTTCCACTGATCAGGCATATTTCCAGACTGCAAGGATTTATTAAATAGCAATGTCAGTGGTTTGGAGAGCTCATCCTTAGCTTCCTTTAGGACTCTAGGTGAGATTTTATCAGGTCCAGGCGTTTTATTTACCTTGAATTTATCTAAACAATTCAATACTTCTCTCTCTGTAACGGTGATATTGCTTAGAACATCTGAATTATCAATCTGAATCGGCGATGGTGTAGGGATATCACTGAGGTCTTCCGTTGTAAAAACTGATGCAAAGAAGGTATTGAGGGCATGACTCATTTGTACTTCGTCTTTGGTGTATTCTCCATTTTCATCGACTAACGGTCCAACAGTTGAAGTAACTGCTTTTTTCTTTCTGATATAACTATAGAATTCTTTCGGGTTTGTTTTACTTTGATTCGCAACATGTAACTCCAGGGTCTTTTTACTTTGCTTAATTAACTTTTTGGCTTTGCGTCGTAGCTCTACAAATTTCACCTGTTCTTCGTCATTTTGTAAGGATTTTAATCTATCATTAGCAAACTTTTTAGCAAGCAGACAGTTTGAAATATCTTTATTCCACCATTTGGCGCACGATGACTCGTTCAGAGTCATTAGGTATTTTTTTCCTAGGCGCACGATGACTCGTTAAGAGTCATTAAACTTAAAAATATTCGCCAAAAATTAAGTTTTCGTCTGACGCGCGTCATATTTGGCACAGATATTAAGGCCTGGACGCCGTATTTTCGATGGTATGCAGTCCTGCACTGCTTTTAGGTAAGTGGTTTCGAATAATTCCCAAGATGTATTTATGTAGTTATTGTTAATTAAAAAGCTCCAGTCAGTTTCTTTAAACATAGCTCTAAGTTTATGAAAGTTTGCTTTCTTGAAATTAGGGACTTTTTCGATGTTGCTATTTGGTTCGTTACTAGTAAACTTTAAAGTGAAAGTTATTGTACGATGGTTGCTGTTACTGAATTCATCACCAACATTCAAATTCTCTATTAATTCTTCTTTTGTTGCAAGTACAAGGTCAAGAACATTATTACCACGGGTCGTCGGCGATCGAACATATTGATAGAGTGAACTCTCTTGCAAGTTCGCATACAAGTCATGTCCGGAGTGTGAAGTAAGAGTATCGCTCCACTTGGTCACAGGTAAATTAAACTCGCCAAAAAATACGGTATCCTGTGAGTTACTTACATCTGCAATTTGTTCATAAATTTCTCGGTCAGTTTGCACTGATTGAGCTGGAGGTCTGTATATTAATGCAAGTATTATTTTTGTACCTTTATTATTCTTTATTAGCACAAAAGATGTGTCGACGTTCACAATTTGAGGTTTTGACAAGAGGGTCGGGTTAAGACTTTCTTTGATATAAAATAAAACGCCACCTCCATTTTTATTTATTCGGCTTTTCTCAAACATTACATAACCGGGAAGTGAATACTCTGCTAAAAAGTCTCTATCTTCTGTATTGAGCCAAGATTCTGTTATACCAATCACATCATAATTTTCAGTAAACACTAGTTCCTCTAAATCTGAAAATTTATTGCATATGCTACGAGCGTTTGCATAGAAAATCTTTAAAGTTGCGGTTTTAGAACTCGCAGAACGTTCTTTAATCAAATTTTTGGTTCTGGTCGGATCTACATTTACATTCATGGCTGTCATCGGTCCTCGGTCGTTATCCCTGGCGATTTTGAATTTGGGTCGTGTTGGTGGAGCTTTATCCAAATTCGCGGTTCTTGACGGATTAGCATTTAATTCCTTCGCAGGGTGCCGCCCTCGCTGTCTTCGGTCCTCCTTCCTGGTTGTCCTGTGCGGAGTCGATTTCTTCTCCGAAAATCCTTCACCGCATCTTTGAGAAGACGCCCAAAACGTGCTGCTCCCACCTGGTTCATATGAACTCCATCGTCCGAAAACAAATAGTCATCGTAGTAGAAATTGTCCCAGGTGTCGACGAATCCCACGTTTTCCTTCCTGCAGAGGTTTGCTAGACAACGATTTGTGCTGGTGGCTATGTTGTAAAACCGGCTCTCTACACCAAGCTGGGGGACGATTCCTGAGACGATGATCCTTGATGACTTCTCCAGCTGCTGGTACTTTAAAAGCAAATCTTCCGACCGGGTTCGCTGTACATCGTTGGATTCAACGTGGATGACGTACATTGTATTAGCAGGGGCCAGCTTAGATACTTCGGAGAGAGAGAGAGAGAGAGAGAGAGAGAGAGAGAGAGAGAGAGAGAGAGAGAGAGAGAGATAGAGAGAGAGAGAGAGAGAGAGAGAGAGAGAGAGAATTTTATTGTTCCTGCTGTTTTACAAAATTCCTGTCTAAACCGACACATCAAGAAAATATCCCCTTTATCATCCCCAATTCATAGCGTAGAAGATGCTCGAGCATATTCAAAGATGCTGTGAACGACCGTATAGCTCCTCTCTCCAATCAAGTGACGTGTATGAATAAGGTGTCGTCATCTAATGTAGCAGAAAGGAAGCAACCAACACCTTGAAGCTCACCTGTGACCATATGAAGCACCCAACATCTCGAAGCTTCAATCGATAATCTCGGGGCCTCGTAGGAGTTCAGGCTACTGAACAGCATTCAGTCCCGAGGTTGGAGAAAAAAATATACCACACACACACACACACACACACACACACACACACACACAGCAAAATTAGACAATTGTAACTCAGGAATCGGGACAATACGAGCCTAAAAACTTAACTCCTGTATACCACAATAGGGTAGGCTGAACCTCAGCTGAGCCCAGAAATCAAAATTTCAATTTTTTTTGTTCTTGTTCTATAATGCTTCTTTCAACATAGGAGAATAGCATAGGAGGGAACAAAAAAACATATCGCATCCATAACCCCCCGGGGCGGGGGTTTGCCCACGACCCCAAAAAACAATTTTTTTTGTCTTCAGCCACCAGAAAAAAAAAAATTGTGTCTTTTGTCTAAAGGGCTTCTGTAAGCAATAGAAATGATCATATGAGAGCATAAACACCCATATGACATCTCTAGCACCCCCCTCTGGGGGCCCCAATATCATAGATTTTGGTAAAAATTGGTGTGAAATTATTTATTCAAGCTTGGTCCTGACGAAATTTTAGTTTAGTTTGTCAGAAAACTCCATCCTCTATGAGCGCGCCGTCATAGAAAACGTTCTCTAAGGAGGCCTAACTAATATATCTCCCCCAAAATGTTTTTTGTCTGCTGAATATCTAAGAATTTCAGTGGCCAGCGATCATATACTGGCACTTACGAGTGCATCTATGTTTTTTTGTATTGCTCAAATGCATTCCCCTTCTAAACACTATAAATAGGGGTATATAGGAACGCCTGTATGTTTAGATAATGGCCGTTTTGCCGAAAAAATCCGAGTTTTGACCATTTCGGTGTCAAAACCAGCTGTACCCCAAAAATAATGATAGGATATATTTTTTTCAGCACCTTCTATATTCAATATGGGTAAACAAAAATGCTACATTGTAGGGGATGCTTGTAGGATACGCCATGCAAAAATTGCGGGAAATTTGAACAATTTTCAGTGACTAGATGATTTTACAAATAGTGCAATGAAATTCTGCGCTCGCGCGCGCATAGAGAGCTGATTATTTCAGCGAGTCTTAGTATTTCCATTGGTAATAAGATGGTATAATGCCAGAAACACAATCTCTTATACAGGCTGACTTGGGGGTCAAAGGTTCAGCCTTTAAGTAAATACAATTAGGTAAATATACACATACAAACACACATATGGCATTTCATTCATCTATCTATCTATTGCCTGACGCCATGATTCCCGAAGGGGTGGCCACAAACGAACCTCCCCCATGCACCTATGTCCCCAGTCAGTCGACGCCCCTCCTCCCAACCAGCACAGCCTTCATCCATATACTTCCTCACTCCATCCTTCCACCTCGCTCTCGTACTCCCTCTTAGTCATTCCCTCGCTTCACACTTTCCAGCACATCTACCTCCACACCACACCTTCTTACTTCCTCATTCGTCTGTCTATCCTTCCATGTAACTCCGCACACACTTCTCAACTGCAATAAATAAATTATGTCCCTGGACGTAATTTTTTTTTTTTTTAGCCAGGTTCTCTAGCGCGGTCCCAAAGTTTATATAAAGGCCAACAAATGACTAGACAATTGACCACTTGCGAGTAGGTTAGGAAAGTAGGTCTGTGCGTGCGATCTCTCTCTTTCTCTCTCTCTCTCTTTCTCGATATCAGCACCAAGGAAATAGTGACTCATAACATTATGCTGGCGAACTATAGATTTCGGGTTTACGGTATCCCCTTTCCCATATCTCTCCCCTTCCCCTACCTCGATCCCTACCTCTCCACTTTTGTTCTCTTTCCCTTCACCACTTTCTCCCTCTCCACTCTTTCTCCCCCTACTCCGCTCTTTCTCTTTCACTCTTCCCCCTCTTTCTCCCCTTCCCCTCTCCACCCTTGATCTTTCTCTTTCCATATGTCATCCTATTTTATCCTTCCCCCTCTCTCCCTTTTCATCCGTTCTCTCTCTCCCTCCCCTCCACTCTCTCCCCCCCTCCCCTCTACTCTTTCCTCCTCATTCTCTCCACTTCCCTCCCTCCCCCATTTCCTCATCACCCTACCATTCCAAGTCTCTCTCTCTCCCTCTCTCTCTCTCTCTCTCTCTCTCTCTCTCTCTCTCACCCTTCCACCAAGTGTCAGAACCTAGGTAATAGATGAACTCTTACCTTACAGTGGCCAACTATAGTTTTGGAGTTTACGGTGTCAAAAACAAAGACAATATTGGTGAGAGTGAAGTTTGATGTTAATGGAAGAATTAATTTTATACTTTAGGTGATACGTGGGTGTTTGGGTATGTATATTATGTATGTATGTATGTATGTATGTGGGTGTTTGTGTCAAAGAGAGGTATGTACTGTATATTATGTATGTATGTATGTATGTATGTGGGTGTTTGTGTCAAAGAGAGGTATGTATATTATGTATGTATGTATGTGGGTGTTTGTGTCAAAGAGAGGTATGTATATTATGTATGTATGTATGTACGTGGGTGTTTGTGTCAAAAAGAGGTATGTATATTATGTATGTATGTATGTACGTGGGTGTTTGTGTCAAAAAGAGGTATGTATATTATGTATGTATGTATGTGGGTGTTTGTGTCAAAGAGGTATGTATATTATGTATGTATGTATGTATGTATGTGGGTGTTTGTGTCAAAGAGAGGTATGTATATTATGTATGTATGTATGTATGTATGTATGTGGGTGTTTGTGTCAAAGAGAGGTATGTATGTATGTATGTATGTGGGTGTTTGTGTCAAAGAGAGGTATGTATATTATGTATGTATGTATGTGGGTGTTTGTGTCAAAGAGAGGTATGTATGTATGTATGTATGTATGTATGTATGTGGGTGTTTGTGTCAAAGAGAGGTATGTATGTATGTGGGTGTTTGTGTCAAAGAGAGGTATGTATGTATGTGGGTGTTTGTGTCAAAGAGAGGTATGTATGTATGTATGTATGTATGTATGTGGGTGTTTGTGTCAAAGAGAGGTATGTATATTATGTATGTATGTATGTATGTATGTGGGTGTTTGTGTCAAAGAGAGGTATGTATGTATGTATGTATGTATGTGGGTGTTTGTGTCAAAGAGAGGTATGTATGTATGTGGGTGTTTGTGTCAAAGAGATGTATGTATGTATGTATGTATGTATGTATGTATGTATGTGGGTGTTTGTGTCAAAGAGAGGTATGTATGTATGTGGGTGTTTGTGTCAAAGAGAGGTATGTATGTATGTGGGTGTTTGTGTCAAAGAGAGGTATGTATGTATGTGGGTGTTTGTGTCAAAGAGAGGTATGTATGTATGTGGGTGTTTGTGTCAAAGAGAGGTATGTATGTATGTGGGTGTTTGTGTCAAAGAGAGGTATGTGTACTTTGCTTCTTTGTATACTAATGGTGTTCCTGTACTATATAATTATTGCGTATGTATATAATTACCGTATGTATATATATATATATATATATATATATATATATTAGTGTTTCTGTAGTGCGGGTGTTTGTGCTGTGGGGGCGCTTGTGTTGTGTGGGTGTGCTACAGTGTGGGTGTAACACCGTGCAATCATTAATAATCGCATTTTTTTTAACGTGAACACTTGTTTATGAATTTGAATATAATCTCTTTATATTATTTCGAACATAAAAAACAAACATTGATTACTTGAATTCCTACAACACAAAATATTACGTAAAGTGTTTTGTATATTGAAAACAATTAGAAAACTTAATGTGTTTAAGGGGGTAGTGCTTGGGGTTTGGTCTATATATATATTTATGCATAAGTGCGCGGAATTTCGATGTGAGTATCCTGGGTTCGAGTCCTTGGAGTGCCACATGTATTTGTTGATTTCATTAATTGAGTTTGGAGGTAGAGTTGGTTGGTGGAAAAAACATAATAATTAATTTATTTTTTAGTTTCCTCGCTAGACTTCCATCAAGCTTAGAAAAACACCCTCTAGACCCCCCTTCAAGATAAACTTGTACATTTTTATGTAGAAAAATGTCTAGGCCGAAGGCCAGATCCTTCTAAATTTAGAGGCTCGCTATTGTTCACCAGGATAACTCGACAACGAAAGGGCACGAAAGGTCATAATATTGACAACAAAAAATGAGGCGAAACGTCTCAAAATCGCCAAACTAACTGTACGAACGTCTTAAAACCTCAAAACTAATATGATAAACATGAGGGAGAAGGGGGTCCATACAAAAACGAATACTACCCCTTTAACCCTCTCCGACATATGACGCAATTTTGAGCCTATTAGGGATACTTTAAAGCCTTTATTACCATCAGGGTTTTTTACAAACCTTTATTTTAGTTACTTCAACCTCTGCAGTTGTCTTTGAGTTAGATGTGGGCAGAAAACTAATTTTTGGAGAGGTAATTATAAGAGTGAGAGAACTCTATTTCTTATTGCTAATCTGGCAACCTCTGCGTCATATATGTCTGAAGGGGTTAAAGTCGCGCGATATAGTGATGCATTATAAAAGGACACCCACTCAAAGTCAACAATGTCCGCTTCCTCATATATATATATATATATATCTATATATATATATATATATATATATTTATATATATATATATATATATATATACAGTATATATAACGAAAATTATATACCGGTATATATATATATACCGGTATCGTATATATATATATATATATATATACCGTATATATATATATGTATATATATTATATATATTATATATATATATATATAATTTTCGTTATATACTGGCAACTATTAGAAGATATCATTCATCTTAGGAAGGACCTCTAGCAATAATAAGGCTTCACAACTATTTCGATCCACCCTTTTACCTACCACACCTCCTGCTTAAGCTGCATAATATCGTATACATATAGCTGGAATGTAACACACGTCGCTGGTACTCAAAGGGTTAATTAATGTATCACACCAATATCCCACATTGAGCCAATGATTCATTACTTTGAGCCACAAGTTGATAAATCTGGACCAGTATTCAGGTTTTCCTCCTACTGGCTGTCTTGGTGTGAATGATTGGTGTTGAGGATTGTTATTGATGGTTGCACCAGAGACATTTTGCACACGTCTGTATTCGAATTTACTCGTAAGCTTATAAAAGAACATTCCCTCACTTAAGCGCACATACACACACACATACACACATGTATAATTATATACACTACTGACCAACCTGGTGAACAAGCCTACGTCTTTTCTATCCTAAATGACCTAGAGCAGTTAGTTCAGCAACCCACTCGTATCGCCTCGGAGACCGGCCCAACATTCTTGACTTGTTTCTAACTTTCTTCTTATACTGTCGATCTTTTCTCTCCTTTGAGCTCCTCCGACCATAAACTTCTCTGTCAGCTGTCCTATCTCTCTAGTACGGCCACCCGATCCTCCTAGCCGGCGGTACTTGTGGCACTTTGGCGCTGCCGACTGGGAGGCTCTCCGGCAGTACTTCTTTGATTTCCCATGGAATTATTTCTGCTTCCGTGGCCGAGGACCCTCGGAGTGTGTTGAACGCATTACCGAGGTACTCCTATCGGGCATGGAAGCATACATTCAATTTTCTTTCTCTCAGTCTAATGCAAAAAAATCTTGGTTTACTCACGCTTGTTCTACTGCTGTTCGCAACAAGGAGGAAGCATTCCGACGCCTTAAAAGTCAAGAATCTCATTCTTCCTATGTTTCTGCCCGGAATCAAGCCAAATCTGTTCTTCGACTTGCCAAACACTCTTTCATCATTAATAAATGCACTGAACTATCCAACTAGCTCTTCCCAAGCTTTCTGGTATCTAGCCAAAAATCTCTCCAACAATTTTTCTTCCTCGTCTTTCCCTCCCCTTTTCCACTCTGATGGCACAACCATCACTTCTTCCTCTGACAAAGCTGAACTCTTTGCTCAAACTTTTGCTAGAAATTCCGCCTTAGATGATTCCGGTGCTTTTCCTCCCTCTCCACCCTCCCTCACGCCTTTCGTATAATTAATTCCCGCCCACTCACCAACTCTCTGCAAACTCTTTCTCTTCGCCGCAATGTTGCATCTCTCTCGCTATTCTATCTCTACTACAATAATCAGTGCTCCTCAGAGCTCTCCCAGTGTATACCACCTCCTCTACATAGGGTATGTGGTACCCCTCTCGCAACACAATCCCAACCCTACTATGTGCAACTCTCCAACCCAAGAGTGAAACATTACTCTGACTTTCTTCTATTCAACAGCCGAGCTCTGGAACTCTCTCCCAGAATCAGTCTTTCCCACCTCCTATGACTTAAATTGCTTCAAACTCCGTGTGTCCAGGCATTTTGGCTCGAACGTCCCTTGATTTCGACCCTGTCACTCTTTCAACTATGGGCGAGGCACTCGCTACAGGCAGTTCTGCCTTTTGTCTCCCTCACTCACATAGAAAAAAAAAAATGTATATATATATACTGTATATATAATACTAATATAAAAACAAATTATAAATGTTTTTCTCTTCTCTATTCGCAACGATGATAGAAACAAACTAAATATGATATATAGAACAACGAGCAAAACCCTCTCCGTCCTACTTTCAACACACAAGCCAGTCAAGACCGCAGCCACCAAAAGCAAACTCAACCAAAGGGTGCTTAAGGGGGGATGGCCCTATTATTGGCATATTGTTTTAATTAAATATTATTAATTAGCTTCCTCCCTAGACCTCCATCAAGCTGAAATAAACACCCCCTAGACACCCCTTCAAGATAAATTTGTAAAATTTTCGGTAGACAAATGTCCCGGCCGAAGGCCGGTTACTCTTAAAATTACAGGCTCGCTATCGTTCGCAAAGAAAAAAATCGACACCTAAATGGCACGAAAGGTCTTTTTATTGACAAATAAATGGGGCGTAAAACACAAAAATCGCCAAACTAATGTGCCGAACGTCTTACAAAAATGGAGCTAAACACGAAGGAAAAGGGGGGCCAGAAAAATAGGCACATCCCCCTTAAATGTGGCCCCCCAGAAAGTTAGGGTGCGAGGAACGACGGTGGACTATGCTGTGTGTGAGTGTGAGTGTGTGTGTGAGTGTGAGTGTGTGTGTGTGAGTGTGTGTGTGAGTGTGTGTGTGTGTGTGTGTACAGACAATTCGACAGTGTACATATTCGTGTATATATGTGTATGGGGGGGGGGGGGTAGTGTGAGTATTTTAAAAGCAGTCCGAGAAAGTGACGAATACATAAATACATCTTAAGAGCAATGGTCCAATACGATGCAAATATTTCAAATAGTTTACCAAAACAGAACGAATAATTTTATAGATTAATTAGTGTCAACAGAAAACAATGAATGGATAATCAAATCAATGGAAATCTAATGCGTCGATTACCGTCCACTAGAGACCCAATAGTACACTCGGATACCATAGTTTCTAGTCCACTCGGAAATATTCGTGGACTTCACCTATTAGTAATTATGATAGTATATCTCTAAAAATTGATTTATAAACATAATTTGATATGCATCAACTATAAAACCATATTGCATTATTTATTGAAAATCAAGTTCTATCCAAAAATCGATCAAGATAGATTTAATTTCATAAAGAAAAACACATGGGGGTTCACGAATTCGTATGAGTGGGCTAGATTAGAGGCTATGGTAACCGAGTGTACAGTTTGCCGGACACATGTTCCATTTGTCAACCATCCCAGCATATCGTAACATGGCAGCGCCGCACCCACCTCCCCAATCCCCCTCCCTCATTCCACCTCCTACCAATAGTGGAAGGGAAGGAGGTGGAGCGAGGGAGGGGGGTTGGGGAAGTGGGTGCAGCGCTACCAAATCACGAGCCCAACGGAATAGAATATGTGCGGCGAACTGTACATTGGTGAAAATGGTGTCAATAGTTTCTCTTTGCACTCAATTATGTCCGTACCTATAATAATAATTCGGAAATCTTCGTATACGATACAATATCTTGGACTTTAGATCTGAATGTTAAATAATGAGCAGTACACTCAGATGCCATAGTCTCTAACCCACTCATAAATATTCGTGAACTTCACTTATTGTTAATTATGGAAGTATATCTCTGGAAACGAGTATAAAAATACTACTGTCTATACATCAACTACAAAACTATATATACTATTTATTGAAAAAACAAGTTCTTTCCAAAATTCAATCGAGATAGTTATAATTGCATAAAGATAATTATAGGGGATCCACGAACTCTTATGAGTGGGATAGAGACTATGGCATCTGAGTGTACTGCTGATTATTTAAAATTCAAATCTAAAGTCTAAACTACTGTATCTTATACGAAGATTTCCGAATTATGTGTATAGGTACGGACATAACTGAGTGCAAAGAGTAACTATATTGACACCATTTTTACCAATGTACACTCTGATGCCATAGTCTCTAGCCCACTCATAAACAATCGTGGAACCAATATAAATAGCATGTACAGTATACTGTACTTTTGTAGTTAATGTATAGATAATTATATTAATAAATTCGTTTCCAGATATATATTTCCATAATTAGAAACAGGTGAAATTCACGAATAATTATGAGTGGACTAGAAACTATGGTATCCGAGTGTACTACTGGGTCTCTAGTGGACGGTAATCGACGCATTAGATTTCCATTGATTTGATTATCCATTCATTGTTTTATGTAGACACTAATTAAACTATAACATGATTCTGATTGTGGAAGTATATCTCTGGAAACGAATTTACGAATATAATTTTCTATACATTAACTATTATACTATTTATTTAAAAAGTAAATTCTATCTAAACATCAAACCAGATAGTTAAAATTGCATAAAGAAAAACAGGGGTCAACGAATTATTCTGAGTATAATTTGCTATACATCAACTACAAACCTATAATTATACTATTTATTAAAAAGCAAATTGGATCTAAATATCTAACCGGATAGTTCAAATTGCATAAAGAACAACAGGGGTCAACACATTCGTATGAGTGGGCTAGAGACTTGGTATGCAAGTGTATTTACTGTAAAAACAGACCGATATTCGAAGTCCACAGTTCGACATTACACACAAATTGTGACACATATGCCCAACAAAAAGCCGTGGACCTCACAAACATACAAACTTACAAACCCTGCAAACTCCGAGAGCGACAAAAACTACAACAAACGCAACCTACAATTTGGACAACTTTAGGGGGCATCACACGGGGGTTTAGCGTCAACTTTTCAACTACAACTTCTTTCTGGCAAAATTATGGAACTATTTGTATATAATTATCAATGTTTATATATATATATATATATATATATATATATATATATATATATATATATACATATTTACTTTTTATTAATTTATCTTTTATATTTTTATAAGAAGTTGGAAGTTGGATCATTGGCAGCGGCAATAATATCAAATAGTATTCAGAAACTGTCAGATTAGAGTTGCAGAAAACAATTGTGGTAACGCTTAAGGGAAGATTTTCACTTATGGTCTTTATATCTCAGCTCTTTCCCCATCCCCCTTAATAGTAAATTACTTTAGGAAAATGAAGTCTATAAACAGTTAATCACATGAGCTGGCAGACCAGAGCTGCCAAGACAAGTTGAGGGAAAACCGTTCACACACACACACTTTATCTCAATTGAATTGGCCCTCACATCAATAAATACACCCACACGCACAATTTGTCTCAATTGACTTAGCCTTCACACACACACACACACACACACACACACACACACACACACACACACACACACACACACACACACACACACACACACACACACACACAACCACACACACCACACACACACCACACACACACACACACACACACACACACACACACACACACACACACACACACACACACACACACACACACACACACACACCGCCGAAACACGTCAGTAACAGCAGTATTCATAGATTTCAAAAAAGCCTTCGATCTAGTGAACCACACCATTATAATTAAGAAAGCACTACACCTTGGCCTCAGGGAATGTCTTACCTCCTGGTTGGCGGATTTCCTCAACGACCGTCAACAATCCGTCCGCTTTCTAGGCAGTATCTCCAGTTCACAAACACTTACTTGCGGTTTGCCTCAAGGGACACGAATGGGGCCCCTCGGTTATTTAATACTCAGCAATAACGCCCTTCAAGACGCAGAACTCAAATGGAAATATGTTGACGATTCCACACTAGCCTCTTCCATCAGCAACACTTCTCCAGACTACAGCATTCTCCAAGCCAACCTAGATGCCCTACTGACCTGGACACAAGATAATGATGTCACTATTAACCTAAACAAAACACTTGTCATGAACTTCAATGTTGCTTCTAAACCCATCCCTCCACCCACCCTCAAGCTTGGCAATCACACCCTCGAGATAGTTCAGTCCACTAAATTACTTGGTGTTTTCCTTCAGCAAAAACTACTCTGGGATAAACATGTTAACACCATAGCTAGTGCTTCTTCTTATCGGCTACACATGTTACGCACCCTGAAACAACTAGGGGTTCCCAGAGATGACATGCTACTTTTATACAAATCTTTTATATTACCCAAACTCTGCTATGCTTCACCCGTTTGGTCATCCTCTCTCAACTTAACCCAAAGAAATAAATTAGAAAAAATTCAGAAGAGAGCACTCAGAATAATGTTAGGGGCCAACTACACCACTTACCAAGATGCATGTAACCTAATTAACGTACTCGCCATATCTAACCTCTACGAACAACACCTTCAGCAGTTCTCCAGCAAACTACTAAACAACCCCAGACACCGGCACCTACTACCGCCCGACGCCCCTCCTCCTCTACGCGCTGTTCGCCACTTCAACCGTATTGTCCCCGTAAGAGCACCACGGACTGACCGCTACAAGAACAGCGCCATTCCTTCAATAATTAAGGTCTTAAACAATCAATAAATTATATACATATTTTTCATTGTAAATTAGCCTGTTAGCTCAATTTTAATTTTAATTTTAACTATGTATCAACTTCCTTGTATATTTTCAGCCTTCGGGCTGCTTTTGTGAATAAACCGTTAATTATTATTATTATTATTATTACACACACACACACACACACACACACACACACACACACACACACACACTTCATCCATGTATTTCCACCCTTAACAATAGAACGCCCAGCTCTTCCATATTTCGCCTTCTGTCTCACACACACACACACACACACACACTTCATCCATGTATTTCCACCCTTAACAATAGAACGCCCAGCTCTTCCATATTTCGCCTTCTGTCTCACACACACACACACACACACACACACACACACACACACACACACACACACACACACACACACACACACACACACACACACACACACACACACACACACTACCGAGGATTAACCTCCCATTGTAGTACCCGCACCCTCTTTACCTGACCTTATCATAACAGTTTCTGTATGTATGTATGTTTGTGTGCATACGTGAGCGTTTGTGTATACGGACATGTGCACACTTACTGCATGTTCTTATGTTCCTATATGTATGTATATGTATGTGCGCACGTACGTGTATATACGTATGTTCTGTATATGAGTAAGTAAATAAATGTGTATATGTACTGTATATCACTTACTCTCATGGTTATTTTATGATAATTTGTATTCTGCACATGCATCATTATTGTATTTATTTATTTTGTTTGTAAACTAAGCTTACCATCCTCATATCTGTACATCTCATGTTGATCCACTAAATTGTAAAATGTGTATTTTCAGCTCATGAGGCTGCCATTCTTTAATAAACCGTTTATTATTATTATTATTATTATTATTACACACACACACACACACACACACACACGGTTCGCTGTGGTCCCGTGGTTTAAGGCGCTGTACTGTGGTCTCGCCCTGACTGCTGTGTGAATGTTTGAGTCTCCACCAAAATCCTAAAAGTTTTTTTCGGCCAAAGCGGCGGAGAATAATTGTATCGTGGTTCCTCCCTAACCAAGCTGCTGTCAGCCTGTGTTAGCCTACACATCTTCTCACCAATACAATGTGCATCTACGTATGTACTTTGGTGGGAGGCCAGGCACCTCACGGTCGCCAAAGGTCGCATGTGACCTCATAGTTAAGGTAGAATATGTATTGTACTGTACCTAGGTTTAAGAAAAACTCTGTAGATTTTCACCCTCACGACTGCAATAAGCAATAAACCGACAATTATTATTATTATTATTACACACACACACACCCATACATACACATACACACACACACACACGTTCGCCCTTCCATCACCCATAAACTCCCAATCAGCAATTATTAAAGTTATAACCGAGCAACTCTCACAATTACCATCCATCACAACTTCTCTCTACAACTCCTCCAGGATACAGATATTGGACAATTAAAGGGGGTAGTGCTCGGGTTCTCTGGACCCCCTACTCCCTCATGTTTAGCGTGATAGTGTAATGATTGTATGATGTTCATTCCGTTAGTTTGGCGATTTTGAGACCTTTCGCCTCATTTCTTTGTCAATATTAAGCCGTTTCGTGCCATTTAGGTGTCGATTTTTTCCTGACGAGCAATAGCGAGCCTGTACTACCGAAAAATATACAAATTACCCTTGAAAGGGGGTCTAGGGGGTATCTTTATAAGCTTGATGGAGGTCTAGCGAGAAAATTAATATATTCATATAAATAAATTATGCAATAGGCCAAAAACCAAGCACTACCCCCTGGGGGATGATTAGTTTTTGGCTGATTTTTAATGTATTAATTATTTTTCTAGTTTCCTCCCTAGACCTCCATCAAACTTTAAAAAAACACAGCCATTAAATCCCCCTTCTAGATTAATTTGAAAAAATTTCGGTAGAAAAATGTTCTGGCCGAAGCTTCCAAAATTACAGGCTCACTATCGTTCGCCAGAAAAATATAATCGACACCTAAATAGCACGAAAGGTCTTATTATTGACAAGGAAATGGGACGGATGGTCTTATAATCGACAAACTAATTGGCTTAAAATCTGAAAACTAATGGGGCTAAACATGAGGGAGAAGGGGGTCTAGTAAAAACGACCCATCTCCCCTTAACATTCCACCATTATGCCAAGCTGGGTGAGATAATATATAGAATGCAAGTTAATGTAAAGATTTATATTTCCTCGTCTCCTTATATGAAGTGTTGGAGTAAATTGCTTGAAAATGTTGATCGTTGTTCAGTCTCCTGTTTTTTGTTTTATCTTTCTCTCCTTTTCTCTCTTTCTCTTGCTTGTATCCATTCGGCCCCATTCAGTCAACTGTTTTAAGACGTTTGTTCCCATCGAGGTGTCGATTTTTTTCTGGCGAGCAATAGCTTGCCAGAGTATGGAGAAATCAGGCTTCGCCGGAGACATTTTTCTATCGAAAAATGCACAAATTTAGCTTGCTGTCAAAACAAAAATATATAAATGCTGGCTCGGTACCGCTCGCCAGGAAAATATTGACACCTGGATGGGGGTAAACATCTTAAAACGTAGGCTGAATGGGGCCGATTGGATACAAGCCAAAGAGAGAGGGAGAGAAAGAGAAAACAAAGCAAGGTGGGCCCCCTTAATGAAGAGAATCCCCTCCACTATCCCAACTAACACACGACCTCTCCTTCACTTCACTCTATTTTTCTCCCTCTTTTCCACTCCCCACAAACCTCGTCCCCTCTCCACTCTTCATTTCTCTCCCACCCCCCACCCCCCACCCAACTCCCGCCTATTCTCCGCTACCCTTCCTTCCACCCCATTCCACTTTACTCTCTATTTGTCTCCCTTTCCACCCCTTCCTTAATTTCCACTCCCCACAAACCTCATATCCTCATTTCCTCATTTCTCCCTCCCACTCCACTCCAATATACTCCTCTCTTTTCATTCCCCCTCACCTCTCCACCTCACCTCACTTCAGCTCTCCTCCTCCTCCTCTTTCCTCCACCACCTCATCCCGTGCACTTACTCGCTGTTGCTTCGAACTTTGCATTATTTATGGTGACGCACTGCAGACTTGGTGACAAAGACGAGGCGGATGGCTGCAAAATATTTATATTTACAGTATTTTGAGAGGCTTGACTTTATGGGGTGAGTATGAATAATAGAGTATATAGTAATCTCTCTCTCTCTCTCTATATATATATATTATATATATATATATATATATAAGCGATGCTTTCTTCACGGGGAAAGCGTAGCCGTATAATAAATAGTAAAACCCAGCGTTGGTATCAACATCTATATTTGTCTAACAATCTACCCACAATAATATTATCTACAATCTTCCGCAGTATCCCTCCCTCCTTCAACCCAATCCCCCACCTCCAACTTCCTCACAAGTACACCCCATAAATGCCGTTCGATTACTTGACCTACCTGCCTTATTTATTTGTCTACCCACTTACCTACCTACCATATTGACGTATTTACCTATCTACCCACCATATCCTAACCCACTCACCCAACTATGTTCCCACCCACCTACCTACCTACTCACCCACCCACCAACCTACCTACACAGTCACCCACCAACCTACCTACTCACCCACCCACCAACCTACCTACTCACCCACCCACCAACCTACCTAATCACCAACCTACCTACTTACTCACTCACCCACTCACCAACCAAGCCTACTTACCCACCCACCAACCAAGCTACTCACCCACCCACCAACCTACCTACTCACCCACCCATCAACCAATCCTACTAACCTACCTACCAACTTACCTACTCACCCACCCACCAACCTACCTACCACCCACCCACCAACCTACCTACCACCCACCCACCAACCTACCAACTCACCCACCCATCAACCAATCCTACTAACCCACCTACCAACTTACCTACCAACCCACCAACCTACCTACCACCCACCCACCAACCTACCTACTCACCGACCCACCAACCTACCTACTCACCCACCCACCAACCTACCAACTCACCCACCCACCAACCTACCTACTCACCGACCCACCAACCAAGCCTACTTACCCACCCACCAACCTACCTACTCACCCACCAACCAAGCTACCAATGCCCACCCCCCACCCACCCACCCACCCACCTACCAACCCCCCTTACGCCCATTTCCCACCACACCCCAACCCACCCATCTGAGTTACCACCACACACGTCTGGCTACAAGATCTAATAACTAGGACCAGAGCCTACTAAGCGTTACAGATACCAGGGATGGAGGACTTAGCGGTATGTGCATTAACTGGTAAACATGACTTACGGACTGCCATTATACTGTTTCCGCTTTACCTGTTCCTTCTCTTAACCTCTGCCTTCCTTCTAGCGAGGAAGTAAACAATTATTTATATCTTGGAACCTATAAAACCAAGCTGCGATTTGCTTAGTGTATCATATAGCATTGTATTATCTAGGTCGGCTGAGAGAGTGAATCTAATAAGTACACAAATTATTTTTTGGGAGTGTACAGATATGGTAAAAGATACTTGAACACTCTTCTAAGTAAAAAGATAAAAAAATAAGGTACCTCAAAACCATTTTGTAGTTATCATATAATGCTACATATCTGCTATCCGCCTTAACTCTTAAACTCAACTCCCTTGTCACTTGAGAGAGAGAGAGAGAGAGAGAGAGAGAGAGAGAGAGAGAGAGAGAGAGAATAGCATAGTGTGAAAAGTCCTATGCAGCAAGAAACACGCTCCCATCAACTTGAATAAGTACACACTGAATAACTAGAATGTACACTACCTTAAATTTGGCCGTCTTTCTTGTCCTGGTGTTGATGGAGAACACACTCGTAGCCACTTCTGTATTTCGTGTCCTTTCCTGTAACAATAGAAAGCAAATACAGTGAAAAGTAATACAATGTAATTTTGACAGTTTTTTTACTGGCGACTAGACGATTTAATGGGAGGTTTTTAGTTTGTTTTCTACTCTACCGAGTTTTTTGTAATTAATTAGTGTCCAGAAATACCTTGTGTGTGTGTGTGTGTGTGTGTGTGTGTGTGTATGTGTGTGTGCTTTGGTGTGTGTGCTTTGGTGTGTGTGTGTGTGTGTGTGTGTTTTTATTTATTTATTTGTTTTCTATATTCCAACTTACTTCCTCTCGGGCATAGGCTGAGAGCCTTAACATTCACCGCTGTACAATGAACAGTGAAGCCCGTGAGGTCTTGTTCCAGTCTAGGGAGTGAGACATGTGAAGCACGTAGAGTACAACGAGCACCTGCCATCTTGCCTTCACATGAGGCACGGTGCTCACTCATGGCCCGAAACGACCCCATCTCTGAAGCCACCTCGTTCCCATGCTTCACTGTCTCAACCCCTACACTCGGACTCTCACACTTACACACACACAACGCCACCTGTTGAGCCGATAACTCACCAGGCATTGCACCCCTATAGCATATTTTGAATATGGGAATATTCATACAGTGCTATTTAATCAGGGAACAATGAGGGTATTTTATTGACGTTTCGGTGGGCTTGTGGTAATGCACTGATACTAGGTACAGCACAAATTCCATCCCAATAATAGCTTCCCATTGATACATCGGGATTTGAACCCGGGACCTTTGGATTACCAGGCCAGTGGCAAGACCACTCCACCACACCTGGATATGTGGGATATGTGGCGTTTATGTACACCTTTGAGATTGTGTATCTTTTAGAATACCTGTGTGGGACAATGGGACGATAATGCATGAGAACTATAAATTGGTGATTGACAAAGGTTCGATTAGTTGTATGAATATGCTACTACTATAAATTATAATAATATTATTATTATTATTATTATTATTACTATTATTATTTACAATAACATTAACAACAACAGTAAAAAAATATAATTAATTCGACTGGAGTTCTTGTGATTCTTCTAAAATTAGGTCTGAAATATATGTGGGAGAAATAATGACCGCCCATTATTTCACACAAACTTTGAGCAAACTTCAAGCTCTCTATAAATATCCTGAGAGAGAGAGAGAGAGAGAGAGAGAGAGAGAGAGAGAGAGAGAGAGAGAGAGAGAGAGAGAGAGAGAGATATTTACATAGACACACTGACCACACAGACCTTACGATCACAGCGAGGTGGTCAGGACTTAATTCTAGTAGAGATAGCTAACCCGAGAATAAAGGACAGTGGAAGGAAAGGATAGCAAACAAGAGAGAGAGAGAGCAAGCTAAATTTGTACATTTTTCGATAGAAAAATTTCTCCGGCGAAGCCGGATTTCTCCATACAATGCTGGCTCGCTCTAGCTCGCCAGGAAGAAATCGACACCTGGATGGGGATAAACGTCTTAAAACAGTTGGCTGAATGGGGCCGAATGGATACAAGCCAGGGAAAGGGAGAAAAGGAGAGAGGGAAAAAAAACAGGTGACCCCCCTTAAACTACTGTAAGTTTGACTGCTGCGGTGTAAATATATAAACTAATCGAGGTTCGTTGTGTTGGTTGGGTCATAAACTACAGCACACTTTTATGATGGGACATAAATATAACTTAGTGAAATAGGGTTTGTTTTTTTACAAGCTTAGTTTGTCATTGAACTGTTGTAAATCTGAAAAGTGCTAAGTATATACAATAATACAACAATACAATAATACAACAATACAATAATACAACAATACAATACAACAATACAACAATACAACAATACAACAATACAACAATACAATACAACAATACAACAATACAACAATACAGCAATACAACAATACAATAATACAACAATACAATAATACAACAATACAATAATACAACAATACAATAATACAACAATACAATAATACAACAATACAATAATACAACAATACAATAATACAACAATACACAAATACAACAATACAATAATACAACAATACAATAATACAACAATACAACAATACAATAATACAAATATACAATAATACAAATATAGTTTACGGTTGTTGTTGTTGTTGTTGTTCCCCAGGCTGTCTGGCCGAACAACCCCAAGGTCTCGAGCAAGGCCAAGGCCATAAACGAGCGCCCCCACAAAATCCTCCCTGCTTACCACTAACAAAGCCCGGGTGACCGAAGCCACTCCAAGGCAGGGAGCTAAGGAGGGTGCGGAAACGCCCGGGAAACCAAAGCCTCGCCCAAGGCCCTGTGCCCCTCAGCAATTATGAAGGGAAAGTTGAGGGGCAAGGGAAAAATGTGACGCTTTGGCTCCGAATCTGCCAACTTCTAGGTTGGCAGTAGGGAGGTCAATCCACGGAAAAGACGCCGTCACTTGAGATCTAGAAAATATATAAGTAAAAGGAACAGTCAGAGTAAGCTATGGGTATGGCAGAGAACGCTCAACTCTCATTCTGATAGACCAGCCCATCACCATGATGGGCCGTAGTTTACGGTTATGTTATAGACTAGGAACAGGCTTTCAGGATGGTCCAAAATAACTAAGGGAGATTATTTTGTTGTATTGATAATTTTTTAGACGATGAATTTTGTCATTGGACTGTTTTAGCCTTGATTAATGCGTACATAATAAAACAAAATATATATATATAAATAAATTGAGTTACGAATTTTGGCTGTATCATAAACTTAACCCCTTCTGTACCGGCCACGTCTTTTCAACTTTACTCTGGCTACTATTAGACGATTTTATTCAGTTTTAAATTGCCCACCAGCAAACAACAGGCTTAGCACCATCTCACTTTACGCCTTTTACTACCACACATCCTTCTTAAACTGCACAGCATCGTCTAAATGTAGCTAGCATAAACTTGAAAATACGTCACCGGTACAGAAGGGGTTCAGAAGAGACTTTTAGGATGGTCCCAAAATAACAAATGGTGAAATATATCATGCCGACAAAGTTTACCAGTCTGGAAACAAAGGAGCCCAGAGCCATCTGTCATAAAGTGAGCTAACTCACTCTCTCTTACACACACACACTCTCTCTCTTTCTCTCTCTCTCCCTTCTACTTTACTATCCTATTCTTCCACTATAAACTGTCCCTGTCTAGTACTATCAAGGCCGGAACACCTAGTTGGGACCGCAAGGTCTGTGTGGTCTGAGTATCTGCTTTAACTCTCTCTCTCTCACTTACACGCTCTCTCTCTCTCACTTACACTCTCTCTCTCACTTACACACTCTCTCTCTCTCACTTACACACTCTCTCTCTCTCACTTACACACTCTCTCTCCCTCTCTCTCTCTCTCTCTCACCATTACCACCACTACCATGAAAAGGCTTCGGCTCCACAATATAGGCGGACCTACGCTAAAGACCCATAACGAGACTGGACAACCGCGGACATGTTGCATCCTACTCATTACAAAATCACTGTATACATTGAATTATCCACACTCTAATGTATCCACTAATATAGTTTATAATTAAATACTGATTATTTAACTGCGCTCGATATATCCTGTCTAACAAAATCACTAACTACACTTTTAATCTATATCCGAGGTAGCAATATGGCCGCCACGTTCCAGGTTGTCTATTTTCCCCATACTAAAAGCTAGCCAAGACGGGCCAATCCCAGACCTCTTTCAGCCGTCAATAGGTAGACGGCTGAAAGGCAGATGGAGGGTAAGATGGGTGATAGGGGGAAGATTAAGGTTTTCTTATTTTTCTTCTTATTTCCTCCCTATACTTCTATCAAGTTTTAAAAATATATAAATATGAAAATATGTTAAATTTATTAATATACACTCATGTAAACTATAATTTTAATAACCAGAGTAAACATTAAGTTACGAGCTACTAGGAAATAAAACGCTCTCAAAGAAAAGCCAAACGCTGTCACTTAGCAATCTCAACCGTCGTAAAGGATACAGAAGGCCGAGCTACCTTAAGGGGGCCCACCTCGTTTTGTTTTCTCTTTTTCTCCCTCTCTCTTTGGCGTGTATCCATTCGGCCCCATTCAACCTACTGTTTTAAGACGTTTACCCCCATCCAGGTGTCAATATTTTCCTGGCGAGCGATAGCGAGCCAGCAGATATATATATTTTTTTTT
This sequence comes from Paralithodes platypus, assembly GCA_032716605.1. Lineage (NCBI taxonomy): Eukaryota > Metazoa > Arthropoda > Malacostraca > Decapoda > Lithodidae > Paralithodes > Paralithodes platypus. The sequence continues at coordinate 62,721,847 of CM064483.1, read as the reverse complement.
ACAGCAAGCTAAATTTGTACATTTTTTGATAGAAAAATGTCTCCGGCGAAGCCGGATTTCTCCATACAATGCTGGTTCGCTATCGCTCGCCAGGAAGAAATCGACACCTAATGGGGATAAAAGTCTTAAAACAGTTGGCTGAATGGGGCCGAATGGATACAAGCCAGGGAAAGAGAGAAAAGGAGAGGAAGATCAAAAATGCCGGTGTCCCCCTTAAACATTCAAGGCAGAGAACTCTAAAACTCACTTTACGATCCACCTTCCCGGGAACGTAAAGCTAAATGACAAAAAACATCATATTTACGAGGTTGCGTGTTAATAGCTGCATATTGCTTAATGTTGACGAAACTAATGAAACTAATGCGCATTGGGAAGAAATTACTAAAATTGCCATCAGACACGGGTTCAACAATACACCTACCTCCTGCGTGTCGTAGGAGGCGACTAAAGAGGTTGGGTCGGTGGGCTTGCGACCCCCACGCGTGAAAAATACTTAAGCAACGAATAACGAACGAACAGCCTCAGATATAGATGGACCTTATGTTGATGAACCCCGACCGACTATGGAGAATCTTAGAATAGCGACATGGAATGTGAGAGGCATGAATGATGACACAAAAGAGAGAGAGGTCCTGGAAGTGTTAGTGAATGCCAGGCTGGATGTATGTGGAATGACTGAGACCAAATTGAGGGGTACAGATGTGGGAGTGTGGAATGGGTGTGTGTGCTGGTGGGAGTGAGGGAGCAGCGAGAGAAGGTGCGTGTTTGTTTGTAAGTAACAAATGGAAGGAGCGTGTAAGAGACTATGGGTCTTTGGGTTCAAGGGTTGTGTGGGTGAGAATGAAAGTAGGAATACAAACGTGGGTGATTGTGTGTATGTATGCTGTGACAGAGGATAAACTTGTAAGAGAGAAAGAGGAGTTCTGGGTGAATGTGGAGGCGTGCCTGGATAAGTTTGGCAAGAACGAAAGAATATTTCTGATTGGGGATATGAATGGGAGGAAGGTGAGTGATAAGAAAGTTGATGTAGTGGTGTGGGAGAGTGGGGGGTACCGTCAGAGGTGAATGGGAATGGTAGTGCACTTGTGGACGTATGTGTGGGGAGGAGGCTGTGGATAGCCAACACCTTCTTCCGACACAGAATGGTACACAGGTATACATGGAAAGTGGTGTGGAGGAAGAAGGATAAGGATAAGACAGTGGTGGAACGAAAGGCACTGATTGATTATATATGTGTGGATAAACGAATGAAGAAATCTGTGCTGGATGCTAGGGTGTATAGGGGTATTGGAGGGGGTCTGTCTGATCATTATGTAGTAGTAGCCAACATTAGGATACAAAAGAAGTGGGTGAGGAGAGATGGAGGGAGGTGAGAGGAAGGTGGAATGGCGAGGAGGGTGGAGAGGCTACAGGAGGAGGAAATCAGGGAAGAGTACAGGAGAGCAGTATAAAGACGACTAGGTAGTTTTGACCTGGAAGGTATGAAGGAAGTGGAAGAGATGAGCAAAGTGTTTAAGGAAGAGATCTGTGCAGCATGTGAGGAGGTGTGTGGAGTAAGGAGAAGAGGGAGGGGAGTGAAGGTACAGCATGGTGGACAGAAGAGGTAAAAATAGCTGTGGAAGACAAGAAGAAAGCGTAAAGAGAGTGGTTGGGTAGTAGAGGGAATGAAGATTTGGAGAGACAGCAACAAGTGAGGTATGTGGAGAAAAAGAGAGTAGTGAAGGAAAGTAAGAGAAGAGTAGATGAGGATTTTGGAAGGAATCTGAGTGTAAAATGGAGGGAGTGTAAGAAACTGTTCTGGAAAGAAGTCAAGAAAGTTAGGGAAGGTAGCAAGGGAAACAGTAAGGGTGTGAAAGATAAGAATGGGAGAGTGCTAGCCGAGAAGCAAGAGAGAGTCGAAAGATGGAGGGAATACTTCATGAGAGAGTGAGAGCAAGAACAGAGAACTGGATAGGTGACGAGCAGGGCGGTTTTAGGAAGGGTAGAGGATGTGTAGATCAGATTTTTACCCTGAATTGTGGAGAAATATCTGGAGAAGCAACAAAAGGTGTATGTTGCCTTTATGGACTTGGAGAAGGCCTATGACAGAGTGGATAGAGAAGGTATGTGGAAAGTACTTAGAATATATGGAGCAGATGGCAAGTTGCTGAAAGCAGTGAAGAGCATGTATGAGGGTGCAAAGGTGGCAGTACATGTGGAGAATGAGCAGAGCGAGTTCTTTGACCTGAATGTTGGGTTGAAACAGGGGTGTGTGATGTCCCCGTGGTTGTTTACTGTATATATGGATGGAGTCATGAAAGAAATACAAGGAAGAGCAGTGGATGTTGGTGTATCGCTGATAACATGCGCTGTCCGTCTAATATACTCATTTCTAATTCTGTCCATCCTTGTCAATCCCATAGAATGCTCGTAGAATGTGTAGGCCTAATATATTTATATTGGTTACTTGACCGTGTTCATGTGTTCCTAACATCCTGTGACTATAGTTCTTAAGAAAAGGCTGGAGCAAATGAGCTATACATTTCCTAACCTATTTTCTCGTTAACACTTTCCAAGTGCTAGGAATATCACCTCGATTACTAGTAATCACATGCTCAGTCCCGTGAATACTTGAATGGAGAAACTATAGCCACATGTCTGAACAAAAAATAAAGTTGTGTTATAAGGATACCACAGTTTCGGCTTTCTCTAGAGTCCTTTTCAGGTGTGGATAATATAGCAAGATAGAGAAAAGGAACACTTAGTGTCAGCTTTCCTTGGCCAACTATTGAACAATTACTATGTTGGGAATAATTTATGGGTACGAGATAAAGCCGGTGATATGGAGATAATTACAAGTTAAATTAAATGTTACTATTTCGTTTTGCGTACTGCTGCTGTTTCAATTGGTTTTATACACAGTATATAATCTTTATATATCTTGCAGCACAAGCCCCACATTTTTGTTGTCTGGGGTAGATTGTGCCTAGAGGCCATACAGATAAAAACATAAAGTAACGATTATTTGAACATAATAACAAATATTTATGGCCATGACATTAAGGACAAAGATTGTATTGTAAGATCTGTGGCAAGCATGACAGAAACAATTGGCATAATATAATGAAAGATTGTAATGAAAATGGGATATGAATGCTACCAAACACTAACTTAAACTCACAAACCTGACCTGGTGAGTCCTCTTGTATTTGATTTACCTTTCATTACACACCATAAACGTGACCGCGCACCCTCATGTTTTGCTTAGTTATTCCTATTATTTCATGCTACCCGTTTTCTCTATTACATACGTCGAGAAGGGTTAAGGGTAGACTACAGTCAGTTTTTATAAGTGACTTCTATGATTTGTTAATGCTAAGTAACCTCTGTTTTCTGCCTTTTTGTGCTTGTGCTTTTGTTCTTGAAATTGTTTATTGAGGTAATAAAGTTGATGCCTTTGTTGTTCAAGTGTGCATACTATATATAATGCATGTCTTTATTAATATATTGTGTTTACTCAATAGACAACATCAAACAGAAAACAGTACCTCATACTTCACGCTACTACTTTTCCCGACGTCAAACTATGCATCTTGTGGTG